>OX637339.1:3960162-4609415 GCA_951799405.1 Agapetus fuscipes
TTTGTACGAAGACCTGTCAATCCAAGATGGCCGCAAGTGAAAAGCTAATTGGTCTTTATACAAATGTTACCGATATTGGGTAGGTAAGAATTACCATGGCGATGAGACAGTGGAAGTCTTGACGACCGTCGGTAGATCTTACCGAATCTATTTGAAGATAGGATGGATGCGTACGTATCAACGTCTGATTCATTTTATATGGAATGTTTTTTTGGCGTTGTATCTTTAAATAGATACGGTAAGATCTTCGATGGCCGTCGAGACTTCCACCCCTGGGAAGTCTTGACGACCGTCGGTAGATCTTACCGAATCTATTTGAAGATAGGATGGATGCGTACGTATCAACGTCTGATTCATTTTATATGGATGTTTTTTTGGCGTTGTATCTTTAAATAGATACGGTAAGATCTTCCGATGGCCGTCGAGACTTCCGTTTAGTCGCACCGCTCGAACCGCCCTTACTCCGGGTCTGTTAACAGATTTCCACTGAAAAATAATTGAAATATTTGTTGTAGAGCTCCAACAAAGGTCCAACTTTACCTGTTTGAAATTCGAGCAGATACAAAGTATCGAGGGCTACGAGATAGTAATTAATACCAATTAAATTGGAAATCTGTTATCTGTATCCGAAATCCTAAAGCTCTGTTTATTGAGCAAACTTTAGAGGGAGCTCTGTCTGTGTCCATGTTTTAGGCGGCCGATAATCCCTGTGTGGGAACTATATAATAGAGACGCCTTGGGATGGAAACAAACCATCACAGCTTTGTAATCATTATGTATGGAGACGATTAAATTAAACAATTCAACCATTTACTTATATGAATGATTGATTTGAAGCGATTAGGGTGATTTCGTAAGGAACTAAGCTACACATATAGTGTACCTTCTTGCCATGTTTTGACACCATTGGTAGGATTCGAACCTGAGCTTTCGATATGGAATGTAAAGACTCTACCAAATGAGCTATCGAGCAGACTGTAAGTGAGGACTCAGAAAATGAATAAAATCTACGTATTTCTGAGACGTACGAGTATAACTTTTTACTAACACTTAAGTCTTGATTCTATGTATTGCAGGGCTGGAAGTCTCATCACCACGACTAATCAGCTATTCACTTGTGGCCATGTTGGATTGACCGTCTTCATACAAATATTACCGATATTCGGTAGGTAAGAATTACCGTGGAGACTTCCAGCCCTGGGCTATTAGCTGCGTAGTGTGGTGTTACCGTTTTTTTGAAATACTGAAAAAATGTAGCGATTGATATTGGTTTTGAAGAAAACAGGATAAAATTGGGATGTTAACTAATATTACCAGTAGCTCGCTTCATAAACGGGCAGTTTGCAAAGGAATGAGTCGTGAAAACACCAAGTTCTCATAGTTTTGATATCGACTGCAAATGGTTGGATGTGAGCCGTTCTACGAGTTGCCCTTGTTGTGATGAGAGTAGGATGTAAAAGTGAGGATATTTCATCTAAATAGACGCCGTTATTATTTTATTTCAATATCAACCTATCATGTTTTCAATATCAACCTATTTTGTTTTCAATATCAACCCATTTGGTTCCACAATATCTTTGGGTTGGTAAATACCACGTTGATTTCCAATATAAAATGTTTTGGTCCCGCCGTTTCATATATTTTTATTCAAGCGATTGCTTTCATTTCGCTTCATTTCATCCAGCGTATGAAAAAATAAAAAATAAAAAGGATTTTTTATTCACAACATAAATTTTAATTTTTTCATAACATGTCCATTTCTTTCCCGGGTAATCCAGTCGATAGCTCAGTCGGTAGAATGCTTGTAATCTATGCCAGAGGACTGGGTTTTGATCCACACCAAGGATGTAAGATTTTTTTCCTGTTTCTGTGCTAGCAATCCATGCCGAGAGTTCGGGTTCGAATCCCAACGAGAGCGTCAGAAATGATTTCTCGTTTCGATGTATATTTTAAGCTCAAAATAAAAACCGGTGAGGCTTACTCAGCCAACGAAAAATATGAAAAGCATTGCTGGGAAACTCCTACTTCAACTGAAGTCGTTGACGTTACGCCGGCTTCCTTACTTGTGAAAAGAAATAGGTTCCGTACGCCATGTGCGGCTCTTTTAGGCAACGCGGAAAGAAGTTGGACTATATGTGCTGTTTTTCGATGTGCTTTTCTTTATGTTGTGCTATATGTATTCTATCGTTTTGGTTTAATGACTTTCTACAAGTAAATGAATATCTTAAATAAATAGATTTGTTTTATATCTTGACACTGTAAAAAGTCAGTTTTTCAATTTAACGACGCAACACATATAAGGCAACTTCTTGCTGCGCTATCCCCAAAGGCATCGCATGTGGTGAGTGGAACCTATTAATTTTTACAGGCTAAGAGGCCGGTCTTACGCCAACAACTTCAGTTTAAGAGGGGGTTTTCCAGCTCCCGATGGGGTTGGTACTCATTTATTGCGAAGGCTGACTAAACCTTGCCGGTATTATATTTTGGGTTTGGAATAAACAACAAAAATGGAAATAACTTCTGACACCCTCGGTGGGAATCGAATCCGAGCTCTCGGCATGGAATGCAAGCACTGCAATGTTGACATGTCAAAAACATGTGAAGTAAAAAATAAAGCTCTGAATGTTTTTTTTTGCCGCTGCAGTTGCCGGCATGGGAATGAAAAAAGAATGATCGGGAAAGAGTGGGTGGAGCTAATAATAGACTATGTGCTGCGTCGCATAATAGCAGTCTTGTGTTTACGCCCCGTTGGAGAAATATGGGACTAACGTAAAAAAGGAGTGATGTTTTCCGGGATCGGTTGCCGTGGTCTGTGGAAGCTGGAGATTCTGTTCTCATGAGAACTGTGATTCTGTTCTCATCAAGATCATCTTCATCATCACACTTCACGCTGAAGAAGCCCATCGTAGAAATGAGCGAAACGTCCGGAAGCTCCAGCCCCCACAGACCACGGCAACAGATCCCGGAAAACATCACTCCAGCATCATCAGCTGGCCGTGTAAGTCTAAAACTCTTATTTAACGTAAAAAAAAATGTCACGTGTATTTGAGGGTTCTAGGGGAAAAACTGTCAGCTCACAGGCAGCTCGGCCATGGACATTTTGGTCACACGACAGTTCGTCCACGTGACTTTATAGTCAACAGCATTTCGGTCACAGACAATTCGGGCTCAGATAACTCGTCCACAGACATATTGGTCACGGACATTTTGGTCACAAGACAGGTAGTTCACATGACTTTTCGGCCAACAACATTTCGGTTACAACAATTCAGGTTCAGATAACTCGTTCACAGACACATTGGTCACATAACTTTGTGGTAAAACTGACTAATTGACATATTAAGCTTACCTATGACCGGTTCGTAGTCCAGTGGCAGCACCTCGGACTCATCAATGGAAGGTTGTGGGTTCGAATCCTGGCGGAGCACACAATAATATACCATTTATATGTTCATCGCTGGGTTGAAAAATTCATAAAGCCTTTACCAAAGACCGGTCACCAAAGGTCTATCAAGCCTTACAGCAACTGGGTATTGCTTGAGTATTGGTGCTTTGTAGCGACGAACAAGCTCGTAAACAACACCTCTGCGGCACTACAACAAGTGTCATAGACCCCTAGAGTGTCTGAAATTTAGGGAGTCTCTCGCACAGGTTTAAAAAAAAACATCTGTTCATCAGATAAATGCACCTTTTTTTCTATTTTCTACGAGAGACAACACTAATAGTATGAAAGTTCCGTAGTTTAGAAGTTTGTCATGAGTATTACCTTATTATGAATTCACTTACTATGAGAAGTTACACCCAATAAAATGTTTTATCAAATGATTTCTAAAATCAGTGAATCAGCACTTATTCAGCTTACCTTTATAAACTGGGGATATTCTCTTTTATACCACATCGGTACTCACAAATATATCAATGTATTTTCATTTCCTTGACGATATTTACAAATAAACCAAAAAAACATTTATCTGGTCACGCGAAGTCTACGAAAAGAAAAACAAACTGTGATTCACAAGATGAAAACTCCTCACTACATTATAAAATGATTTTTTGCGTACTAACTTTGATTTACGACGATCGTTTCACTTTTTTTCTTCGTAAGAAAAAAAAGTTTTTTGTAATTTTAAGGTACATAAATTAAATACAACTTTTAGAGGAAAAACTGATTTTATTTAAGAAAATATAAATATTATTTTTTCGTCGTAAAGAATCAAAGACAGCATAAAATTAATTAATAATATTTTATTTATTTAATTGAAAGATTCAAATCAAAACACTGTTTTGTGTTTTCACGATTATAATAATTTTACAAACGTTTTCGATAATATATCATCGTCAGGTATACAATTTTTTTTTTGTATACCTGACGATGATATACTATCGAAAACGTTTGTAAAATTAAATAATAAATTATTATAATTGTGAAAAACAAAACAGTGTTTTGATTTGAATCTTTCAATTAAATAAATAAAATATTATTGAATATGAATTTTCACAGTGTTAATGCACAAACAATTCCAAATATAAAATGAATTATTTATTCTCATACTTGTATCCCAGTTTATTTATTTGGTGAGTGTTATTTGTGTTTGAATCATATCTCAAGAGCTTTCTGTAAGCTTGGTTGTCGCTACATAAAGAGTAAATTATTCAGCTCAACGCAGTTGCTGTAAGGCTGAATGGAGCTTTGGTGACCGGCCGTTTTTATAAGGAAAATGATTTTTTCAACCCAGCGAAGAACATATTATTTTTAAAAAAAATCTACAAGGCATTGAATTCAGGAGCTTTGGATATTGAATCCGAAGCGGTAACCACTAATCTACGGACCGATGTTAATTAATTAATAATTATAGGTTTCAATATTAGGATGATTACTTTGATGAGGCAGTTTTTGTGTGAATCACATTTCAAGAGTCCTCTCCTACTTGGTCACTGCTAAAGAGAGCCCCGATTCTCAAGCAAGACCCAGTTGCTGTAAGCCTAGATAGACCTTTTGATGACGTGTAAACGCAGATTATTATTTTTTGAACATAGCAAAAAGCACTTATTTTTATTTATGCCCTTCCGGGATGAACCCAAATATTTCGTCAACGGATCCAAAGCGTTAATCACTGGACTACGGACCGTTCAGAATAAGAGGTATTTTATATGCGTGTGCTTAGTCCAGGCGCGTGCATAGGGCATAGGCAAACGCATTTCAGAATAATTATTTTCTCCCATTCCTTTAAAATAACTCATTTGAAATTGACTGAAGTGCTAACGATGGCTCCAATCTATCTATAATCTATAATCTAAGCTGCAAGAATATGTAAGCATTTAAGGCTCATATGAAATGCATGCCTACAGACAGGCACATGTAGGTTCGCGCCTACACATTCTGCATGTGTGCATACAAATAAAGAAAACCTCACATGGACATAAACCTTGCAACTCCTGCCGCCGTTCCCTGAACTGGGGTGGCATTGGCAAAAGTGAACCGATTTTAACAGCACGGGTGGTCAGCCTCGTACCAACCTATCAGTCAAGGAGCTTAAATTCGAACTTAAATTTTGAATTTTCAAGCCATGTGCTGTCCAGTCGATAGCTCAGTTGGTAGAGTGCTCGCATTCCATGCCGTGAGCTCGGGTTCGAATCCCACCGAGGGTATCAGAAATGATTTCCCGTTTCGGTGTTTATTTCAAACCCCAAAATAAAATACCGGCAAGGTTTACTCAGCCTTCACAAGAAATGAGTACCAGCCCCCTCGGGAGCTGGGAAACCCACATTTCAACTGAAGTGGTTGCCCCCCTTAGCTGTAAAAATAAATAGGTTCCACTCGCCGCATGCGAAACCTTTTGGGGATAACGCGGCAAGAAGTTACACTATATGTGTAGCTTAGTTGCGTATTTTTTTTTTTTTGCGAACATCAAGATTAAACGGTTTAATCCCATATATTGCCTACCTATTAGGCGCATGTGCCTGTATGGGATGCACGCCCCTGATGCTTACATTAGGCCACTGCCGCTGCTCTTACCAACGCAGACAATACTGGGCGGAGCAACATGGCAAAGAACAATCGCTCTTGCACCGGTCCTGCCTTGAAGTCTGTAAAAAAAGTGGCAAAACTCTGATCAGTGGGCAGCGCGTTTAGCATGAGCAGGACCAGTGGGATGAACGTGTTTACAATCTGGCTTGCTTACAGTCGTGCTTATTTCCCGTCCAAACAGAGATGAGTGTAAGCCCCCCATCTGTAAGACAATAGCTTTTCAAGATACAAAAGATAAACAATAATATACATGAAATATTCTTCATTTTACATGACATATTAATATCGTGATATAGAATAGCTTTCATTGTTGTTTCTGTAATTGTACAACTTGACGTTTCAACCATGGAAGAAGTATTAAATGGAGGGGTCGTACATGTGATTTAGTAACAATCACAGATCATGGAACATAAAGTAACAATCAACATGATTCACCGTCTTTGACACCATACATTGTTTATAATGCTGTCTCGCTCACGACATATGAAATGCTTTTCTCATTTTCTATGTAAGCAACGTGTCTCTACTCCGTCTTCAATCTATTTACAAATCACCAAGGAAACACATGAAATCACTATGGTAACGGATTTGTTAGTAGTGTTGTTGCAAGTATGAAGATATCTGATAAACTCCGAATTCAAAAATGTTCCCACCTCATTGTGTACGGGATGATATTCACAAGTATCTATTACCTCGAGCATAGAAGTTACATACTTGAAGAAGCAAGTACCTATATATTTGAACATCACTAGTTCTAGAAATGGCTGTCACTTTCGCGAACAAAATATTTTGACAAACAAAAAATAAATTTTATCAACGTAATCATATAGAATAGTGAGTGAAATATTATTTCATGTTCTATAACACATTTACTCTCATTTGTTGGCACGTTTAGAAAATACCCAGTTTGGTATTTATATGTATTTTTTTTCCAATTAGGTAACACACCTGTTCGCAGTTGGAAGGTTACCGATAGACTGAATTTGGATTTTTGTATGATGAGTGGGGTAGCGCATTGCTAATTCTCAAAGGATTGATTTCTTAGCCTATCCAGTTCTATATATCCATGGTTTCAACTCAATTATTGCGTTTTGCCAGAACTAAATAGAAACTGAAATCTCTTTCTATTGTGACTGTTTCAGTTACTATACGTTTTGTGCAAACGTTATGGATAAGTTTAAACGTGAAGCTGTATACGTCGAGTACTGTGAATAAGTGCTGATTCACTGATTTAAGAATAATATAATACTAATATTAGGATGATTTATTTGGTGAGCGCTGTTTTTGTGTGTATCACACCTCAAGAGCCCTCTGCGAGCTTGGTCGTCGCTGTAGAAAGCGCCAATTCTCAAGCAAGACCCAGTTGCTGTAAGGTAGGGTAGACCTTTCAGTGACCGGTCTTTGGTAAAGGTTTATGAATTTTTCAACTCAGCGAAGAGCACATTCGAAATATAAATGGTATATTTTTGTGCTCCGCTGGGATCCGAATCCCCCACCTTCCATTTACGAGTCCAAAGTGTTGTCACTGGACTACGGACCGGTCCAAGATGCCAACGACACGCGGTGTACATAAGCGGTAACCCATCCAAGTACTATCCGCGCCCAATGTTTTTGATCATGGATAAAACATTTTATTGGGTGTAACGATATGGAACGGCCTCCCAGATGACCTGCGCGAAATGGATCTGGAGAGTACTTTTAGAAAGGGGTTGAAGACCCACCTGTTCGCGCGCTCATATGAGCAAGCGCCTTTGGGATGACCAAGAGTCATGAAAAGGCGCTATAAAAATATTGTATTATTATTATTATTATTATTCTCATAGTAAGTGAACTAATTATAAGGAAGTGCTCATTTTCCTTGACTTATAGGTTGGTATGAGGCTGACCACCCATGCTGTAAAAAAATGGTTTACTTTGTCAATGTCACCCCTGTGTCAGGGAAGGTCGGCAAAAGTTATAGAGCTTATGATCATTTGAGGTTTGGATTTTATTTGTAAGTACACATTCAGCATTTGTAAGCGCGAACTACACGTGATTGTTTGTGGGCATACATCTGAGAGCTTTAATTCATAATTCATAATTCATAAGGTCTTTATTGTTTTTGTCAATATGTACAAAGTATTACAATAAAAATAAATTTTTAAAATCTAATTACAATAAATACTCCCCAAAGTAAGCATAGCTTGTGTTTTGGGGAGGTGAGGATAAATGAATATAATATCCTTACAACTTAGATTATAGATTATAGATAGATTATAGCTCATGATAAAAATCTAAGCTACAGGATGTTCACACATTTTTTAGTTTTCTATTTTCTCTCGAGTAGGAAATCGGAAAAAATGTACATTTATCTGAGAAACTTATGTTAGCTTAGGACCTGTTGCACCAAACTCCAATCAGACAAAAATCGCAATTAAGTACGATTTCTCCCATCAAATAAAAAATTAGGTTGTACATACGTAAACCAGCTAGTGCAAATCATATTTCCTGTTAAAATTGCATCATATTATTACCCACTTCCGAGATATATTTATCCGAGGTACTTACATACCAGAATTAAGCAATCAAATTTGATGTGTCAATCAAATATTGATTTATTCAGTTTAACGTTTAAGGAATCGAAATAAAAAACATTGCGTGAATTCCTCTCGATTTCGTCAATAGAACAAATGTTTAAAAACTATATCACTCTCTAGGAGTGTTATCGTATATTTCATGCATTTTCAATTTACGCAATCGAGGGGAGTTTGTGTAGATGTCGTTTACTTGGGGTACTGATTGCTTTATTGTGATGTAAGAGAACAAAAGGAAGGGAAGAAGCAGTAGGTAAGTGTAAGTAACAAAGGAAGGGAAGAACCAGTAAAGTGTAAATAAGAAAGGAAGGGAAGAACCAGTAAAGTGTATTTTGTGAGAGCTCCCTTCATAGATAAAGTTGCTTTTCCTTAGAGGAAGAAAATTTCGCCTTGGATAAAGGGTTTCCCCTTCTAAGATAAAGTCGTTTTTCCTCACAGGAAGAATATTTCGCCTTGGATAAATGGTTTCATAAATTTGTTTGCAATAAGCCGGGGAAAGTTGTGCTTTTTGACATTGTATTCTTACGCGTGTCACGAAAAATCGGTCAAAGATAGCTCGTCTATGGACAAATCGATCAAACGACAGTTCGTCGCGCAAGACTTTTTGGTCACATACAATAGTTGGTCCACATCACAGAAAACTAGCTCTCCAAAAAAACTTTGCAATTACTGCAGTTTTAATTTATAATAGTTTTCTGTTATAGATTTTTTGGCTTATAGGTTGATATGAGGCTGACCACCAATGCTGTAAAAATGGTTCACTTTTTCAACGCACGACGGTTTGTTCACACGACTTTTCGGTCACATACAATATTGGGTACACACTACACAGACAGCTTTATAATTATAAATCTATAATCTAAGTTGCAAATAAATATTACATTTAAATTTCAATTGAAATGCATTGCCACGAGCAGACACGTATAAGTTCACGCTTAAACATGCTGCATGTGGTCTTCTTATATAAAAACCCGATCTCAAATGAACATAAGCTCTGCAGCTCTTGGCGACCTTCCCTGAAACAGGGGTGACATTGGCAAAGTGAACCATTTTTTTACAATGTGGGTGGTCAGCGTCATACCAACCTATAAAACAAGGAATCTCCATCACAGACAACTCGCTTTCCAAAAAACCTTTGCAATTACTGTAATTTTAATTAAAAGCAGGTTTCTGTGATGGATTCCTTGATTTATATGGGTATGTTGATATGAGCTTGAACACCTTTACTGTGAAAAATGTTCTTTTTGCTAATGTCCCCCCCCCCCCCCCCCCGTTTCAGGGAAGATTGGCAAAAGTTGCAGGGCATATGTTCATTTGAGGTTCGGATTTTAATATGTAGTTACACATGCAGTATTTGTAGGCGCGGAATTAAACTGTGTCTGTATGTGGGCATGCATAAATGTTAATATGTCTTTGCAACTTCGATTATAACTGTAATGTCGCTGACCGAAAAGTCATGTGGATGAACTGTCGTGTGACCCATGTGTCTGTGGATGACTTCTCTGTGGCCGAGTTTTCTGTGGACCAAATATCAGTTTACCAAAAAGTCGTGTCAACGCCCTGTCGAGTGGCCGATGTGTTTATGGCCGAGCTGTCTGTGGACGGGTTGTCTGTGACTGATTTGTCGTGGAATCGTTTCTACGCTTACAATCTTGTTCATTAGCGCTTCAGAAAACAATGGATTCAGCGCAGATTCTGTGGACAAACATAATATGACGACATCTGTACCCCGAGTACGAGTTGCATGTTTAGCAAAACTTGAGTAAAGTAAAAGTTTACGGAAATATTTAAACTTCGGTTTCAGTACCCCGAGTTCGAGTTGCATGTTTAGGAAAACTTAAGTAAAGTAAAAGTTTACGGAACTATTTAAACTTCGGTTTCAGTACCCCGAGTACGAGTTGCATGTTAAGCATACGTTTAAATACTTTCCAACACGCAACTTAAAACAACTTTCCAACTTTAAACATGCAGATCGTACTCGGGGTACTGAAACCGAAGTTTAAATATTTCCGTAAACTTTTACTTTACTCATGTTTTGCTAAACATGCAACTCGTACTCAGGGTACTGGTTAGTTGAGAGAATCAATAAGCTAATAATCTATAATCCGAGTTGTATGGATAAATTAAAATTATAGATTCTTATTGAATGCTCGCACTTATTCATACAAATAAAAAAATCAATCTTTAGATGAGCATGACGCCTGAAATTCATGCCGGCTTCTTCTAAAATGAGGGTCACATTGGCAAAATTAAAAACCTTTGTTTTACAGTATGGGTGGTCAGCTTCGCACCACCTCATATGTCAGGGAAGAAAAATATTAATTATTCAATAAAACATATTATGACTGTAATCTGCAGAATGGATAAAAGAGAAAGGCATGAATGAAGATAGTGATGAATGTCGAGGAGATGAATGAAGTGCAGTGCAAGGACAGAACAAAGTGGAGACGCATGTTTGGGTGTACTGGCCACACCTAATGAAATAATGGAAGTATACAAGTGGGATAGTCATCTCTTGACTAGTAGAATTCAACCGTCTACTCCAACTATACTCAACCTACGGCCCGACAAGCTTTTTTGTGCGGCCATAAACTCATTTTTTTTTATCAGGGACGTGATTTACAAATCTGGCATTCTATATTTTGGAAACATTATACAGGAATCGACTTACTGATTCTCACCTTGATGACGTATTGAGGATAGCTTTGTTGTGGCCAAACTTGACTACTGCAATGCGATCTATGCTGGCCAGCCCAAAAATCAGCTCAAAAGGCTTCAATCGCTGCAGAACGCTGCAGCTAGACTCATATATGGCGCTGCAAAGTCTTGCCACATCACTCCTCACCTTCAAGCTCTGCATTGGCTGAAAATCCCTGAGAGGATTACCTTTAAAGTTGGTCTGCTCACTTTTAAAGCACTACGTGGGCGTGCTCCGGGGTACCTGATGGAGCTGGTGTCTCCAACAACTATAACCTTGCGTGGACAAACACTGAGGTCAGCTGCATCAAGAAGCAGCTGCCTTTAAGTCCCAGCAAGAAGACCCCACACTGTTTTTGGAGACAGGGCATTCAAGGCAGCCGCTCCAATGACCTGGAATGCTTTTCCTGACACACTGAGGGAACTGGATTTGGAGACGCAATTTAAAAGAAGTCTCAAGACTCACCTCTTCGTCCAATCATATGGACAAGCGCCTTTGTAGTGACACATTGTCATAAAAGGCGCTATATAAATTCTTTGTTTATTATTATTATAGCATGCAGCAATTATAAGCCCGATTTGTCTTAAATTGTTGAAAAGTTACCTCAATGTCAAAAATCACACTAATTTTGAAATAAGCGCTTAGATACATGTTCCTGTTGAGTTTTCCATTTTTCACTACTGAAATTTTTAAGGAACCGTATGCTGATAATGATAAGTGATACGTAATATTATTATTCTGTTTTAGTGTATAAATTTAAAATCTCAAATTGTTTTCCAAAAAATGAATTGGGGGGGGGGGTTTATGATTTTTTCGTCATACCAGTATAGTGTTGCGGTCCGTGTAGCTTTTCAAATATATGTATGTGGCCCAAAGCCAAAAAAGGATGAGTATTGAGTACCATTGGTCTACTCAATGCTTTATTACTAATTATAATATTTCTTTGTTTGGCTTTTTTTGTACATGGTGGCGAATTGCATGTAAACTGTTAATTTACATGAAAATACTCGAGTATTATATATATTTTCTCCGTTCGATATAATAAAAATATTGATTATTTTTATCAGTCATCAATGTACTAAGTACTCCGAATAGGTATAAACTTGTATGAACTCTTACTCGGTAACAAAGTCATCGAATGTTGAAGAAAATGTATGAAACGTCGCGAAGGCGCTATCCACATTTTCATAGAAAAATTAGAATATTTATGACTTTGTTACGTCGTAAAAGATCTCACAAGTTTGTACTCAAAAGCCCGTTAAACGTGGCTTACGTAAAAGTCAAATGAGTTCGAATTGTTCTCTATGGGTTATTGTGATGTATTATTGTAATTATATATTGTGTATATATATATATATATATATATATATATATATATATATATATGTATATATATATATATGAGGATAATTTATTTTATTTAATTTAATACATGACAAAAGAGCGCCGTTTTTATGTGTGTCACACCTCAAGGGCCCTCCTAATCATGAATGAGATATTTTATAAAGGTGCTGTTTGAGTGCTCCCTTAAAAATGTCAACAGATTCCAAAACCCTCACTCCGGGTGGCAGTCTGTTCCACTCCATTGGTCCCGCAAACCGGAAAGCGCGATCTCCAAAATTAGTGCATATTTGACGGTGAGGCTGCATCAACCTGAAAGCTCGACACCCCGCTGACCTAAGTGTCCGCCCCCTCACACTCACCTCAACGGGGGGAAACATGTCTGTCAGATATGATGGAGCCAAACCATTTAGGGCTTTAAATACCATCAAACACACACGGTAGACCACGGTTAGATGGATTTGGCAACGTTGTTCTCTGCAACGTGATCGGGAACTCTGTCGGTATTGCGTTCTTTTAAAAGTAATATGTATCCGCTGTAGCAACTAAAACTCGAGTACCAATAAAGATCATACAAAGTGGCCCACCATTGTTACTACCGGCCAGCATTCCCTCCCTAAAGAATAACACAATTATATAACCATATTATTTCGTTTTTTGCAAAAAATAGACCAGCCCAAATGTCTTACTCGTGTCACAATAAATCGGTCACACGACATTGTTAGGTTTGAGTTAGTTCTCAGTCGTCGTGCAGAGAGGATGTCTCCTGACGACGTTAGCTACGTCACTAACGAAAAATCTAGAATAATGTAAGCTCTTTTATAACGGGTTGTCTAATATTCGAGTAAATTTTTTAACTGTGTAGTTATTATAATTGTAAATACGGTCACTTTGCCAATGTCACCCCTGTTTCAGGGAAGGTCGGCAAGAGTTGCAGGGCTTATGTTCATTTGAGATTGGGTTTTTATATTGTAGGTCCACATGCGGCATGTGTTAGTGCGAAGTATATGTCTGCTTGTGAGGACAGTCTCAGTAGTAGCATCTCGAATTCTAGGTCTCATATGTCAAGTCATATGTTAAGATGCTCAGAATCACTTTGCATTTTTGTTTGTAAATTTAAAATCATCGAGCCCTAAACCCTCACGGCTATAATCTTTCAGTGATTTCTGAGCCTCCTTTGCTTTGTGTAAACACTTGGGAAAGTGTAGTTTCACGGGAGGGCCTTCTGCCACTCGCATCTCACATAACTTTTGCATGCGAGTCCTGTGACACATCCCCGGATGGGATGGATATACAGGGCGTGGGTCAGTGGAGGGGAGACTGACCCTGAGAGAAGGTGCTGTATGCTTGTGGGAATGCGTTTAATATGAATTTTAAATGATATATATCTATGCAGCTTACATTTAGATTTTAGATTTTTTAGTCACACGACAGTTCGTCCACACTACTTTTTTGTCAACGTCGATTCGCTCACATACAATAAAAGTCCACAGACAGGTCCATCATTCCCTTCCATCATTCCAGGTCCCATTCCCTTCCTTTCTGCAATTTCAAAAAATAATTAAAATTATAAGTTTCTAACAAGTTTGTCAGTTTTGACCGTCCCTGCGCTGTTCTAACTTCCGGCAACTATTGCAGTGCATTTGTTTGTGTTTAATTGCTAATTTAATGACTTTAATTGATTATTTAAAAAAAACAACTCATTATTATTGTTGCAAACTGAGTGCCAGTGTCAAATTTGTAACTTCTTCTTCTTCTTGTGATGATTCCTGCTGAATAATAAGAGCGCCAGTTTTCAAACGCCAGTGTAACTTCTTCTTCTTCTTGTGATGATTCCTGCTGAATAATAAGAGCGCCAGTTTCAAACGCCAGTGTAACTTCTTCTTCTTCTTGTGATGATTCCTGCCGAATAATAAGAGCGCCAGTTTCAAACGGCCAGTGTCAAAATGTTGTCTTTAACTAGCTTGCCGCTATTGTGACAGCCTACAACAGGCGAAGAATGACAGTTTTTGAACCCACACTATGCGCTCCCGACATCTTGTGCTATACTAGGGATGAACTTCTAATGCACAATGTTTCCGCCAACTCTCCATATGTCAAGCATCTGACACTGCCTGTCTACCTTCTGAGATCTCATAGACCTTCAACTTTTGTAAAGCGTCATCGCGGCTGCAGGGCCGGCACTCAAGTGAGGCAAAAACTAACAGCCGGCAGACATCTGGCCTCATCAACAAGCTTTCGACTCGGCCACTGGAATGCTAGGTCCATCACGAGAAAGGTTGAGAGCATACATGATTTGTTTGTCGAACATGATCTGCACTTTCTGACACTTAATGAAACATGGCATGACAGTTCGGAGTCGATTGCAGTAAATGCTCTTCGCAATTATGGATATACAGTTTTTGACAAGGCCAGACCTCGCAGCCCACACGCTGAAGGCCTACTGACAACTAATCATGGCGGTGTTGCCATAGTCTGTAAACCAGAATTGCGCATATCCAACATCGCCCCCCTTGGATCATATACAACCTTCGAGTATGCGGGATGTAGACTTACCCTTCAGGGCTCATCATTCGTAGTCCTGACCGTTTACAGGCCTGGCTCGAATCCAGTCACTGCTGATTTCTTTAATGAGTTAACCACCATGTTGAGTCTTACATCTCACCTAAAGATACCTATTATACTGACTGGTGATTTCAATATTCATATAGAAAGGCAAGCTGATCCGCATGCAAAGAAGCTTAACAGACTGCTGGTTGACCACAGCCTCTCGCAGTGGGTCGTATCTCCCACTCACGATGCCGGAGGAACCCTTGACTTGCTCATCACACGCAGCGACTGCACCCCATCATCTACAGCTGTTATCGATGTGGGACTTTCTGACCATCGGCTGATCGTTGCTGGGTTTTGTCTCTCAATTCCATCGCCTCTCTACACTACTATTATTACCAGAAATTGGAAGGACTTCTGCCCCAAAAAATTTCGGTTTCGTCTTGAGAACTCTGTCTTGTGCTCTGACGCCATCTATACTGACCAAAACATAGACCATCTTGTAGGACAGTACAATTCTACACTCAACGACATCCTAGATGAGCTTGCTCCATTCACTTCGAAAACATTGCGAGTGCGTGGCTCTCGACATCTGTGGTTTGACTCCAACTGCAGAGCTGAAAAAGCCAAGGTCCGCAAACTCGAAAGGGTTTACAGGCGACTGAAGACCTCTGTTTCTAAGAATGCTTGGATTTCTGCCCAGAAGTTGTATGTACAACTCATTGAAAAAGTTAAATCTGCTTACTGGAGAGAACAAATTCACACTCACAAAGATAATCCAAGGAGATTATGGCAAGATTTACGGAATTTCATGGAGACACCTAATGCGTCGATGCCCACTAGCCTGAATGCTGAACAATTTAAGACTGCATTCAAGACGAAACTTGATGGAATATCTGCATCCCTTCCATATAGCACTGCGGCCATAGTTGCAACACCATGCTCGATCAAATTTAACACCTTTGCTCGTGTGACTGAGATTGAGCTTAAGAAGACCATCAGCAATTCTCCCACCAAGCATTGTCAGCTGGATCCCATACCCACACGACTGCTCAAAGAGAACCTTGATCTCCTTTTACCCCTGACTGTTAAAATTATGAATATATCTCTGATGCATGGAGTCGTACCGGCATCCTGGAAGATTTCGCATGTCACTCCTCTAATTAAGAAAAATACACTCGACGCTGACGACCCAACCAACTATAGGCCAATTTCAGGCCTCCCCTTTTTATCTAAAGTGCTTGAGCGTACCATTGCATCCCAGCTGATGACTCACCTCGAGAATAACAACTTATTGCAGAAATATCAGTTCGCTTATAGGAAGCATCATTCAACTGAGTCCGCCCTCACAAGGCTGACATCCGACTTAATTGTGGGAGTGGCATCAGGTGACATTGGTTTAGTAACGGTTCTCGACATGAGTGCCGCCTTTGACACTGTCGATCATGAAATGCTTCTTCATTGTCTGGAGTCTGAGTATGGCATCTGTGGTACTGTCATCGAATGGCTGCGCTCGTACCTGTATAATAGAAGGTGGTCCATTAGGCTTAAGTCTGACTCAACCAAAGAAGATCTTGTTTCTCAAGGAGTACCCCAAGGATCAGTCCTTGGTCCAATCCTCTTTATCTTGTACATTGGCTGTATTGATAATATTTTGGAGGAGTGTGGCATGCGAAGCTATGCATATGCTGATGATCGTGTCCTCGTTGGTTTTTGCAGTCCCGACAAAAAAGACGATCTTTTGGCCAGGACCACCCATTGCTTGGAAAGACTCACAAACGTTATGGCCTATAGACGTCTCAAACTGAATCCAACCAAGACTGAGTTCATGTGGGTCGCCTCTCCGGGTCGGCAGCACCTCTTGGGTACTCAGCCAATCTTTTTCTCTGGTGCAAGCATAATACCATCCTCCACCATATCCGTCCTTGGTGTCTTACTAGACGGAGCACTATCGATGGAGGCACAAGTGTCCAGGACAGTGAGCACAGCTTTCTTCTATATCCGCCAATTGAGCCTCATCTCAAGATGTTTGCCTGTGGATGCTGTCAAAAGCCTCGTAGCTGCTTTCGTCGTCTCCCGATTAGACTACTGCAATATTATATATGCTGGACTACCGCAGAAATTGTTTGATCGGCTGCAAATGGCTTTCAATGCTGCTGCCAGGGCAATTTTTCGACAGGGAAAGAGCTGTCATATTTCGCCACTGCTGAGAGAACTGCACTGGCTGAGGGTCCGAGAGAGGGTGGAATTTAAGTTGTGTCTCACTGTGCATAGGGCCCTGAACGGCACTGCACCCCCATGTCTCGCTGAGCTATGCTCTGTCGATGGGACTTCAAAAAGACCACTACGCTCTGCCCTTACTTCTGTCAACAAGGTTATAGTGCCCAATAGAGCAAACACATCAAACTTTGCAGACAGAAGCTTTGCGGTGGCCGGGCCGGTGGCCTGGAACAATTTACCCATCGGTGTTCGCGCGAACCAGCCTACCACCACCTTCAGAAAGGAACTGAAGACACTACTTTTCTCGAGAAGCCATGGCGCCCTTGAGATGGTCCTGGACCATTAAATGGCGCCACAGGAAAGAAATCATCCATCATCATCATCATCATCACAGAAAACTTGCTTTCCAAAAAACCTTTGTTATTACTGTAGTTGTAATGAATTGTTGTTTTCTGTGATGGAGCTGTCTGTGCACCTATATTGTATGTGACCGGTGGCGTGTTTCCCTTCTTACTGTGGGTTCGGCGACAATTCACGCTGAAGTACTGCCGCGCACATTAAATTAATTATCAAGTTTCAGTTTTTTTAATATTATCTCGAAAACTGTTCACATTACCTAAAATATTTTTCAAATACTCTCTAGACATTGTATCATTCTATAATTATGAAGAAAAAAAATATGTCCAAAATATTAAACAACAAAATTATAAGAAAAAAATGTGAACAAAAACGTGTTTTTTTAAATATTTTTTTGTAGCGTCATTTTTTAAGTTTTATAAAATATTTTAACTTTAAAATTTAGATAAAAAATTAATAAACACGTGTGATTTTTTCCATTAATGTCACTGCTTTACAAAGGCCATAAAGTGTAAGAAACATTTTTAGTGTGTGTCGTCTGTCGAAACGGGGGGTAGAAAGGAAAGACGCTGACCGGAGAGTCGTGTGGATGAACTGTCGAGTGACCTAGTTGTCCATGGCTGAGCTGTCTATGGATAGGTTGTCTGTGATCGATTTGTCGTAAAACTGCCTAAGCCATCAACGAAGAAGAAGGTTAGATTATCTTAGAAAGGAAACATGATGTAATCGTTATAAAAAAAAGAATACAGATTTGTAGTAGCATAATATAAATCAATCTATGAACGCGTTAAACATTGCAGATTTTTATGGCAAATGTAGGAACCCGTAAATGTCGGAGTTTTTCAGTAAACATGCTTCCATGTTTATAGGAAAACGTCATGCCGTGATAAATACATGAACTCTGCTTGTTGATGAACGAAAAAAGTTTAACAAATCTGGTTTTTCATTGAACTAGCAACAGCAACATTTTCATTGTTAACAAGTGAACAAAATTAGAAGATAATTGTTCTTGTTAACTATTTAAACATTCAGTTGTTATTTGAACGAATCATAGCAACATTCTCATTGTAAACAAGTGCACGAAATTAGAAGATAATTATTCTTGTAAACTATTTAAAAACTTGAATAATGACATCATTCTCATTGTTAACTTAACAAAAAAATACCATTACCTGTGTTGTTACGTGGATATTTGTTCTTGTTAACCATTTAAACACCCTGGTTGTTATTTGAACGAATAATAGCATAGCTCTTGTTGTTAATCAACAAAAAGGAACATAAATCTGGTTGTTACTGATCGGAAAATAGCAAACATCAACTTGTTAAATGGATGAAAATAATTTCAATGGATACCAACATAGCTCTTGATGTAGAATAGCTTTAAGTGTAGTTGTTTATTACTAAAAAGAAGGGCACATAGCTCGGTGGTGCTATGGCCGAGGAGTCAAGTCGCTAATCTTGACTGGCGTATTTGGAATTGAATAATGATGGTTCGATTCCCGCCTGGCCCCCTGAAAAATAACTTTGAAACTGTTTTAACAGATGTCATTGGGTAATTATTGAATATAATTAATTGAAATCTAAAAAAAATACTTAGTGATGATGTTTATAATATCCGTTGCTGGTCAGGCAAAACGTGTTGGTGAATTGCATTCCTCTTCACAAATAAAATGGCGTGTTAACACACTGAAAGCGCTCGAGATATTAAAGTCTAACTTGCACAGATACATTGACATTTAAGGTTCATATTAAATGTATGCCACAAGCAGGCGCAACTAAGTTGGCGCTTACACATGCTGCATGTGTACATAAAAAATAAACCAAACCTCACTTGAACATAAACTTTGCACCTCCTGCCGCGTTTCCCTGAAACTGGGATGGCATTAACAAAAGTGAACCTAGTTTTTGTACAGCATGGGGGGGTCAGCCTCATACTAACTTATTCATATGTACTGTACTGTATCCTGCCGCTTTTCCACTAGGGGTGGCCGGTACTTCCGCAGATGCGTCTCCACTTTTTTCTGTCCTTGCATACCTCTTTCATCTCTTCAACATTCATCACTTCCTTCATACATACTCTTCTTTTTTTCTCACTCTGCAGGTTTCATTCTTTCGCAATTTCACTTATTTGATCTATCCATTCCTTAATCAGTTTTCCCCGTCCACGCCTTCCTCTGTATATAAATTTCCTCTGTACTAAAATGTAATAAAATAAATAAATAACGGAATACTGATTATGAAGGAAAAACATGTATTCGCGAAAACGATACCTGGGTTCATAAAATTCGCATGAAATGATCTCAGACTGTTTGATTCTGCAGAAATAGCGCAAATCAGACAAGGTGAGAGCATGTGCTAACAAATAATACGCGCTGCAGACGGTCATGCATGCTTGCCATCTTTGCGTGCAGGACAGAAGACGTATTCCCATAGAGTAATGCGTATTGCTTAAAAAAACGTACATTTTTTATAGGAAATAATACGACTACAATGTAATTGTTAAATTCATTTGCGCCTTATACAATAATGGACTCTGACTTTTTGAATTTGGAACTTTTTCTCGGCGAGCAAACGTCAATCTTGTATGGGGCTAGCTCAGCTGGTAGAGCGCTTGCATTCCATGCCGTCAGCTCGGGTCCGAATCCCACAAGAGGGTGTCAGAAGTGATTTCCCGTTTCGGTGTTTATTTCAAGACACAAAATAAAAAACCGGCAAGGTTTACTCAGCCTTCACAAGAAATGAGTACAAGCCCCCTCGGGAGCTGGAAACCCCCACTTCAACTGAAAGGGGTTGGTGTGAGGCCGGCCCCCTTACCCGTAAAAATAAATAGGACTCGAATCGCCACCTACGACCCCTTCGGGGATAACGCAGGCATGAAGGTAGCATAGTTGCGTTTTTCTAATGCGCTTACCTACTTCCACAGCTCTACGAAGATTTTTGTGTTGTTCATGCAAAAGCAAACAACTGCGTTTTTGAAGTATGGTTTTGGTGCAACCGACAAGATTTTGGCCTTTTTTGTCCTAAAGGCGCTTGTGACATAAAAAAAATCGCAAAACATCGTCAACCCACATTAATAGGAATGCCAATAAATACCTTTATTTTTTAAATGTTAGAGCTGTTTTGATTTTAACGATATGATAAAAAATATAAAAGTTATGCAATTTTTCTGCAATCTCAAACTTTAAACTGCTCTCCTGAACAATTTAGTTTTTACACTTCATCGTCTGAAAAACGCTCTTGACGGGCAAACATGGCACACATGAGTGATTGATTGCAGTAGGCACGAAGGCGGGAAAACTGCGTTGGCTTTACCTGGAAGTCTTGTTTACCCAAGCCGCAACAGTTCTCAGTGAAGTCCGTCCATGTAAACTGTAAATTGTTGTGTTAGGTCATTGCTTACAGAAAGAAGCCAAGCGTTTTATGGGTTACACTTTATTTGCCACTCTCCAATGAGAAAACCGGGCGTACATTGATGAAATAATAGTAATGACATGTGAAAGAGGATGTAAAAGTTAAGGTACAAAAGAATGTGTTGAGATGGTTTGGGCACGTGGAAAGAATGAATAATGATAGACTGACAAAGTTTATATACAAAGAAAGTGTCTAAATCTAAATCTAAATCTAAGCTGCAAAGATATGTATCATTTTAGATTCATATTAAATGCATTCCCACAAGCAGACACGCATAATTTCGCGCTTACACTTGCCGCATGAGGACCTACAATATAAAAAACCCAATCTCAAATGAACATAAGCCCTGCAACTCTTGCCGACCTTCCCTGAAGTAGGGGTGACATTGGCAAAGTGAACCATTTTGTACAGTATGGGTGGTCAGTCGCATACCAACCTATCAGTAAAGTGTGAAAGGAAAAAAAGGGAAGGGACGACCGAGAAAAGTATGGAGTGATCAGATTGAGGAGATTGTGAAAGAATGGTATATACAAAGTGAGCGTAAAAGAAGAAAATGCATGAAAAAGGTGATGGATATGAATGAATTGAAAGAGGTATGTCAGGATAGGAAAAAATGGAGGAAACTCTGCAGAGGCTCTGGCCACCCCTAGCGGAATGGCGACAGAGTTACAGTTTTACAGATGACTCTTACTGTTACTTTTTTTCCTTAGCCTTTCTCACTCCACGCCTGGACGTAGGCCTCCTCCAACCCTCTCCATTTATTTAGTAAATCTTTCAGACCCATATTGTATGAGTACAGTATTAGTGGGCAATTATTGTCTCGTGTAGATTCAATACGGTATCTGGGAGTTGTCTTTGATCCAGGACTGAGCTTTTCAAGCCATTAAACGCAGCTGACGACCAAGTGCTACCAGCTTCTGGGACTGGTGATCAGAGTGTGTAAGCTGCTCACTGAGCCCAGAGCGATGGTGGACGTCTTTAGCTGCGTTATACGGTCCAAACTGGAGTACGCTGTTGAGGTGTAGACGCCTCATCAGCGCAAGTATGTAAATATGCTAGAACAGATTCAAAAGAAATTACCGAGGTACCTCCTCATGAGGGTACGTGGTTATTATCCCCAATATAGAGGAGCTACTTCGGGAGACAGGTTTCACCTGGAAATCAGACGCAACGGGTTCCTTATGGTGCTCTCTCATAGAGTCATCAGTTTAAGGCTTAATAGTCAGTCCCACCCTGTTGGAGAGCTATAGGTTGTATGTGCCAGGCAACTACAGCCGTGAGCGAGGGCATAACTTATTGTATATACCGAAAAGCCGTACGGATGTCGTCGCACAGCATCCTGTAACTCAGAGTATAAAACTCTTGAATGAGTCTTATATAGACATCTTCTATTGCAATCTAAATAGATTTAAAAAAAAATAACTAGAGATTTCCTCCCAACGTGTTGATGGCTGAGAGGGTGCACTATTATTAGGGAAACCTGTTGTGCAAAAAAAAATGTCTATCGGCTGCTGTGTTTAGCTATCCTCTGCCTCCAGCCACCCCAGTTAGGGTCTTTTGTAATGCCTTACTGAAATATCCATGGTAAGGTCCCATTTATTTTTAGGGCTTGTATCAACACGGCTACTATAAAATCTTGTTTGGAAGCAATTAGACAAATTTGAATAAGCAATGGGGATGAAATACATTATAACGTCTACGAAAAACCACTCAAAGCGATTAGTGTTGTTAAAAAGACAAACATTACGACAAATCCGACACAAATACTCCGAGTGTTAACGACACTAAACGAAAAAGTTATCAAGTATTCAAAATTCTTTATCAAAACGGGATAGCGCCTGAATAAGATCAGGAATTTTCCATGACTTTTTGCATCGTAAGATTTATGAAAAGTTCATATACAGGGTACTGAGAAGTTTCAATAAATTTTACCATGAAAACAAGTCATCGAGTTTTTTTAAATTTTGTATGAAAGTTTGTACGAAAGTGAAAAAGCGCCACTTTAAATTTGAAGATAAAATTCGGAGTACATATGACTTATTTAGGTCGTAGAAGATGGTGACAGGATAGAATGTAACAGTGACAAAATAACTCATGACATAACGATACATGATATTACATCACATGCCAGAACATCACATGACAAAACATCACTAGACAAAAAAAAAACATTAACATCACAAACAACACACACATTTATTTTGCCAATTATGAGTCCTTGACTTATTTTTTGTCATGCCGTTTAAGGCTTTATTCTGTTTTAGATATGTGATGCTATTTCATGTGATGTTTTGTTTAGTGATGTTTTGTCATTGTGATGTATTTTCCTGTGATGTTCTGTCATGTGTCGTTATGTCATGTCGCACGCTTAATAAAGAGCAATAACTCGAAAATTGGGAAAATCGAGATTTTGTAATAAAACGCAAGAACAATGCGAGAAGAATAGGTAGAATACGACAGCCGTTCAAATTGGACGAATATGACCGAGATAAACGACGTTACCATGTTGAAAGCACCGGTTCCCATAGATCACCGAAGTTAAGCAACATTGGGCGCGGACAGAACTTGGATGGGTTACCGCTCAAGTCCACCGCGTGTCGTTGGCATCCTTGACCGGTCTGTAGTCCAGTGGCAACACTTCGGACTCGTAAATGGAAGGTTGTGGATTCGGATCCCGGCGGAGCACAAAAATATACCATTTATATTTCGAATGTGCTCTTCGCTGGGTTGAAAAATTCATAAACCTTTACCAAAGACCGGTCACTGAAAGGTCCATCCAACCTTACAACAACTGGGTCTTGCTTGAGAATTGGCGCTTTCTACAGCGACGACCAAGCTCGCAGAGGGCTCTTGAGGTGTGATACACACAAAAACAGCGCTCACCAAATAAATCATCCTAATATTATATTATTATTATAAAACATCGGCCGCCTTTTTCATCCCATACAAGTTGTACTGGTTGTATGAACTTCAAACGTGTTTTTCCAACATTCTTGCTTTTTGAATTATTGCTCTTCATTATTAAACGTGCGATGTGTCGCTTTGTCATTGTGCCATTTTATCTTGAAACCGTTTAAGAAAGTGTACATTTTTGGTAGGATACTATGCTTGAGTTTACACGTATTTTTTTATACTTTGTGTACTGAAGCACTAGGCTCAGTTCTAACAAAGTCTTTGTCTGCGTTTTGAGTTTGAAATAAAGTGTCGGAAGAATGTCTGGGCACTTAAAACAAGGGGAAGAGACTCGATTTAAAAGCTTCGTTTAATATAATAATGTGCATTGGAAGCAGTGACGCCTTGTGATCTAACCATAAAGTCAAGGCTTTCTTCATTAAGGCCCAGTATTTAATCTTTTAAACCATAGTTCAGTTAGCAATTTTAGCTAATTTTTCATAATATTTAACTCACCGAATTTCGCCAGTAAATATTTAGCTACTTAACTTACGATTTTCAAGATGGCGTCGTCTTCACTGACAGCAGCTGTTCTTTTATGTAAGGATAGGTACATCAAAACTGTTGCAAATTGAACATTTTTCATTTTCATTTCCCAGCTTAATGAAGGTTAGGCATTTGATTTTAAAAACCAGTTGTTTGCTTGAATCCTTTTGAGTGGCATTGTTATTATTTCTAAGATTTTGCGGCGGGGCTTGTCATCTCGGTAATTTTAGGTTTAAGTTTTTTTTTTTTTTTTAAGAAATCCTGTGCGGGAGACTCCCTAAATTCTAAAGACTCTAGGGGTCTATGACACTTTTTGTAGTGCCGCAGAGGTGTACGAGCTTGGTCGTCGCTACAAAGCGCCAATACTCAAGCAAGACCCAGTTGCTGTAAGGCTGGATGGACCTTTGGTGACCGGTCATTGGTAAAGGTTTATGAATTTTTCAACCCAGCGAAGAGCACATTCGAAATATAAATGGTATATTTTTGTGCTCCGCCGGGATCCGAATCCACAACCTTCCATTTACGAGTCCCTGAGAAGTGCTGCCACTACGGACTACGGACCGGTCCAAGATGCCAACGACACGCGGTGTACCTGACCCATCCAAGCACTGTCCACGCCCAATGTTGCTTAAGTTAACTCGAACTGGAGTATTTTGAATAATACTTTAAATAATAGTGAACTAAAATATAACCAAACTTGAAAATACCGGGCCCAGTAGAGAAAAATATATCCCAAGCTTTGTAAATGCAAGATAGTTTATATTTTAGGCGGTCAGGAGAAAGTTTTACACAGTATGACGGTGTGAGCAACGTAATGCAAAACGCAACTAAGCTTCACGTATGGTGTAACTTCTTGCTGCGTTATTTCCGGGGTTCGCATGTGGCGAGTGGCTCCTACATATTTATTTTTACAATTAAGGAGGGCACTCTCACGCCACCCACTTCAGTTAAATTGGGGGTTTCCCAGCTCCCGAGGGTGCTGGTACTTCTTGTGAAGGCTGAGTTAACCGAAATAAACGCCTAAACAGGAAATCATTTCTGACTCCCTCGATAGGATTCGAGCCCGAGCTCTCGGCATGAAATGCAAGCACTCTACCAACTAAGCTTTAGACCGGACGTAAAAAACATATTGTTATTGGGGTTTTTTTAATAAAATTGCAATTTCAATTTATTTCACAAAAAATATTTTTCACTAAATCGTTTACAATGCACTGTACACTCTTCACTTTCTGCCTCAGGTGTTCGTGTTAGAATATTCAAAGCCACTCTGTCAGTCCCACATAACCTTTTTGCTCGTATTTATAGGTACGGCAGAGACGATTCTTGCATGTTCTAGAACATGATATGTACTTCCTAGTAGATGGTTCTAGAGCATTATTCCACGCTATACCAGTACCCTGAGTAAGAGTTGCAAAACTTGAGTAATGTTAAGTTTACGGAAAGTATTAAAGCGTGGTTTTCCCCAAAATCTGTCGTTTTTGTTTGTTTGAACTTGATTTTCTTCATCACTGTAACTCTTTTGCTAAGACCATAAAGTGTAAGAAACAAAAACGGCCGATTTTGGGGAAAATCACTCTTTCATGCTTTCCGTAAATTTTACATTACTCAAGTTTTGCAACTCGTACTAAGGGTACAGATTGTTCGACACCACACTAGCGTGCCTTAGCTCACGTCCAACGAATCTATAGTTCGTAACAATACATTTTTTTCGATACCAATATCGGTTTTTAATTATTATATTATAGTTTATTTTTGACTGTTTGGCCGTCAGTGCTTTTAGGCACATAATGCTTTCTTGTGTCCAGACAAAAGTTTACAACTTAGATCTCAAAACTTTTCAATTTCCTCCTTAAGGCTCGAGTCACTTAAATTCTCAAACTTCCTCAACTCCAATCTATTTCACATTTTCTTTAAAAAGATAAATACACGTTTATTATACATGTAACTGTTTATATATCGCTCTTGAATTAAATTCGGGTATACCCTTAACCTGTCGTTTAATAAAAAAAATTGTTTCTTAAAATGTATGGTCTTAGTAACAGAGTGACAGTAATGAAAAAATCAGGCGTGTCTATTAATTATTTATCTAAATTATAAAGCTTACAAAAATATATAACTTAAAAATTGACACCAAAAAAACATGTTTTTTTCACATTTTATATTGTTTTTTTATGTGTTACGAGTATATTTTGTATTTTTTTTTAAACAGTATATTTTATCAAAAACTTTTGACATTATCAAAAAATGGCTTATATTTATAGCTATTAGCTTATACAGCAGCGCCTGAAGTCGAGACACAGCTTCCTTAGTTCCGTGCAGCCCTTGTCTTCGGATCCAGTGGCGGAGAGATTGCAAATGTGGAAGGAGGAATGCCCGGAGAGCTTTGTGCAGCCTGCAGAGAGCCTACCTCCAGGAAAGAACCTCGAGTGGCCCGTGTGGAAATCCATTAACAGATTGAGGACCAATGTTGGAAGAGCCCGGGCCAACATGCTGACCTGGGGACTTCTGGGACGGGAGGACTCTACACTATGTGAGTATGGAGCTCAGCAAACAATGGAGCACCTGCGGTGTTGTCCTTCCTGTCCGATAAGCTGCTCCATGGATGATCTCTTTGCGGGAAACCAAAGAGCTGTAGAGATTGCTCGTTACTGGGCCAATACGGTGTGAAGCTGACACGAAGAAGAAGAAGAAGAAGCTTATAGCTATACTTTAAAAGAAAAGAAAAACCGAAATGCGGCACGTAACAAAAACGATAAAAAATGTGAAAAAAAAGAGTTTTTAAAATATATTTTTTGTGATGACACTTTTAAAGCTTAGATAAATAATATTTAATAAATGAGCCTGTTTTTTTTTTTATTATTGTCATTCTTTTACTAAGCCTATAAAGTTTAAAAAACAAAAGCGACAGATTTAGGGTACAAAGCGCTCTCAAATGGATTTTTCTTGCCAGATTTGCAAAGGTCTCTACAATAAAGATTACTAATACGTTAGATGTATTAAATGGAAAAGGTAATCTTTTTATCGAAATAGACATATTTCTTTACCTTGGGCCGACCTTTCATAAAAAGTACAAACTGAATCTCAGTCAGATAGATCGAAGTATAGATTATGTAGGACTAAATTAAATTAGGTTACCAAGTTTCTCGTACAATGGAAAGATTTTCTCGGAAAATGTATTAAACAGGCTTTGAATTGATATTGGAGTAAAAACATTTTTTTTTTAATGTAGGTATGAAATAAAATAACAAACTCTACTAAGCTACACATATAGCACAACTTCTCGTCGCGTTTCCCTAAGGGTTTTCACGTGGCGAGTGGAACTTATTTATTTTTACAGGTAAGGGCCTTGCGCCAACCGCTTCACTTGAAGTGGGGATTTCCCACCTATCGAGGGGGCTGGTACTCATTTCTTGTGAAGGCTGAGTAAATGCCGGTATTTTATTTTGGTCTTGAAATAAACACCGAAAGAGAAAACTCATTTCTGAGACCCTCGTTGGGATTCGGACCCAAGCTCTCAGCGTGAAATGCAAGCACTCAACCAACTGAACTATCGACCGGACATCCCCTTGTGACAAAAAAAATACGAATTTTTCACCCAGCGAAGAGCAGATTTGAAAATATAAATTTTATATTTTCTGTGCTCTGCCGGGATTCAAACTCACAACCTTCCATTAACAAGTCAGAAGAGCAAACCACTAGACTACGGACCGGTCAAATTATATAAATTACATATTAATTAAAATAAAATTAATGAGCAAGTGAAACTAAAGCAGTGTTTCATTAGAATTTTTGGTACTATAAAATTTAGTAGAAATCATTTATTTAAGTTCCTACGTCTAGAAACTGTACAGACTCACACAGACACAAAACACATAATCACACATTCGTTACAATACTATTGTGCTGTACAGATTCAAATCTCATGTTTATTAAATAGCACCCATGGATGGACCAAATATCCGAAATTGCGAATGAATGGAATATCCAGAGTCATAATAAAAGAAGAGCTTGTATGAAGAAGGTTATGACTCTGGAGGAAATGAAAGAAGTATGTAAGGATAGAAAGAAATGGCGGTTGATCTGTGATGTTGGCGGCTGGGGTTTGTTAAAGTAAAATTGGTTTTGTGATTTAGTTTTTTATGTCAATGTATATATTGTTATTTTATTGATTTAAAAAATGTAATTTGTCATGTATGTTCCTTGACTTTTAGGTTGTTATGCGGCTGACCACCCATACTGTAAAAAAATTGGTTCACTTTGCCAATGTCACCCCTGTTTCAGGTAAGGACGGCAAGAGTTGCAAGGCTTATGTTCATTTGAGATTGGGTTTTTATATTGTAGGTCCACATGCGGCATGTGTTAGCGCGAAATTATACATATCTGCCTGTGGGAATGCATTTAATATAAATCTTAAATGATATATATCTTTGCAGCTTAGATTAGATTAGATTAGACCCGCTTTGAATTGTGGATTAAATTATCCTAAAGTATACAAGGATAGGTAGGAGGGGCAGACATGTTTGAAGAGCAACCCAACCACAATCTCCTCAAGTAAACAACGCAACCAAAGCGTTTTATCAATCTGTAATCTATAATCTAACTTGCAGCGGGCTCTTAATGTGTGATTCACACAAAATCAACGCTCGCCAATGAAAGAAGTATGTAAGGACAGAAAGAAATGGCGGTTGATCTGTAATGTTGACGGCTATGGGTTTATTAAATTGGAATTTGTTTTCAGTTTTAGTTTTGATGTCCATACGTGTTGTTATTTATTGATTTAAAAAAATGTAATTTGTCGTGTATGATCCTTGAATTATAGGTTGGTATGCGGTTGACCACCCATGCTGTAAAAATGGCTCACTTTGCCAATGTCACCCCTGTTTCAGGGAAGGACGTCAAGAGTTGCAGGGTGTATGCCCATTTGATATTTGATTTTTATGTTGTAAGTTCACATGCGGCATGTGCAAGCACGAACTTGTACGTGTCTGCTTGTGAGAATGCATATAATGTGAATCTCCAATGTGACATATCTTTGCAACTTAGATGAGATTAGATTAGACCAAATAAATTATCCTGATATTTATTTATTTATCTCAACAGTAACAATAGCCATGATCAACAATCGATCGTTAGATTATATGGCCAATGGAGTCAAGTCCCTAACGTCGACTAATGCATTTGAAATAAGAGGCTGGAGTGATATTTTCCGGGATCTATTGCCGTGCTCTATAGGAGCTGGAGCTTCCGGACGTTTCGCCCTGTGTCATCACAGTTTTCATCAAGATCATCTTCATCATCATACTTCACGCTGGAAAAGCCCATAACGTCCGGAAGCTCTAGCTCCATAGACCACGACAACAAATCCCGGAAAACATCTCTCCCACCTCATCAGCCGGCCGTGTAAGCCTAAAACTCTTATTTGAAATAATACCTATGTATACCTAACGCTGGTTGAGTTCCCATCAGGCTTCTTGGCCCTAACTTTGACTCTAGCTCAACAGATGTTGTTATCTAATTTTATTAATAATGCATTTCTCTTCAGAAATATATTTATTTTGATACCTTAAAGGTAAAACAAAAATCCTCCTGTTAAAAACATTTTCATGAGCACTGTCTTATAATTAGTTTACTATGAGAAGTTAATAATAATAAATAATATCAGGCTAATTTATTTTAAATTACAAATGATAAGAGAGCGCCATTTTTGTGTGTGTCACACCTCAAGGGCCCTCTCCGATCATGGATAAGACTTTCTAAATAGGTGTGTCTTGAGTGCTCCGCGAAATACATCCATAGATTTGGAGTTCTTCACTCCGGGTGGCAGTCTGTTCCACTCCACCGGACCCGCAACACGGAAAGCGCGGTCTCCGAAATTTGTACGAATCTGACGGCGTGGCTGAACCAAATTGACTACTTCATCGCCCGCGGATCTGAGTGTCTGCCTCCTTACACCCATCTCAACAGGCAACATCATGTCAGTCAAATAAGGTGGAGCCAAGCCATTGATGGCTTTATATACCATCACACAAACACGGTAGACCACCCTCTCCGGGAAACGAAGCCAATGTAGTGTTTTTAACAGCGGAGTGATGTGAGCGAATTTGGGTATCCCGAATATGAGTCTTGCTGCCGAATTCAACACAGATTGAAAGCGATTGAACTGCTTCTTCGGCTGACCACTATAAAGCGTCGAACAATAGTCAATCCGAGACACCACAAACGCGCCCACTAGGGTCTTGACTGCATCTGACGGTAAACACTTTCTAATAGCCTTAATTTGGCGCAGTGAAAAAAAGAAAAAGCTATTGTGGCATCTATTTGCCTCTCCAGTGTCAGATTCCGATCCAGTAAGACTCCTAGAAGTCTCACTGAATCAGAAGGCTGGATTAGCTTACCTCCTATGGAGAGTGGTACTCCGTTCACTAATAGGTGATCACGCCTAGATGTGACTGCCCACATTATCTCCGTCTTATCCATGTAGAAGTTGTATCTAATAAAAGGTTTTATCCACGATTTCTCAAATCAGTGAATCAGCACATATTTAATTTTACCATTAAGATGGCGATTTGCAAAATATGTAAAAATGAAGATGATAAAAAGTATCACGAAAAGATGAAGAATGAAGCCTATAAATTTGAGAGTAAATTAATGAACTGTTTTTTTGCCAGCTTGATGTAAGTCTTGAGACCAAACCAAGTAGACTCGAGCCACGTGAAGTACATAATGGACTGAAACACTCTTGATTCATCTTCCACAAATATATATTTTGCGTTTATAATAATTCAGATTCTCAGAATTTAGATTAAATCCGGCCCGCTCCGAGTCAAGTGTGTTTGCTTCCCTTTGATTTCAAACATATTCTTCTTTCATTCCTCTCTACTGCCCGGGGCTCTGCCATCTAAAGAGCGGTCTACACCCTTACAATCGTGAACTTTTCCCTGTCACGACAATCGGTCAAAAATAAATCGTCCATGATGGACAAAGCGACAGTTCGTCCACACGAACTTTCGGTCAACGTCACAGACAATTCGGCCACAAATAACTCGTCACAAGACAGTTCATCCACACGACCTTACGGCAACGAAATTTCGGTCTTATAATTTTAATTATGTTCTTCACGTTGTCTGTGATCTAGCAACAATCCCACAAAGAGTGCCACCCGAAAACTGCTACTAGCTTCAGTAACATCAAATCCCATATTTATAGAGTAATAGGCACGCCTCTGACCTAGAGGTTCTTGATTTGTCATGCCGTTGCTTTTACTTCACGGGAAAGCCTTCCGCCACCTGAGAAAATATCGCCACCCTTAAGGTAAAATAAAGGTGCTGATTCACTGATTTTAGAAATCGTGGATAAAACATTTTATCTTATTTTTAATGAAAAGTTGTAAACTGCAGGATTTTCGTACTTTCTTAGTGTTTCTCCCGTAGAAAATATGGGAAAAAGGTGCATTTATCTGAGAAACCGTGGCTAGCTAAATATGTCACTTATTCAGTTTTACTTTTAAAGTATCGATATATCGTTTCCTTAGTGCTTGTTTGTCTTATGAGCTGTCTGTGAAACATACATTGTATGAAAAAAAAGAGATATTATGTCATAGCAATTTAAAAAAAAAAAAATTGGCATCTCACCCTGAAGGATGTTACAGCCGTGGATTCATCTTTTAGTTGCAGAAAGGCTTAAGAATTAATGTTAAACATATTGGTGTTGATTTTAGATTTTTATACAATTTTTAAGAATAGATTTGAACAAAATGCTGTTAATTTCGGAGGAATTAAATGCCAAAAGGTGTTCTATGTTTACCGGAAATGATTATTTTTTTGTATTTGAAATAAAAATCTAATGCATCTCGTAAAGGGCATCCGAAAAAAATATGATCTATAGTCTCAAGATCTTGGCCGCAGTCAGCAATTTCATTTAACTGATACTTATTCATCGTCCTTTCTTCCCTTGCCTCAATCAAACATCTCTCGAATTCCTTTGGTTGCCTGGGAAAAGGAAACCTCAAATAATTATCTGAGCGGGGGAGGAGGGAGGGAGGGAGGGAGAAGTTTAATGTAAAGTATCAATAAACAGGAATCCCAAAAATCAGAGCCCTCAACCAACAATGCTACAATATCGAGTCGACTTGAAATGAAAAGCGTTTGTGAAATTCCTTCATCTATTTATTTTAAAATCGTAAAGACAGCTTCAATTATTTTGTTCGTTTTGAAACATGTTTTTACTGTGAGAAAAGTATTAAATTAGTTATTTATGCCACTGCCAAGTAATGATAGTCTTTTTAACACGAGTGCTAGTTTGTGCCATGAGGCGCAGCCGAATGGCACAATAGAAAGCACGAGTGGTACAAAGACTAATTACGTGCAGTGGCATACAATACTTTTTCTACGACCATGAGAGAATTAACAAAATAGTGAATAATAGTCATTATAATGTACTCGTCCATTTGAAGTAATTAAAACCTTACCTTTGTCAAAACGTGTGATTTATCATTCCCTTCGATTATCTAATCTAACCTAAGTTGTAAAAATAAATTATATTTAGGTTTCATATTGAATTCATGCCCACAAGCTGACACATATGTATAAGGTCGCGCTTTTACATCCTGCATATAAGCTTAAACATTCAAACCCAAAACTCAAATAAACATATGCCCTGCAGTTGTATTGGCAGGTGAACCAAATTTGTACAGCATAGGTGATCAACCTCATACTCACCTATTAACCAAGTAACTTTTTGAGTTTGTTTATTTTTTGCGGTGAAATTTTTTGTATTGTTTTCCTTTCAAGCCTTTTATTTTCCATTGAAAAAAGGAAAGCTTTATTTGGAGCAATCCGATAAATAAATTCGATAAATTTTAGCACTATTAACAATTTTTATTTGACTCTACACATAAAATATACTTATTTATTTTCATCTGAACAGGGCTGAAAGTCTCATCACCACGGTAATTCCTACCTACCGAATATCACTAATATTGTATGAAGCCTAATCAGCTGATCGCTTGCGGCCATCTTGGATTGACAGGTCTTCATACCCCCATACAAGGTTGACATTTGAAATTAAAAAATGGTTCCAATTCTGACAATGCGCATGCGCACATGTTCATTTTAACACGGTTACCGGTTGTATAATGTAACATTATGCAACGGGTGTAGAAATGTATGGCATTGTGATTGCGTTAGCCGTTTTGTAATTAGTAAATTACCAAATGGGAGTAGAAAAAAAAATAAAAAACACGGAGTTTGGTATTTATTACCCCTGAGTACTTTCTACTTGTTTACGTCATTTTCACGAGTTACAAAATTGAAAAGATACAAAACCATAGAGAAATGAGAAGGATGAGCTACGCCAAAGAGGCACATTTTTTTTTTAAACAGATTTGGGGAAAAGAATGCAATCCACCAACCTATTTTGCCTGGCCAGTTGTCTTCATGCGAAAGCAGAAGCTTGTGTGCATGCAACGGCATCTGTATCTGTTGAACCAGGGTCGAAGCTATGGTCAAGTGGGCTAAACGCAAGATTCTCACCAACGTTTAATTAGATAAACTATAATAATTTTTACGTTTATGAATATTTTTGTAGATTTTTTACGTACATGAGATGGCTTTTAAAATTACATCTAAAATTCCCTCATTCCTTGACATACAGGTTGGTATGAGGCTGACGCCCATGCTGTAAACAATGTTTCACTTTGCCAATATCATCCGTCTTTCAAAAAAGGTCGGAAAGAGTTGCAGGGTGTATGTTCATTTAAGATTGGGCTTTTATGTTGTAAGTCCACATACGATGGCATGTGTCAGTTATACGTGTCTGATTATGGGAATACATGCAATATATCTTTGCAACTTAGATTATAGATGAGCAATCAGCTTACTCTTGATGTCTCACTGACCTGGTAAGTACTTAATAATAGTAATAATATTAGGATGATTTATTTGGTGAGCGCTGTTTTTGTGTGTATCACACCTCAAGAGCCCTCTGCGAGCTTGGTCGTCGCTGTAGAAATCGCCAATTCTCAAGCAAGACCCAGTTGTTGTAAGGTTGGATGGACCTTTCAGTGACCGGTCTTTGGTAAAGGTTTATGAATTTTTCAACCCAGCGAAGAGCACATTTGGAAATATAAATTGTATATTTTTTGTGCTCCGCCGGGATTCGAATCCACAACCTTCCATTTACGAGTCCAAAGTGTTGCAACTGGACTACGGACCGGTCCAAGAACTCAGTCCCTTATTTGAATCAAACATTTGAGTTTTTTTTTTATTCCATTGCAATCAATTGATTAACTATTTCACTGAAAATGCCAGTTTCTTTCAATGTGAGAAAACCAATTGATTTTTTATTCAATGAAATGAATTACCCGCCAATCAGTTGCTTTCCTAGCGGATATTACAGAAAACCTTAACGACGCGACGTTTAAAATTAGAACCTTTTGCTCATTCAATTTCCTTTTTCATTTTTTTTCAGTAAAGTTTCTCTTTTCTTAAATCACACAATGGCGCAAACCAATAACATAATTAATGTTAATAATAAATAAATAACTTTTGTGTTCTTTCGGGTTTGACCATGTTCCACTTGCAGCTCCCACATCTGCCGACGTTTCGCTTTCACGAGCAGAAAGCATCTTCAGGGCGAGTTTCGTCACACCTACCCCCCGCCCCAGAGCGAAGGAAGATGAGAACAACGAACCGCATTCCCATCAGTTTACACCAAAGCGCGTCTGCGAAGACAACGAAAACTGCCACGGCGCTTTGAAAACTCGCCCTGAAGATGCTTTCTGCTCGTGACAGCGAAACGTCGGCAGATGTGGGAGCTGCAAGTGGAACATTGTCAAGCCCGAAAGAACACAAAAGTGATTTATTTATTATTAACGCCGGCCATGAAAGTGAATGTGAAAGTTTTAAACTTTATATAATTAATGTTGTTATGTTGTTTAGCGGGTTCTATTTAATCAAAACTGTGGTTTATTATATCTCACTTTCGGTTCCGAGAGAGTTTTTTTCATTTAAACAGTACGACGGTTGATTTATATCTGGTCCTCCAGGAGATTTCTGGTCTGAATGTAAAGATCATTTTCGAAACATGGAGAATCGTTACATACCACCTTGCTGGATTTCACCAGAATGTTCGATTCAACACTTAATTAATATCGAAAAAATACAAATCATTATAAAGTACCTACCTATCTAACTAACAACCAAATACAACAACTAATATCTTCCATATTCGTAAAAATATTATGTTTTTGTTTCTCAAGTTGCTAACCTCCAAATGTATGAGCTGTAGAATCTATTTATTTAAACGGTTTTGTATGGATAAGAGCACCAGCGACACTGGCGGTCACATTTGGAACTAAAACGCAGCTAAGCTACACATATAAAGTAACTGCTTGCCTGCGTTATCCCCAAAGGGGTCGCATGTGGCAATTCGGGTCCTATTTATTTTTACAGGTAAGGGGGCCGGCCTCACACCAAACACTTTTAGTTTAGAGTTTTCCAGCTCCCGGGGGGCTGGTTCTCATTTCTTGTGAAGGCTGATTACACCTTGCCGGTATTTATTTTAGGTTTTGAAATAGACACCGAAACGGGAAATCATTCGAACCCATGCTCTCGGCATGGAATGCAAGCATTCTACCAACATAGTTATCGACTGGGCTTTTTACGAGCTTAGTCGTTGCTACAAAGCGATAATTCTCAAGCAAGACCCAGTTGGATTTGGCCTTTTGATGACCAGTTTTTGGTAAAGGTTTATGAATTTTTCAACCCAGTGAAGAGCAAATTTGAAAATACAAATGTACATGGTATTTTTTTGTGCTCCGCCGGAATTCGAATCCACAACCTTCCATTTACGAGTACGAAGTTCTGCCACTGGACTACGAACTGGACTAATTCAACCGATCTTTTTTCTGGCCTTTTCAAATAATCGGAGTCCGTTGAGAACCAGCGTCACCTTTTATTTATATGAGGCTGCTCCCATCTGGGTGACCAAGCGCACAGAATCCGATATGAGGAGGTACATCATGAAAACGGACCGAAATAGATAATCTATATTCATGGACACCCTGTGCGATATAAATACACTCCTGTCCTTTCGGAAACAGATTAAAAACACCTTTTTCCAATCTAATAGAGCCGGAAAATTCCGAATTTTGAATTGGACTCGAAATAAATAACCATAGACAAAAAAAAACTGTCACGTCCATAGATAACGGAATAAATGTGATCTGTGGTCACGTCTCATTATAGATTATTTACTTATTGTAAAATTAAATTTATTGTCTTTGTTCCTTAACTTATAGGTTGGTATGCGGCTGACCCTCATGCTGTAGAAAATGGTTTACTTTGCGAATGTCACCCCTATTTCAGGGAAGGTCGACAAGAGTTGCAGGGTCTATGTTTATTTAACATTTGGGTTTTTATGCTGTAGGTTCACATGCGGCATGAGCAATTGCAAACTTATACGTGTATGCTTGTGAGAATTCATATAATATTAAACCCCAATGTTACATATCTTGCTTGCAACTTAGATTAGATTAGATATCACGGAAATTTCTAGGGAAAGTAAACATATATTTTGTTATTCGTTGCTAAGGACCGTGGTTCCATAGAATTGTGACGTTTGCCGTCGAGAAAAAAAAACCTGAATTCAACTTTGTAGCTCTTAGGGTTTCAACATTGTTCTATTCAGTTAATTTTTATGTACCTTACTTCTTCAGTCTTGCCCAGGCCACTCCTGAACGTAGACCACCGCCAATATTCTTTGTGCCTTTTAATCGGCTTCATATTTAGCTTTATTTTTTCAAATCAATACTTTGATGTTCAGTTGCGGGGAGTCATAACATTTGCCAGACGCGTTGGTGACTACCTGTTGGTCAGCGGGCACTATCTTACTTCATCCATACCCTTCAAACAAGACTGGTGAGCATCCCTCTATACGCTACATTGGAGTCTCATTATCTAGCATCTACAGGTTCCCTTTTTCTCATATGGCTGGTCACGTATTGCACCTCCCGTGTGACTACGCTGGAATAAAATATTAAAATAATTTTGCAAAGATTTTTTTTAAAGATTTCTCAATAAATCTTATTGCATATGAGGCTGACCACCCATACTGTAAAAAATGGTTCACTTTCCCAATGTCACCCCTGTGTCAGGGAAAGTCGGCAAAAGTTGTAGAGCTTATGTTCATTTGAGGTTTGGATTTTATTTGTAAGTACACATTCAGCATTTGTAAGCGCGAACTACACGTGTTTGTTTGGGGGCATGCATTTGAGAGCTCTAAATGAATATATCCTTGCAACTTAGATTATAGATATTATGCCTAGCATGCTTTTAGAACGTAATTTTTTAAGTAATATGTTTATGAATTGACATTAAAATTAGATTCCATGTAACTTGTAATCATTAAAAAAATAATGTCATGTAAAATGAAGCATTTTCATGTTCAAATGTATGAGGAAAAATTGAGGCCAAAAAAATATGCATGTTTTGAGGTACTCTCATGTTGAATTTATCGAAGTCATTATTTAAATGTACAGTAAAATGTCAAAAATATAATGGCCTGTTATTATATTAACTTTTTGTTTTGTCATCAGGCAACATTATTAGCCGCCCAATTTCCCGCCGGATTTTCCGCCATTTTGAAATTATTAAAAAAGAGAATAAAAATTATTTTTTGCGTTTTTACAATGACATGTTTTTTTTGTACCTCATGGGCTCAATTGGATGCAATGCAACTATTTTAGTTTTTATTTTATTTTATTTTATTTATTGAGCAAACAAACAGTTTATAAATCATAAATAAATCACTATTGTGTTTTTTTGGGTTTGACCATGTTCCACTTGCAGCTCCCACATCCAACACCAACGCGCGTCCACGAAGACAACGAAATCCGCCACGGCGCTTTGAAAACTCGCCTTGAAGATGCTTTCTGCTCGTGAAAGCGAAACGTCGGCAGATATGGGAGCTGCAAGTGGAACATGGTCAAACCCGAAAGAACACAAAAGTGATTTATTTATTATTAACACCGGCCATGAAAGTTTTAAACTTTATCTAGTTTATAAAGGTTTACATTGGAATAAAAACATAATTATAACAGTACCCCGAGTACGAGTTCATGTTTAAAACTAGGTATATCTCTAACTCGGTTGCCATTGCACCATGGGTAGCCAGAGCCTCTGCAGATTTGCATTTATTACTTCTTATTCTTATATAACTCATTCTATCCTTTTATATCCTTGAACTTCCACAAACATTTTATTCTTATCTGTTCACTCTGTATAGCCTTACTTTATTCGGTCTTATTTTTTCCACTGTTTCCTTTAACATTTCCTGTTTATTTCGGATTTGCAAGTCTCACGTTATCCATTTTCACATCAAGTCCAAACCATCACAATCTTTGGTACCTTTAATTTCACAAACTCTTTCAGGTTGCATTTTTTTTTAAATCTGTCTTAATTAATTAAAGACATCCTCATTTATTTATCAAAAAAACACACAGATTTATCGCAACAAACGATTCAATAGAACTCTTATCCAGATTTTTTTTTTCTTTTTTGGAAAGTCCCTAGTTTTATTTTATTGTCTTATCTTGTATCCAGCCCTCATTCCACTTGGGGTGGCCGGAACCTCCACAGATGTGTCTCCGCTCGTTCTGTCCTTGCACACTTATTTCATCTTCTCAACATTTATCAATCCCTTCATGCATGCTCTTCTCAGATTCCATTTACTTGAAATCTTGCTTTTTTGATCAATCTATTCTTTATATTATCTAGGTTTTTAGCAGTTACTTCGTGAAAGTTCATTTTAATAGATTAAAATAAAATATTCTTTGTTAAAATTCACTTGAGTTTTTATTTTTTAAAACACTACCGGTTTTGGGAGAAGCAATACCTCTTCAATACCCATCTTCAGGTGTAAAAATAAACATTTTATATTTACTTTATTTATTATATTTATTTTATGTTTATATTTACACCTGAAGATGGGAGGTAGGTATTGCTTCTCCCGAAACCGGTAGTGTTTTAAAAAATAAAAACTCAAGTGAATTTTAACAAATAATATTTTATTTTAAACTAATCTATTCTTTTCTCGGTCCTTATCTTTCGCGCTTACCTTTGACTTTTCCTTTGTATATATTTTTATGAAAATTCCGTAAAATTTTGCAATAATTTTTGAAATTCAGTGCATTTTTATCCATCCTTATAAATGCACCTTTCTCACCTATTTTCTACGATAGAAAACACTACAAAAGTGTGAAAATCCACTAGCTTACAACTTTTTCATGAGCACTTCCTTATAATTAGTTCACTTACTATGAGACGTTACACACAATAAATGTTTTATCCACGATTTCTCAAATCAGTGAATATATATTTAGTTTTACCTTTAAACTGGCGATACATACTCTTAGTTGTAATAATATAATATTAAATTTGACATTCTAACTTAATGAACACTTACAGATATCACATGCAAGTTCGCGCTCACGCATGTCGCATTAGTACAACGATTTTTTTTACAGGACGATAACACCAACTATTAATATGTGCGTCTGTTACTGTTACTGTATCCTGCCGCCGTTCCACTAGGGGTGGCCGGTACCTCCGCAGATGCGCCTCCACTTTTTTCTATCCTTACAAACCACTTTCATTTCCTCAATATTCATCACCTTTTTCATACATACTCTTCTCTTATTTTCACTCTGCAGGTTCCATTCTTTCGCAATCTCACCTATTTGGTCTAACCATTCTTTCCTCGGCCTTCCCCTTCCGCGCTTTCCTCTGACATTTCCTTTGTACACTTTCTTCGTTAGTCGTTCATCATCCATTCTTTCGAGATGTCCGAACCATCTCATCGTACTTTTCCGTCCCTGTTTCTAAAAAGGTTAAGAACCACTGAGCCAGAGAATAGTAAGACCTTTTACTTGTATAAATACAGCAGTGAATGCTTAAACTAACAAATCTAATGAAACCCAGTACGGAGAAAAGTATTCTGGTATTTATTTTTGCTTCAGCTAATGAAGTGTCATTGTAAAGATATATTTTTATTTCCTCTAGTTCATGAAATAACTCTAATGAACATGTATACACAGTAATATTAAAAAGTAGAGTATAAATCCAAGGCATGAGGTATGAGGCACACCACCCTTATATACTGTGGAAGTCAATTAACCACCTATGTTTCTGGGAAGATTGGTAAGAATTGCAATGTTGGTATTCATTTTGGATTTGGGTTTTTATTTTGTAAGTCCACATACGGCGTGTGTAAGTGCGAACTTACATTTGTCTGATTATGACATTTTATGCCATCTTAATGACACTATTATTATAAATTAATCATAAAATTGTTTCACAGAAGCTGTACGTAGGGTGCAACTTTTTCACTTCACGATAATACATGTGCCTTAACTAGAAAAACCTGTGTCTCAGGTATGGAATGAATTCCAAATGTTAATATATCAAAAATATACCATTTATATTTCGAATGTGCTCTTCGCTGAGTTGAAAAATTCATAAACCTTTACCAAAGACCGGTCACTGAAAGGTCCATCCAACCTTACAACAACTGGTTCTTGCTTGAGAATTGGCGCTTTCTACAGCGACGACCAAGCTCGCAGAGGGCTCTTGAGGTGTGATACACACAAAAACAGCGCTCACCAAATAAATCATGCTAATATTATTATTGTATTTTCGGAGAAAATTCTCAATGTTCATGCTCCGAAAATTCTCATTTATACTCCACTGTTATTTTGTTACTCAAGTTTTTGAACTATATCGTCGCATTGTGGGTCATAAGATGTTTGCAGCATTCCTATTGGGAGAGAATTCAGAGTGAATGTGGTAATGCTTTCATCGGCGCGATGTCGGCAGCTTGCACGACAAAAGGCGGAAGTTGCCGAGTTTTCCTTTGGTGTCTGTCCGCGTCTCACCTCTCTGGGTTTTGCCAGGGGAGGTGGTGGGAGGGATGGGGGAGGAGGGAGCGGCGTCGGACATAAATAGACGTGACCGCTGCAGAAATAGACAGTGCGGCTGCAGGGCGGGACAACGGTGGGGACATCATCTGGAAAACAAACCAGAGGAAACCCTGCTGTAAGAAAAAGCTAGAGAAGAATTAGGTGAACGAATATACAATAGGAAAATCAGGTGAAGGAACTTATAAGAGGAAAATCTGCTGAAAGCACGGACCAAAATAAAATCAACTGAAAGAACGAATCGAAGGAAAATCAGCTGAAAGAAGAATCAAGTCTACGAATATACTAAAGGAAAATCAGGTCAAGGAACTAACTAGAGGAAAATCCTCTTAAAGAATATACTAAAGGAAAATCAGCTGAAAGAAGAAGCTGGAGAAGAATCAGGTGAACGAATCTACAATAGAAAAATCAGGTGAAGGTACTAATAAGAGGAAAATCAGCTGAAATAACGAACAAGGGGAAAAACAGCTTAAAGAACCAACAAGAGGAAAAACACCTAAAAGGACGAACCGGAATAAAATCAGCTAAAAAGGATGAACTACAGGAAAATCAGCTGAGAGAAGAACCAGAGAAAATCAGCTGAAAGAATGGATGAGAGGAAAATCAACTGAAAGAACGAACCATAGGAAAATCAGCTGAAGGAATGAACAAGAGAAAATCAGCTGAAAAATCAAGCCAAAGAAAAATCAGCTGAAACAAAAAACCAGAGAAAAATCACCCGAATGAACAAAGCAGAGAAAATCTGTTGAATTTTTCATTCTTTGAGTAATTATAGTTTTCAAATATTGTTTTTTTTTTAACTCTTGGCTGTGGCAGCCCTGCGCCAGTGTCCATTTTGTATAACCCGCCCAACAAAGCGCTTCTCAGGAGTTGTGAGTTTGAGCATGAGGAACATTTTAAAAGTCCCGCGTGTCTGTTCTCCGCATATTGCTTCACACCCGAGCAGTCATCTTCAGGTGGCTCAGCTCACTTGACAGACTGATGAAATCACGACAAAACAGTTGGGAACGAAAACAACACTGTATATATATTTACAATATTATAAAAAAGGAGAGCCCCGCCGCGCCGTACAAAATAAGTGTAAGTTAATACGGATAGAACTCAAGAACTACCGAACAGATGCACATCATAATATTTTTTTTTCTTTTAAAAAAAAGTGAAGAGGAATGCAATTCACCAACCTATTTTACCTGCCCAGTTGTCTTCATGCGAAAGCAGAAGCTTGTGTGCATGCAACGACATCTGAACCAGGGTCAATGTTATGGTCAAAGGGGCAAGCCGTGGCTCGAACCAACGTTTTCTGAACCAAATACGCTAGCTGAACAAGCGTCTTGACCGCCGTGGCCATAGCACCGACTATAATAATAATAATATAAGTATGATTTATTTGGTGAGCGCTGTTTTTGTGTGTATCACACCTCAAGAGCCCTCTAATCATATTCACAACAAACATTATTTGGAACCTTGGATGTGTTTTCCCATCATAAAAAGGTTAACAAATCGCTCCCCCAGTTCTAGTTTATCGTATACGCCAATCTTGTCAAACATGACTTTTTCATGCAGTTGTCTTATGAATCAAATTCTACACAATCTGAGCTAAGAAAAACCGTAAAACTCGATAATGTGAGAGTTCTTTTAAATATTTTTTAAATAAATTTCTTGTTTTTATAAGACACATTGGTCCAGTACACATGCAAACATTGCTCATGTAAAATTTTCTCAATGGCGTATACGATAAACAAGAACTAAGGCAGCGAAATGTTGTTTTTTTTTGGGAAATAGCTATGATCGATTAGAACACGTTTTTATATGAAGCCCTTGTGACATTTAACGCAAAAAACGCAACTGAGCTACACATATAGTGTAACTTCTTGCCGCGTTATCCCCGAAGGGGTCGCATGTGGCGAGTTGAACCTATTTATTTTTACAGGTAAGGGGGCCGGCCTTACGCCAACCACTTCAGTTGAAGTGGAGGTTTCCCAGCTCCCGAGAGCGCTGGTACTCATTTCTTGTGAAGGCTGAGTAAACGTTGCCGGTATTTTATTTTGGGGTTTGAAATAAACACCGAAACGGGAAATCATTTCTGACACCCTCGATGGGTGTCAGAAATTTATTTAAAAAAACATTTGATTTAAAAATATATATATATATATAAGAAAAAAAGTCTGTTTAAATAATTGCACTTATTTTTTTACGTTTTCAATTAAAAATTCATTATTTAATACTTTTGACAAATAATTAATTCATAACTATTCAAGGACGTCTGTTTAACCAGGGTCGAATTGTTTGTTGATAGAACATGACGCGGGTGGGGTTCGAACCAGCGTCAGTGGCAACTGGCAATAACGCAAATTCGAGCGTCGACGTCTAATCCCTTGACCGTCCCAGCGACATCCTCCTTACTTCTGCATCAAGAAAAGGCGGCAAAAGTTCCACGGCCTATGCCAATAAATTTGGATGTTTTTAACTTTGTAAGCACACATGAAGACTACCGGGAAAAAACAAGGAATGTCAGCAAAATTTAGAAAATAATCTACTAATGCTATCTAGTGGCATCTTTGAGTATCTAAAGCTCTGCAAAATTTGTAATGCAACAACAGTCGGTATCACAGTTTATGGCGGTATTTCTGGTTCTTTTTGACGGGCAATAACTATGAGAAATACAGACTTTCAAATTTATAATTTTGATTTTCTCAAAATGTTCTTCAACTGACATTCCTTGTAATATTCACATGCGGAATGCGTTAGCGCGAACTTACACTTAGGTACACTTTGCTTTATGGGAATGCGTTAATTATGAATTTCAAATATTCATAGATCTAAGGTTAAAGATGAATTATTGAATGGTTAGTAAAACTCTGTAAAACCGTCGCTGTTTTATGCAAAACAAAGGCATGTAGGTCGCCATCTTTGCATTTAAATTGCATTATTCTAATCGCCTTTGAAAATCCCGCCAATTTATGATTTCATCTCCATAATCCTTCCAACAAGATGTTTTCCTTCTCGTTTTTCATCACAGCTTCATTATACGGGGCCTTTGTTTTACAGGACTCAAATAAGAAAAAAAATCAGCGCTGCGGCCGAGCGGACGAAGAAGTGAAGTAGTCAAATTATTTTAAAAACATTTTTCAAAGAGGTCCGCACATGGAATGGCATAAACAAAATTGAATCATGTTGATAGGGAAAAGGTATACAAATATTTATTTAATAGTTCTATATCTATAATCTAAGCTGCAAATATACGAGTATGTTAACATTTAAGGCTCGTATTCAATATATGCCTACAATCAGGCACATGTAAGTTAACGCCTACACATGCTGCATGTGTACATACACAATAAACCAAACCTCACATGAACATAAAACTTGCAACTCCTACCGATTTTCCCGGAAACCGAGGTGTCGTTGGCAAAAGTGAACTAAGTTTTTACAGCATGGGAGGGTCAGCCTCATACAGACCTATGTATTAGTCAAGGAACATTAAAAGTTTGGAAAGTGGTTGCTAACGAAATTAGTCCCACATAAGTGTAACGTTTTCTCGCCGAGAAAAAAAATCCAAATTTAAATTTGTTCTTAGTCCATTTGAATGCAATCGCTTTCTTTTATACCTATCTTAAAAAAAAATTAAATCGATAATCATTTGCTTTATTTTCTTCTTGTTTACATAAATTTCAACCCCGCAATATCGAGTCGCATACATATTGTATAAGGAGAACATTTGACCGCTCGATCAGCTGCCCGTGCGCGGCCATGTTTTATCGCTTGCCACCTACCGATGCTATATAATATAATAATCTATAATCCAAGTTGCAAGGATATATTCATTTAAAGCTCTCAGATGTATGCCCACAAACCAACAAGTGTAGTTCGCGCTTACAAATGCTGAATGTGTACTTACAAATAAAATCCAAACCTCAAATGAACATAAGCCCCACAACTTTTGCCGACCTTCCCTGAAACAGGGGTGACATTGGCAAAGTGAACCATTGCGGCATAACATGCGATCGCTAGTTATGTCGAGACTTCTCACCCAGGCAGTGCATCCAAATTCTCCTTCTGACGTCACCAAAAAAAAAAGTGTGTGACGACTTAACGCTTGCGATATGAAATATTATTTAATTTTACGCTCTGTTGAGTGTATCCTACAAAACTTGGCTGACGTCCGGAAACTACGTCAAGTCTAAACGTCTAGGGATGTGTAGATGACTTTCGTTCATCGAAAAAACGATAGGTACTTACAATCGATACTATGGCGGGTAGAAAGTAATTGCAATTTAAAATTAATGCAACTAAGCTACATTAATAAAGTTTATCTAGTTCTTGCGGTGTTGCCCTCAAAAAAATCAAATTATTTTTACAGGTAACGGAGTTGGCCTTACTCTTACGCCAACCACTTCAGTTGAAGTTTACCAGCTCATAGTACTCTTTTTGTGAAGGCTGAGTATTTTTTTTGCCGGTATTTTATTTTGAGTTTGAAATAATAACCAAAATGGGAAATTATTTCTTACACCCTCGATGGGAATCGAATCTTGGCTCATGGCATAGAATGCAAGCATTCTACCAACTCGCACGCTTAATAATAAAGAGCAATAACTCAAAAAATAAGAATGTTGGGAAATCATGTTTGAAGTTCAGACAGCCAGTACAACTTGTATGGGATGAAAAAGGCGACCGATGTTTTATCTCGGTCATATTCATCCAAATTAAACGGCTGTCGCATTCTACCTATTCTTCTCGCATTGTTCTTGCGTTTTATTACAAAATCTCGTTTTTTGCAATTTTTGAGTAATTGCTCTTTATTATTAAACGTGCAAACTGTGCTATCAATCGGAATTTTTGTGAGCTTATTCGTCGCTACAAAGCGCCAATTCGCAAGCAAGACCAATTTCTGCCAAACTGGATGGGCCTTTTGTGACCATACAGCCCTACAGCAACTAGGTCTTGCTTGGGAATTGGCGTTTTCTATAGCGACGACCGAGCTCGCAGAGGGCTTTTGAGGCGTGATTCACACAAAAAATAGCTTATTAAATAAATTATCCTAACATTATTATTATATCTTTGCAACCTAGATTACAGATATTTTTTAACGATAAGCGTTGCACACAGTATCGTTTTTTCTTTAAACTTGCATCTCTACTTTGTGCTACATCCATTAATTATCATTTGAAATACAGACTGACGTCGATCTGCACTCTTATATCCTTACATAATATCACAAAATGGGAGTGGAATATAGTCCACTGGTTAGAATAGACACATGCGCGGGCTATTTTTACTGAGTTCCGTCTCTATATTATGAAATCCCTTCAGAGAGAAAAGTCTATGCAAGCTATTTCAAGCGAATACAAAAATAAATAAATGTCCTACAAAAGTTTTCGTTATGAAATAAGGTACTCTCTCCATAGAAATACAGCACAACTAAGCTGCATCTATAGTGCAACTTCTTTCTGTCTAGTTATCGAAGGGTGGGAATCTATCAATTTTTACAAGTGAGAATTGATCACCAAATGCTCATCGAGCCTTACAGCAACTGGATCTTGCTTGAGAATTGGTGCTTTGTAGCAAAGATCAAGCTTGTGAAAAGTCCAGTCGATAGCTCAGTTGGTAGAGTACTTGCATTCTATGCTGAAAGCAAGGGTTCGATCCGTATCCACCAAGGGTGCCGAAAATGGTTTCCCGTTTCGGTGTTTATTTCAAACCCAAAATACCGGCAAAGTATACTCAGCCTTCACAAGAAAAGATTCAGCCCCCTCGGGAGCTGGGAAACTCCCACTTCAACTGAAGTGGTTGGTGTGAGACCGGCCCCCGTACCCGTAAAAATATATAGGTCCCGAATTGCCAAACGCAGGCAAGAAGTTACGCTATATGTGTAGCTTAGTTTTTATGTGGATTGTAGAGGATGTTGCCACCCCTAATGTCACAGTTAAAGTTTCAGTATAATTGCAGCAATATTGATAAAGTCTTTCTTTGTGTCTTTGTTTGGAACATACATAAAGAAAATTCCACTGCAGAGAAAATGTAAAAAAAAACGAATACAAGACGTAGCTGAGAATCATAAGGGAAGGAATGAAATAAAGAGAGTACATATTTTATAAACGTGGCGTTGAGGTTTTTTTGTGGAGAAAGAATGCTATGCAAATTAAGGATGAATGAAGTATTATGAACAAACTGGTTTCTTAAACATACCTACAGCTGTTATGTAAATAGCAAATACTTATAAATATTTAGGTAGGTAGGCATGTCATTTATAGCTGATCAGAGTGTATATAAGTAGGATTAATTATTATAAGTACCCAGGGTAAAGAGATATTCAAATTTATGCACTGGAAGCTTTTAGTAGATCATCATTGACCGGTCCGTAGCTCAGTGGTAACACTGCGGACTCTGAATGGGAAGGTTGTGAGTTCGATTCCCGGCGGAGCACAAAAAATATACCATTTATATTTTCAAATTTGCTCTTCGCCGGGTTGAAAAATTCATAAAACCTTTACCAATGACCGGTCTCCAAAGGTCCATCCAGCCTTACAGCAACTGGGTCTTGCTTGAGAATTGGCGCTTTGTAGCGACGACGATCAAGCTCGTAAAAAGGTCGATAGCTCAATTGGTAGAATGCTTGCATTCCATGCCGAGAGCAAGGGTTCGATCTCAAAGGTTTACTCAGCCTTCACAAGAAATGAGAACCAGCCCCCCCGGGAGCTGGGAAACCCCCACTTCTACTGAAAGTGGTTGGTGTGAGGCCGGCCCCCTTACCTGTAAAAATAAATAGGTCCCGAAGCGCCACATGCGACCCCTTCGGGGATAACGCAGGCAAGAAGTTACACTATATGTGTAGCTTAGTTGCGTTTTTTTTTTTTTTTTTTTTTTTTTTTTTTTATCATTCTGGAAGGTTCCAGCAAAATTGGCTTCTAGTGACTACTATCTTTGGAGTATAAAAAGCTATAAACGGCTTGCAGGCAGTCAGTCTATATACGACAGTCTTCTTTTGAACACAAAATACAGTGTAAGTGAACACCAACCAACTGTGAAATAAATGTAAATTGCTAAAGAAATGTTAAAGGGTTTAACAATAAATATAAACTGTTAAATAAATCTAAGTGTAAAAGAAATACCCTGTAAAGAAGACCAGTATTTTTTTAATTTGAAGACTATTTGAACCCTAAAAACCTAACAATACCTATAAAATGAAAGAAGTGTGCAAGGACCGGAAAAATGGCTTTTGATATTTTATGTTGGTGGCTGAAACTTTTAAATTAAACATCTCTAAATTATAATTAAAGTTTTGATTTCTTGTAGATCTCTTTATGGGATTGTGGTTTAACATACTTGTAAAATGTATATTATTATTTGTGTTCCTTAACTTATAGGTTAGTATGAGGATGACCACCCATACTGTAAAAAATGGTTCACTTTGCCAATGTCACCGTTGTTTCAGGGAAGGTCGGCAAGAGTTTCAGGGTTTTTTTTTCAAAAAATTGATTATTTTTTAATAAAAAATAAAAGAAATTAAAAACTTTGTTTTATTCCACTTTTATTGTTTTTGAGTATGTTACAAATATTTTCGGAATTACTTCCATCTTCGGGTAACTAACAATTACTAACTAGTAATTGTTAATTGTTAACTAGTAATTGTTAGTTACCCGAAGATGGAAGTAATTCCGAAAATATTTGTAACATACTCAAAAACAATAAAAGTGGAATAAAACAAAGTTTTTAATTTCTTTTATTTTTTATTGAAAAATAATCAATTTTTTAAAATGAATTTCCACAGTGTTTCACAAAAATCTTTTCAATTTTTTTTTTCATTTTTGGGTTTTTATTTTGTAAATCCACATGCGGCCTGTGCAACCTCAAACTTACACGTGCCTTCTAAAACCTATAAATCTTTAATCTTTTGGACTAAGATTATAGATTCGTTGAATAATTTTTGAAGTGATTCTGACCACCCATATTCCATACTTAACGGAATGAAGCTGAACATATTGAGAAGCTTCTAGCGTGTTGTCCCTGAAGGGTTCTTTCACGAGAAAAATAAAAACCGGATTTCCCCTTATTCATCAAAAGGTGCCAATTGCCATCCAACTTTCAGTTTTTGTATACAAAAATGGAGGTTTAACCATAATTTACCAAATCGTATCAATAAGAGGCCGTTCCCACTTGTCGGGTGTCGGATCCGTATATTAATCGGAGGTTCCAGTGGCAGAACATTATGTATGGAGCTATTCACACTTGTCGGAAACCGATTATGTCCGAAATGCCCTGCAAATGGAACCTCCGATGAATATACGGATCCGACACCCGACAAGTGGGAACGGGCTCTAAGGCTGTTTATGAATGAGGAGATTTGCTTTTGGGAAAACCACAAACAATCTTTTTAATACCGATTTTTTTTTCTTAGTTCAATTTATAAAAATATATATATATGTATATATTTTCGCTGGGATGATTTTAATGAGAAATATGTCATTTTTGTGATTTAGCTATTATAAAATTTTAACAAGGGCAAATATGTCATGTGCAATAATTAATCTGGCCTCATTTGTGCTAATCTAATCTAATCTAAGTTGCAATGATATGTAACATTGAGGATTCACATTATATGCATTCTCACAAGCAGATACGTACAAGTTAGAACTTGCACATGCCGCATGTGAACCTACAACATAAAAATTTAAATCTCAATTGGACATACACCCTGCAACTCTTGCCATCCTTCCCTGAAACAGTGGTGACATTGGCAAAGTGAACCATTTTTACAGCTTGGCTGGTCAGCCGCATGCCAACCTATAAGTCAAGGAACAAAGTTTTAAGGAAAAACTCTGTTATTCAGACGAACAATGAAAGCTCATTTTAAGGTAACCCCAGTTCCTTTTTAAGGGCTGTCAACAACTTTGCAAATTCCGTGTCACGACAAATCGGTCAGTAATAACTCGTCCAATGACAAATCTGTTTCACGATACTTCGTCCACACGACTTTTCGGTTAACGACTCAGACAACTCGGCCTCAGGCAACTGGTCCACAGACACATAGGTCATGGATAATTTAGTCACACGACAGTTCGTTAACACGGCTTTGCGATCAATGATATATCGGTCACACCCACGAGGCTGACCGCCCATGCTGTAAAAAATGACTCTTTGTCAATGTCTGTGCTCTGTTTCAGGAAAATTCAGCAAGAGTTACTAGGTTTGTGCTCATGTGAGGTTTAGATTATTTTGTAAGCACATAAACATGTACCTACGTGTAAGCGTGAATTCACACGTGCCTGCCTGTGGGCGTGCATTTAATATGAGTGTTAATTTATAATACATCTTTGTAACTTAGATTATATAGATCGTCCCTCCACTACTTGTTTGGCTTATCTAGCATTTGATTCAAATATGACCTTTAAACTAAATTATCTTAAGAATCACATTCTTCACAATTTGAGATAATAAAAATACGGTTGTGTAAGAGCCCCTTTTAAGTATTTTCAAAACTAATTTCCAGTTTTTATGCACACATTGGTCCAGAACACATGTAAACAATGCTCATGTGAAATTACCTCTGATGGAGACAAGACAAACACGCACTTAGGGGGCGGGATTCCAAGATAAAGAACTGTCAAATTACTTCACGCGTTTTCGAGTGATACGGTTACCAAGGAACGTCAGTTCATTTTCATCATACACCAAGAGTATAAGTTACTTAAATACATAGGTGTATAGTTTTCAAAGTTGACGTAACGTATTCGTTATGTCACGGTTCACAATAATCTCACACCACACACCGTCATCAACATGACAATGCCACGCCACGCAGCTGTCGAACCCGTGACGAAGGAAACCGCCGTCTCCGGGGAATACCTGTAAGCACCCTCTAAGTATACAATCTTACGTTTAAGCACACCTCGATTGCGTAAATCAAAAATGCAATGAAAATACCATGGCACTCCTAGAGAGCGATTTAGTTTTCATATACTTCTTTGGTTTAAGCCAGTGGTTTCCAAACTTTTATTTCTCATAGACCCCTTCTTCATAGACTCGAAAATTTTGGGTTTCCGGTAGAGCCCCTAAAAATTGTTGCGGCATTTTGTCTAAAATATCGGGGGGGGGCGTGCCATCGCGTGAAAATTTCGTTGAGTTGACATTGTCTCGTTGGGCATTCTGTCGGTGGGCATACCATCGCGTGACAATTTCGTTGAGCGGACATTGTCTCGTTGGGCATTCTGTCGGTGGGCATACCATCGCGTGACAATTTCGTTGAGTGGACATTGTCTCGTTGGCATTCTGTCGGTGGGCATACCATCGCATGACAATTTCGTTGAGTGGATATTGTCTTGTTGGGCATTTTGTCAGTGGGCATACCTTCGCGCATTCTGTCGGTGGGCATACCATCGCGCATTCTGTCGGTGGGCATACCATCGCGTGACAATTTCGTTGAGTGGACATTGTCTCGTTGGGCATTCTGTCGGTGGGCATACCATCGCGTGACAATTTCGTTGAGCGGACATTGTCTCGTTGGGCATTCTGTCGGTGGGCATACCATCGCGTGACAATTTCGTTGAGCGGACATTGTCTCGTTGGGCATTCTGTCGGTGGGCATACCATCGCGTGACAATTTCGTTGAGCGGACATTGTCTCGTTGAACATTCTGTCTCTGGACATCGTGAAACCGAATCAAACAGTGGCTCAAGTGAGGGTTTAATGTTAAATACATTTTTAGGCTAAACGCTACGGTCGAGTTCATACTTGCGGTATTGCAAAGTTGGCACACCTGTACCTGACAAGGTTCATGTTAATACCAGATCTGGAATAATTTTAGGGGAAACCTTTGCCGTGGGCTTAGGGTCTACCCGGTCTTCCTATCCAGACATCGTTTGTGTTTTGACTTCGGTACATTATTTGAATATTAATAAATATATACTTAAAACCTTTTAAATATTACTTTATAAAATCCCAAATATTCACAATTTTTGTGAAATTACACCGTAAGAACATATCAACGGTTAAAAGGCAGCAAAGCGACAAAAATTAAATTGTTCAGAAGAGCAGTTTCAAGTTTGAGATTGCAGAAAAATGGCATATATATATATATTTTTTTATCATATCTTTAAAATCAAAACAGCTCTAAAATTAAAAAAAATAAAGGCATTTATTGGCATTCCTATAAATGTGGTTGTACGATAAAAAAAATCGTACATAAAAAATGTCACAAACGCCTTTAGGACAAAAACGGCCAAAATCTGGTCGGTTACACCAAAACCATATTTCGAAAATGCAGTTGTTTGCTTGGACATAAGCAACACCAAAATCATCGTAGAGCTATGGGAGTAAGCGCATTAGAAAAAGCGGAAAATTTCAAGTAGGATAGCATTCATAACTCATTTTTGACTAAAATGTCGCTTGTGACCAACTTCCTTTTAACCATCGATATGATAAATAAGTCGTAAAGAACCAAATACGACAATCAAAGTTTTTAAATGGAAGAAAATGTATTTTGTTTTAGTAGTAAATTGCATTACTTTATTATTGAATCCGAGCTTCGGCATGGAATGCAAGCACTCTATCAACTAAGCTATCGACGGGCTTTAAGCATAATAAATTAACTAAACTAAAGTTCCGCTGCTTTGAGCGTATTGTACATACGATAATCCTACCGCTTTCAGCTGTAGTTGGAAACCGTTGGTCCGCGACAACCTAGGGAATAGTCCGCGGGATGAATTTGTAAGAAGAAATAGTCTAGAAGAATTAATTGAATTAATACGAAAATTGTGTGTGTTTTTAGCGCCTTAGGAGTCACGAAAAAGCGCTACTAAAAAGTTTATTTTTCTAAGCTTAAGGGTTTGGGTATTGACATTACAAAGATTCATATTAAATGATAATGTAAGAATAAATAAAAAGAAAAGCTGTACCCTGAGTACGAGTTGCAAAACTTAAGTAAAGTAAAATTTACGGAAAGTATTAAAGAGTGGTTTTCCCCAAAATCTGCCGTTTTTGTTTCTTAAACTTTATGGTCTTAGCAAAAGAGTTACAGTGATGAAGAAAATCAAGTTCAAACAAAGAAAAACCGCAGATTTTGGGGAAAACCACTTTTTAATACTTTCCGTAAACTTTACTTTACTCAAGTTTTGCAACTCGTACTAAGGGTACTGTTCTCTTGATAATGGTGTAATAACATAAAATCAACTCGCAAAAAAACTTTATTTTTTTAAATTTCAATGTGACTAGTTTATTATTCTTCTTATAAGCTACTTACTTCATTTGAGCCCCATTGTGAAGAGTCTGTGTCACTCCATTGATATCCTTTTCTATAAACTGTGTACGCACATAAACAGTAACCTTCTCGTTTTGTTATCCCTCTCCCTCTCACTCCCTTTCCACCACTGTCTTACAACGTACTCTCCACAAGAAAACCGCTCGCAGCGTTATTACTGTGTGATAACTTGCAGACTACATTAATGTGTTTTATTAATAGCGTTGCTGTGATTAATGTTGCATGTAACCACTGAGTTATAATATTGCTGGAGACGAAACTAACCTACGGCATTGTAACATACCATGAGGCTTACTTGTCAAATGAACGTGTCATCCACAGAGCTGTCAAACCCCACAGAATACCTATAAAATCATGTGAATTCCTGTTTTTTTAGCTTTCTCTATCTTTTGTTTCGACACCTACAACTAAAACGCAAGTAAGCTACACATGTAGCGTAGCTTCTTGCCTGCGTTAGCTCCGAAGGTGGTCGTATGCGGTGATTCGGGAGCTATTTATTTTAACGGGTAAGGGGGCCGGCCTCACGCCAACCGCTTCAGTTGAAGTTGGGTAATAATCTAATAATAATAATCTAAGTTGCAAGGATATATTCATTCAAAGCTCTCAGATGTAGGTATGCCCACAAACAAACACGTGTAGTTCACGCTTACAAATGCTGATTGTGTACTTACAAATAAAATCCAAACCTCAAATGAACATAAGCCCTGCAACTTTTGCCGACATTCCCTGAAACAAGGGTGACATTGGCAAAGTGAACCATTTTTTACAGTATGGGTGGTCAGCCTCATACCAACCTATAAGTCAAGGAATAAGGGTAATAATAACATAAGCCGATATATTTCATAATAATATCATCTTTCATTTCAAATTGACAAATTCATTGCCCATAATAAATGCAACGCGTGCGCAGGTTAACTACGCAATAAAGACATGTTATTAATGCTTACAATGCAGAAAATAAATCTAAAAGCTGTATCTTTTGCCTGTCAATAGTGCGGTGACACTCGGAGTATCATTGCTCTCTGTCTAACTAATGAAGATTTGTTGTATTGAGGTAGGTTGAAATGGATATTATAGTGTCTACAACTACAGACTGGTCCGTAGTCTAGTGGTAACGCTTCGGACTCGTAAATGGAAGGTTGTGGTTTTGAATCCCGGCGGAGCACAAAAAATATACCACTTATATTTTCAAATATACTCTTCGTTGGATTGAAAAATTCATACATCTTAACCAAAAGCCTTATCACCAACGGTCCATCCAGCCTTACCTACAGCAACCGGGTTTTGCTTGAGAATTGGCGCTTCACAGCGGCAACCAAGGTCGTATAATATCCGGTCGATGGCTCAACTAGTAGAATGCATGCATTCCATGCTGAGAGAAAGGGTTCGATCCCAGCTGAGGGTGTCAGAAATGATTTTCCTTTTCGGTACGTGATTTCCTAAGCCCCAAATACATAGGGCTTGGGTTACATTGGCAATAGTAAATCATTTTCTAACAGCATGAATCTGGTCGATAGTTCAGTTGGTAGAATGCTTGCGTCCCAAAATAGAGGGCTAGGGTTTGATTCAAACCAAAAGTATCAGAAATTATATCACGTTTCTGTGTTTATTTCAAACCCCAAAATAAAATACCGGCAAGGCTTACTCAGCCTTCACAAGAAATGAGTACCAGCCCCCTCGGGAGCTGGGAATTAGAGATGGAAAAAACGGCTTAGTAAAAAAAACTAAAAAACGCTTACGCTTTTTAAAATAAGCAGCTTAAAAAGCGTTTTTTCGTTTTTTGGGTTTATTGTAAATATTGATTATCGAGCCACAAAAATTTTCCGCTGGGGGGGGGGGGGGGTGTTGATACGATTAAAAAAAACGATAATTAAAATATAATTAATTTTCTTTAGTTAGCGTTAGTAAGAATGACATATTTTTATTAAGTTATCGCAAAATAATTATTATGTCATTAAGTAGGTTCATTTTCGTAACCTATGTACATTTTACATTCCGTGGTACCTATTTAAATAAATGACTATTCAAGTAACCGAGTTACTGCAAAACGAAATATAAAAAGTATGACATCGCGTCGCATATCCACGCAGGTCAATGGCCGGGAAGCAACTGAGAAATGATCTACGCCGCACGCGCGATACAAGTCGTTTACAAAACGATTGAAAAAATGTAGCGCGCTTATTCAACGAAACTTAATTAGACGAAAGTTGCTTATGCTTACTTTATACGCTTATTTTTCAAACGCTTATTTTTCAAAACGACTTTTCGTTTCAATTGTAAGCGCGCTTAGTTGCTTAAAATAAAAAGCAGCTATTTTAAACTGCTTTTCGTTTAAACGGCCACCTCTACTGGGAATCCCCCACTTCAACTGAAGTGGTTGGTGTGAGGCCGGCCCCCTTATCCGAAAAAATAATAAGGTCTGGATGAAATGAAAGAAGTTTGCAAGGACAGGAAGAAGTGGCGGCTAATCTGCAATGTTGATTTCTAATGTTGGTGTATTCATTTGCTACATTTTTTGCATAGGAAATTTTTGACTTTTTTGTATAGATTTCTTTGTAAGGTTTTGTTCTTTTTTATATTTAAATGTAATTTATTATTCATATTCCTTGACTTAAAGGTTGGTATGAGGCTGACCACCCATACTGTAAAAAATGGTTCACTTTGCCAATGTCACCCCTGTTTCAGGGAAGGTCGGCAAAAGTTGTGGGGCTTATGTTCATTTGAGGTTTGGATTTTATTTGTAAGTACACATTCAGCATTTGTAAGCGCGAACTACACTTGTTGGTTTGTGGGCATACATCTGAGAGCTTTAAATGAATATATCCTTGCAACTTATCTAATCTAATCTAATCTAATCTAAGCTGCAAAGATATATATCATTTAAGATTTATACTAAATGCATTCCCACAAGCAGATATGTATAATTTCGCGCTAACACATGCCGCATGTGGACCTACAATATAAAAACCCAATCTCAAATGAACATAAGCCTTGCAACTCTTGCCGTCCTTCCCTGAAACAGGGGTGACATTGGCAAAGTGAACCAATTTTTATATTATGGGTGGTCAGCCGCATAACAACCTATAAGTCAAGGAGAGATTATAGATTATAGTCCCGAATCACCGCATGCGACCCCTTCGGGAATAACGCAGGCAAGAAGTAACTCTAAAAGTGTAGCTTGCAGTGGCGAAGCGTGCCATACAAGCCGATTCCCATCGACTTCCCTTTTAAAATGAGGTAACAAAGTATGTTGTTAAAAAATATAGGCACAAAGTAAAAAAATACATTTAAAACCAAAGAAACAATACGTGTTTGTTCCCCATCGAAACCATGCAGTCTACTTTATTATCATTTTTGCCTCATTTTAAACGGGAAACCGATGGCTTGTATGGCACCCTTCGCCACTGCTACTAGCTTGATTGCGTTTTTTTCTAAAAGCAGTTTTTCACTTTAATACAAAACTTATAAAAACTTGATGACTTGTTTTCATATTAAAATTTAGTGAAACTTCCCAGTAACCCGAGTACACACTTTTCAAAAAGTTTACGACGCAAAAAAGTCATTCCACATGCGACCCCTTGGGGGATAACGCAGTTGCAAAAAGACTTGCGCGTCAAAATATGTTCGACTCCACTATATAATAACTTAATGCGTTGTTGTGATTAATATTGCATGTTCCTAACATGATAATGCCGCGTGATGGGAGCTAATCTGCTTACGCCAACTCTAAGATGCGAATCTGCAGAATGGTGTCGAAGGTTGAGAGGCAATCGATCCGAGAGCTACTGTTGTTAGTTTACAGTTATTCACCAGTACTTAATTACGCTTGGGAATTGTTTACACAACTAAGCTGTACATATAGTGCAACATAGAGTTTCACGAAGTTTCGTTGATAAATTGTATTCTTTTTATTAAGGGGGCTGGTCATACGCCAAATATTTCTGACACCCTCCGTGGAAATGGAACAATAGCCCTTTAGCATGGCACATATGTCAGTCTTTTTCTTCTTCTCCCTCTTGTTATAGATCTAGGATCTGTTTATTGTGGAACTCATTCCTGTGATGCAGAAGACCTAGTAGTTAAGAAGCTAGTAGTGAACCACCTGCACTATTAATAAGACTTAACCATAAAAAAAATAACTTTCCAACTATTTATAATCTGTACTCTAAGTTACAAAGATATATTACATTTGAGATTCATATTAAATGCATACCCACAAACAGAACGTGTAAGTGTACGCTTCCAAATCCTGCATGTGTACTTAATTTTTTTAATTCAAACCTCAAATGAACACTTTTGTCGACGTTCCCTGAAACAAGAACTAATACCTAAAAAAGATAATAAAAAAAGTAAAAACATCTAGAGACACAGCCACACACATTCTTAGCAATATCTAATAGAAATCATTGTCTTGTGTTCCCAGGTATCGTGAACAGAGGAGACTCCTTCAGACGCCGGCGCTCCCGCTCCAACAGTCTGGCTGGGGGTGGCGGTGGGGGAGGAGGGGGAGGAGCCCCGCCCCCCCAGCCCCGCGCCCCGCCCCCCCCGGCCGCCCCCACGGCCTCCCACAGGGTGGCCATCATGGGCTCCCCGGGGGTGGGCAAGACGGGGCTGGTCAGCCAGTTCCAGACGTCAGAGTGCATCAACGCGTACGACAGGACGGGCGGTGAGTCTCTGCAATGCTTTACAGCGTCTCTCGTACCTCAAAATCTGTTCACATAACCTACAATATCTTTCATAGACTTTCTAGACATTGGATCATTTTATAAGTATGAAGAAAAAAAAATTAGAAGAAAGAAACGTGTTTTTTTTTTTGTAGCGTCATTTTTAAAGTTGTATATTAAAAAAATCTACACTTCTTCTTTACTAAGGCCATAAAGTATAAGAAACATATTTTTAAAAACAACGGACATTTTTGTGTGTATGATCTGTCGCATTGACGCAGTGGAAGGATGCGTCCCTTCCCAGGACAACGCAGCAAGGAGTTTCTCTATATGTGTAACTTAGGTTCGTTTATTGCTATGGGTACGAGTTTCATGTTAGAACGACGCAGTGACAAAACCTCTCATGACAGGACAACACATGACAGAACGACACAGTGAAATAACGACACCTGACATAACGGCACATGACAGAACATTATAATGACAGAGCATTACATGATAAAACATTACTATGACAAAAACACACGTCCGCGAAGATAACGAGAACCGCCGCGGCGCTTTGATAACTCGCCTTGAGGATGCTTTCTGCTCGTGAAAGCGAAACGTCGGCAGATGTAGGAGCTGCAAATGAACATGTTCAAACCCGAAAGTACATAAAAACGATTTGTTAAAGAACAATTTGTTATATAACACCGACCATGGCGGTGTTATATAACAAATTGTGTGCGGGAAGTGAAAATTAACAAGTTTTTTTTTCAAAAACCCTCAAGTACCTGAACACAAAACAACATTTTTTTTACAAATTAGATTATCGATTGTAGATAGTAGCTACACAAATGTGTTAACACATGTTCTCTATAAACATACCAATGGTTACATCTACATGAGAAGCAACGTCACACCCTTTTAGTGGTTGCTACCACTCAGATGGGAATCGTTTAGAGCGGCTGGTATTTGAATTGAACTCGGTGCGATTGTGGTCAGGGACAGGTTGAGCCAAGTACTGGTATATACCAAGCACTGGTATATACCAGGCACTAATGTAATTAAAGCAGGAGTGCCAGCCCTTAGACCTAACCGTGTTACATCCAACTACGAGTGTATGGAATACCTACACACTATAACATAATTAATCTATACTTTAAGTGAACTTAAAAGGTTCATTTTACATGCATGCTCAAAAGAGTAGAGTTCGCAGTACAAAATAAAACTCAAATCTTAAATGGACAGAAGCTCTGAAAGTGTTGTTAACATTCCCTGAAACAGGGGTGACATTGTCAAAATGAAACTCTTTTTAACAGTATGGGTAGTCAGTCTCATACCAACGTCAAAGTCAAGGAATACAAATGAAAAATAAACAAATAATAAATGGAGAAATCTATCAAATATATCAGTAATTAAAAATCCTTAGCCGCCAACACTACAGACCAACATAAGCCGGGAAACGTCCACTTCAAATCAAGTAGTTTGTGTAAGACCGTCTCCCTTATTTGTGAAAATAAATAGTTTCCGCACGCCACCGGTTTCACGTGTCCGGTCGATAGCTCAGTTGGTAGAGTGCTTGCATTCCATGCCGTGAGCTCGGGTTCGAATCCCACCAAGGGTATCAGAAATGATTTCCCGTTTCGGTGTTTATTTAAAACCCCAAAATAAAATACCGGAAAGGTTTACTCAGCCTTCACAAGAAATGAGTACCAGCCCTCTCGGGAGCTGGGAAAACCCCCACTTCAACTGAAGTGGTTGGCGTTAGGCCGCCCCCCTTACCTGTAAAAATAAATAGGTTCAACTCGCCAACGCGATCCCTTCGGGGATAACACGGCAAGAAGTTACACTATACATGTAGCTTAGAAGCGTTTTTATACAAAATATGACCTCTTTGGAGACAACGCGATAAGAAATTTCACTATACTTGTGTTTTTGCTAATATTGTAAAGACTACCGAAATTTGTATCAATCTAGATTTATTTATGGGTCAAAAAAGTTCTCCTTTTCGTATCCAAAGCCTCCCTTTGAGGCCCCTCAATCTTTTGTACCGTTTATCCACTCGTGTGTAATTTTAATCCACTTTGAAGACAATTTACCAACCATCACAGACAATGCCATTTTTTTAACAGGCCGAATAAATGGGGAAAAAAATCTTTCGCATTTAGGAGGGCTACGATTATATCTGTACCGGGCTTTTATGAATTTTCTTTCAGGCATATTTTCCTTTCATGTCAGGAAAAAGTTTTCTACTTAACCTTTTTTGGGAGGAAACAGTTTCGCCTACAATTAAGGTAGCGGGTACTTGATTATATTGCTTGAGAGGTTAAACACATTATTTTGATGATTAAAAAAAAGGCACTAAGTGGTAATCTAATCTAAGTTGCAAATCTATTTAACATTAAAGATTCGCATTATATGCATTTTCACAAGCAGACACGTATAAGTTCGCGCTTGAACATGCCGCATGTGGACCTACAATATAAAAACCCGAATCTCAACAAAAACATACACCCTGCAACTCCTGCCGACCTTCCCTGAAACAGGGGTGACATTGGCATTTAGTGAGCCATTTTTTACAGCATGGGTGATCAGCCGAATACCAACCTATAAGTCAAGGAACACCTATGAGTCAAGGAAGTAGAATACTGGTATAACTAAGGAAAAAAGAAAATTGTGTATGAAAAGATATAAAATATTATCAGACTTTAATATTAAAATCTATAATCTCTGTACCTTAGAGCATAAACAACGGAAGTCCACTTTTTTGCGTTTTTGAGTTAATGATGCAGAAATTATAAAAATTAGCTGTTCTATAAGTGGTAAAAATATTGGAGTCCTCGGACTCATAGTTACTGAGATATTAAATGTAATAAATATGGGATGCACACATAAATACGAGCATAAACCACGGAAGTTCCAAATACGTTGATCACATTACTTCACATTAAATAAATATCGATAAAAGAAGATAAACAGTTTTTACAGATCAAAAATATCTCGTCTAGTTTAGAAGTTATGATGGTTTTATAAAAGTGCATATTTTCACTAAAACTCGTCTCCTGCACATTTTACTAAATGTGACTACCGTTGTTTATGCTCTAAGGTACAGATCTGTAACCTAAGTTGCAAAGATATTGTGACGTTTTTAACAGGTTACATTTAATCAAAAGTGCAGTTCATTTATTTTACACTATGTGTTTCCTCACTTTCGGTTCCGACAAAGTTTTTTACATTTGAACAATACGACGGTTGATTTATGTCTGTTCTACAGGGGGTTTTGGTCCTTAAATTATAAAGATTATTAAAATCATTCTCGAAACACGGATAATCGTTACAGACCACCTTGCTGGATTTCACAAGAATATTTGATTCAACACTTAATTAATCTCGAACAAATAAGGTTGGTATGAGGCTGACCACCCATACTGTAAAAAATGGTTCACTTTGCCAATGCCACCCCTGTTTCAGGGATGGTCGGCAAGAGTTACAGGGCTTATGTTCATTTAAGATTGGGTTTTTATATTGTAGGTCCACATGCGGCATGTTTAAGCGGGAGATTATGCGTGTCTGCTTGTGGGAATGCATTTAATATGAATCTCAAATGATACATATCTTTGCAACATTGATTAAGATTAGGTACCTACCGAAGCATATACTTATTTCTAGAGATTTCGTAGACTTATAATTAAACTAACACAGACAAATCAAACACAACTACTAATATCTTGAATATTCGTAACAATATATATAATATAGTCGGTGTTATAGCCGCGGGGATCAAGACAGGTTATTTGGAACTGGATAACGCTGGTTCGAATCCCGCGACGATAACTTCGACCCTGGTTCAACAGATGCTGTTGCATGCACACAAGCTTCTGCTTTCGCATGAAGACAACTGGCCAGGTAAAATAAGTTGGTGGATTGCATTCCTTTCCACAAATCTATTTAAAAATATATATATATATATTGATATTTATAGTTTATATTGAATTCACTCCTTTAAGCAGATACGTGTAAGTTCGCACTCACACATACTGCATATAAGTATAATAATAATAATATTAGGATGATTTATTTGGTGAGCGCTGTTTTTGTGTGTATCACACCTCAAGAGCCCTCTGTGAGCTTGGTCGTCACTGTAGAAAGCGCCAATTCTCAAGCAAGACCCAGTTGTAGTAAGGTTGGGTGGACCTTTCAGTCACCGGTCTTTGGTAAAGGTTTATGAATTTTTCAACTCAGCGAAGAGCACATTCGAAATATAAATGGTATATTTTTGTGCTCCGCCGGGATTCGAATCCACAACCTTCCATTAACGAGTCCGAAGTGTTGCCACTGGACTACGGCCCGGTCCAGATGCCAACGACACGCGGTGTACCTGAGCAGTAACCCATCCAAGTACTATCCGCACCCAATGTTGCCCGTTGTAAGGTGAACATACACCTTACAACGTTTGCTACCTTTCCCTGAAACCTGAGTGGCATTGGCAAAAAGTGAACCAAGTTTGTACAGCGTAGGGTGGGATAGGTAACCAACCTATTAGTCAAAAACTCTGTTCTTTTTAAAAAAAAAAAAAAACGAAAAACGGATAATCAGCGGTTGTTTGAAGTATAATGAAATTCAATTAAAAAGTCTACAAGACTTGTGAAAGTAAAGCTAAGAGCTTAATGCATTTACCGCCGGAAAAAAGTTCCGAAAGCTCCCGATGAGACAATCTAAGCTAAAATGAAGATCTACCTAAAGTAAGGCAAAGAGTGGGAGGTACACAGACAGAAAACCATCGAGTTATAATATTATATTTATGAAGACTTATTGTTTCTTGACTTAGTTGGTATGAGGCTGACCACCCATACTGTAGAAATTGGTTCACTTTGCCAATGCCACCGCTGTTTTAGGAAAGGACGGCAAGAGTTGCAGGGTACATGTATGTTTTTTTTTTTTATAAATTTGTGAAGAGGAATGCAATTCACCAACCTATTCTGCCTGGCCAGAAACAGGTATTAATATCATAAATTGATGATGCATTATTATTTATTTTAATGAATTATTAATTCATAATTACCCAATAAAATCTGTTGAACCAGGGTCAAAGTTATGGTCAAATGACCCAGGCGGGGATCGAACCAACGTTGTTCTATTCCAAACACGCTAGAAAGATTAGCCCACTTGGCCCCCTTGGCCATAACACCGATGTTGATTTGAGATTTGGGTTTTAATGTTGTAAGTTCACATGCGGCATGTGCAAGCGCGACCTTGTACGTGTCTGCTTGTGAGAATGCATATAATGGAAATTCCCAATGGTTGCACATCTTTGCAACTTAGATTAGATTATCCTACTGCTCTGAGGAAGCTACGCACAGCTAGCGATGAAACTTAAAAACTGGAGATCTCAAATCTTGGAGCATTGTTGGAAGTCGCTTTAATCCAAGTTGCAAATACACTATCATGTTTAAAATTATTATTAAATGCATGCCCACAAGCACGTATAAGTTTGCGCTTATGCATGCCGCATGTGTACTCACAAGAATAATTTTCAAAAAACTATGTTGATTTTTATCTTATTTAGCACCTTTAATTTAGTCTTTTCTATAAGCCAAAGACCATGTGATTCTTTTCAGGATAGATGAAAAGATATTTAGTAAATTAGTACGGGGAGGTATAAAAGAAGAAATGTCCGTTGCTTCATTTAAATTTCTATACCAACGTCCGTCCCATAAAAGACTCGACCTGAAAATACTATTCGCAGTGAAAATTATTACTACTGGCAAGCCTGAGTAATAAGATGGCGTTCTCTATTTGAATTTATTCCCTATTTGAATTTATTCTCTACTTCACTTTATTCTCTATTTAAAATTGTTCTCTATTTAAATTTATTTTCCATTTAAATGAATTCTCCATTTCAATAGACTAAACGACTAGACTGTTATTAAATATGCACTTTACAGGGATCCAATTTTGATAGCGGCAGTATTCACGGCAACTAAAACTGAGCGATTTTCTCGAGGAAGCGAGATAGATGCATTGAATGTCGACAAGTGAGGAAGGGAGATAGATGCATAGAAATAAAATCCTGCCGCTAGGGGTGCTATTAAAATTGGATCCAAACTTCTTCTTCTTCCTCAGCCTTTCTCGGTACACTCCTGGACGTAGGCCTCCTCCAATCCTCTTATTTCTGTCTATCGGCTGCTGTGTTTAGCCATTCTTTGTCTCCCCGCTCCCTGCTTGGACATCCTAGGTCGCCAATGGACGATCCTTTTCGGCACCTGCCTTGCGACGTGACCAGATCAGCGCCGCTTTAAGCAGGCCACCCGCTGTATGACACCAGTGACACCAGTGTGTCTACGGATCTCCTGGTTAGGAACCCTGTCTCTGAGGCTGATTTCCAGCATCCTCCTTTCATTGGCTATTTGGCACGTCCTCAGTCTGTTGGCGCTATACTGAGTGAGCCCTTTTGTTTCCAAGCCATAGGGGGATACTGGAAGCACGCATCATTCAAAGACCCATCTGAACTAAGTGAAATAAACGCAACTAAGCTACACATATAGTGTAACTTCTTGCCTGCGTTATCCCCGAAGGGGTCGCATGTGGCGCTTCGGGACCTATTTATTATTACAGGTAAGGGGGCCGGCCTCACACCAACCACTTTCAGTTGAAGTGGGGGTTTCCCAGCTCCTGGGGGGGCTGGTTCTCAATTCTTGTGAAGGCTGAGTAAACCTTAGAGATCGAACCCTTGCTCTCGGCATGGAATGCAAGCATTCTACCAATTGAGCTATCGACCTTTTTACGAGCTTGATCGTCGTCGCTACAAAGCGCCAATTCTCAAGCAAGACCCAGTTGCTGTAAGGCTGGATGGACCTTTGGTGACCGGTCATTGGTAAAGGTTTTATGAATTTTTCAACCCAGCGAAGAGCAAATTTGAAAATATAAATGGTATATTTTTTGTGCTCCGCCGAGAATCGAACCCACAACCTTCCCATTCAGAGTCCGCAGTGTTACCACTGAGCTACGGACCGGTCTATAAATATACCGGTCTATAAATAAATTGTGTTAAATAAATCACCGCAGTACTAATTAAATAGAACCCGCCCAAAAATATAACAATACAAATAAATATAATTTTCATTAAAAAATAAAACGTCACCTTATTTTACAGTCTGCTTATAATTTTTACACGAATTCGTGTAAAGTACGAGCCATTCATCAAATCTCGCTGTCACTTTGGCAGGAACATTCTTGGACGTAGTTAACACGGAGAGCGGCTCTAAAAGTGTCACACGCTCTATAAATAGCACGATACCACACGCACGGCGGGCATCCCGTGTTTACTGGGCGTTGCGTCGCTCGCAATAGGTCATCTAACTCACAAAAAAATAAAACAAAACAAAAAAAAAACTACTAAAATACTAAAATAAGGTAAAAGTGCCATAGTGATCAAACTGAGAATTTTTTTTAATCTAAAGGGTTGAAATATTCATCTGATTTTTGAGCAAATAATCATTGCTGTTCATATTGCTACGAACTTGGAGTACGTGCGACTGTACATGCGTACAAAGAGCAGTCCGGAACTAGTATGATGATAGTGTTATGAAATACGAAATAAAAGTACCTACGCGCCCCTATACATGTACGATAGTGTGGGTAGAACCATCTGAGAGTATGATGGTGGTATGTAGTGCGTAGCATTCTAGTGTGAGCGAGAGATCGAAGAATGATCTGGAATATGCAAGAAAGATCTCTGCTGCACCTATATAAGAGGACTGCAATAGGGCAGCAGGACAGTGTCCATTAAACATTCAGCCGCGAAGTTTGAAAGCCAGAGCTGAAAATAATTTTTTGTAAATTGTGAACCAAATTTTGTAAAATAAATTCTGTTAAAATTACAATTTAATTTAAAGAGAACCCAGTAAAAATGTAACAAAATCAATAATTTAAATCCAATAATTAATCTGTAAGAGCCCGTTCCCACTTGTCGGGTATCGGATCCGTATATTCATCGGAGGTTCCAGTTGCAGAACATTTCGGACAAAATCGGTTTCCGACAAGTGTGAATAGCTCCATGCATAATGTTCTGCTCTGGAATCTCCGATAAATATACGGATCCGACACCCGACAAGTGGGAACGGGCTCTCAGCTATTCTTTTAGTTATCGAAAGTGATTTTTTTTTAAAGTATGGATTGACTTATTCCTTGACTGATAGGTTGGTATGAGGCTGATCACCCATACTGTAAAAAATGGTTCACTTTGCCAATGTCACCCCTGTTTCAGGGAGGTTGGCAAGAGCTGCAGGGCTTATATTCATTTGAGATTGGGTTTTTTATATTGTAGGTCCACATGCGGCATGTGTGAGCGCGAAATTATGCGTGTCTGCTTGTGGAAATGCATTTAATATGAATCTCAAATGATACATATCTTTGCAACTTAGATTTAGATTAGATTTAGATTGTCATGCTCATACAAAGATATCTGAAACAGGAAATATCTAGAAGCCACACCACAAAGTAATGGTTGTAATAACACAAAATGTCGGAAGATGGAGCGCCGTACTTCCGAGACTCATCTCATCCGAGTTTAAAATTAAACTGGTCAGCCATGGCACTGTCCTCCTAACAAAACCAACAATTAATAACGTGACATGGCACTTTATAGCAGTGGCTTTTAACTATTGTTTAATCAAGGGATGTTTTGGTTGCTTGTTTCGACCAGGGACCACTTTGATTGTTTTGGTTCTACCAACGACCACTTTGATTGTTACGTTTCGACCAGAGACCACTTTATTATTTTAACCACTTTAATTGTTTTGGTTCTACCAACGATCCCTTCGATTGTTTTGTTTAAACCAACGACCACTTTGATTGTTACGTTTCGACCAGGGACCACTTTATTATTTTAACCACTTTAATTGTTTTGGTTCTACCAACGATCCCTTCGATTGTTTTGTTTAAACCAACGACCACTTTGATTGTTACGTTTCGACCAGGGACCACTTTATTATTTTAACCACTTTAATTGTTTTGGTTCTACCAACGATCCCTTCGATTGTTTTGTTTAAACCAACGACCACTTTGATTGTTACGTTTCGACCAGGGACCACTTTATTATTTTAACCACTTTAATTGTTTTGGTTCTAACAACGATCCCTTCGATTGTTTTGTTTATACCAACGACCACTTTGATTGTTTCGTTTCGACCAGGAACCACTTTAATGTTTCAATCGCGACCACTTTTATTGTTTATGTTTCGATCAACGACAACTTTGATTGCTTATTACGACCAAATACCACTTAGATTAAATAAAGTTTCAAACTTTCACTTTCATGGCCGGTGCTAATAATAAATAATTCACTTTTGTGTCCTTTTGGGTTTGACCATGTTCCACTTGCAGCTGCCACATCTGCCGACGTTTCGCTTTCACGAGCAGAAAGCATCTTCAAGGCGAATTTTCAAAGCGCCGTGGCGGTTTTCGTAGACTCGCCCTGAAGATGCTTTCTGCTCGTGAAAACAAAACGTCGGCAGATGTGGGAGCTGCAAGTGGAACATGGTCAGACACGAAAGAACACAAAAGTGATTTACTTATTACCACTTTGATGGTTTCTTTTCGACCAGGGATCATTTTGATTCCTTTTTTCAACCTGGGATAATTCTCATTGTTTTGTTTCGACCAGAGACCACTTTGATTGTTTTGTTTCAACCAGGGTCCATTTGATAGGCGCCAACTTACAGCAACTGTGTCTTACTTGCAAAAATGGCATAAACTTGTGACAAGCAAGCATGCAGAGAGCTATCTTGGTGCAATAGAAGCAAAAACAGCGGTCACCAAAATAAATCGTACCAAAGTTTATTTATGATGATTGTTCTTGGCATAAATTTTAATTTAGATTTTTTTTTCGGCGTGTAAACGTCACACTTGTATGTGACAACAGCCTTCAGCAACCAATAACAAAATATTTATTTGCCTATGCTTCAGCAACCCGGCCGTATGACGTCACAGTTTTGTCTACCTCAATTTTTTGCGCTCAGTCTATTGAAAAAAAAAACGAAAAAAAAAACTTCCATTGTATAAGCGTGTATAATCTGTTTTTTCGGCTTGTGATATTTTGTGATGATTATATCGCCCCCCTAGTGCTTGTTTGGCTTATCTACCATTTGATTCAAAGATGATCTTTCAATGAAATTGTTTTAAGAATCACATTCTACACAATCTGAGCTAAGAAAAAAAACGTGAAACCCAATAATGTGAGAGTTGTTTTAAATATTTTTGTAATCAATTTCCAGTTTTCATAAAACACATTGGTCCAGTACACATACAAACATCTTGGGCCGATCCGCAGTCCAATGGCAACACTTCGGCCTCGTAAATGGAAGGTTGTGGATTCGAATCCCGGCGGAGCACAAAAATATACCATTTATATTTCCAAATGTGCTCTTCGCTGGGTTGAAAAATTCATAAACCTTTACCAAAGACCGGTCACTGAAAGGTCCATCCAACCTTACAACAACTGGGTCTTGCTTGAGAATTGGCGCTTTCTACAGCGACGACCAAGCTCGCAGAGGGCTCTTGAGGTGTGATACACACAAAGACAGCGCTCACCAAATAAATCATCCTAATATATATATAACATTGCTCCTGTGAAATTACCTCTGTTGAACATAAGACAAACAAGCACTAAGGCGACGATATGATAAAGTACGTGAAACTATATAGTGGATGAAGTTCTGTATGAGGATGGACGTGAATCATGTCTGTCTGGTCGTATTAAAATATTTTATTGCGGGCCCCGAGATAAGTGCGCGACTTCCATGATTTATGAACTTAATAATGTGTGAATGAACTTTCCTTGGCTGGTATGAGAAAAGCCTATAATAAAACCAGCCATTTTTCTTCGTGTGCCCTCTTCTATGAAGATTGGCGATCATTTTGACCGGTCCGTAGTCTAGACGTGGTGACGCTTTGGACCCGTAAATTCTTGGATTCGAATCCCGGCGGAGCACAAAAATATATCATTTTATTTTGAAATATGGTCATTGCTGGGTTGAACAAATTCATGTACCTTTACCAAAGGTCCATCTAGTCTTACGGCAACTGGGTCTTGCTGGAGAATTGGCGCGTTTTATAGTGACGACCAAGCACGCACAGGGCTCTTGAGGTGTGATTTACACAAAAACAGCGCTCACCAAATAAATCATCCTTATTATGTGTATCATTCTTCACGCCACTCGTGATCTAGCAACAATCCCACAAGGAGTGCCACCCGAGGTATGCTATTAGCTTCAGTAACATCAAACCATTTACTTTTAGAGTCATGGGCACGCCTCTGACCCACAGGTTCTTGTTTTGTCGTGCCGTTGCTCTTACTTCCCAGAAAGGCCTTCCGCTACTTAAGAAAAAATATAGCTTTGTATGAGCGTCCATGTGCTGTGGGTCCTTCTGACACATACATACAGGACGGGTACGAGGAGGGGTTGAGCATACAATACTTTTATTATTTTTATTATGATCTCATCTCAAGTTGAAATCTCTAAAATTAATAATTTGATGATGGGTATAATGTTTTAATACTGAAAACCCATAAAGAGATTATCAACCCGGCTGAAACTTTGTGATACTTGCCAGGAAGTTTCTGGAAGTTTGAGGAGCAAGGAGCAAATGGCAAATTATCATACAGCTGGGAAACAGGTGCTGAAAATTACATCTCATCCTAAAACATATCTGCAGGGGAAGAAAGGTCTGGCGTGGGGATGTGATGGATATGAAAATTCGGATATGGATACGGATATAGGAATAATATTATTTCGGTTACGGCCATGAAATTATTTCGGATTAGGTATATACTATTTTCGGTTACGAGCATGAAATTTTTTATGTATATCTGGTATTTTCGGTTATGGATATGAAATTATTTCGGATAATTTACTATTTTCGGCTACGGGCATGAAATTATTTCGGATAATCTACTATTTTCGGTTACAGACATGAAATTATTTCGGTTACGGGCATGAAATTGTTTCGGATAATCTACCATTTCCGGTTACGGAAATGATTTTCTTTTGTATAATCTATTATATTCGGATAAGAACACGAAATTATTACGGATAATAGATTTTAAATGAACAATTTTCTCCTTATTAATTTTGTAAGTTATTAAACCAATACATAATCTATTTTTAATCTAAGTTGCAACGATATATTGATTGCAGAGATATATTGCTTATACTATAGACACGTATTAGTTCGCGATTACACATGCTGCATGTGCACTTACAAGAGAAAAACAAGCCTCGCATGAACATAAACCTTGCAACTCCTACCACCCATCCCTAAAACCGGGTGGCAATGGCAAAAGAAAAACCAAGTTTTTACGCCAACCTTTTTAGTTGTAAGTAGTTTACCAGCTACCGAAGGGGCTGGCACTCATTTCTTGTCAACGCTTAGTAAGCCTTGCCGGTATTTATTTTGGGTTTCAAGTAAACACCGAAACTGAAGATCATTTCTGACACCCTCAATGAGATTCAAACCCAAGCTCTCGGATACGGGTATTTTTTTTATTTCGGATATCCCATAGTTTTGGTTACAGTTTTGGATATCCATAGCATCCCTGGTCTAGCGTACATTACGGAACCCTTTAAATAAAAGGTGCGTACAATTTTCCTTTGGGTATTGCAACTTCAAAAACTAATAAAAAATAAGTGAAGGGGTATAATGACAGAGGAAACGCAAATGATCAATTAGGAAGAGGAAGAGGTGGAAAGCATGGCTAGATCAGATAAACGAAGTTGCTAAAGAATACAATTAGTACAAAAAGAGGGAATGAATGAAAGGAAAGAAAATATGTGATTGAATTGATTTAGGTAAAGATTTTGTCAGTACACTTTCGTCCTGAGTAAGCGTGAACACGTGTCTGCGTGTGGGCATGCATTAAATGACGATATATCTTTACAACTTAGATTATAATAGATTGTGAAAATAAATACAAAGCTTCTAAATCAGATTAATAAAAATGTGAAAGAAAACGGAGTTAGTGATGGATTTGAAATAAGTATGCCAATACGAGAAGTCTCAATTTTTCTAGCAATCTTATAAGTAGATAGCAAGCGTGATCAGCTGGCGGGGCAGTCAAATGTTTTTCATACAAATTGTACAGAAAGAGATGATTTGTAAAACAAAGAAAAAAATAATAAAATACATAGTATCGTTCTTATTCACAGACAGCAAATCCATTTACTCATCCACCGCCTAAAAACATTTTTCTCTTAGATCATCTATGGATCAAAGGCTTTGAGAATGACACTTTATGAGCTTAAAAGAAGTATTTCATCTTCATAAAATTTGAAATATAAATATAACGTAATTTCTGGCTACATTTTAAACGCAGATTTCTTTCCATGAATTGCGGAGTATTTTGGCATTTTGAAGAATTCCGTCTCGCATGTTTTTTCAGTTAATTAGGACATTTTTCAATTCTCAGTTCGACCGCTTCGCCTGCTTCAGGGGAGGTCCGTTCATTTAATTTCAGAATATTAATGGGTCCGACTTTGATTTTGACAATTTAAATGGATAATTGTCTAATGAATTAATATAATAAATTGATTCGAAGAGCTTCTTTGTTAAAGGCATTTCATGAATCTATAATCTACATTGCAAAGAAATCGAAAACAGACAACTCGTCTTTGACTGATATGTCGTGACACGATATTGAAATGCAATCACACCACTTCTAGTGTTGTTCACGCGTGGTTGCTCTTCTGTATATTGTTAAATTTTGGGCCCTTGGGGTGCGACACACACAAAAACGGCACTCCTTTTTCATGTAAGAAAATAAATAATAAATGATCCTTAATAAAAGCGCATTGAAAGTTGTTTGACTTTTTTTTTTTAATAGATTTGTCAAGAGGAATGCAATGCAACAACTATTTTAATTATTATCAATTAATAATTATCCAATGACATACGTGTTGAACTTAGGTCAAAGTTATTGTAGATAGGACACGGCGTAGGCGGGGCTCAAACTTGCGCTTGTTTCTGTTACTGTTACTGTATCCTGCCGCCGTTCCACTAGGGGTGGCCGGTACCTCCGCAGATGCGCCTCCACTTTTTTCTGTCCTTACAAACCACTTTCATTTCCTCAATATTCATCACCTTTTTCATACATACTCTTCTCTTATTTTCACTCTGCAGGTTACTTCGTTAGTCGTTCATCATCCATTCTTTCGAGATGTCCGAACCATCTCATCGTACTTTTTTGTACTTTCATTCTCATATTCTCTTTTATACCACACTCGTTCATCCCAAATTCTTATAAATTTTATTATTATGATACAATTACTTAGGTATATGTTTTTTCAGCTAGAGGGAATTCTATGCAGTGAAATTAGCCGTGTTATTCACAGACGTAGCTATGCTATGATTAGCTCGGCACAACCTGAGATAGGGCTTAATGAAGCGAGCTCACAGGGTCTGACAGATCGTTTCAAAGGAACCTTACTATATATATTTACATCCCGTTTTATATATATTTACCAACAGTCGTTGTGTATAGGTATTTGTGTCTAGGGGTGTTTAACCCTCTCACTCCTGACCTTATTTCTGCATTTATTTTACTTCATTTTTTGCATGGAAAGCAATGAACATGTTTTGATAAGATTTATCCATTTTTTCAGTGGTAAATTATGGAAATTATGCATTGTAACATGCTAATCTAATCTAAGTTGCAAAATATAAGTAACATTAGAGATTCACATTATATGTATTTTCACAAAGCAGACAAGTTTAAGTACGCGCTTAAACATGCCGCATGTAGTCCTACAATGTAAAAACCCGAATCTCAAATGAACATACTCGTACACCCTGCAACTCGTGCCGACCTTCCCTGAAACAGGGGGGACATTGGCAAAGTGAACAATTTTCTACAGCATGGGTAGTCAGCCGCATACTAACCTATATACACACAACAAACATCGATACATATACTGTATTGATACATATACTGTAACTATTCCTTGACTTTTTTTTAACTTACATTTAAAACGGTTATTTATTTGACACAATTTATTTTAAGATTCCGTTCACTTTTGTTTCGATTACAGAGTGGCTTTTTAACAGCTCTGATACGAGTATGCTCTCTACATAGGATGACATATGGACAGTTCTCAAAACATTGAGAATTGGAACATCCATTACTTTGCCAAAATATACTTTGATGATTCGAGCGAATGCTACCACCATCGAACAAATACAAGTATAATTATTTATATACCTACATCTAGAGACACAGACAGACTCACACAAGCAAAAACACACAGACATACAATCACACATTCGTAGCAATACATTTTTAGAGATGGCTTATGAGCTAAGGAACATGATTAAGAAATTACATAGTAAAAATATGGTTAATTATTTTGGCCAATAGGTTAGTACGAGGCAAACCCACCCTGCTTTCAAAACTTGTTTCACTTTTGCCAATACCACTCCGATTTTTAAAAAATGCGGCCCGAGTTGCAAAGTTTATGCTAATGTGATGTTGGTTTATTTTGTATGCACACATGCAGCATGTGTAAGCGCAAACTCATTTGTGCCTGCTAGTGATCATACATTAAATATGAGCCTTAATTATGAGTCAATATATCTTGTCAATATATGTCTTCTTAAAGTTAAAGATTGAAATTAGAAGAAAGTTTACAGGTTTGTCAAATAATAGAATCCAAGCTGACTTGACATTTGACAGGCGCTATGTCTGTTGAGAAATATACAGGTAACAAACAAAAAATACTGTTTAAAACAATATCAGCTTCAAAATAAATTCTTTTTTTTTTTTTTCATTCATTAAAAAAAAATATATTCATTCATTAAAAATAAACAACATAGACTAATAAAAAATAAAAACAAGACTGACTTATATTAGTATTGTGAACCTACCATAATATATTTTTTGAAATCCATGCATGATTAAACAAACGATTGGTCCCAAAAGGGTTAATACTCGTATATCCATACTTACAGTCGTTGTTAACATGTATATATCTATGTCTAGGGGTGAGTGAACCCTGACCTAAACAAAATACTTATTTTATTAATGTATATATAATCTATGGATCGACACGGGTTAAATTACTAAACGTGGTGAAAATCGGAACTATCGTCGCCATCTTGCAAAACATAGCTTTTGATAGTTCAGTGTAAAGCTATCTGAATTGATTTTTTTTTTATTTGATGTCCCATCCAGGCCCGGATTAAGGGCGGTTCGAGCGGTACAATCGAACCAGGGCCCCCACACTCAGGGGGCCCCCACAGGGCCAACAAAACTCTTATATTTTTATTAGTGCCCAGGTCTTTCCGGGCATTTGTTACCAAAGGGGTCCCCGAAGACAGACATTTAATAGAAATTAGTTTACAAGAATTACAACAAAATATCTTTGGGGTGTAAGTCTTATGAGGCATACGCTACCAAGGGGCCCCCCAAAAGCTAAAAAAATATTGTATAGAAAAAACTTCAAAGTACTTTTTTTCGGAAAATATATGCATCTTTGAGGTTATGGAAAAGTAGGAGGGAAGAGGGGGGGGCATATAGGGGCCCCCGAGCTTAACCCCGCACCAGGGCCCCCAAAGGGGTTAATCCGGGCCTGGTCCCATCGATAGCTCAGTTGGCAGAGTGCTTGAATTCCATGCCGAGAGCTCGGGTTCGAATCCCACCGAGGATATCTGAAATGATTTCCCGTTTCGGTGTTTACGGTTGGTGTCGGTGCGCTAACGTATACACGTCTGCTCGTAGGAATACATTTAATATGAATCTCAAATGTTATATATCTTTGAAACTTAGGTTATAGATTAGATTATAGATGTCATAGTAAAAGTAGAGTTGTTCGAAAAAGGCTACATATTGAAAATATGGTTAATTATTATCAATCAATTAATAATCTGGGTGAAATGAAAGAAGTATGCAAGGACAGCAGAAAATGGCGGATAATCTGTAATGTTGGCGCCTTATTCATTCATAATTTTACTTTATATTTTTTGAATACCTATTGAATTTTTTTTTTATCGATTTCTTTTTAGGTTTCTGTTATTTTTATATACCCAAATGTTATTTATTTTTTATATTCCTTGATTTATAAGTTGGTATGAGGCTGACCACCCGTACTGTTCAAAATGATTCACTTTGCCAATGTCGTCAGTTTCAGGGAAGGTCAGCAAAATGTTCATTTGAGGTTTGGATTTAAATTTGCATAGTACCTACACATGCAGCATTTGTAAGCGAGAAACTTACACGTGTCTGTTTGTGGGCTTGCACTTAATTTGAATCTTAAATCTTAACATATCTTTGCTACTTAGATTATACATACATGACTTAGAGCCCGTTCCCACTTGTCGGGTGTTTTTTTTTTAACTAAGCTACACATATAGTGTAACTTCTTGCCGCGTTATCCCCGAAGGGGTCGCATGTGGCGAGTTGAACCTATTTATTTTTACAGGTAAGGGGGCCGGCCTTACGCCAACCACTTCAGTTGAAGTGGGGGTTTCCCAGCTCCCGAGGGGGCTGGTACTCATTTCTTGTGAAGGCTGAGTAAACCTTGCCGGTATTTTTATTATGGGGTAATTTAGTTTAATATGGGTGTCGGATCCGTATATTCATCGGAGGTTCCAGTTGCAGAGCATTTCGGACAAAATCGGTATCCGATAAGTGTGAATAGCTCCATACATAATGTTCTGCCACTGGAACCTCCGATTAATATACGGATCCGACACCCGACAAGTGGGAACGGTCTCTTACTCACTAAAAACAAGGTTAGATGACGTTGTTTCTAATCTAATCTAATCTAATCTAAGCTGCAAAGATATATATCATTTAAGATTTACATTAAATGCATTCCCACAAGCAGATATGTATAATTTCGCGCTAACACGCATGTGGACCTACAATATAAAAACCCAATCTCAAATGAACATAAGCCTTGCAACTCTTGCCGTCCTTCCCTGAAACAGGGGTGACATTGGCAAAGTGAACCATTTTTTTACAGTATGGGTGGTCAGCCGCATAACAACCTATAAGTCATAATAAATTAAGATAACGGAATGGAAGGATGGATAATTCGGCGCTCGTATTTTAGGAATAACACCGTTTGATTGGGAGAATAAATAAAACAACACCGGCTTGATGGGCCGCCAGACTATCAAAGTGTTTAAATGCGTCGATTATTTATCCCGGCTTTGATTATATTCTCGTTTTCATCTACACACAGCAGCGTAACGGGGAGTGAGAGCGTTCGCAATGAAGATGGACGCACGTAACCTAGTCTATGTATAATCTAAGTTGTAAATATATTCTCATACTATATGTACCCTGCCACCCCTTGTGGTGGCTTGTCTCACTCGTTGTACTATATTATCAACCCGTCATTCTGTTAGAGGTGACCATTATCTCTGCAGATGTTTTGTGTCTTTGCACACTTTAAGTCATTTATTTATCCACCTAACGATGCGAACGGATTGTTCGCGAAACTGGTCGTGGAATTATAATATACTCACAGTAATCGAATACAAAATAGATTTATTTTATCCATTAAAACAAATCCCTGTCATAAGGTGAAAATAGTTTAAGAATATTCCTGCTCTCATTTCCTTAATTGTTCCAGTTTTTTTATAAAGAAGCCTAAGTTGGCAAATACATAATAATTCATGTTTGTTTTATGGCAATCGGTTAAATAGTTCAGGAGTCCATACAGGACAAACATACATCCATCCGTTTGATTTTATATATTAGAAAGAAGATTAGATATGTTGGAAATACCTTAGGTTCTTCCACCAAGTTATTCTTCTTCGACCTGGAGTTCGTTTTCCTTGAAAGCTTCTCCGTATGATGAGATGCAGGAGTGAATACTTGTCATTTCTCATTATGTGGCAGATATAAAAAAAATAAAAATAGGCTGATTTAGTGTGTATCACACCTCAAGAGCCCTCTGCGAGCTTGGTCGTCGCTGTAGAAAGCGTCAATTCTCAAGCAAGATCCAGTTGCTGTAAGACTGGATGGACCTTTTGATGGCCGGTCTTTGGTAAAGGTTTATGACTTTTTTAACCCAGCGACGAACAAATTTGAAAATATAAATGATATATTTTTTGTGCTCCGCCAGGATTTTAACCCACAGCCTTCCATTTACGAGTCCGAAGTGTTACCACTGGACTACAGACCGGCCCAAATATATACCCGTTTTTTTAATTTTGATGGAAATCATGAATCCGCCTCTGATATTCATATGGGACAAAATCTCGGCACTTGTGACTCAATCCATCCAGGAAGCCTTCAACATCCAACGGCAGAACTACATATATTTCAAAGGCAGTGGTACTGTTCTCGTTCCCTGTGTAAGTGTCCACCATTCCATACCATAGGGATTGTTCCACCAAACTCCAATCGGACAAAAATCAAAATTAAGTGTGATTTCTCCCAAAAAGTAAAACAAATAAGTTGCATTAACGTAAATCACCTGATGTACATCATCATTCCTGTTTAAATTCCATCATATTATCACCCACTTTCGAGAAATATTTAACTGAGGTCCTTACCAGAATTAAGGAATGGAATTTGATGTTTCAATCAAATATTGACTGGAAGTTGGTGCAACAGGCTCTTAGAGTACCTACTCGTACAATCTGCCACCAGAAATCCGGAGGTCTAGGACGATTGAGGAGCTAAAGAGGAGGATGAAGACACACTTTTTCGCCCAGTAAACTACTAAGCGCCCTTGGAGTGACATTGAGTTACGAAACGGCGCTGATAAAGAAATCATCATAATCATCATCATCAATCGGAAAGACGTAGCATTTCATCATACGCAGACATAGCTGACGTACTAAAATAGTAAAGTATTTTTTTTTTTATGGAGAAAAGATTCACCAGCCTACATTTCTGTAACTGTTACTGTAACTCTGTCGCCATTCCGCTAGGGGTGGCCAGAGCCTCTGCAGAGTTGCCTCCATTTTTTCCTATCCTGACATACCTCTTTCAATTCCTTCATATCCATCACCTTTTTCATGCATTTTCTTCTTTTACGCTCACTTTGTATGTCCCATTCTTTCACAATCTCCTCAATCTGATCACTCCATACTTTTCTCGGTCGTCCCTTCCCTCTTTTTCCTTTCACACTTTCTTTGTATACATACTTTGTCAGTCTATCATAATTCATTCTTTCCACATGCCTTCATACATTTGCCGGTCTATATTTAAATCAGTAACGAAATAATGGCAGAGTCCTAAATCTGTGCCTGTTATATTTGGCCATATGTGTGTGTGTGAGTGTGTGTGTATATGTGTGGTTTCACAAGTGTGAGGAAACTGACCAGCTGGTGTTCGTCAGCTGGGATGACGTACAAGATGGCCTCCAACAATAATAATTACACTTTACACACACTTAAAATGAAAATTACTTATCCATAATCTAAGTTGGAAACATATATATAAGCATTCGTCATGTGGGATCAGAATACTACGTCCAAAATTTACCAACATTGAGCTATGAACGGGAAATGAGGACCTAACAATCAAAATATCCCTCGGCTTGTGATGTCACCCATAGTAATCTAATCTAATCTAATCTAAGTTGCAAAGATATGTTACATTGGAGATTCACATTACATGCATTCTCACAACCAGACATGTACAAGTTCGCGCTTGCACATGCCTCATGTGAACCTACAACATAAAAACCAAATCTCAAATGGACATACACCCTGCAATTCTTGCCGTCCTTCCCTGAAACAGGGGTGACATTGGCAAAGTGAACCATTTTTATAGCATGGGTGGTCAGCCGCATACCAACCTATCAGTCAAGGAAATAAATCTATAGTAAATTCCCGATAATCAAGGACTTTTTTTATATTACAGCATTTAGTTATATTACAATATTATTATTATTATTATTATTTAATGATGTATAAAATGTAATTTGTCGTGTGTGTGTGTTCCTTGACTTATAGGTTGGTATGCGGCTGACCACCCATGCTGTAAAAATGGTTCACTTTGCCAATGTCACCCCTGTCTCAGGGAAGGACGGCAAGAGTTGCAGGGTGTATGTCCATTTGAGATTTGATTTTTATGTTGTAGGTTCACATGAGGCATGTGCAAGCGCGAACTTGTACGTGTCTGGTTGTGAGAATGCATGCAATGTGAATCTTCAATGTAACATATCCTTGCAACTTAGATTAGATTAGATTAGATTAGATTAGTTGAAATGTACATTGTGGGTCAAAGATACCACTAACAATTTATTACTTTTTATACAATATTACAAAGCAAAACACACAAAAACACATAAATACGGATATGAATTGTAGCAAATATTTATTTTTATAAAATTACTACGTGAAATCGCTTTTAGAGCTGAATTTCTTGGCGTTTTATAATATACTCGGTATTGGTATTACCCGTTATCTATGGGTAGTACCTACGTCAAATTAAAATCGGTGATTCGGGGAATCAGTGAATTGTGAGAAAAATTGTATAGTCTTTGAATTGTTACGCATTTTAACCAATTTAGTAAGTGCATTATCTTATTTTGCATTAAAACGACGTGTATCATCACAACATGCAACATGGAATTCTGACCTCTAAAATATTCGGCAGATAAAAAAGCTTGGTAGGGACGAAAAACCAGCGCCTCTGGCGGTCAAATATGAAACTTAACCTGCTCAATGACAACGAAATTCTTCCGCTATTTTAAATGTTCAGACTCTATTGTTGAGAGGTGCCTAAAGTGTCTGCAGAAACTTCAATGTGCTATCCTGGAAAAACATTTTGGGCTTAATTTCTTTCTAATTCACATGACGGTTTGAAACTTATATCATGTATGCCCACAATCTGGTACAAAATAAAACCGAAATCTAAAATGAGTATAAACTTTGTAACGCTGGACGACTTTTCTTGAAACAGGGGTGTCAGGGGCAAAAATCCACCAATTCAATACATACAGTATGAGGGATTAGCTTCATACCAACCTTAAAGTCAAGGAATGAACCATATATGTCAAGGAACACCTATAAGCGCATTTCAGAAAGGGAAACTCGTAGTACGACTCTCATTCATCCCTTTGCAGTCGATCTCAAAACTATGAGAACTTGGCGTTTTCATGACTCATTCCTTTGCCAAACTGCCCGTGTATGGAATGATCTACCAGTATCTGTGTTTCCTTCCCAATTTAATCCGGTTTTATTCAAAACCAACATCAATCACCACTTCCTTACACCGCCTCACGATACAAGCAAGAACTCAAGCAACACCTTTGCGGCACCCTTCCAGAGTGACATAGACCCCCAAGACTTTCAATAATTAAGGAGCCTCCCTGGAAAAAAAAAACAGAACATCTTGAATTCAAAAATGATTTTTTTTTCGTTTCAATACATTGTTAAAATGACACAAATATCTTAATTATTAAAAATATCTTGTTTTTCTGTATAGCATTTAAAGCCCCAAACAAGCAATATTTCATCCCTTACAGTCAAGATATATTAAATTTCACCCTCTGAGTTCCAGAGGGCGGAGGTCGTTTTTTTCATATTTCCCTCAAAAGAGAGTGAAACCTATTTGTACATTATGATTGTGTCGAGTATAAAAAAACACGTTTACACTTGACGAATGCGTTTTACCAAAAAATATTAAAATTAATATTGATTGATAAAATATGAATGGATCCGATACTGCTTGAACGCAAATAGATGCAATATCCGTTTCAACCTACCGAAACAAAAATGATCGTTAGTTAGATAGATAACAAAGATGCTCCCAGTGAGACTTTACTGTAAGCAAACAGGGGCGAGAGAAGCTGGAAAAAAATCTGCAATGTTGGCATTACTGAAATGTCATTTCTACGCGGAAATTGTGCGCAAGTAAAATTGAGAATTTAGAATTTTTAATAGAAAAAAACATAATTACAAGTCTTAATGCAATGTGTACTCGTATTTATTGGGTGTCGAAATACAAGATGGATCAAGAATGAAGACCTATGATTTTACATGAATGTTAAGGATTCTATAAAAGCGGAGAGCTTGGGTAGGATACCCACCGGAGTGTCAAAAATGATTTCCCGTTTCGGTGTTTATCTCGAACCCCATGTAAAATACCGGCAAGGCTTACTCAGCTATCACAGGAAATGAAATCACTTACTCGACAGAAATGGTTGTGTAAGGCAAGCCCCCGTATCTGTAAAGATAAATATGTTGGACCCGCCACATGCAACTCCTTCGGGGCAACGCGGCAGGAAGTTGTACTATATGTGTACTTGCGTTTGACAGTTCTGGTCGACAATTCGCTCCCCCAGTTCTTGTTTATCGTATACGCCAATCTTGTCAAATATGACTTGTTCATGCAGTTGTCTTATGAATCAAATTCTACACAATCTGAGATAAGAAAAACCGTACAACTCGATAACGTGAGAGTTCTTTTAAATATTTTTACAATAAATTTCTTGTTTTTATAAGACACATTGGTCCAGTACACATGCAAACAATGCTCATGTCAAATTTTCTCAATGGCGTATACGGTAAACAAGAACTAAGGCAGCGAGTTGTGTCCCAAACTTTGCTTCCATACCGTCAGCTAGCATCGAGTCCACTTATATTTTATGTCAATAGAAATTTACAATCGCTGTGTTATTTTCCATACATTTCTTTGTAAGTTCTACGCTTGAGTTTAATCGTAGAGTATTATACTTAAATGTGTCCAAATACTTACTCTCGTAGCCTACAATTTATACAGTGGTAGGAGAAATCTACATACGCAAAGCACAATATGATTGGCGTAGCAATTTCTCAAAGAAAGAGTGCTACGCCCGTAGAAGGCGGTTCATACACAGCAAGCCACTTAGTGAAAAAAATGGAAGAAATTTAGTGCGTTCAAAATATAAAATAATTATCGCTGTTTTCATTAGGTTGCATTTTTTTTTTAACGTTCCTTGACTAATAGGCTGACTGTAAAAATTGGTTCACTTTTACCAAAGCCGACCTTGTTTCAGGAAAAACAGGGTGCCATTGGCAAAGTGAATTCCTTTTTAACAGTACGTGTTCAGCCTCATACCAACCTTTTAGCCAAGGAACAGAAATAATAAATTAAATTTCAGCTGTATACAATCAACAATAAGTGAACAAAAAAACCATAAGATACAATAATATAAATTCAAATTTAAATTTAAAAAATTCAAAAGCCTTAGCTGCCAACATTACAGATCATCTGCTTTTGTCTGTCTTTGATACTTCTTTATTTCTTCTTGAGTCATAATCTGAAACAATATCTCAAATCTAAAAATGAGCAGGTTGGTATGAGGCTGACCACCCATACTGTAAAAAATGGCTCACTATGCCAATGTCACCCCTGTTTCAGGGAATGTCGGCAAGAGTTGCAGGGCTTATGTTCATTTGAGGTTTGGATTTTATTTGTAAGTACACAATCAGCATTTGTGAGCGCGAACTACACGTGTTTGTTTGTGGGCATACATCTGAGAGCTTTGAATGAAGGCAACTTTGCAACCTTGCAACTTAGATTATAGATTATTATTATAGCCTTATTTTTTTTTATGTACTATCGCAAACGCAAAAAAAAAAACGCAACTAAGCTACACATATAGTGTAACTTCTTGCCGCGTTATCCCCAAAGGGGTCGCATGTGGCGAGTTGAACCTATTTACTTTTACAGGTAAGGGGGCCGGCCTTACGCCAACCAATTCAGTTGAAGTGGAGGTTTCCCAGCTCCCGAGAGTGCTGGTACTCATTTATTGTGAAGGCTGAGTAAACCTTGCCGGTATTTTATTTTGGGGTTTGAAATAAACACCGAAACGGGAAATCATTTCTGACACCCTCGGTGGGATTCGAACCCGAGCTTTCGGCATGGAATGCAAGCACTCTACCACCTGAGCTATCGCCCGGACTATCGATGATACAAAAATATTTTCTTCACGTTGTTTATAATTACTGAAACATTTAAGTTTTACTTACTCAGTATACGAGTATTGTCTTACAAATTTTGATTAAAGTAAATACACATTATGCTTAATAAACCACTTGATTACTTTCCTAAGCAGACTGTCCTTGTGTGAACGGAGGTGAGTTTACCGTAGAAGTCGACTCACTCCGTGGCTACGCTGCCATGTTCAGACTGTGCCAGCAGTGTAATGGCGAGTAAATATTTATGTATGTGGAATGCAATCCGTCAGGGGATTCCCGGAAATAATGTTCTCAGCGTAAATAAACCGCGAAATGTTAAACATGGAAGACTGCTAAGTTAACATACCTAAATACATAGATGGTGTCTTGCAAATAATAATATATATAAAATTTAAATGAGTTGTGTACTAACACTGCGAAAATTCGTATAAGTTCACGCTGCATGTGTGGATATAAAATTAAAATAAAGACAAATTTCAGATGGGCATAAACACTGCAACTCTGAGTAAGAGGTTTAGGCTTACACGGCCAGCTGATGATATATACATGATGATGTTACCGTGGTATGGGGGAGCTGGAGCTTCCGGACGTTTCGCCCATTTCTACGATGGGCTTCTTCAGCGTGAAGTATGATGATAAAGATGATCTTGATGAGAACTGTGATGAGTTGACTCCAGCTCCCACAGACCACGGCAGCAGATCCCGGAAAGCATCACTCCAGCACTGCGACTCTGATCGACCTTCTCCGAAACAAGGGTTGTAATGGCAAAGTGAACCGACTTTTATAGCATGAGTAGTAAGAAAAGGAGCCAAAATATTACCGTACGAAACAGTCAATAAATTTAAAAAATCTACGGAGTAAAATTCAAATGAACAGTTACATATTAAATGCCATAGCCGTTAAATTAACAGATCAACCGCCATATTTTTACAAAATTGAAATTTCCGATTTTTTTTATTACACATGATTAAAAAACAATTGTAAAGAAATATTTCTACAGAGTAAGTGTTGGTAAGTAGGTGAATTTACTTAGAAATAACAAAACACACCAAGATCTTGGCAGAGCTCACATTGTAGCGACAAATTGCAAAAAGACATACCTGTCCTTCTGAGCCCCAAATTTAATTTACTCTTTGGGGTGTCTTATGCTGCGCAGAAACAATCACTTAACATTCAACATTCGTGAACGTTAACCTTAACTGTAACTCTGTTTCTACTATGCTTCCGGTTTCAGAGAAGGTTGGGATTGCAGGGCATATGTTAATTTGAGATTTGGGTTTTTATGTTGTAAGTTCACATGCGGAATGTGTAATCGTGAACTTATACGTGTCTGCTTGTGGGAATGCGTTTAATATTAATCTTAAATGATGTATATGTTTGCAGCTTAGATTTAGATTTAGATTTTAGAGTGTTTAGTTTCGTTCCTTGACTTATAGGTTGGTATGCGGCGGACCACACATGCTGTAGAAAATGGTTCACTTTGCCAACGTCACCCCTGTTTCAGGGAAGGTCGGTAAAAGTTGCAGGGTGTATGTTCATGTGAGACCACATGCGGCATGTTTAAGCGCGAACTTGTGCATGTCTGTTTGTGAAAGTGCAAATAATGTGAACCTTTAATATTACATATATTTTGCAACTTAGATTAGATTATATTAGATTTCACCTCAAGTACTTTCGACTTGCTAACGTCATTATCAAGAGGATTTTCTTGTTTATCCCGCACTCATTCACAACCCTATCATTCAGAGTCGCACCAATCATTACTCCTATGTAAGCCTTTTCTACCGTTCATTATTTATTTAGTTCGCTTTAATTTATTGTATTCATGTCTACCTGCCATACATCTATCTCTCATTATAAAAATATTAATGTAAAAAATAAAAAAACATTTTTGTTCTTCACGAGTTGATTTATTTCCTCGCGCACTTTCGGCGTTTTGCAACCACTATCTCTTGATAGTTTTTGTTGTTCTCTTGAACAACATCAACTCGCAATGAAATGCTTTATTTTTTTTATTTTTACGTTAATAATTTAAAATGAATCTTCGTAATGCCAATACACAAACCCTTAAATTTTATTTTTAAAAAAATTGTGACACGCAAAAATGTTGCCTTTGGTGTCATCGTCTAAGGGTGGTTAAGGGTGTAAGAGACTCCCCCACTGGGTGGGATTTTGCGTATTTGAAGACCTCTTGATCTCTCTTCCTTCATCCGACCTTCCTAGAAGGGAAGCTGCATGGACCTTTAAGGGAAAACATTTGAGCCTAAAGCTGTGATAAATTTAAAAACTCTGTATTTTTCGTTTCAAGTTTTGCATCTGAAAGATCGTAAGGTGGATGTTAATTTCCATGTGTGACGTGTCTGATACCCCCAACGTTGGCGATCACTTCGGCGAGCATGTCTCTGTTGTGCGCCGTTCGGATCAGCTCCTATAATGTAGTGTTTTTGGTTCAAATAGTCTCTAAATTAAAACATAGGTACTTGTCTTCTTTCTGAATATTTATTTTCACTGAATTTGTTCTACAATTTACATTTTTAACACTTGGATTTATTTAACTACACTGGTTTTAGTTCACTGGTCGAATTTGTTTATTGTATTGGTGGAGTTCACAGATAAGACTACCCAGTGCAAACAACTTGCACCCTTTTATACTGAGAGAGTCGAACACTCCGGAACACATAATTGCTCGAAGCTTCTCGAAGTACTTAGTCTAGAGACTTCTCTATTTACACACAATTATCAATCCTACCCACCAATACAATAAATAATTCCTATAACTAATACTCATACTATTTTAATATTTACATAGCCTATGTACATAACAATATATTATCTAAGTTGCAAAGGTAAGCTGCCATTAAAACTTCATATTAAATGCATTCCTACAAATATACACGTATAAGTTCACGTTTACACACGCAGCATATGAAACAACGTAAAATCCCAATCTCAAATGAAAATAAACGCTGCAACTCTTGGTGACCTTCCCTGAAATAAGGGTGCGATTGGCAAATTGAACTATTTTTACAGCATAGCTGGTCAACCTAATACCAACCTATAAATAAGGAATGTTCTTATTTTTATACGCGTAAACAATATACATAGTAAGTACCTAGGCTGAAGAAGCTCAATGATAGAGTGCTTGCATTCCATGCCGTGAGCTGGGGATCAAATCCCAGCGAGGGAGTCGGAAATGATTTCCCGTTTCGTTGTTTATTTCAAACCCCAAAATAAAATACCGGCAAGGTTTCTTACCCTTCACTAGAAACGAGAATCAGCCTCCTCGGGAGATGGGAAATCCCCACTTCAAGCTGAAGTGGTTGACGTAAAGCCTCCCTCCTTACTTGTAAAAATAAATAGGTCCAGATCACAAAATGCGACGCTTTGATTGCGGCAAGAAGTTACTCTTCGTGTATAGATTAGTCGCGAAAACGTTGCGAATGTACAAGAGAGAAAAAGGAGAATACTGATTTCAGCCAAGACTCACACAAGGCGGTCGAGATCACGATGGCGGCGTTTTAACAAAAATATATTAAAACTAAAAATAAATAATTATAAAAAAATTATAAAAAACACAGAGTTTTATTTTCACAAATTGAGTATTTATTTCCACCTCAAGTACTTTCGACTTATTCACGTCATTATCAAGAGGATACTAAACTCTTGTCAATTTTTGTAATTTAGTATCCTCTTGATAATGACGTGAATAAGTCGAAAGTACTTGAGGTGGAAATAAATACTCAATTTGTGAAAATAAAACTCCGTGTTTTTATAATTTTTTATAATTATTTATAAAAATGAATTTTCACTGTGTGAATACACAAACTTTAAAAAGTCTAAAACTAAAAAACTCACAAAAGGCGCTGTTTTAATTCCCATACATTTTTTTTTTGTTAACGCTATGGCTAAGTGTAAACGTCACATTTCACACTTGGGGTACTGTAATCAAAGTCTGTTTGACGTATAAATAATTTATAAATAGGGTTGATACGGTTCAGTGCCCTAACAAGTACAAAACTGTACGTTTTACCGAAAAATGTATGAAATGTTAAACAGCGCTCTCAGTGAGAGTTTCAGTTTCGATACATTTTTGGTGAAAGGCTAAGGAAATGTTTTTATACTTGGGGTAGAGTGGGTCTGACCCTTTACGGCGAATATGCGCGCGAAAGACAAACACGCTTTTCATTTCGACAAATCAAATCAAAGCACGACGATTCACCCTGGATATCCGGCCTTTTTTCAGTCAGTGTTGCCCTTCCCTGAAACAGGGGTGACGTGGAAAGAATATTGTTATGATTTTACTTGGGTTTCTTTAATTAAATTGCGGTTTAAATTTATTTTTCACAATATAGGTTAAAACAATGTAGTGTTAGTATTCCTTGACTTATAGGTTGGTATGAGGCTGACCACCCATACTGTAAAAAATGGTTCACTTTGCCAATGTCACCCCTGTTTCAGGAGTTACAGGGCTTATGTTCATTTGAGGTTTGGATTTTATTTGTAAGTACACAATCAGCATTTGTAGGCGCGAACTACACGTGTTTGTTTGTGGGCATACATCTGAGAGCTTTGAATGAATATATCCTTGAAACTTAGATTATAGATTATAGATAGTTCACTCTTCACTCTCTGCCTACAGTCTTCGCGTTACAATGTTCAAAGCGACTCTGGCTCTCCGCAGAATCTTTGCTGCTCGTGTTTATACGTGCCGCAGAGACGATTACTGAATGTTCTCGAATATGGTAGCTACTTTCACTAGGATTGTTCGACGCTATACTAAATTGTTCGATACAATCCATAGTTTGTAACAATATATATTTTTAAAACAACTTATGTTATGTAATTTATCAAATTATTTTTGACTGGCCAGATACTATTTATAACATCAATGAATGATTATTCATCAAATCCAAAAAAATATCAATTCAGATAATAATCTCCTAAATAATATCCTATTTCCTAACACTTCACCTCTACTTTCTATGTTTCCTCTTACGCCCCGCCCACATACAACTTCCCCCTCCCCTTCTGTAATTTAAATCCTTGCTTCGTAATTCTGTATTCTGTGTTAGTTTCTATTTACACCTGAAGATGGGAGGTACTGCTTCTCCCGAAACTGGTCGTGTCCAAAAATAAACTCATGTGAATTAAAACAAAGCAATTTTTATTTTATTGTATTAAAATGAACTTTCACGAAGTTACTGCTGAAAATCTAGATAATATTATTATTTTTTAATGAATTACTAATTGATAACCACCCAATGACTTCTTTTGAACTGATACATGCAGCATGTGAACTTAACATAAATACTCAATCTCAGATGAACAAAAGCCCTGCAACTTAAGCCGATCTCCCCTGAAACAGGAGTATTATCAGCAACGTGAACAATGTTTTACAGTATGGTTGGTCAGCCTCATACCAACTTATAAGTGAAGGAACAAGTAATAAGTACAAAAAAATAATGCAAGCCGGAAATAAATAATGTTTTGGACGTTATGTATCTTGAATGGATGAGAAGTCTTGGAAGAAAATAAGAAGACTAGGAAAGGCAGAATTTCTAAGGCAGCTCCTTAGGGACATCAGTGTGGAAGGAAAATGTGTTTAGAAGGGTTCCATGACATCATGTTAACAGATCAAATGTCCACCTGACAAAATGTCCAACCTACAAAATGTTCACCGACAAAATGTCCAACAATGTAATGTTCGCCGACAAAATCTTCACGCGACAAGTGTCCACCGACAAAATGTCCACCTGACAAATTGTCAGACGAGATGTCCGACATTTTAATGTCCACTGGCAAAAAATCCATCAAAAAATTGATAACCTTATTTTTTTAATGTGTTATACTATTTATACATTATATCATTTTGAATACATTTTTTCAGTGGATATTTTGTCGGTGAACATTTTTATGTCGCTGGACATTTTTTCGATGGTCATTTTGTCGCTTGGACATTATCTCGGTGGACATTTTGTCGCTTGGATATTTTGTCAATGGGCATTGTGTCGGTGGGCATTCTGTCAATGGACATTTTGTCGTGACGCGATTTTTTGGCCTCAATTTTGTCGCGTGGACATAACATATGAGTCGTATAAATGCAAACGCCGTCAACTCCTTACGCGATGATTTTGAGAAAAATAAACTTGTGTTTTGAACGCAATTTTTTCCCAGTTGGAGATGACGGCGTTTGCACGAAATCATACTTTTTCAATTAAAATAATGAAGGATCAAGTGAGGTTTTTATCACATTGCACACAGCAAATGATTTGTTACACTGCGCAGAATCAAATTCAATAATTCTCTCAAAAATCATAAAATTTGGAGATGCCGGCGTTTGCAGTTATACGACTCATATTTTGGTGGACTTTCTGCCAATGGATATTGTGTCGGTGGACATTCTGTCAATGGACATTTTGTCGTGACACGGTATATAAGTTAGCAAGGCATTTAAATATTAGAATCGACCATTTACACTTTTGTATTGTAGTAGTATTTTTATTTCAACCGCTTGCCCGGTCCGTAGCCTAGACTCTAGTGGTTAGCGATTCGGACTCGTTAGTTAAAGGTCGTGGGTTTGAATCCCAGTGAAACACAAAATATGTACCACTTATATTTTCAAATACGCTCTTTGCTGGGTTGAAAAATTCATATACCTTTACCAAAGACCAGTCATTAAAGGTCCATCTAGATTCTAGACGACCATGATCGTAGAGGGCTCTTGAGGTGTGATTGACGCTCATCAACGGTCGTTGAGACTTCCACCCCAGAGTCTCATCTAAATCTAAATCTAAATCTAAGCTGCAAAGATATGTATCATTTGAGATTCATATTAAATGCATTCCCGGACTTCATTGGATTCATTGGACCGGTCCGTAGTCCGTAGTGGCAACACTTCGGACTCGTAAATGGAAGGTTGTGGATTCGGATTCCGGCGTAGCACAAAAATAAACCATTTATATTTCGAATGTGCTCTTCGCTGGGTTGAAAAAATCATAAACTTTTATCAATGACCGGTCACCAAAGGTCCATCCAGCCTTACAGCAACTGGGTCTTGCTTGAGTATTGGCGCTTTGTAGCGACGTTTAAGCTCGTACACCTCTGCGGCACTACAACAAGTGTCATAGACCCCTAGAGTCTTTAGAATCTAGGGAGTCTCCCGCACAGGATTTCTTTAAAAAAAAAACAAAAATCCCACAAGCAGACACGCATAATTTCGCGCTTACACATGCCGCATGTGGACCTACAATATAAAAACCCAATCTCAAATGAACATAAGCCCTGCAACTCTTGCCGACCTTCCCTGAAGCAGGGGTGACATTGGCAAAGTGAACCATTTTTACAGTATGGGTGGTCAGCCACATACCAACCTATCAGTCAAGGAATACAAGCAATTAAAACAAATAAACTCTAAGCAATTAAACAGTAAAAAATTAAAAAACTACAAAACATAGTCTTTAAAAAAAAAATTTGTAAAAGCCTCAGCTTTAACCGCCAGCATTACAGATCAACCGCCATTTCTTTCGATCCTTGCATACTTCTTTCATTTCATCCAGAGGCATAACCTTTTTTATACAAGCTCTTCTTTTATTATGACTCTGGATATTCCATTCATTCGCTAATCTAATCTAATCTAATCTATTTTTTGTATGAAGACCTCTCAAACCAAGATGGCTGCAACAGAACAGCTGGTTAGTCTTCATACAAATATTACCAATATTCGGTAGGTAAGAATTACCGTGGTGATGAGACAGTGTCAGAGACAGTGTGAGAGAATGTTGGAAGAGCCCGGGCCAGCATGCTGACCTGGGGATTTCTGGGACGGGAGGACTCTACACTATGTGAGTGTGGAGCTCAGCAAACTATGGATGATCTCTTTGCGGGAAACCAAAGAGCTGTAGACATTGCTCGTAACTGGGCCAATACGGTGTGAAGCTGACACGAAGAAGAAGAAGAAGTGTCAACACAGATGCAGCTAAAGAATACTTGGCTAGAGAGCAAAAGCGATTGATAGTTGAGAGTGGATGAGAATCCATCATATTCTTCATATCGACGATTAAAAGAAAGTAGAAAGAGACTTTTTGGTCAAAAATGAGTTATGAATGCTATCCTACTTAATAAAATTTCGCTCACTCACATAGCTCTACGACAATGAGCTAACAACTGCGTTTTCGAAGTATGCTTTTGGTGACATGTAACCGACAAGATTTTGGCCTTTTTTTGTCCTTTTTTTGTCCTAAAGGCGCTTGTGACTTAAAAAACATCTTAAAACCACATTAATAGGAATGCCAATAAATGCCTTTGATTTTTTTTATTTGAGAGCTGTTTTGATTCTAACGATATGATAAAAAAAAAAGTAATGATATTTTTCTGCCATCTCTGCTTTCCTGAACAATTTGTTTTTTGTCGCTTATGTCCACTGCCTTTTAACCGTCGATATTCCTCCAAATAAATATTCGATTCAAAGTGACTCCAACCGCACACAACTTCTGCCCTACATATTCCGATTGAGTATAGATAGCATGTGCCAAAGTGACATTTCAGCATCTGGATATTTTATCTAGGAAACGCAAGAATTTCCGACCGGCACAAATAATGCGGAAAGCTTGTCTTTCTCCCAATACCCACCCCCTCTCTACTTTCATCCCTTGCACACACACTTGCATACTCCAAGCATACAACTTTCGTTTAAGCTCAACCACATATGTTTTAAAACTAAAACGCTCTCCTAAAGCGCTATTTTAGTTTCTATGCACTTTCTGTTAAAATGCCACGTTTGAATTTGGACAAGAATTTTTATACTTTGTGTAGTGTGGCTTAGGGATGAGCAAATGATAAAAATATCGAATCGATACTACCACTATCGAAATATAATCTAAGTTGCAAAGATATATTACATTTATTATTGTATATTGAAAGTATATTATGTGTATATCTACAAGCAGACATGTATACCTAAATTCGCGCGTTAACATGCCACATGTGAACCTACAATATAGAACCCAATCTCAAATGAGCATAAGCCTGACATTGGCAAAGTGAACCATTTTTTACAATACCTATGGGTGGTCAGCCTCATACCAACCTATAAGTCAAGGAAAAAATATCGATATTTCGATACATTGGTGTGTATAAAAAATATAGAAATTTCTAAAAACGTATCGGTCGCTGGTGGGGAACGTCTCAAAATTCGTCAACGACGTTAACCATGTTGAAAGCACCGGTTCCCATAGATCACCGAAGTTAAGCAACATTGGGCGTGGTCAGTGCTTGGATGGGTAACCGCTCAGGTACACCGCGTGTCGTTGGCATCTTGGACCGGTCCGTAGTGGCAACACTTCGGACTCGTAAATGGAAGGTTGTGGATTCGGATCCCGGCGGAGCACAAAAATATACCATTTATATTTCGAATGTGCTCTTCGCTGGGTTGAAAAATTCATAAACCTTTACCAATGACCGGTCACCATAGGACCATCCAGCCTTACAGCAACTGGGTCTTGCTTGAGTATTGGCGCTTTGTAGCGACGACCAAGCTCGTACACCTCTGCGGCATTACAACAAGTGTCATAGACCCCTAGAGTCTTTAGAATCTAGGGAGTCTCCCGCACAGGATTTCTTAAAAAAAAAAAAAAAAAAAATTTCGTCTCAAAAAATCCGTCGACGGGAGGAGGGAGGGTCAAGGTGATTTGCAAGTTTTTTTTGCTTCCAAACACAGCCGCCTATGAAGCGAGTTGAAAAGAAACACTTTGCAAGAAAAAATATCGTTTTTGTTACTTCTAAAAATGTATCGCAGTATCGATATTTTTGATATCGATATTTACAAGAAAAATATCGGTATTTTTGATATATCGATGTGTTTCGCCCTTCCCTACTGTATCGCAGTGCTTTCATCCGACCAAAGAATTTATTTTTTTGGAAATCCGCTCGGATCCTTCCGCCACGGAGACGTGTAAGCTGTTTGCTGTACTATGAATGAGTTAAATAAAGTACGAAGTACTAGAATATTCATTGTCGAACTAAGTATGTAGTTTGGTTATTATGTATGTCAAGGTAAATAACTTAAATACGTTCGTTCCTAAATAGTCTTTTTATATATTAAAAACTGGCTTAGGTACTGTTATGGCATCAATTCTCTTGTCCAGGTTCAGGTGTTATTCTACTCCAGTGGGGAGAATCGGTGACACAACTTCTTGTGGATTAACAAAAGACTGATTTACTTTTATCGTATAACTATATATTTGATAATACTTTTAGTTGTACAAAGTTAACATGAACTGTGAACAGCTCAAACTCAGTAATTGTAATCTATTGTATGGAGGGTGTGGCAGGGGTATATAAAGGTTCAAAAACACAGGGTGGAAGGGATGATGATATTATTGGAAGGGCCTAAGGATAATATTATTGTAAGGGCTGCGGGTGGTCAACTTATCTCTTTGCACTTGAGTGTGACCTACCCCTGCGAAGGTTTTGAATGAATAGAAATAATGCAATTCAATACAGAAAATAAACAATACAATTTTGGGCACATTTTAGAAAGTACATGTTAAAAGTAACATACAAATAAAAGGTATCTTTGAAATTAAAGAAACAATGTTAAAGTATTGTTGTAAATATTTTAAATAGACTATGTTAGAATTGTGAGAGACATGTTAAAAATGACACATAAATAAAATATTGTCCTTTGAAATAAGGAAACAAAAGTAAGGGTATTGTTAAAAAGGTACAATAGGAAGGGTATCGTAACACCTCCATTTTTTTTTGAAAAGAATTATTTTATGGTTTTAATAATCATCAAAATTATTCTTCTTTGGCACTGGAATTCTTTTTGATCGACGAGGAGCGTTGCTTGCTTGAGTCGTCGCTGTAACGGGATTTGGTTTGATAAAACGTTCTTCTTGATCGGCTTCTCTCAGTAAAGTACTCATCCTGACGGTAGTACGGGCTGGCATTGAGTTCCTGTTGAATATCTGCACCAAACAACCATTGTCTCCGTGTGCAGGGTTGTTTCCGCAGTTGAAAAGTTTCTTCATCAAGTATATTAATCCAATGTGTTTCAAAACTTTGTATAAAATAATAATTCCAATAAAACTTGCGAGAACTGATAATAGTATCATAATCCAACTGGAGTGTTTTACAATGTAAGGTTTGTTGAGTCGGCTATTAATTTCTGAGTTCAGTTCATCTAATTTGTGTGCAGTTATTTTCAAGTCATCCAATTGTATATTTGAAAAATGCATTGGCTCAAATTTGAAAGAGTCCAACGTTTTGTTAATCCTTTTGTAATTACAGCAATCATCATCAATGATTGGAATTTCAGGAACAATGTGATCAAAACTGGTTTTAATTTTTGAATTTCCTATTAGTGTTATATCCTTGGCGTATGCTTTGCATTTCTCTTCTAGGGTAAAAATGCCGGTTCCGTCGATGGTTTCATCTCTGGTTTTGAAGAAATTTTCAGGGCACAGTACAGTTAATACTTCTGGTTTTGAAAGTACGAAGATCCATTGATTTTTATTTTGCAGCTTATGCCAAATCCTGAAGGATCCATGTAATACTCTGGTGTTGCAAGATGTTGGTATGTTTTTATCATGCTCTGATGAAATGAGTAGTCCAAGTTCACAATTTTGCTTGTTATCTCCTGATGCAGAATAAATTATTTGATCACTGCATATGAATTCCTTTTCATGGACTTCCTGACAATTCTTTACTGAATTCATTGTTACATAACTTATCTTACTCTCCGACATGGCTATAAATTCGGCTGAGGGTTGGATGTATAGGAAGGTATTATTTATTTTGTTTTGTTTGATTGGGAGAGGAATTATATTATAGAGGGTAAAAATTTGATCGGAGGTTAACGGGATCTGAATTATGAAAATTAATTTAAAATCTTGCAAATAAGATGGCATCCATCAAACATTATATTTTTCATTTAATTTGACTGTTATGATGTTTAATAAAGAAATTTGATTATTGATCAAATCTTTGCGTTGACTTTCAACAATTTTGTCAGATAGTTTATCAGAGAAATCGTTCCATTTATTAAAATTATGTGTTATTGCTTTTTCGCAAACTATCATAGAAGAAATTGAATTAAAAGTTAGAGATTGTCGACTTGATAACATGTATTTGTATCAACATGAGCTAATTTTAAACGATTGAAATGTATTTTCACTAATTTATTCTTAATCTTAATTAAGCTTGTCACAGGACCAATTATTTTTTCAATTTTGTAGGGTCCTTTCCAGTCTGGGGAAAGTTTTTTCGATAATCCCTTTTTGTTTTCCTCGTTGTGAATTAATACTAAATCTCCTTCTTTGAATTTAACATTTGTTACGCGTTTATCGTAATGTATTTTTGATTGTTCTTTAGCATTTATTAAATTCTCACGAGCTATCTTGTGAGCTGTGTTTAGTTTATACTTAAGTTGATCGATATAATTTTCGTAAGTGTATGTAAACTCTGGGTTTTGTTTTAATGTGCTAGGTATATTAGCTTTATGTCCAAACAATAATTCGTACGGGGTAAATTTTGTAGAAGCGTGAACAGCAGTATTATATGAAAATGTGCTAAATTTTAAAAATTTATCCCAATCGGATTGTTTTTCATTTATATAATGTTTAAGATAATCTTTTACAGTAGAATGTGTGCGTTCAATTGAATTACTCTGAGGGTGATACGCTGAAGATAAGAAATGTTTCATTTTAAATAATTTAGTTAGCTCTTTAATCAAGTTGGATGTAAAGTCTGAGCCTTGATCTGTATGAATAATTTTAGGGATTCCAAACGTTGTAATTACATCGCACAGTTTGTCTGCAACTGTGGTCGCTTCGTGATTCTGGACAGGTATAGCGAATAAATATTTACTTAAGTCGTCTTGCATTGTAATGATAAATCTATTGGCATCTTCAGTAATTGGTAATGGTCCAACTACATCGATAAATACTTTATCAAACGGTTGATTCGAAGTAGAAGTAATTTCTAAAGGTTGACGATGTATTTTCCGGGATGTTTTATTTTGCTGACATTTAAGACAATGTTTTATATATTTACGGATATCTTTTGTCATATTTTTCCATTTATATTTAGCTTTGATTCGATTAAACATTCTATAAAATCCATTATGTCCTGCAATGACAGAATCATGGTTTTCTCTTAAAATTTCTGGAATATCTTTTTGATCGGGTGTTATTTTTCCACTAGTACATAAGTTCACAATAATTTTAGAATTTCTAAAAATGTATAAAATAATTTCTTTAATTTTATTAATATCAAATTTAGTGTAATTATCATCTGGTTTTGCAATATAAATTTCCATTTCTCCATTTACATCGAGTTTTCTTTTGAGATTTTGGACTGAATAGAAGAAATCACTGTATTTATAAGTATCATAATGATTTATTTTCGTGACACAAGTGTAGATTTTTCTTTTATCATCTATTGATTCGAAACATTTGTAAAGTTCACAAGAAGTACTACGTAAAACGTTAATGTTCGAAACTTCAATTTTAATTTCACTTTCGTCAAATTCAGACGAAGAAAATTGTGCAATATTTCCTTTAATATCTATTATAGATTGTGGAATTTCTACGAGGTTATTATATTTTGGTTTGTCACCTAAACAATGAAATTTATAAAAATCTGTATATGATTCATGTTCTGTAAAATGTATGTCTTTAGTTTGGTTAGGTTTGTCGGTAATTATTCGAGATAGACAATCCGCATTAGCGTTGATCTTTCCAGGTTTATAACAAATTTTGTACGAATATTCTTCTAATTTTAATCTCCACCGAACGAGTCGAGATATCGGGTTTTTGACTGAAAACAGGTAAATGAGTGGTCTATGATCAGTTTCGATTGTAAAATTTTGTCCATATAAGTATGGTCTAAAGTGGTTTGTAGCCCAAACAATAGCCAGTAATTCCTTTTCAATAACAGAATAGTTGCATTCTGCAGGATTCAATGTACGGCTAGCGTATGCTATAGGTAAATCTGATCCTATTTCGCCTTGAGATAAAATAGCGCCTATCGCAAATTGCGACGCGTCTGTGGTAAGAATGAACTCTTTTTCAAAGTCCGGATACTGAAGAATTGGTTCACTGATCAACATGTTACGTAATATATCAAATGCATTTGTATGCTCTTGAGACCATTTGAAAGGTTCTCCTTTCTTTAATAATTGAGTTAGCGGTTTGGATATTGAAGAAAAGTTTTTTATAAATCGTCGATAATATCCTGCGAGTCCGAGAAATGATTTTATTTCTTTCGGGTTTTTCGGTACTGGAAAATTTTGAATGACTGAAATCTTTTCAGGGTTTGGTTTAACACCATCCTCTGTAATCACATGACCTAAATAAATAACTTCTTTACGCATAAATTCACATTTATCTGGTTGTAACTTTAAATTATTGTCACGTAATCTATTAAATACTGCGGACAGTTTTAATTCGTGATCTTTAATAGAATTTCCGTAGATGAGAATGTCATCTAAGTAAACACAACACTGCAGTCCTTGCAATCCTGACAAGACTGTTGACATCAGACGAGAAAATGTCAGAGGTGAGTTTCGGAGTCCTTGGGGCATCCGAACGAATTCGTAGTGACCTGATGGAGTTGAAAATGCTGTCTTTGGACAATCTTCTGGTCTATTTAAGACTTGGTAAAACCCTGACGCTAAGTCGAGAGTTGTGAAATAACAGGACCTACCTAGTTGATCTAGGATATCAGTAATGTTTGGGAGAGGAAATGCGTCTCCAATTGTTACATTATTTAATTTTCGGTAATCTATAACGATTCTCCATTTGATTTTACCTGAAGCATCCTTTTTCTTGGGTACGATCCATAAAGGTGCTGACCACGGCGATATTGATGGTCGGATAATATTTTGTTTTAACATTTCATTAATTTGCTGATTAACCTCTTCTTTATGCACATGGGGAAATCTATAGTTTTTCGCTACCACGGGAGTGTTATCAGATAAGTTTATATTATGCTGAATAGCATTTGAATAAGATAGGTTGTCGCCTTCTAGGTGAAAAATGTCGTTAAATTTATTGCAAATTTCAATTACAGATTTAGCCTCCTCTTCGTTTAAATGATCGATTCGCAGAGATTTATGTAAGAGGTCTATTCTTTTACCATAGGAATTTCTTTCGCTTTTATAATTTTTTGATATCATGCATGCTTCATTAGGCAGCGGATCTAATTTTAAACTTAGATTGCAAAAAGTTTCTTCTTTTTCAGAAACATTTAAAATAGTAGCAAAGGCTTTTGCATTTTTATTCACTTTAGTGATTGCCTTGCATAATAATAATGAATCACTGATTTTCATTTCTGGGATGATCCCTTCTTTAATATATGGATTAGTAACATTAATTTCAATTAATGTCTCACTTCGCGGAGCAACGACTGTTCGTCCTGAAGAATCCAATATAATGGTAGAAAAAATCGGCATAGTTATCAAATCGTTTGATAATATACGTTTATCAAAATCAATTAAAGACCTTGTTGCCTTTAAATAATCATAGCCTAATATTCCATCAAAGGGGATATTAGTATTTTCATCGACTACATGAAAGTTATGTGACGTGTTACATAGAGATAGTTGAATGCTACCGAGAGTACAGTTAGCAGTATCTTTACAAATTCCTTGTATTTGTATTTTATGATTCGTATCTAATTTTATTTTATTTTTTAAACCGTTTATTTTAGCAATTGAAACACTTGAGCCAGTGTCTAGCAATAATTTTAAATAACCAGTTTTAGCTTCAAGACATTTTATATGAATGTGTGAATTAAGTTTTTCAGAGAAATAACTTGTTGAGTTTTTAATTACATCTTTTGTATCAAATTTATTTTTTGTGTTTTCACTTATTCTTCCTTCTTCTCGTGAATTGAAAGTGAACGAAGCTAAATCACGAGTTTCTAGTTTTTTGAATCGTGTTCCTTTGTCTGACTTTCAAACATTTTTTTCTTTCTACAATTTTGGATTTCATGTCCTCTGAATTTACAGTATTCGCAAAATAGTTTATCATTTCACACAAAGGGTTTTTGTTCAATGTTATTTATGTTTTGAGAAGAATATTGACGATTAAAATTATTATTAGAAGATGAATATCTGTTCGTATTATTTTGATTAAAATTATTAGATGGATATCTGTTCATGTTATTTTGATTAAAATTATTATTAGATGGATATCTGTTCATATTATTTTGATTAAAATTATTAGATGGGTATCTGTTCATATTATTTTGATTAAAATTATTAGATGGGTATCTGTTCATATTATTTTGATTAAAATTATTAGATGGATATCTATTCATATTATTTTGATTAAAATGAGTTTTATTAGTATTTAATTTGTTTCCATTGAATTTACTAGGATTAGATTCGCGATTGTAATTTTTCCTATACGGATTAGACGAGTACATATCTAAAATTTGTTCTTCATTTAATGCAAGTGAAATTGCATCATTTATGGTTTTAATGTCTCTACCGCGTATTTGATTTGATATTTCAGGCTTACAATAATAAACAAGTCTGTTGAGTGCTATTTGATTAAGCATAGTTATTTGCCCATTGATTTCATTACTATCTAAATCATCGTTGTTATGAATTGAATTAATCGCTCGTTTTAGGGTGCTTTCTACTCGAAAGGCGTATTGTTGAATATTTTCATTTGTGAATTGTTGCATGCCGGTAAGCTCATTTAATATTTGGGAATAATGTTTTTTATCCAGATACATTGTTTTTAAAAAATCTTTAAGATTATTCCATGAAGCAAATGTTCTATTACTAATTGTGGCTTTAGCTTTTCCTTGGATTCGTGTGTGCACATAATCCAGAAGGATATCAATTTGATTAGGTGCAGCAATTTTAAATGCACGATTACAATCTGACAAAAAGGCTGATAACTCATCGCGATTTCCATTGAATACATTAATGAATTTGAATAAGGTTTCTAATGAAAGATATAATCTCTGAGGGACAGATGCAACGGATTCGTCGTCAGTTACATTGTTTTCGGAAGTTTGTGGGAGTTGTGGGGAAGACATTTCGGAGTTGGAATTTGCCATATCAAGAAAATAAGAAAGTTACTTACAGTTTCAGAAGAATGCTGGTACTTTCAATCATTGTATGAATTTTTCCTTTCCAAAATGAATCAGTTATTCTGACACCATTTTTATGTTTTGGCATCAATTCTCTTGTCCAGGTTCAGGTGTTATTCTACTCCAGTGGGGAGAATCGGTGACACAACTTCTTGTGGATTAACAAAAGACTGATTTACTTTTATCGTATAACTATATATTTGATAATACTTTTAGTTGTACAAAGTTAACATGAACTGTGAACAGCTCAAACTCAGTAATTGTAATCTATTGTATGGAGGGTGTGGCAGGGGTATATAAAGGTTCAAAAACACAGGGTGGAAGGGATGATGATATTATTGGAAGGGCCTAAGGATAATATTATTGTAAGGGCTGCGGGTGGTCAACTTATCTCTTTGCACTTGAGTGTGACCTACCCCTGCGAAGGTTTTGAATGAATAGAAATAATGCAATTCAATACAGAAAATAAACAATACAATTTTGGGCACATTTTAGAAAGTACATGTTAAAAGTAACATACAAATAAAAGGTATCTTTGAAATTAAAGAAACAATGTTAAAGTATTGTTGTAAATATTTTAAATAGACTATGTTAGAATTGTGAGAGACATGTTAAAAATGACACATAAATAAAATATTGTCCTTTGAAATAAGGAAACAAAAGTAAGGGTATTGTTAAAAAGGTACAATAGGAAGGGTATCGTAACAGTACTAATCTAATTTAATCTAATCTAAGTTGCAAAGATATGTTACATTGGAGATTCACATTATATGCAGTCTCTGCCTCTGCAGAGCTGCCTCCAGTTCTTCCTATCCTGACATACCTCTTTCAATTCATTCATATTCATCACCTTTTTCATGCATTTTCTTCTTTTATGCTCACTTTGTAAATCCAATTCTTTCACAATCCACCCAATCTGATCACTCCATACTTTTCTCGGTCGTCGTTTACCTCTTTTTCTTTTCACACTTCCTCTGCATGTATACTTTGTCAGTCTATCGTCATTCATTCTTTCCACATGCCCAAATCATCTCATCACATTATTCTGTGTGTACCTTAACTTTCACAGTACGGACTATACATATTTTAAAAACGCTTTGGTTACGTAAAACTTATTTTTTATACTAAGGGTACAGTAAGGCTATGTACCGCCTCGTAGATCAAAGGCAGCCTAGCCTTGTTTAAGGAGTGCCGTGCTTGCGAAGGACCCACGGCAAGTTATATGGAGCAGAATAACGCGAAGTTATACTCAAAGGGAGTCAGGGTCTCCCATTGAGTTAAAATGCAGAGGAGTAGACACTAGCTTACGGCTTTGTTACATACTTTGAGGCACAGTTGTCCCCAGTCCTGTCAAAAATTTATTTTTTTAAATCATATTGACTTATATTTATATTTTATATGTTCCTTGACTTATAGGTTGGTATGCGGCTGACCACCCATGCTGTAAAAATGGTTCACTTTGCCAATGTCACCCCTGTCTCAGGGAAGGACGGCAAGAGTTGCAGGGTGTATGTCCATTTGAGATTTGGTTTTTATGTTGTAGGTTCACATGAGGCATGTGCAAGCGCGAACTTGTACGTGTCTGGTTGTGAGAATGCATGTAATGTGAATCTCCAATGTAACATATCTTTGCAACTTAGATTAGATTAGATTAGATTAGATATCCTTGACTTATAGGTTGGTATCAGGCTGTCCACCCATACAAAAAAAAAGGTTCACTTTGTCAATGTCACCCCTGTTTCAGAAAAGGTCGGCAAGAGTTAAATGACTTATGTTAATTTGAAATTGGGTTTACATGCGGGATGTTTAAGCGCGAATTATGTGTGTCTGCTTATGAGAATGCATTTAATATGAATTTCAAATGTAATATATCTTTGCAACTTAGATTAAAGATATTATAGATGTTCTTACATGTGAAATCCTGTATTATCTTGCTTTTTTCATTGTGTTTTTCGATCCCCAATAATAGCACATGCCATAATGGCTCAAAATAATGCATTTTACGTTAAAAAATTGAAAAAAATACCGATAAAAAAATATAACACGTGCGTACAATGTTCGCGCAGAAATGAATATCAATGCTGCCAACATTCTGGAAATATTTCTTAGTTAAATCCTTTTTTTTTTTGTATACAACTAAATGACACAGAGAATTGTTTTATTCTCTTTCTAACTAAGGACCATTTTCGTAAGTAAGTTGAAACAGATATATTGTCTATTTTCGTTAAAAAAAATCTAGTCCACAGATATCATAAGTCAATGGAGTCTCCCTACCCTGAGTTGGATGAGCTTTCCTCGATCGCGTAAATGGAAAAATGTATGAAATATGCGACAGCACGCCTAGCGAATGATTTAGTTTTTCAATATTTTTGCATTAAACGCGATATAATGGAGTTTGTGCAATGTTTCATACTCTAGGTAGAGTCTTCTCTAAATTATATTCATGATTTTTATTTTTTAGTGTATTAAACAAAATTAAATTAACGTAAAAAAATGTAGCTTTTGCCGGCTCGGAAATATGCTTACCTACCAGGTTGGAGGGCTACCCACACCAGTCTAGTGGTTAATGCTACTGACTCGTAATCGGAAGCTAGTGTGTTCAATTCATGATGTTCATTTGAGGTTTGGATTTTATTTGTAAGTACACAATCAGCATTTGTAAGCGCGAACTACACGTGTTTGTTTGTGGGCATACATCTGAGAGCTTTGAATGAATATATCCTTGCAACTTAGATGATAGATTATAGAGCACAAAAAATATTATTTCGTTTTCACAACCACTTTTCAAAATAAATTGATAAGCTTCTGTTAGGTTTTTAAATGAAAAGATGCCTTTTGATATTCCTACCTAAATTATATGGGCGGCTACGTCCAGGCGTGATCAACTTCTGACAAATTGCGCACCACTCTCCATTGGGGGACAGCTGATTCAGCCGTCAGATTCAGTGAGACTTCTAGGAGTCACACTGGATCGGAACCTCACAATGGGAGAGTAGTTGAATAACACGGTATCCTCCTCGTTTTTTTGAACTTCGCCAGATAAAGGCAATCAGGAGATGTTTACCATCAGGGGCGGTCAGGACCCTGGTTAACGCTTTTGTGATGTCTCGGGTTTACTATTGCTCAACGCTGTATATAGGTCAGCCGTAAAAACAGTTCAGCCGACTTCAATCTGTGCTGAACTCTGCAGTAAGACTCATTTGGGATGTCCAAATTAAATCATATTACTCCATTGTTGAAAAAACTGCATTGGCTTCGTTTTCCTAAGAGGGTGGTCTACCGTGTTTGTCTGATGGTTTACAAAGCTGTTAATCGTACGGCTCCTTCATACTTGTCTAACATGTTCTCACCTGTTGAGATAGATTTGATAGATTAAACTCTTAGATCTGCGGAGTGTGGGGTGGTTGTATGAGTGTGTTCTCTCGTGCTCGATACACCTCTAAATAAATGCCTCAGTCACATATAAATACAGGCTGCGGTTCTGTGGAGCTTCAGTGATCCATTTATGCCCAAGCCGTGAAACCGACAAGACAGAAGTTGCAGAGTGAACCACATTATGAAGTCAACTTGTTAATAAATAAATACTGTGAAATAAATTCAATTGCAATTTTATTAAAAGTCTACCCGAGGTAAATCATAACAGAATGTATAATAAAATCTATGTAAGCGGTTGTTCGAATGCCTTGCTAATGGAGTTAACGGTTAAGTTTATTTTCTGCCTCTGATTTAGTGAAATCCCTCGCGACATCTAATAGAGCCTGGTGTGAGGCAAGAATATGGAAGGCGGTTCCATGATAGAACGATACATTGACCAAACATCACAGTGACAGGACGACATCACATGACAAAACCTCACTATCACAAAACTTCACAGGAAAGTACATGGCGACAAAACATCACATACCTACAACAGAAGATACCATAAGCGGCAAAAAAAAAAGTTCTTTTTTAGTTTTAACAATGATATTACGATGATTTATTTGGTGAGCTCTGTTTTTGTGTGTATCACAAATCAAGAGCCTTCTGCGAGCTTGGTCGTCGCTGTAGCAAGCGCCAATATTCAAGTAGGACCCAGTTGCTGTAAGGCTGGATGGGCCTTTAGTGACCGGTCTTTGGTAAAGGTTTTATGAATTTTTCAACCCAGCGAAGAGCATATTATTTGAAGGTATAAATGGTATTTTTTGTGCTCTGCCGGGATTCGAACCTACAAACTTTATTTACGAGTCCGAAGTGTTTACCACTAGACTACGGAGCGGTCGATATAGAAATATATTTTGAAATAGTGATATATTTTCTGTGTTATCTATCTGATATTCTGTCATGTGTTGTTCTATAATGTGTCGTTTTGTCATGAGTCATTTTGTCACTGTGCCGTTCTAGTCTTCCTGCATGGAAGGCAAAGCAAGGTAAAACCATTCAGAGGCAAGGCGAAACCATGTGAAGGCAGGGCAATACCAAAACTAGACTCTAGAGAGCCCTCCCAATTAAGATATCAAGGTACAAACTGTCATTCAACCCTTTAAAATAAGTTTTAAATTGAAAAATAATTTGAAAATAACTTCATCGTAGTTTTATTTGAGTCAAACATTATCTACGAAAATGGTTAAAATTACAAATTATGGATTGGTTTACAAAATAGTGGAAGAAACCGAACATGATTTAAATGAAATTTTAAATGTTAGAAAGACTGTAATAATATTCTCAATACAAGGAAACAATTTCAGGATCGTCAGGTTAACAAAAAAAATTACCAGCGCTATGGCCAAGAGATCAAGACGGTAATTTCGATTAAACTTTTTTAAAGTTAAATGACGCTGGTTTCATTCCCGTTGAGCTCCTTGAACATAACTTTGACCCTGGTTCAGCAGAATATGTCATCGTGTAATTAATGATTCATGTTAATGCTATGTAAATTTGCAATATAAATATTTAGATAGGTCAATAATTATGTGCTTCGAGAAGCTTCTGGCAAAATTAACCTCTAGAAACTTCTATAAAAAGGCGCGAACAGCTTGCCGGCGGAGAGTTCTCTTGCGACCTTCAGTGAAGACTAACAGCATAAGTGAACACAAACCATCTGTGAAATTAATTTAAGTAAAAATTGCTAAATAAATGTAAAAGTGTACAACTAATTTAACTGTAAAATAAAAACCCTAAAAGAAGACCAGCTTTTCATTTAAAGACTATTTGAACCATAAAATCAAAACATTAATATCAATTGATAATGTTAATATTTCATTCTGGCAAAATAGGTTGGTGATGTGCAATCCCCTTCACAAATCTATTGTTATGATTTACGGGTTCAATTCAATAAAAGTATCAGTTAATTTATTTTAAAATACGGTTCACATACGGTACGTAGAGTCTAAAGCGCTAACCACTAGACTACGGACCGGTCATAGTTCTCAGTATCACATTGCTTTGCCCATATTTCTCAGCCTTCCTCATTCCTTCCCACCTCCTTCACATAGACGTGCAGTCTCTTCCAGTGCATTAGATTGCCTACGTGAGCCTCCTGAATAAATATTTCATGTCACGACAAACCGGTCAAAGATAACTCGTACCTACATTGACAAATCGGTCACGCGACAGTTCGTCTAAGCGACCATCAGTCACAAACAATTCGACCACAGTACCCTGAGTACGAGTTGCAAAACATAAGTAAAGTTAAGTTTACGGAAAGTATTAAAGAGTGGTTTTCCCCAAAATCTTTTGTATAAAAACCTTATAAATATTTATGTACGTACGATTTCCTTCATTTTCTCAGTTTCATGACTATGGTACTCAGTGCATGTTTTTAATCAACCGTTTACTTTACCAACGATTGCTTTTGTTTGTTCCAGATATGCCCATAGATGACCAGAGAGTCTCCATCATGCTGAACGGTGAAGAATCAGAGCTCTGCTTCATCAACATAGTTAATTCTAAGGTTAATCAATTATAATTATTCCGTTTTCTTACATCATATCGCTGAATAAGTGCTGATGCACTGATTTGAGTTATACCCCTGGGGGGGATAACGCGGCAAGAAGTTGCAATATATGTGTAGCTTAGTTGCGAGTGCGTATCTACCACCCTCCCCCTCTAGTGGAAGATTTCATTCAGTGGAAAATTTTCCACATTTGCCAAAGCATTACATTGTTTTTCAATTATTTTGTTCCACATTTCTTTGCTTACAATAAATCTCTTAACTTAAATATCCCTTAGGGCCGGTTGCACCAACCTCCAATCAATATTTGATTGATACATCAAATTTGATTGTTTTATTATGGTAATAATCTCGGTTAAATATTTCTCGGAAGTGGTTAATTATATGACAAAATTTGAACAGGAAAGATGATGTCCATCAGCTGATTAACGTATATGCAACCAAATTTTTGAATTGATGGAAGATATAGCACTGAATTTTGATTGTTGTCTGATTGGAGTTTGGTGTAACAGGCCCTTAGTTTTTGATTGCGCATAGATCGATTAGTTTAGCTTTAGATTGAGTCCCCCGTTGCAACTGAAATGGTTGGCGTAAGGCCAACCCCCTTACCTGTAACAAAAATAGGTCCCACATTCGGCAAAGCATTCCATTTCATTTGTTATCATTTTTCCCCATTTATCTGGCATATTTAGTAAATTCAGAAACTGCATCTAATGATTTTGGGAAACGCGCTCGGCATTTTCGTACTTTGCATATTTATTGTAGCGAAATGATTGGTAGCCCTGTATCAGATCCACAAAGGAGCTGTGCGACTGTGGTAGAGGCTTTGCCGTCCGCTTGAGCGAATATAATACAGGTAACCAATGGCCTTAAGAAGAGCGCACTTCAATAACATAACGACTAATCTAAGTAGTACAAATATACAGCAATTTAAAAATAATAATAATGCACGCCCACAAGCTAAAATAAGCAAGTTATGTCTTTGACTTATAGGTTGGTTGACCTCCAATACTAAAAAAATTGGTTCACTTTGCTAATGTCCGATAGCCAGCAAAAGTTGTAGGGTTTATGTTCATTTGCGGTTTGGATTTTAATTTGTAAGTACATATTCAGCATTTGTATGCACGAACTTATACGTGTTTGTTTGTGGGCATGCATTTGATATGAACTTTGAATGTTAAAATATATCTTTGCAACTTAGATTATAGATTATTATAGATAATAGAACGCTTGCCTACATATGCGACATGTGAACCTACAAAATTAGACCCAAACTTCAAAATAACATACCTAAGCTCTGTATTACTAGCCGGATATTGAAGCAAAGGCTAACCAATATTTTGTTATTGGTTGCTAAGGACCATAGTTCCTTACGTAAGTACCTAGGTATAACCTTTCCTCTACGAGAAAACATCGAATTTGGATATCCGCCCGTACCGAAAACTTTCAAATCTATTGAATGAGCTCCGCACGTAAATTGACGTAGACAAAATAGTATATCGTCACCCGACCGGGTTTCCTAGGGAAAAGGCATAAAAATATTTTATTATTGATTGCTAAGGATTGTTCCTTGACTTATAGGTTGGTATGCGGCTGACCACCCATACTGTAAAAAATGTTTCACTTTGCCAATGTCACCCCTGTTTCAGGGAAGGACGGCAAGAGTTGCAGGGCTTTTGTTCATTTGAGATTGGGTTTTTATAATGTAGGTTCACATGCGGCATGTGTTAGCGCGAAATTATACATGTCTGCTTGTGGGAATGCATTTAATATAAATCCTTAATTATATATATCCTTGCAGCTTAGATTACATTAGATTAGATTATTAGAAGGATGTCAGTCTCATACAAGACTGACGTTTGCTCGACGAAAAAAAAGTTCCAAATTCAAAAATATGCAGACCCCTTTATATCGAAAAATTAAATAAAAATGACTCGTCCTAAATCATATTATTTTTCAATCTAATATCTCAATTTCATAGTTCAATGAATTTCAATATTGTCTACTTTTGCCTGAATAGAGTGCCCGCGCCTGGCACAAGAGAAACTGTCTTATCGTGCCCTCTTCTTAAGCCGTTTCTGGGACATTAAGCAAGGTGGATACATACCGTAAAATATGGTAATATTCTTTTTGAATGCAATAGAAATAAATATCAAAAGGGGGTTTTTTTTTACTTTGATTTAGTTCCACGTGGTTAGTTTATCGTTACCGGAGCTTGAAATCCTTTTCCTAGAAAAAATACAGCTTCTACTAGACTTTCGATTTTCAATTTAGAACGCAACGCAACTAACGCAACTAAGCTACACATATAGTGTAACTTCTTGCCGCGTTATCCTCGAAGGGGTCGCATGTGGCGAGTTGAACCTATTTATTTTTACAGGTAAGGGGGCCGGCCTTACGCCAACCACTTCAGTTGAAGTGGAGGTTTCCCAGCTCCCGAGAGTGCTGGTACTCATTTCTTGTGAAGGCTGAGTAAACCTTGCCGGTATTTTATTTTGGGGTTTGAAATAAACACCGAAATGAGAAATCATTTTTGACACCCTCGGTGGGGTTCGAACCCGAGCTTTCGGCATGGAATGCAAGCACTCTACCACCTGAGCTATAGAAGGTTTTTGTTATTTTATTTTTATTTTGATCGATGTGCTTTGGTTTGAGAAAAAAATAAAATCATAGATATAAAACAAATTTTTTTTATTGGAAGTCTCTGATTTTATATTATAAACTTTACTTGAATAATATTTTTATTTTTTTGTTTATTACGCTTATTCTTTCAACGACAAAAAAGTGCGTGGTAACAATAATAAAATTCAATTTAAAGGTAAACAAAAGAAGAACCCAAAAACAAAAAGTAATTGAATAAAGAATGAAAACATTATTTTAAAAAATTGTTCGGTATAAAATTTGTAGATTTAGTATTTTTCATGGCATGGCTAGATAAATAAAGAGTGAGCCGCTATACATTAATTTAAAATTCATAAGAGAAACAAAGGAACTAATTTCAAACGTCAAAAACAATTTGAATTTGGAACAATCATGGATGAACCATTTTACGTGGTAGGTATTTTTTTTACCTAGCCAATAACTTTTTTTAATAACTAACTTGTTTTTGAATTTAAAATGATTAGCCATATTCAATTTTAAAAGTGTAATTTAATATTCAAATTAAACAATACAACAGTCACACTTATAACCTAACAATAAAGATTTGAAAATGGAACTTTTTCTTCAGGGAAATCTGAGTAGTAACAAAAATATTTATTTTACCTACCCATAAACAAAATAGGCTATCTTTAATTGAGATAAGTAGCCATATTTATTAAAAGGATACAAAACTTCAGTAATGACCTGTCAAAAAGGATTTGAAAATGGAGAAAAAGCTGTTTATACGTACGCAAAATATCCGTATAAATACTCATTTGCAATTTCAACAGAACCACGTTTCGTTGATTTTTTCCTCGGCATTGCGTTGGCCTTGTGACAACATAGCAAATACGTGACAGCTTTCGTTCATTTGTGATTCTCGACGTTAAATACCCGACTCTCTTCCTGTCTTACAGAAACAAAACTTTCCGACGAAAAATCCATCTTATTTTCTATTCCAGACATGAACGTTATGAAATTGTAAAGGCTTAATCATATTCTGAATCATTTTTCGTTTCTTCTTATTTATTGTACTTTTTTTAGAGAATCTAATCTTATCTTATCTAATCTAAGCTGCAAAGATATATTATATCATTTAAGATTTATATTAAATGCATTCCCACAAGCAGACATGTATAATTTCGCGCTAACACATGCCGCATGTGGACCTACAATATAAAAACCCAATTTCAAATGAACATAAGCCCTGCATCTTGCCGTCCTTCCCTGAAACAGGGGTGACATTAGCAAAGTGAACCATTTTTTACAGAAGAGAAGAGAAAGAAGAGGAAGAAGGAAAATACTAATTTATAAATGGAGCATCTGTGCCAATTTTTGTACCAAAAAAGTACGCCCTAGGTGTTTTTCTTTCACAGAGTTGCTTTTGAACTGTATAGCTTGATGGCTTATATACTAGTTTCGCTACAGAGCATCTTGGTCTCTATTTGTAGGTGAGAATAAGGGTTATTCTCGAAACATTGAGAAGTGGCACAAGCGAGATTTCGCCAGAACATTACTGTTACTGTTGCACTTTCCTGCCGCCGCGCCGTTCCACTAGGGGAGGCCGGTACCTCCGCAGATACGTCGCCACTTTTTCTGTCCTTGCATACCTCTTTGATCTCTTCAACATTCATTACTTTCTTCATACATAGGTACTCTTCTCTTATTCTCACTTTGTAGGTTTCGTTCTTTCTACTTAAAATATTTAAGTAAACACTCATTCAAATTCTACTTAGAATATTCGAGTAAGCACTCATACAATCTCGAACAAATACAACACAGTTATTTAATTACCTACGTCTAAAGACATCACAGACACAACTCACACAGACACACAATTACCCATTCGCAACAATATATTTACACTTATATTGTAGATTATAGATTATAGTGGACTAAGGGAAGTTTAAGTGAGAGTAAAGTGATTTATAGTTAGTAAAGTAACTTCATGAATATATATAAATCGATCAGTTTGATGAAGCCAACATCCATCTAATTATATTACTCATTGTAAAAATGTCTGGATGCAAATTCTGACTAGGCATATTCTCAGTTACCGTTCTGTGCAAAGCTTCACATCATCGTTTTACCAAATTCTATGAAAACTAAAACACTCATAGTGAGCGCTGTCTTTAGTTTCCATACATTTATTGTGAAACGTGATGGCTGACTTGAATTAAGCCTATTTTTAAGCTTGGGGTATTGGGTTTTCTGTGCATTTGCAATATTCGACTGGCTGCACTCGACTCCATTCTGCCCCATTTATTTCTCCACTGTAGGGAGCTGTGAATGTGCAAGATGTGCAAAAAGTATTTCGTATTTTCAATATTATGGAAGGTTGTGGATTCGGATCCCGGCGGAGCACAAAAATATACCATTAATATTTCGCATGTGCTCTTCGCTGGGTTGAAAAATTCATAAACCTTTACCAATGACCGGTCACCAAAGGTCCATCCAGCCTTACAGCAACTGGGTCTTGCTTGAGTATTTATTGGCGCTTTGTAGCGACGACCAAGCTCGTACACCTCTGCGGCACTACAACAAGTGTCAAAGACCCCTAGAGTCTTTAGAATCTAGGGAGTCTCCCGCACAGGATTTCTTAAAAAAAAAAAATATTGTATCTATGTATATAATAATAATCCACGTCATAAAGTTTGCGCTTACACATGCCGCATGTCGACTTAGAACATAAAAACCCAATCTCGAATTAACATTATGTCTAATCTAAATCTAAGCTGTAAAGATATGTATCATTTGAGATTCATATTAAATGCATTCCCACAAGCAGACACGCATAACTTCGCGCTCACACATGCCGCATGTGGACCTACAATATAAAAACCCCAATCTCAAATGAACATAAGCCCTGCAACTCTTGCCGTCCTTCCCTGAAACAGGGGTGACATTGGCAAAGTGAACCATTTTTTGCAGTATGGGTGGTCAACCTCATACCAACCGATCAGTCAAGGAAGTCCCTAAGATATATTAGCATTCAAAATTCATATTAAATGCATGCCCACAAACAGACACGTGTAAGATCACGCTTAAAAAAATATGCATAATTACATCAGTTGGGTTGCTGTAGCATGAAGAGAAACGCAATTCACAAAAAACCTACTTTCATTATAAATTAGTCGATGTTATGGTCGAGGGTCAATTCGCGGTTCGACTACCGTATTTGGAACAGAATAATGCTGGTTCGAATCACGTCTGGCCCATTTGACCATAACTTCGACCCTGTTTCAACAGATTCCATTGCATGCGCACAAGCTTCTGTTTTCGCATAAACTGTACATTTAGTACGAGTTGCAAAACTTGTGAAAAGTAATCTAATCTAATCTAAGCTGCAAAGATATTTATCATTTAAGATTTATATTAAATTGATACCCTCTCTTCAATATCAAAAATGAGGAAGACTTGGTTGAAGGTTTTTTCTTTTTCGTTTTTTTCTCTTTTTCTCTTTTCAGTACAAGTTACAAACAGAACCGGTCTTCGGGCCAACAGGCCGACAAACCTTGTGACAAATTATTCCCTTTTTATTACAATCAAACACATAAATTTTGTTACAGTAAATTCGGCTCGGCCGGTGTCTTGCCGAACGCCGGCCAATCAACGTGTAGGGTTAAGTTTTGTCAAGGAGTTCGACGGATGGCGAAATTCAGGGCCTGCACAAAAAAGTGTGCCGTATCAATTCCCACCATCTTCTGTTGACAAAACTTAACCCTCCTTACGCTCTCAACCCTTGCCACAGAATTTTCACCCCTGGCCACGGTTCCTTCATCCTTTTCCTTCTCTTCCGATGTTCGTGGAGAGGTGGTGCGCGCTGAAGGCGAGGCGTCGTATCCGGCGGCCTCGTGTACTGCTCGATCGGATCCTCCTCCTGCTTGTCGGGCGGTAACCTAAGCTGATCTGGGTGCACGTCTCTACTGGTGCGGGGTGGCTGTTTCCTGGCCATCCCATGGCTCTGATTCCTCTTTGAGCCGGAGTCCTCTAGCACGAGTTGTCGTCCACTCTGCACCTCCATGCTGACTTGTCTCAGGTTCCTCTTGATCGCCTCAAGCGTAGAGTCTTCCAGTTCACACACTTGCGGGTGGGATTCACGATCACGGTGCAGCTCCTTCTCCAAAGGGTCATTTTCCATGTCTCGAGGAAGCTCGTCTACCTCAGGCTGTACAGGCCTCCCATCCTGGCTAGGGCAGACGTGGCTGACTTCTGAAACTTCTGGAGCCAGTGTCTCTTCCACGCGTTGATACTCCTCGACTGCTCTCAGAGTGTCCTCAGGAACTTCCGCGTCCCTCAGCATGCTGACACCTGCATGCTCCGGTTCATCTTCATCCTGGTTTGATTCCGGTTGCGAAGGCTTCCCCTCATGGTCGGGGCAAGACCGGTCGAGATGTGGCCCTGAATAGTGCCAATATGTCCTTTCGGTCTGTTGCTCGCTACCTGGCCGTGGCTGCCATGCCATTGGACGATTTTTCTGGCCTGGTGACTGCCTTTCGGTCTGATGGTGATAGGCTGCTGGCTGCCAATCCCCTTGTTGCTGTTCCTGGGCTGGCCATCGCCCTCCTTGCTGATGAGATCCGACGAGTGGATGGTGGTCATCGCTGCTGCCCCTGCTTTCACAGCCTGCCGCAGCTGCGAGAAGCTTGCTCCAGGAGGCGCTGGCGCTCTGAAGTCTCGCCTGGCACTGCGGCAACAGGAGGTCCATGGTGTGCTGGATGACCTCCTGCTCCGAGTGCGTGCTGCAGAAGCGCTTGGCCAGCGCTCTCTTCCTCAGGATGAATCCCATTGCCTCCTCCCCGAGCTCCTGCCGTCCATAGAGGTACAGGAAGTGGCCTCTCTCCCTCCTTGACTTGCTGTTGAATCTTCCCTCCAGGGCACATTCAACCTCCAGCCAGTCTGTCACTGGGAGCTCCGCCATCCAGGCAGCCGCTTCCCCCTGCAGCCATTCCATTGCCCACATCACCCATTCGCTCTCTGGGGTTGCGTTCTCCTTGAAGTACGCCAGGGCTGACTCCAAAAATAGCCCTGGGTCTTCCTCCGGCTTCCCCGAAAATGGCATGGGGAGCCGTGCCACTGGCGTCCTGTATTCATTGACTGAAGCTCCCTGCTCCATCAAGTCATCACAGGGCCGCGCAGACTTCATTGTCTTGCTTCTGGTTCTTTGTTGGGCGCCACAAGTCAGTCCTCCGGTACTTGGGTTGTCACTTTCCAAGTGACTTGGCCCCACGTTCGCGGCGTCAATTGATACCCTCTCTTCAAAATCAAAAAGACTGGAAGACTTGGTTGAAGGTTTTTTCTTTTTCGTTTTTTTCTCTTTTTCTCTTTTCAGTACAAGTTACAAACAGAACCGGTCTTCGGGCCAACAGGCCGACAAACCTTGTGACAAATTATTCCCTTTTTATTACAATCAAACACATAAATTTTGTTACAGTAAATTCGGCTCGGCCGGTGTCTTGCCGAACGCCGGCCAATCAACGTGTAGGGTTAAGTTTTGTCAAGGAGTTCGACGGATGGCGAAATTCAGGGCCTGCACAAAAAAGTGTGCCGTATCAAAATGCATTCCCACAAGCAGGCATGTATAATTTCGCGCTAACCCATGACGCATGTGGACCTACAATATAAAAACCCAATCTCAAATGAACATAAGCCCTGCAACTCTTGCCGTCCTTCCCTGAAACAGGGGTGAGATTGGCAAAGTGAACCATTTTTTACAGTATGGGTGGTCAGCCGCATACCAACCTATAAGTCAAGGAACAAAAGTAAAGTTTACGGAAAATATTAAAGAGTGATGTCTCCCAAAATCTGCCGTTTTTGTTTTTTACACTTTATGGTCTTAGCAAAAGAGTTACAGTGATGAAGAAAATCAAGTTCAAACAAACAAAAACGGCAGATTTTGGGGGAAATCACTCTTTAATAATTGCCGTAAACTTTACATTACTCAAGTTTTGCAACTCGCACTAAGGGTACTGGCCAGGCAAAATAGGTTGCTTAATTCAATTTCATTTCACAAATCTATTAAAAAAATACATAATTTATTCATTTATTGACCTTAAATAGATGTATGATGTTTGTAGACAAATTTGAATTTTGGAAAATTTTCACGACTCCGTTGCTATATTATGTAGTTTTTGTAAGGCTTGAATTCGACCAAAGCATTTTAAAAACCCAAAACTCCATCTTGTACTTTTTTGTATATCAATAGTGTGAACTGAAATATTCAACGTTATTCTGAAAGACTGAAAGTATGAAAGCTTTTCCCTCCCAATTAAACTCAAGCTTTTCTTCACTATCGTTAAAATCTGCATTTTCATGCTCTTCCACTTTTATCCATTTTTTAATAAAATATTAGTTTTATCTTCTCTAATAAAATCTGGAAATCCTCCTTCGGGGAAAACGCGGTAAAAAGTTACGCTATATAAATATAGGTATGTAGCGTTTATACTCAATATTTTATAGCAATTTTTTACCGAAATATTATATTTCAACATATCCAACATGTCCGGTCGATAGCTCAGTTGATAGAGTCAAGAGTGCTTGCTGCATTCCATGCCGTGAGCTCGGGCTCGAATCCCACCGAAGCGAGGGCGTCAGAAATGATTTCCCGTTTCGGTGTTTATTTCAAACCTCAAAATAAAAAATACCGGCAAGGTTTACTCAGCCTTCACAAGAAATGAGTACCAGCCCCCTCGGGAGCTGGGACACCCAGACTGCAACTGTAGTGGTTGGCGTAAGGCCGGCCCCCTTACCTGTAAACAACTCGCCACATGCGACCACTTCGGGGATAACGCGGCAAAAAGTTACACTATATGTGTGGCTTAGTTGCGTTTTTTTTTTAACACATTTTCCATGAGCATGCTTTCTCAATCGAGACTAAACCGGTCCGTAGTCTAGTGGTTAGCGCTTCAGACTCGTGAATGGAAGATCGTGGGTTCGAGTCCCAGCGGATCACAAAAAGTATGCCATTTATATTTTTAAATATGCTCTTCGCTGCGTTAAAAAAATCATGTACCTTTACCAAAGACCGTTCACCAAAGGTCCATGCAGCCTAACAGTAAATGGGTCTTGCTTGAGAATTGGTGCTTTATATAGCGATGACTAAGCTCGCAGAGGGCATTTGAGGTGTGCTTCACACAAAAACAGCGCTCACCAAATAAATCTTTGTAATATTAAAAAAATCCTTTTTGAACTTAAAATGAATTTTGTGATCTGAAGCTTGACGTATACATGACTAATGCCCGCTTTCCACTGCGAGCGGAGCGGACTCCGTACGGACTCTGCTCGACTAGCAACAGTAAATTTCATAGAAGTGCTTCCACCGACAGCGAGTGAGCGGAGCGGACTGAGCGAATACAAAGAGTTACAAAAGTGGTCGCAGAGTTGAGTGGATTTCCAGCGGACTCCGTACGGACTCCGCTCGACTAGCAACAGTAAATTTCATAGAAGTGCTTCCACCGACAGCGGAGTGAACGGAGCGGACTGAGCGAGTAAAAATGAGTCCGCTGTGTCATGGTCTCGGCCGCTAGTTTTCAACTGACTCCGCTCCCTCGTGCCCAGTGTTGCCACCTTAGTTTTAGTAATGGGGGCCATTGAAGAAGCTAAAAAGGGCTAGATCGGGCTAAAAGGAGCACAAAAAGAGTTGGTGTAAAAAAAGGCTAAAAAACACCTGGACTAATGTATTTACTATACTAAACTAATATACTATACTAATACTAATCAATTATGTATTTATTTTTTAGTTTGAGTCACAATCATTTTTTTCAAAATTAAGTTCAAAAATTAAAAATATTAGTTATTTTACAAACTAAAATTAACAAATTTTCCGTTTAGAATAATTTAATTGCCATAGATATGTTGCCATAATCGAACAAATGGTATCTACCAAAAAAAAAAACAATGTATATCGTCGTTGTTCTGGCAATAGGTCGTATGTCAAGGGTTTTCGATTTTCTTTTTGTGATGCCATTTGATGGGAAAAAAGTCATTTTATGTAGCTACAATACCTCCCATGTCACACATTATCATCAGTACAGTATGGTCTATGACATGGGAGGTATTCCAATTGTATAAAATGTTTCTTTCCCTATAAAATGGTATCATAAAGGGGAAGTCGAAATTTTTTGACATGTGACCTATTGCCAGAACAACGACGATATGACAAAAATCGCGAAAGTTCGATGTTATCGCGATGTTAGCATGGCGCAAATTTCAGATTTTCGTACAATATTTTTAAGTAAATGAAAAGGGCTAGATAGCCCTTTTGGGGCTAAATCATTAAACAACGAGTTCACCTACAGTAAAAAGTGCTAGATCTAGCCCCAAAAGGGCTAAGGTGGCAACACTGCGTCGTGCCCCCCGCGCCAACCCGCGCAGTTGCATGACAGTTGCTATTACAAGATAAACACCATACATGATTTACAAGAACACAATAACACATCATAGGTACATTATTTTATAAATTTGAAAATATTAAAATGTATGTTTTATTTCAAACATCTACTTTTTATGTATTAAAGCAAAATAATAAATTACTTTTTATTTTTCGAAACAAAAAAAACTTTTTTATTAATTATTAAAACGTTTGATCTGGGCGTAGGCTGCAACGAGCCGTCACACACTGTCATGTCGCCTAGTTGGCTCCGCTAAGCCCGCTGTAGATGGAAGGCAAACAACTCTTTCATCGGACTCATCTCACTTCCCGCCTAGCTCACTCCGTCGAGCTCGTTGGCTGTGGAAGGCAAATACCATTATTTTTTAAAACTCTTTCGCAATGGAAGGCCAAAACTATTTCACTACGATCCGCTCAGCTATTTCCCGCTCCCGCTCAGCTATTTCCCACTCGCAGTGGAAAGCGGGCATAAGACTTGACTATTCCTTGCCTTATAGGTTGGTATGAGGCTGACCATCCATACTGTAAAAAATAGTTCACTTTGCCAACGTCACCCATGTTTCAGGGAAGGTCGGCAAGTGTTGCAGGGCTTATGTTCATTTGAGATTCTGTTTTATATTGTAGGTTCACATGCGGCATGTGTGAGCGTGAAATTATGCGTGTCTGCTTGTGGGAATGCACTTAATATGAATTTCAAATGATACATATCCTTGCAGCTTAGATTTAGATTTAGATTTACATGCGGCATGTTTAAGCGCGAACTTGTATGTGTCTGCTTGTGGGAATACATTTAATATAAATCTTAAATGTATATTATAGATTATAGAAGCAATAGGCACGTCTATTGAACACTGCATTTTATCCTTGTGCCACCCCTTTGTCAGAAACAGGAGGCAAAGAGGTTTAAACATTCCATACGAGTGGAAGGCAAACACGGAGCGAGGCATCGGGAATTTCCCCGGTCCCTTCTGTGACAAGGACACACAATTCTCAATGAAATTCTTCCAATACTCTGCAGAACTGCAAACACTATTTTTCATATTATCAAAGAACCGGCGGTGGATATTTGTAGACAAGTGCACACCCGTTGAATATAAATGTTCGGTTCTAAATATATCAATGTACTAGTATAATAAACATTGTTAAGAACGTTAGAGTTCGTGGGGTTTGCTTGTGTGTGTGTGTTCGCCTTTAGTATAATGGTTAAATAGATGATAGTAGACTGGTCTGGTACAACCCACTATAGAGTAATCTAGAACAAGCAAGAATGGTCCCTTTTGTACCTATATAAGCGAGCCGTAATGGTACAGAAGGCAGGTTGATTGAAATAACCCAATTGAAATCATAACGTTGAATATCAAGGTTTGGTTCTAAATATTTCAATCTACTAGTTTGATATACTGCGTCATTTGGTCATGAATCAATTTATTTCCACAGGTAAGGGAAACAACACGCAACAAGGCACGAAAAAAGTTAGTTTTCCGATCGACATCAAACTTCACACGATCCATCTCGAGGGTTATCTACAGATTTTCTTACAGTTTAGTCAAAATCCGTTGAATGGTATAGTCAGATAAAGGTAACATAATTCCAGTCTTTTTAATTGTATAAATATTTTATATTTCAACTTATATGGTATGAGGCTGACTCCCCATGCTGTAAGAACTTGATTTACTGTTTGCTAATTCCACTCCAGTTTCAAGGAAAGGCAGCAGGAGTTGCATGGCTTGTGAACTTGTGACTTTGATTTATTTTGCAAGTACAGCATGTGTAATTGCGAACTTACACGTGTCTGCTTGTGGAGGTGCATTCAGTATAAGCCTTCAATGTTAATATATCTTTGCAACTTAGATTATAGATAGAAATACAATAACATACATGTGTATAGAGCAACCCTCCAAAAATCACCTATTGACCAACTATGGTATTATTAACTGGCAAAATGATACTTTCAGAGATAAAGAAAAGCACACTCGCAACCAAACAAAAGTCAATCGCAATTTTTTTTTTTATTTTTTTTTTTTTTTTATTTACGGCATAAGCCTTTTACAAAAAGTATATATTAAGTGAGTTTATACAAAACTGCGAAAAAAAGAACAATAAAATACAAGAAAAAAAATAATATGAAAAACAATAAAAAACAATAAAATACAACAATATATATATATATATTATATATGTGAAACATTGCAGTAAAAAACAAAAGAATAACCAAGAAAAGAAAGAAAAAATAAACATATACTTATATAAACAGAGCAGTAAAAAACAAAAGAATAACCAAGAAAAGAAAGAAAAAATAAACCTATATTTATATAAACAGAAGGTTGGAAACAAAGCAAAAACATATTAAAATTAAACATGTATAAAGCATTACATAAAGTTGTTCAAAAGTATTTACATTTGAGAATATACAATATACATATACAATATATATTAAACAGTAAAATATGCTAAAATTAGTTTAGATTTTATGATAATGCTCGTTCACTCAAAAAGTACCTTTTTAAACCTGCCTTGTACTTATCAAAACTATTATTATACGATTGAATGTCCAACGCAAACATAATATTACCCAGTCTCTTTAAGGCTAGTTCGCACAAGGCGAGTGATTTAGTCAAGTACCGAGTAATTTAGTGGTGGGCGGGGCGCTACTCGCCCGTAAAGCGTTCGCATTACGGTCCAGTACAGTACACAAGTGAGAAGTTGGCTGCAGAAAGCCCTTTCTATAATGGCGGCAAATTTAAATTGGCTGCAGTTTGAAAATATTAATTGAGTATTAAAATCATGTTATTATAAAGCCCTTTCTATAATGGCGGCAAATTGAAATTGGTTGTGGTTTGGTAATATTAACTGATTTATGCCCGGCCACCTAGCTAGGAGCCTGTTTAGCAAACAACTACAAAACTCGATTTTTGTAAATTCGAAATGTATTTTATGGTTTATAAAATAATATACACATTTTAAATAAAAACAACACATGACTATTTGATGTTTATAATAATATCTACCATTTACGCTGCAAACATTATTTTTTAATTGAATTTTTATCTTTTCAATGATGTGTACAAAGTATATTTTGTATGCACACACTATAATACGACTCGTAGTCTGCAGCTGCATTCAGATGCGTTTCTCGTTGTTGACAATTAACAACAATATTCGACATGTAAAATCGGCATTTTCAAATACACGGCGGTCACCAATCAATTATCAAGATAAAGAAGAAACATGGTTCAACTTTTCAGAGGCTGGCCGCGAGAAACTTGTTCAAACCTGCTACATTTACGCCTCTCACGTCTGTCACAGATACCAGCTGATGGCTTACAGTGGCATAAAATTGTAATGCCTCTAATTAGTTATCCCCGTGTGTCACTGAATTGTTTATGTACAAAACAATAAGTAACAATCCATCTGAAGGATATCATAAGGCCTGTGATATGACAAATTTATGGTAGGTACCTATAAACATCGATCAATGTAAAAGATCGATGTTTTTAAATACGTAATAAATTCATGGACGATAGTAGTTATTTCCACAACATCTTTACCAAAACTATATTTGTACAGCTCTATTGTCCGAAAACTTAAAAATTACTACAATTTCATCCAGCAAGGAGCTACATGATTGTATTTTTGACAGCTGATATCCGCACCAAAAATCGATGTCATACTATTCTTATCGAAAAAAAATTACCTTTCTCAAAACTTTTTGGACGTAGATAAGTCCTAGCAACTTCTATATTCTCAAGAGTTTCTAAAAAAACAAGGATATCGGTGTGCATATCCACTTATTTACAGTTTAAACATGACATAACCTCACTGACAGGTCGCTAAGTTTAGGGAGCAGAACATCGGGCTCGCAAATATAAGAAGTTCTTAAGTACGTAAATATTTTTAAACAGCACTTTATCTTTAAATATTCTTGCTGAAAACGGGCATTATCTTTTCAAACTGCAGTCAATTTAAATTGCCGCCATTCTTGCATTTCCGTTTCCCCGCCAAGAGTGAGCGGCCAATGGCGCGGCCGCTAATAAACTCGACTCGGACTCGGGCTTTTCCGTGGCTATTCGGACTCGGATTTTTCCGTGGCTTCTCGGCAACACTCGCCCACGGACGGTGGGCGGGGCCGCTACTTGCCCGAAAAAATAGAATGAAATGGATCGGCTTGACTAAACCATTGACTTAACTACTGGACTAAATTGTTGTGGTTCGCACACGTTTAGCCACTAAATCACTCGGTACTTGACTAAATTACTCGCCTTGTCCGAACCAGCCATAAGCGATTAATGCAGCTATGGTAATGAGCATTAGTAGTTGAAGCTACAGGGCGGTAAGGAACTACCTGTCTTGAGCCTTGTCGAGGGATCAAAAAATTTATCTCGCCAAGCAACAGCGGACAGTCTAACAGGCCATTTTTAATTTTATAAAGGGTAAGTAAATCAATAAATTTTCGTCTATCAGACAAACTAATTATGTTTAGAAAGGAGTTTAGGTGGATGGGATCAAAATCCGATATCGGAATTTTAAGTTTAAAATTAATAATTTTTAAGAATTTAATATGGACTTTTTCAAGATTATTTATATGGACTGAGTAATGAGGAGACCAGACAGGTGAGCAATACTCAAGAACACTACGTACAAGCGATGTATATAAAAGTTTTAATGTAGTGATGTTCCTGAAGTCCTTGGTGATGCGATTTATAAAACCAAGCATTCTCATACCCTTTGCACAAGTAGAGGCAATGTGCAAAGTAAAAGTCAGCCCACGGTCAAAAATAACTCCAAGATCAGTGACCTCTGTTACCACTCGAAGACTGGTTGAATTGAGTGTATAGTCAAAATAAATGGGATTTTTTAATTTGAAAAAGTTCATGACTATACACTTCGAGACATTCAGTGGTAGTTTATTATTGGAACACCAGACCGCCAGTTTATTCAGTGATAGTTGAAGACTAATACAGTCATCAACACTATCAATAACTTTGAAAAATTTTAAATCATCAGCAAACATGAGAACGTTAGTGTCAGGAAATTCTTTGGTAATATCGTCGATAAATAAAAGGAAAAGCAGAGGACCCAGGTGAGAGCCCTGAGGAACACCACTAGTTGGTGTGAAGGAGTAAGATATGAAATTATCTATCTTGACAGCGATAGATCTACCTGTAAGGTAGTTTCGGAGCCAAGACAAAAAACTACCAGTCACGCCCATTCCATGAAGCTTGGTGAGCAGAATATTATGTGATACCCTGTCGAAGGCTTTAGAAAAGTCGGTGTAAATAACGTCAACTTGCTTACGGTTCGATAATGATTTGGAAAGAAAATTTTCAAAAATCATTAAATTAGAGGAAGTGGAACGGTTTGGTAGAAAACCATGTTGTTGGTCCGAGATAGATCTGGTAACAACGTAACGAATTTTCGTAAGAACAAGCTTCTCAAGGAGCTTGGGAATGGCTGATAATATACTAATTGGTCGATAGTTCTTAACGTCATTCCTATCACCAGATTTGTAGATTGGAGAGAGGTATGACTGCTTCCAAATGGCGGGGAAGCAACCCGAAGAAACAGATAAATTAAAAACTATACACAGAGGTTGAGCCAAAGTATGTACACAACTTTTTAACATTATTGCTGGAACATTATCAGGGCCGGGATTAGTAAGTGGCTTCAATGATTTAATTTCAGCAATGACGTCAGCTACACTAAAAGATATATTTGAAAGTCGCAAATCAGTATCTAAAGAAAAGTTGAAAGTACTAAAGTTAGAAGGGTCAACATCGTAAATACTCTTGAAGAAGGTTGCCAATAGGTTTGCATTTTCTTGGCCATTATTAGATGAAACATCTTCATAGAAAACATTATGAGGTAAGCCAAGATTGTTCTTCTTCATAGAGTTAGCATAAGACCAGAATTTATTTAAATTAAGGTTGATGGCACATTCTGTATTGGAAATGTAATTTTTGTAACAATTGTTGAACAGGGTTCTACACTCAGTACGTAATCTCTTAAATTCTCGATAATCAGAAGAAGAGTTAGAAATTTTATATTTAATATGTGCAATTTTCTTATTTTTAATACGACCAATTAAATCGTGACTAAACCATTTGGGATAGCACCAAGAATAAGAATTAAGCTTGAAAGTAGGTACAAATTTGACGATTGCTTCAGAAAGAATTGAATATAGCTTATTTACAACAATTTCAATATTAACGTCATCAACAAAAGAGAAGTCAGTACTCTGAAGGAATAAATTCATTTGAGCGAAGTCGGCTTTAGAAAAGTTTACAATAGAAGTAGTACTATGGAGGTTTTGATGAGTATATAATGGAAGAGAGATGGTGAGAGGTGGATGGTAGTTATCAATGGGAACAAGGATATCATATGACTTTATAGTTTTAGCAGCATTATCACTGCAAAAAACCAAGTCGAGTGTGCGGTTATGATCATTCGAGATAAAATTCAATTGAAAAAAGTTGAGATAGTTACAAAGATTTAATAAACAAGTTTCAACCGGTGAAAAGTTCGAGTTGTGAGATTTAGATAAAGAAGGGTCGTCTTCATTCCATGATATGTTAGGCAAATTAAAATCGCCCATTATCAAAAATTTGGAATGTGGGAACTTACTTCTTGTGAGCTCAACCTCAGATGCAAAATCATTGTAAAGCTCAACGGAAGAATTAGGGGGCAAGTACACGCATGCAATAATGGAAACAGGTTCGGTAAGGAGCATTACAAAAATTAGTTCGACAGATTTTTTACGGCAGAGGATCATTTTGGACTTAATATTTTTCGTAACCGCGATCAGTACACCACCTCCGCGTGATTTGGTACTTGTACAAGGAGATCGATCACAACGGTAAATATTGAAATTTTTGAGGCCCAGTTCTGAACTATAAATATCGTCCGTTAGCCAGGTCTCCGTTAAAGCAAATATGTCATACTGAAGGGTGGGAGATCTAACGCGAACTGAGTGCAACTTGCTCTTCAAACCTCTAACATTTTGGTAGTAAATTTGCAGATTTAGTTTTTTGGCGAATTTTTGAAGATGTATGGAACGCCGTCTCTAAACTTCATTATCAAATTCACTTCTCCAGCGGCCTTCCTGTTGTTCAACTCCTTCCATTTTTCTGCTAGGTATTTTTTTTGATACTGGGTAAGGTCAGGTTTTATTTTTATGTCATCATTTCGGCGACGCCGTGACATCATGACCTTTTTAACCGCCTCCGAGTTTTGTAGGATGACTTTGATAGGGCGAATTTTACCCGTTGATGGTAGCCCTAGGCGATGCAAGCGTATCACATCCAAATCTGATTGAGCTGTATCATCTAGCAGGTTCTTCACGAATGATTCCTCGTTCCCATTGTCAGCAGCCTCAGGAATATTATAAATTATTCAATTCTTCGAGCGAACTTCACGCTCTTTCATTTCAGTCAGTGCCCCAATCAGATCACTCGAATCATTGCATGGTTTAGGTGCTGACTTTAATGTCGAGGTCTCACCCTCAAGGCGACCTATTTCAACTGCCATGGCTCCCACAGCGCCCGATAGTTCAGTTGTTAGTGGAACTATTTTATTTAACTGGTCTCTTGTGAATTTGTTACCAGTGTCCAAAATAACTTTATTGAGTGTCTGGAGGATAAGATTGGCTTTGGCGAGAAAATCTTGAGCCATATTGATAGTAAGATAAATATTATGTATCAGTCAGTAGCCAAATTATGACACCTTTTGTGCACTAATATGGATGGATTGTGCAAGGAGTTCTATTTTATTAAAAGTAGGATAAGGCGCGGATAAATTGTAGTAACCCTGTAGCTGAGTGGCAGAAGAACGACGCGGTATCTTATTGGTTGAAGACTGATTGGACGTCACGGTAGATCGTGTTTTGCAACAATGATCCTTAATGCAATTCAGTCAACGATATAATCAATTTAGAATCGAAAAAAAACACATAAAAAGCACACGTAGACTGTCACGATCAATTAGTAGTAATAAAACACTCATTTACTACACGCAGACACAAACTTGGGCACCAAGAAGTTAAAAATTTGAGTTATAGCGATTAAAATAAATAAGCGATCGACACTGGTATATAATTATGTAGATGATGTATTATTTAATTTGCGAGCTAGCGAGTAGAATTTTGGAGGGTTGGTATAGAGTACATAATTTATATTTTTATAGAAAAACAAAGCCTGCTGAAAATGGCATACGTGGATTATATTTTTTACCCGGCGGCGAAACGTTCTTTTAATTGAAAACGTTTTGCAAAAATATAAAAAAAAAATAAGCCAGCGTACAGCTCCCCTCAAAACAATCAGAATCATTTTGACTGTAAGCCGATTTACGAATTGGGTTATAAGAAATATACATATTTATTTATTTGCCTACGTAAAGGTTTAACTCAACATATGACAAACGTTATACCGAATACCACTTGAAGATTATTTTAATAAACAAGTCTTACAATCATTTGTAGACAGAATATATTTTACAAACTATGGCTAGAAATGGTTTTGGCATGTGGAAAGAATGAATAGTGATAGACTGACAAAGTCGTATTTTTTGGGTTCGGAAAGTCTCTAAATTAAAACATACTTGTCTTCTTTCAGGATCTTTATTTTCACTTAAATTATTTTTACAATTTAAATTTATTTTTAACACTTGGATTTATTTAATCACACTGGTTTTAGTTCTTTGGTCGAATTTGTTTATTGTATTGGTGAAGCTCGAAGATAAGACTGGTCAGTGCAAACAACTTTTATACTGAGAGAGTAGAACACTCCTGAACACATTTTTGCTCGAAGCTTCTCGAAGTACTTAGTCTAGAGACTTCTCTATTTACACACAATTATCAATCCTACCCACCAATACAATAAATAATTCCTATAACTAATACTTCTACATATTTTAATATTTCCATTTCCTATTTACATAACAGTATATATTTTATTTATTTTTTATTTATTTTATTAACGGACATGATAGTCCAATTACATAATTTTATGACAAAGAATAACAAAGAAAACAAAATATTTCAAGGATTAATATTACATAATAGCACAGTCAAATAAATACCTAAACTTTCCTCAGCAAAACAAAGCTCTACGGAATTCCGACAGGCTCATGCCGCATAAATCTAGATGAGAGGAAGAATTTCCTAAATTTGAAGTGTGAAAGTTGAGGGAGAGCAATTCATTTATTCTAAATCTACGCGTTGGAATATTTAATTTGATACATTGTAAAAGATAATGTGAGTCGAAAATACTATTAATCCCTTCCCTTATCTTTATAAAAATGAACGGCCTTCCCATACAAAATAATTGTGCGTTAATGGCATTCAAACTGAAGAATTCCTGAACAGATGCACGTCATATTCACAACAAATATTGTTCAGGACTTGGGATGTGCTTCCTCATCATTAGTAGATTTTAAATTGTTGTTTTTTAAATAAATAAACATGATCAATCACAACACCTTTTTATGTAAAACCTATGCGAGAAACAAAACTCATTTTGACATTCGAATTTCAAATAAATTGCCCGCACTTCAACATAGGCTTCAAAGTTGCCATCGTTGCCATTGCCAAGTCGATTCTTTTTCGGTTGAATTCCGTTGAGTACCTACCTACCTATATTTTTTATTCATTTCAAAATTATACTTCAACCAGCTGTTATAACATGTATTTTTTAGAAATAATGACGATCGATTAGGTCAACTTTTTATATGAAACCATACTTATTGCGGCATTTAATTTTTTTTAAGTATTATTATAATATACAATCTAAGTTGCATAGACGCATTAACATTTATAATTCATATTCAATGCACTCCTGCACGGAGACACGAGTGAGTTTGCGCTTACAAATGCTGCATGTGTATTTACAAATAAAAATTTCAGCCTCTCATGACCATAAGCCCTGCAACTTTTGCTGACCTTTTCAGAAACAGGGGACACATTTGTTAAGTGAACCCATTTATGCGATATGGGTGGTAAGCCTCATACTAACCCTTAAGTCAAGGAATTTGAGTTTGAAAAATCCTTAAACAACGGTAATCTTAATTTATAATCTAAAGTTGCAAAAAAAGTTATTTAATAATAATAATAATAATCTAAGTTGCAAGGATATATTCATTCAAAGCTCTCAGATGTATGCCCAGGCCCGGATCTAGGGCGGTTCGAGCGGTGCGACCGAACCAGGGCCCCCGCGGCCAGAGGGCCCCCGAAAGTCTTATTTTTATCATTATTGTAAAAAAATATACTTAAAAAATTGTATAGATTCAACTTTTCATCGCTTCCGGTTCATAACGCTACGTTTTATACAGACAAAGACTTCAATAATACATAAATAAAAGTTTCTCACAACAATTCTTCCAGGGCCCCACAATAACTGAATAGGGCCCCGAACATTCCAAACAGTAATAAAGAAATAAAGTTTCTCCTTAAAACTAAAAAAAATAAAGGTTAGGAAAGATACCAAACATGTGCCATCATAAACTCCCAGGCATGTCACATAATGGAACCTGTAGGATAATAGCAGTAAACTGCGCTATTGTTCCTGCCATGGCGGCAAACCTTCCGACGCGACAGTTATAAATCTTTCACTAGTAATGTAAACAGTATAAATTTCGATACAAAAAAAATGGTGTATAACAACGTAGGGTAATGAACGGTCGGTCTTCGCTTCCACGTATTGTTTTGATTGCTTTGTCGGCAAATTTTACCTGAGTGGGTTCCTTTAAATTTCTGTCTTTCTTTTCTATCTTTATAAATGCATCAAAATATGATAGGTACTTCTTAATTAAGGTATTTGTATAATTTGTACCGACAACCGGTTTCATATTACGTTGATTATCAAAACAATCAGCTTTATAATCTGTGTTGCAAAGATATATTAACATTTAAGGCTCATATTAAATGCATGCACACAAGCAGACACGTCATATAAGTTCACGCTTAAACACGCTGCATATGTACATACAACATAAACAAATCCTCTCATGAGCATAAACTTTCAAACTCCTGCCGCCTTTCCCTGAAACAAAGGGTGGCATTAAAAAAAACGCAACTAAGCTACACATATTGTGTAACTTTTTGCCTGCGTTATCCCCGAAGTAGTCGCATGTGGTGATTCGGGACTTTTTTTTTATTATTACGAGTAAGGGGGCCGGCCTCACACCAAACACTTTCAGTTGATGTGGGGGTTTCCCAGCTCCCGGGGGGGTGGGTTCTCATTTATTGTAAAGGCTGAGTAAACCTTGAGATCGAAATCTTGCTCTCGGCATGGAATGCAAGCATTCTACCAATAATTGAGCTATCGACCTTTTTACGAGCTTGATCGTCGTCGCTATAAAGCACCAATTCTCAAGCAAGACCCAGTTGCTGTTAGCCTGAATGGACCTTTGATGACCGGTTATTGGTATAGGTTTATGAATTTTTCAACCCAGCGAAGAGCAAATTTGAAAATATAAATGGTATATTTTTTGCTTCGCCGGGATTCGAACATACCATCTTCTATTCAGGGTCCGAAGTGTTACCACTGAACTACATACCGGCCTTGGCAAAAGTAAAACCGAGTTTGTACAGCATGGGGGATCAACCTCATACCAAACTATTAGTCATTCAAGATTCATTTTTTATTAAGCCCACAAGAAGATGATTGAAAGTTAGCATTTATTCATACTGAATATGAGTAGCGTGCATTCTCTAAAGGCAAACAGTCCTTGCCGAAGTCAGTTCATTGAAAAAAATCACATTTACAAGGAAGTTCAAAAATCTATTAGCGCCTAATGCATAGGCAATTACACAACCAATCAACTATAACTCTTGCCACCCTTCCCTAAAACAGGGGGGGCATAGGCATAGCTAAACCAGCCTCGTATCCTTCTTTTAGTTAAGGAAGCTCCATCAAGCAAAATTGCCGGATAAATATATTTGCCATATTGTGCTGTTTTGTGTGACTCACAATACAAAGCACCTCAAAAAATTCGATCTTTACAAAAAGAATATGTCAAAGAAAAAGATTTTTAAATAATAATAAAAAATCCGGTCAATAACTCTGTTGATAGAATGCTTGCGTTTCATGGCGCAGATGATTAACCTGTACGGTGTTCATTTGAAACCCGAAATAAAGATACGGGAAAAAATTGCTCAACCTTGAGAGGAAATGAAAACCAGAATCTTGGGGAGCTGGGAAATTTCCCTTCAAGTTAAGTGGTTGGTGTAAGGGCGGCACCCTTACATGTAAAAATAAATATATTAATTTTCACATTCCACAAGTGACCGCGGGTATGTGAAAGAAATGGCGTTGCTAAATATTGGTTGCTAAGGACCCTAGTCACATTGACCTGTGACATATGCCCGACGAGATTTTTTTTCATTTTTTTTGCAGATTCTATTGGTATTAGGTTAGGCATTATCCATTGACTTATAGTTTGGTATGAGGCTGACCACCCATACTGTAAAAAATGGTTCACTTTGCAATGTCACCCCTCTTCCAAGGTCGGCAAAAGTTGCAGGGCTCTTGTTCATTTGAGGTTTTGATTTAATTTGTAAGTACACATGCAGCATTTGTCAGGGTGAATTTACACGTGTCTGTTTGTGGGCATGCATTAGATATGAGTTTTGAATTTAATATATCCTTGCAATTTAGAGTATAGATTATTACAGAGATGTATAATCGTAAAAAATGCATTTTTTGCCCTTTGAAAAAATAGTGGCGGGAGGGGGGGGGGATTTTTAACGAGGGGAGGGGGGCATAGGGGGGGCCCCCGAGCCTGTCCCCGCACCAGGGCCCCCAGTGGGGTTAATCCGGGCCTGTGTATGCCCACAAACAAACACATGTAGTTCGCGCTTACAAATGCTGATTGTGTACTTACAAATAAAATTCAAACCTCAAATGAACATAAGCCCCACAACTTTTGCCGACCTTCCCTGAAACAGGGGTGACACTGGCAAAGTGAACCATTTTTTACAGTATGGGTGGTCAGCCTCATACCAACCTATAAGTCAAGGAATATGAATAATAAATTACATTTAAATATAAAAAATAACAAAACCTTAAAAATTTGATGATTCAAATTGAATGCACGCCCACAAACTGGCAAATGTCATTTCACGCTAACATATAGTTGTGGCGCTTGATTTTTTTTAAATATTAGAATATATAATCTAAGTTGCACAGATACAATAACTTTTATAATTCATATTCAATGCATGCCCCCCTGGAGACACGAGTGGATTCGCGCTTATAAATGCTGTATGTGAACTTACAAATTCAAATTAAGGCCTGTAATGAACATGAGCCCTGCAACTTTTGCCACCCTTTTCAAAAACAGGGGAAACATTTTTCAAATGAACCATTTTTTGCGATATGGGTATTCAGGCTCATACTAACCCATAAGTCAAGGAATTTCTAATCTAATCTAAGCTGCAAGGATATATATCATTTAAGATTTATATTCAATGCATTCCCACAAGCAGACATGTATGATTTCGCGCTGGCACATGCCGCATGTGGACCTACATTATAAAACCCAATCTCAAATAAACATAAGCCCTGCAACTCTTGCCATCCTTCCCTGAAACAGGGGTGACATTAACAAAGTGAACCATTTTTCACAGTATGGGTGGTCAGCCGCATACCAACCTATCAGTCAAGGTTTTGAGTTTGAAAAATCCTTAAACAACGTTAATCTTAATTAATAATCTAAAGTTGCCAAAAAACTTATTTGATGATTAAAATTAAATGCACACCCATAAGCTGGCAAATGTCATTTCACGCTAACATATAATTGTGGCACTTGATGTTTTTAATATTAGAATATAAATCTAAGTTGAATAGATACATTTTATAATTCATATTCAATGCATGCTTCCATGGAGACACGAGTGAGTTCCCGCTTAAAAATGCTGAATGTGAACTTACAAATTAAAATTAAGGCCTCTCATGCACATAAGCTCTGCAACTTTTGCCGACCTTTTCAGAAACAGGGGGAACATTAGTTAAGTGAACCCATTTATGCGATATGGGTGGTGAGCCTCATACTAACCCTTAAGTCAAGGAATTTGAGTTTGAAAAATCCATAAACAACGGTTATCTTAATTTATAATCTAAAGTTGCACAAAAGAGATTTGATGATTCAAATACAATGCACACCCACAAGCTGGCAAATGTTTTTTCACGCTAACATATAATTGTGGCACTTGATGTTTTTAATATTAGAATATTAATCTAAGTTGCATAGATACATTTTATAATTCATATTCAATGCAAATCAATTCAAATATAATTCACACGCTCAGGCTGGCAAATGTTTGTTCACGCTAACATAATAAAGGAGGACTCCCCCCCATAGTTGGATTTTTACCCAAATGAATAACAATTAATTTCATAATTATAATAAATAATAATTTTATTATAATAATTTTAATAATAACAACATTAATTACATTATTTTACTATATTCAAATTAGATATACTTTATTTATAATAAATTATTCTCAAACTAAATGATTCAATTTAAAAATAATTAATAAAAATAAAGTTCTCGAATATTCGGACTTTAAAGCTATTTCATTTGATTCTTACATATTACCTGAAAATGAAATAAATATAAATTCATTTCGTTTATTAGATGTTGATAATCGAATAATTGTCCCAATAAAAACACAAATTCGAATAATTATTACATTATAATTGTGGCACTTGATGTTTTTAATTTTAGAATATAAATCTAAGTTGCATACATACATTTTATAATTCATATTGAATGCATGCCCCCAAGCAGACATGAGTGAGTTTGCGCTTACAAACGCTGCATGTGTAATTACAAATACAAATTTCAGCCTCTCTTGACCAAAAGCCCTACAACTTTTGCCGGCCTTTTCAGAAACAGAGAAACATTCGTTCAGTGAACATTTTTTTAAGGTACCTATGGGAGGTCAGACTCATACCTCATGCTTCATACAAGATACTCAGAACATGAAAGAACTAAATAACCCTTTTACCGCAATTTTTTTTCAAATTACTTCTTAAAGCATTTAATTACTATGAAGGAGGTGTGAGGAAAAATTATTGCGAAGCCAGACTTACACTGCCCGAAGGGCCTAGCAGACAGCCGTGCGCAGCATGGTCAGTCTGCTAGTGTTTTTATATAAACAGAGGAAGTGTGAAAGGAAAAAGAGGTAAGGGACGACCGAGAAAAGATTAGAGGGATGAGATTGTGAAAGAATGGGCTATACAAAGTGAGTGTAAAAGAAGAAAATGATGAAAAAGTGATGGATATTAATGAATTTAAAGAGGTGTGTAAGGATATGAAGAAATGGAGGCAGTTTTGCTCTGGACATCCCTAGTGGAATGGTGACAGAGTTACAGTGACAGTAGGTATGGTCACCTCCTGACTGTCTGGTTGCTTTGCGAACTCTACCCTCCCCACGCAAAACTCGTCCTTTTTACAGGTTTATTTGTTCTGCCAAAAAGGTCCATTTGGTATCTCTAGACATTGGTAGAAAGATTAAGATCATTCCATTTTTGTTTCTAACTATTTAAAATCATAAATTTAAAATTATTGTCAACTTAAAAACTAATCGACTGGTCCGTAGTCCAGTGTTAACACTTCTGCCGGGACTCGCACCCACAGCCTGCCATTTACGAGTCAGAAGTGTTAACCACTAGACTACGGATATCTGTAAACAATCATCAAACACTGCTGATCCTGAAAGCAAAGATTTAAAAATTAATAGGTAATTAATGGTAATCATACCTGATGATGACCTACTAGGTCGAAAACGCGTTTGTAATTTATTTTAAAGATTCTAATCTTTTTAAATATATTTGAGTGAAAATAAACAGTGTTTTCTTTGAATTCCTTCAAAAAATTGTAAACTTAACATTTAAAAATTAAGTTATACTTGAATGTGAAAATTGATCGGATACAATTATGTCATTAAAATAAACGACATTTCATATCTTTGAAGTAATTTCATTTATAAAAAAAGACGTAAAGACGGTCTTTATTACGGGCACCGTTGAGAGAAATCTTTCCTCACTCACCTAAAGAAAGATCAAGTGGAGGTAAGCGACATTTATGAGGATATTTCCAGCGAAATGAAAATCCCTTAAATCTATTTCTTTGCTTTCCTCTCGAGGGAAAAATGGATCAATGCTTACTTTAGCGTATTCACTCAGACAGTCATGTAGCAAAAAATGTATGTATATGATGTTATATACCTTAAGCATAAAGGTAAAACTGAATTTATAATCTATAATCTAAGTTGCAAGGATATATTCATTCAAAGCTCTCAGATGTATGCCCACAAACAAACACGTGTAGTTCGCGCTTACAAATGCTGATTGTGTACTTACAAATAAAATTCAAACCTCAAATGAACATAAGCCCCACAACTTTTGCCGACCTTCCCTGAAACAGGGGTGACACTGGCAAAGTGAACCATTTTTTACAGTATGGGTGGTCAGCCTCATACCAACCTATAAGTCAAGGAATATGAATAATAAATTACAAAACCGTAAAAAGAAATCTATACAAAAAAAAGTCAAAAATTTATTATGCAAAAAAATATAGCAAACTAATAAACCAACATTACAAATCAGCATTGCAGATTAGCCGCCACTTCTTCCTGTCCTTGCATACTTCTTTCATTTCATCCAAAGTCATAACCTTTTAATCTATAATCCATAATCTAAGTTGCAAGGATATATTCATTCAAAGCTCTCAGATGTATGCCCACAAACAAACACGTGTAGTTCGCACTTACAAATGCTGATTGTGTACTTACAAATAAAATCCAAACCACAAATGAACATAAGCCCTGCAACTCTTGCCGACATTCCCTGAAACAGGGGTGACATTGGCAAAGTGAACCATTTTTTACAGTATGGGTGGTCAGCCTCATACCAACCTATAAGTCAAGGAATACGAGTAATAAATAAGTGACATATTAAGCTAGCATGGGTTTCCCAGATAACTGCATCCTTTTTCCTATTTTCTACGAGAGAAAACACTAAAGTTAGTAAATTTTGAAAAGATTTTTGTGAAACACTGTGGAAATTCATTTTAAAAAATTGATTATTTTTCAATAAAACATTAAAAAATAAAAGAAATTAAAAACTTTGTTTTATTCCACTTTTATTGTTTTTGAGTATGTTACAAACGTTTTCGGAATACCTTCCATCATCGGGTAACAACAATTACTAAAATCAAACTTAAAAATTAAGACATGGGTGTGGGATCTATTGGTGGTAAGGGAGGGGGTAGCAAGGTAGGTATGTGGGAGGGAGATGGTGAGTTTTGGGGCTGTGTAAATCCTGTAGTTTAGAAAATTTTCATGAGCACTTCCTTGTAATTAGTTCACTTACTATGAAAAGTTACACACAGTAAAATGTTGCATCCACGATTTCTCAAATCAAATAACAGCTCCTTTTTACATACAACCTTTAAGATGGCTATAAATCAACCAAAGGTGAAAATCTAGGATTTTTTAAATTTTAAATGAGATAAACATTGTAATCATTATGTAGTCTATAATCTAAGTTCCAGAGATATATAACCATTTAAGAACATATAAAATGTATGCCCACAAGCAGACACGTCTAAGGTCGCACTTACAAATACTGCATGTGTACTTACAAAGGGGCTGTCCATATATTACGTCATTCGCATTAAGGGGGGGGGGGGGGGTAATCTGGTCTGCGGATGATGGCAAATGATTACCAAAAGTGACGTCGTTCTTGTAAATACCAATTTCTATAAATTATACAAATATTATGTAAGTAATATAACATTATTAATTATTAAGCTCATCCATTATTACAGCAAGAGGGGGAGGGGGGGTCATTAGATAATGACTATAGGATGATTGTAAAGGGGGGGGGGGTCGAAAATCGGCCAAAATTGATGACGTAATTTATGGACGGCCCCAAATCAAAACCCAAACCTTAAATGAACATAAAAGCAATCGAGGTGAGATTTTCGTGTTGTTTTATACTCTGGGAATAGTGTTTGATTTTCAAAGCACTCTGACCAATTTATCGAGGCCACAAAACATGTACCTACGCTCACATGAAGTCCTCGTTTACAATTCTGCACCAAAATTGCACTCAAAACTCAAACATAGCGCGGTTTTGTACAGCTTACAAGTAAATGTGTCCAAGTGGAAGCGGATCTGAAGCGCTATTCTGCTAAATTTCTCACACTTTGGATATCAATGCCAGTCGGAGCTTGCTAGCGCCTGCAAAAGAACTCCATAGATAAAAAAAAAAAAAACACAGTACACCTTATTTTTGGACACGAATCGCTATCTCGTCGCCTTAAGGTCCCGTACCTTCGAGAGAAGGGAAAAACGTACTTCAAGTGAAATCGTTGGCGTAAGGCTGACCACGACGCTCTTGCCTGTGAAAATGAATATGTTCCACACGTGACATACGACCCGTTTAGGGACAGCGCGCTAATCTCCCCGAAGTGATCGCATGTGGCGAGGGAACCTATTTATTTTTACAGTTAAATATGTTTTGTAGTTGAGAGTTGCAGGGCTTATGTTCATTTGAGATTGGGTTTTTTATATTGTACTTAGGTCCACATGCGGCATGTGTTAACGCGAAATTATGCGTGTCTGCTTGTGGGAATGCATTTAATATTAATCTCAAATGATACATATCTTTGCAGCTTAGATTTAGATTTAGATTAGAAATGGACAGGCCTTACGGCAACCACTTCATTTGAAACCCCCAGATTTCCCAGCTCCCGTTGGGGCTAGTTATCATTTCTTGTGAAGGCTGAGTAAACCTCACCAGTATTTATTTTGGGTTTGAAATATAAACATCGAAACGGGAAATCATTTCTGACACAGAGTTCTAGGCTTACACGGCCGGCTGATGATGCTGGTACAGACCACGGCAACAGATCCCGGAAAGCATCACTCCAGCATAATTTCTGACACCTTCGGTGAGATTCGAACCCGAGCTCTCGCCATGGAATGCAAGCATTTTACCAACTGGATAATTTGTGCTATATGTGCAGCTTAGTTGCATTTTAAAACGGAGATCTACAGTCTGCATACAATAACGTAAAAGTGGAATTAATTTTAAAAAATGTTTGTTGGTAACTTCTACTTGAATGACGTTAAATTTTGTAGCGAATGATAGCTTTAAATTCTGTTTTACTGTGATTAAATTAATACGGTAGTTTTTGTATGCCCTTCCTATCATTTTTGTTACATATTACTGGAATAAAATTGTACACGTAAAAATTTCATGAATATATATTTTTGTCCCAGAGTGATTGTGAAATCGGTTGAATTGTCATGTCTCTAGGCGCTTTGTAAAATGCCACCGTAGATATCATAAAAAAACTAAATAGAGCGTTCACTTTAATGCGTTTGGCAATCTTTCAGATCAATAGTTATTTATTTCGTTTTTATGTAGTTTAACAGAAAGATTTCGCATTTAAAAATATATATTCTGTTATAATCTTCAATTAAGCCCTTTTTCTTTCATAATTGTATTTAGTAAATTAGAAGGCTTCAGTGCTAGAATATTTGTTTACCTAATGTGAGAACAAAGCTCACAATAGATTTAATTTACTTACGTGTGATTACAAATGATTTAATTTTTTGAATTATCGCTTGGTACGAGGCTGACCAGTAACCATCTTTAATCTAAAAAACCATCCATACTGTAAAAATTAGTTTACTTTTGCCAATATCTCTCCTGTTTACAGGGAAGGTCAACAGGAATTACAGGGATCGTATTTGGGTTGGTATGGAGCTGACCAACCATACTGAAAAAAAACGGTTCACTTTGCCAACCTGTTTCATGGAAGGTGGGCAAAAGTTGCAGGGTTTATGTTCATTCGAGATTTGGATTTTTATTTGTACGTACATTAGCAGCATTTTTAAGCACGAACTTACGTGTATCTGTTTATGGCTTATCGATATTTATTTGAGACTTGGGTTTTCTCTTTGGGTTTGGAAGTTCTCATGAAGCATGTAAGCGTGAACTTACATGTGATGCTTATGAGCGTGCATAAAATATGACTCTTAAACGTTAACACATCATAGCAACTGTCGTAATCGCTAACATTGCAGATCAACTTTTTTGCTGGTTTTTTAACTGTAATAACTATGTTTTTATTCAAATGTAATACATCTTACATCTCACATTTTTTTATCCTTTGCTCTTTTTCGAGAGGAGAGATTCACATAATGTTTCATACTCAGAGTACTTATATATATTGATTAATTTCATAAAACTTCGACCGAAATGTCGCGAAAGAATTTGAAACAATCACAAAGAAGTGTGTTATTAATGAATAGCCAGCAACACTACGATCTGGCTAGTTCTTACATTGCCTGCGACTTGTAGAGTATTCTAGTACCAACTGTAACCCGAGAGCAAATGCACCCCAATTCTCATTTACTATTAAAAATGCAATTAAAACTAACACTGAGCGAATGGTTAATTCCGGCATACACAAACATACAACACCAGTGTTATTCATAGTCAATGCTACGTATTTTCTGCACCAGCAACTGTAACTAATGTGCAAATTTAAGTGTTATTGTGTAACATTTATATCACGGATTTTCATTTAAAAAAAAATCTACATACTAAAAATGAAATGAAGTTCTTACCGTAACGGCATTAATCTATTCATGAGAGTTGTTGAATCAATTTGGCTGTTTTTCACCATTAAATTATTTCTGTAATCTACATACTAGGCCGGTCAATAGTTCAGTGGTGACACTTCGGACTCTGAATGGAAGGTTGTGGTTTCAAATCCCGGCGGAGCACAAAAAATAAACCGTTTATATTTTTAAATTTGCTCTTCGCTGGGTTGAAAAATTCATAAACCTTTACCAATGACCGGTCACCAAAGGTTCATCCAGCCTTACAGCAACTGGGTCTTGCTTGAGAATTGGCGCTTTGTAGCGACGACGACTAAGCTCGTCAAAAGGTCGATAGCTCAATTATTGGTATAATGCTTGCATTCCATGCCGAGAGCAAGATTCCATCTCAGGGCTTACTCAGCCTTCGCAAGAAATGATAACCAGCCCCCCGGGAGCTGGGAAACCCTTACTTCAATTGAAAGTGGTTGGTGTGAGGCCGGCCCCCTTACCCGTAAAAATAAATAGGTCCCGAATCACCACATGTGACCCCTTCGGGGATAACGCAGGCGAGAAGTTGCACATATGTGTAGCTCAGTTGCGTTTACATAGGAAAGGTGAATGCATGCAATAAAGTTGGTAAATTATCGTGGAATATTTTCAAAATCGATAAAAGCTCAACTTGGTTTAGTATTAGTACTAAATTTGGTTTAGTACTCAACATGATATACGATTGCACATCAACCCGTGAACTAAATTTCTGCGTACGTGAAAATTACCGATGAGATGGATCACGTGAAATTTGATATCGATCGTTTAACAAATATATATTTTTTCGACTTTTATCTTTTTCTCCACTATCGGTTTTTTCTGATTTCTTTGTAGTTTTCCCAATTCGTTCAGATAGATTTCCGATTACTCCCGATTCGTTCCGACGTATTCCCGATCTCTCACGACAGCAGCCGATCTTGTGTCACTTGTCGTGAAGATAAGTTCTAGATATTGGTATGAGGCTGACCACTCACACTGTAAAAAATAATTCACTCTGCCAATGCATCCTTGTTTGAGGGAAGGTCGGCAAGAGTGGCAGGGCTTATGTTCATGTGAGATTTGGGTTGTTATGTTATAAGTTCGAATGCGGCATTTGAAAGCGCTAACGGAATACATTTAATCCGGATATGAAAAGTTAAATATATAATTGCAACATAGATTATAGATGACAGATATTCAAGCTGTAAAAATGTAAATAATTAATGAATCATAAAACATCATATTTATTTCTTTTTGCGGTTTTTATTTTACTGTTTTTCCCGGAGTGATGTGACATTCATAAGTGAATTGAAAAAAATAAAATAAAAACAGAGATGCGCGCGGTTTGTGAGCTCTTGGAAATTCTACATGGTTGACGATTCACGTTTTTTTAATAAAACATGTACATCCTGAAAGCCTTAAAAACAGACTGGGAAATGACTCGACGCGTGTGAATACTAGACTTTTAATGATTTGGTAGATGAAGCATTCCATCAAAGACTATGGACCGGTATTGTGGAGCTTTGTAAATACCAATCAGGTCCGAGCATTTAAAATATCCCTCGACTATGTGACGTCACTAAAAATGAGGGATTTTTTGCTAACTTACAGCATTTTGCGGGAAGGAAGTGTCAAATATTAACTAACAGAACGCTGCCTTAGTTCTTGTTTATCGTATACGCCATTGAGAAAAATTTACATGAGCAATGTTTGCATGTGTACTGGACCAATGTGTCTCATGAAAACAAGAAATTTATTTACAAAATATTTAAAAGAACTCTCACATTATCGAGTTTTACGGTTTTCTTAGCTCAGATTGTGTAGAATTTAATTCATAAGACAACTGCATGACAAAGTCATATTTGACAAGATTGGCGTATACGATAAACAAGAACTGGGGGAGCGAGAAGGAAGCGTCAATTTCGTTTTGAAATTTTTTGTTTTGAAAATGAACAATAAATTATGCTCCTGAAAATGCCTTAATAGGCGTTAACGTTTGAGCAAAAAAAGTGAATAAAAGTGAATACAAAGTTCGTTTTTCCTATTGAATTTATGAAAAAATATATTTTTTATTGGTTGCCAAGGACCGTAGTCCCAAACAAGTATGACGTTTGCGTGCCAAAAAAAACTTAAAAATCACAATTATTTTATTCACGGTAATTTTTACACAAATGTGAATATGAACATATTTTTCATTATTATTACAAGAGATGGTGAAAAAACACAAAACAAAGTACAAACCTTTTACTCGCTGAAGCAATTATGGCTGTAAAAACACGACAATGTTTTTAAACAATATTTTGATTTATTTGGCAACTCCTGAAAAGTTTTCTTTTGAATTAAATTGGGCTGATTTATTTGGTGAGCGCTGTTTTTGTGGTTATCACACCTCAAGAGCCCTCTGCGAGCTTGGTCGTCGCTGTAGAAAGCGCCAATTCTCAAGCAAGACCCAGTTGTTGTAAGGCTGGATGGACCTTTTGATGACCGGTCTTTGGTAAAGGTTTATGAATTTTTCATCCCAGCGAAGAGCAAATTTGAAAATATAAATGGTATATTTTCTGTGCTCCGCCGGGATTTGAACCCACGACCTTCCAGTTACGAGGCCGAAGTGTTACCACCTGGACTACGGACCGGTCAATACATCAATAATAAATACATTGTTATTATGGCTACTACGATCGGTCCGTAGTCTTTTGGTAACGCGAATGACTCGTAAATGGAAGGTCGTGGGTTCGAATCCCGGTGGAGCACAAAAAAAAAGTAGCATAACCCCTTTACCTGTAAAAATAAATAGGTTCCACTCGCCACATGCGAAAACCTTCGGGGATAACGCGGCAAGAAGTAACACTATATGTGTAGCTTAGTTGCGTTTTTTTTTTTTTTTTATATTTTCAAATATGCTCTTAACTTTTTGGAAAATTTATATACCTTTACCAATTACCTACCGGTCAACAAAGGTCCATCCAGAGTTAAAGCAACTGAGTCTTGCTTGAGAATTAGCGGTTTTGTACAGCAACCTTTGCATTATGGTTTTGTAAAGCGATCCTTGACTTATGGTATGGCAGGAGACTGACCAATCATACTGTAAAAATTGGTTCAATTTGGCCAATTTCACCTGTGTTCATTCGAGATTGCCGTTTTTATTTAGTTAATACACATGCAACATGTATAAGCGTGAACATATACGCGTCTGCTTGTGGTCGTACATTATTTATTTTTTATGTCAATGGATCTTTGCAACTAAGATTAAAGATTAAAATTCGACGTCACTTGACCAGTTTGCGAGGGAACAAGCTAATATATTGTTGCTGTTTTTTGGTCCTACTCTTTTTAAGTTTCAAGCTCCGCATATTTATTTGCAAAGTTAAGATGTGGCGTCATACAGCTGAGTTTGTATGGAAAAATTAAACAAATATCTTGTTATTTGTTTTGAAGGGCCTTATTTCCATAAAAGTGTGACGTTTGCCCGTCGAGACAAAAGTTCCAAGTTGTGCCGAGTCTATTAAAGACCGTTTATGAAAGTGTCCCTTGACGTCAAGCTAAATTTTCTACTATATTATTTATTATGTATAGCTGTACCCTGCCACGCGTTGCTGTGGCAAAATCTGGGTAAACGGAAAATAAAGGACGTTTTTTTATCATTCCATCATTAGGCGTAAACCATCGTGAAGCTTTTAATTAATACCAGTTTCTTTGATGTAGGTAGATACGGTATTTTTCTGTAGGCTGGTTTAAGAGTTTCTCAGACCGTGATTCTGTGAAATCGGGAATAGTAAACTGTTTTTACTCTGATCGGCACCAAACTTCACAGGAACCATTCCAAGAATATTTTACATGTTTTTTGAAAAAATCGTTAAAATTGGAAAAGTGGTTCAGGAGTCCAAACATACATCCGAATCCAAACATTCATACGCACATCCTATTTTATATTGTTACGAAGTTGGAATACCTACGTGCGACTGTACTGCATACATAGAACAGTCTGGTACTAGTATGATGGTGATACTGTTACGAACTACGAACTTCGAAGTACCTACGCACGTCTGTATAGGTACAATAGTGTGTGTAGAACAGTCCAGTATGATCCATGATGGTAGTAGTAAGGTACATGCACAGCTGTCTAGTGTAATCTAGAGCAGAGATCGAATGGTCTGGAATATGCAAGAAAGATATTTTGTGTCTATATAAAGGGACTGCAATGGGGCATCGGGGAGTGTCGATTAAAGCATTGAGCCGTGAAGTCGAAAGCCAGAGCTAGAAATAAATTGTTGTAAATTGTGAACCAAATCGTGTAAAATAAATTATTGTAAAATAAATACTCTTAATTGCAGTTGCATTAAAAGAGAACCCAGTAAAATCATAACAAGCAAATCCATGGCTCAACTACTTAACTTGAATTTTCCATACAAAAAAAAAAGATGATCCATAGATCAACTGGGGATCAAACGTGTTGTGAATAAGCCTGTTGGATGTCTGCGGCTTTCGCTTGCTAATAAACTGTTTTGTTTTCGGGGTTAGTTTAAAATTGTTCTGATGAAACGTCGACTAATCCAATTTGAATTAATCGTTGTGTAGCGGCCGCCGCTGCCTTTGTCCATCCCGTCACTAACTTTCTTCTTTTATGGCTCTAATTACCGTTGTCCTTTTCATCATTTCTTCTTCTCTATAAAAGCCTTGTGACGTCACCACCCTACCTCCCCCTCCGCTATCAACCTCCTACATTTCTAATGGTGCGTACACACGGGTTGAGTCTAGTTTTTCTGTCTCAATACTGCATGAAAAAATATTTCGGTTTTCAAATATGCTCTTGGCTGGGTTGGAAAATTGGTATACCTTTACCAAAGACCGGTAACCGAAGGTCCATCCAGAGTTACATCAGCTGGGTCTTGCTTGAGAATTGGCGCTTTCCACAGCGACGTCCATGCTGGCAGAGGACTTTTGAGGTGTGATTCACACAAAAACAGCGCTCACCAAATAAAGCAGCCTAATATAGTGTTACAAACTATGGAATCCATAGTAGTGTAAAAAAATAATTAGTGAAGTGTTATAAGACGATACATATTACATACTACGAGTATAATGAGAAAATGGTTCAATGTAGTGTCAAAGACTCTGGGGTGTGCGTCTGCCTCTAATAAAATCCATTATACATAGATTGTAGAACATGCAAGATTCGTCTCTTCGTACCTATATATACTACGAGCAAAGATTCTGCAGGGAGCCAGGTCTCTTTCAACATTGAGCCGCGAAGTCGATAAGCTAGAGCGAGAAAAGTACTGTATAACCAATATTGTGCAAAATAAATCTTGTTAAATAAATAAATCGTAGTTTAATTAAAAGAATCCTGTTTAAATCATAGCAATATATATTTTTTATAGTCTTGCCGCTCGGGATTAGCTTCTGAAGAAATGGATCTGTCTGAACCCGCCTCTCTGGCGGATCGGACGTCGTTATTAATTACTTGGGATAGAGATTTAATCCGGGTGGGGAAAAGGTTTGCTTGTATACCAACGAAATAATCTGCCTCGCGAACAGAGATTATGAAGGCTCGGGGTCTTCAGGGAAAAAATACTCATTTGATGCGGGATGGGGAAATGTAAGGGAATAGAAATGTGACAATGAATGGAAAAGTTGTTAGAAAAGGAATAGGAAAAGGGAATAAAGATGAATAGTAAAAGAAGTATGAAAAGGACCTATGAGTTGCAAAAATATAAGCATGTATAATAATAACATTAAGATTATTTATTTGGTGAGCGTTGTTTTTGTGCGTGAATCACACCTCAAGAGCCCTCTGCGAGCTATAGAAAGCCACGATTCTCAAACAAGACCCAGTTGCTGTAAGGCTGGATGGACCTTTTGATTACCGTCTTTGGTAAAGGAACATGAATTTGTCAACCCGATAGCATACTTGAAAATGTAAATTATATTTTTTTTGTGCTCCACAGGGAATCGAACCCACGACTTTCCGATTACGAGTCCGAAGGGTTAACCGCTAGACTACAGACCGTTCCGTAGTGTAATTTATGGCTGATATTTAATGTACGCCCACAGGCAGACACGTGGAAACTCGCGCTTACGCATGCTGCATTTGTACTTACTTATAAAAAAATCAAACAACAAAAAGCAACGCTGCTAAGTTACACCTATATTGTAACTTCTTGCAGCATTATCCCCGAAAGGGTCACATGTGGCGAGTGGAAGCTAATATTCCCAGCTCCCGAAAGTTACTCATTTCTTTTGAAGGCTGAGTAAGCCTTGCCGGTTTCTTATTTTGGGTTTGAAGTAGACACCAAAATGGGAAATCATTTCTGACGCCCTCGATGGGATTCGAGCCCGAGCTCTCGGCATGTAAGCATGTCAAACCAACCGGTCCGTAGTCTAGTAGTTAACATATCTGACTACACAAATGGAAGATTGCAGGTTCGAATCCCAGCGGAGCACAACAAACATACCATTTATATTTTCTAGTATGCTCTTCGCTGGGTGAAAAATTCATATACCTTTACTAAAGACCAGCCACTAAAGGTCCATCCAGCCTTGCAGCAACTGGGGTGACGACCAAGCTCGCAGAGGGATCTTGAGCTGTGATTCACACAAAAACAGCGCTCACCAAATAAATCATCGTAATATTATTATTGTTATTACAAACTTAGCCATGGTATATCAAAATTACTTTCTAAGTATTCGCAATTCTCTCAGGTGGGAATATATCAAATAGTAATTAGATAAATGCAGGTAGGCGAGCGGGGAGGTAGGCTGGTTGTAATCAAACATTAATTGGATGTATTTTATATGGAGACGCTTTGCCAGCACGTCCCAAGCGAATTCAATTAATGGGGGAAGAAAACGCGTGCCAGGTAACACTCGGTAAAGTAACTACATATTAAACGATACCAGAGTGGAAGTCTCATCACCACGGTAATTCTTACCTACCGAATATCGGTAATATTTATCAGCTAACTTATCAGATGTTCACTTGCGGCCATCTTGGATTGACAGGTCTACAAATATTACCGATATTCAGTTGGTAAGAATTACATTGGACACGGTCCGCAGTCCAGTGGCAACACTTCGGACTCGTAAAATGGAAGGTTGTGGATTCGGATCGGAGCACAAAAATATACCATTATGTATATCCAAATGTGCTCTTCGCTGGGTTGAAAAATTCATAAACCTTTACCAAAGACCGGTCACTGAAAGGTCCATCCAACCTTACAACAACTGGGTCTTGCTTGAGAATTAGCGCTTTCTACAGCGACGACCAAGCTCGCAGAGGGCTCTTGAGGTGTGATACACACAAAAACAGCGCTCACCAAATAAATTATCCTTTTTTTGCAACTTAGCTACACATATAGTGTAACTACTTGCCGCGTTATTCCCAAAGGGGTCGCATGTGGCGAGTTGAACCTATTTATTTTTACGAGTAAGGGTGCCGGCCTTACGCCAACCACTTAAGTTGAAGTGGAGATTTCCCAGCTCCCGAGAGTGCTGGTACTCATTTCTTGTGAAGGCTGAGTAAACCTTGCCGGTATTTTATTTTTGGGGTTTGAAATAAACACCGGAGCGGGAAATCATTTCAGACACCCTCGGTGGGATTCGAACCCGAGCTTTCGGCATGGAATGCAAGCACTCTACCACCTGAGCTATCAACCGGACAAGATAAGATAAAAGAATTAAACTGTGTATGTAAGAGTAGATTAACGTAGATGAATAATAGAAATGAAAGTTCTTAACTTATTTGCTACGCATCGGAAAACTCATCAAATTATAAGTTAGCGAAACAAAGCGACATACCTACAAGTTAGTTGAATAAATAAATACGAATAAAAGATTCGCTGAATTCGTGTTATTCAGAAACATGCGAGTATTCGAGATGCGAGAGGAAGACCGAGAAAGGTAGGTATGGATGGACCAAATATCCGAAATTGCGAATGAATGGAATATCCAGAGTCATAATAAAATAAGAGCCTGTATGAGGAAGGTTATGACTCTGGAGGAAATGAAAGAAGTATGTAAGGACAGAAAGAAATGGCGGTTGATCTGTAATGTTGGCGGCTAGGGTGTATAAAAGTGGAATTTGTTTTGTTTTTAGTTTTGATGTCCGTACATATTATCATTTGTTGATTTAAAAAATGTAATTAGCCGTGTATGTTCCTTGACTAATAGGTTGGTATGCGGCTGACCACCCCCATGCTGTACAAATGGTTCACTTTACCAATGTCACCCCTGTTTCAGGGAAGGACGGCAAGAGTTGCAGGGTGTATGTCCATTAGAGATTTGGTTTTTATGTTGTAGGTTCACATGAGGCATGTGCAAACGCGAGCTTGTACGTGTCTGGTTGTGAGAATGCATGTAATGTGAATCTCTAATGTAACATATCTTTGCAACTTAGATTAAATTAGATTAGAACTTATTTTGAATAAAAGTTCAAGTAATAGTTAACTAAAATATTACTACACTTCAATATACCGGGCCTTAGTTGCGTAATCAGCCACATAATTATGTTAGATACAAATATACAATCACCCGATTTTATAGATACAACGAATACTTTGTACTTAATTGTTCTTTTTACTTTTTCCCTATCAATAGTTCATTGAATATCTAACTAGACAGTTTTATTGCCTGTTGACTCCTGTTTATTTTAATTATGTATTATTTTTCTCTGTAACAAAGCTAACATAAATTCAGTAAACTTTCTTACATTGTAATTGTATTAACATTAACGTTTATCCTTTATTTTCTGAAGTTTACTTAATTCCCCTAGATCTCGTAAATAAACAAAATGTAGGGAAGATCAAATTTAAACTAGAGTTACGATTATTGGACAAATTAATGATATATCAAGATTAATTAGACTGTTAGGATATAAGACGAATAGTTATGGGAGGACTTACATTATTCTCGACGTTTCGTTGGCGTCGTAGTGAACTTCTTCAGGATGTACCCTTTCTGCACGACGATTGACATATTATCCTAAAATTTCAAGATGAATAACACTTTTGGGATATTAGACAAACAATTATAGGAGAGCTTATATGAGTCGTATAACTGCAAACGCCGTCATCACCAAAATTTATGATTTTTGAGATAATGATTGAATTTGATTCTGCACAGTGTAACAAATCATTTGCTGTGTGCGATATAATGTAAACGTCACTTAATCCTTTGTAATTTTAATAAAAAAAGTATGATTTCGTGCAAACGCCGTCATCTCCAACTGGTGTTGTCATTTTACAAGTTTACAAGTTTATTTTTCTCAAAATCATCGCGTATGGAGTTGACGGCGTATGCATTTATACGACTCATATTATTCTCGACTTTTCGTTGGCGTCGTAGCCAACTTCTTCACGAAGCACACATTCTGCACGACCATTGAGGATGAACTGATTCTAATAAGTCACAAGTTATTATATACCCTCGTATAAATGTGAAACAATCTTGTTAAGATTGTGATTGTCTTCCCTGTTTCAGGGAAGGTCGGCAAGAGTTGCAGGGCTTATGTCCATTTGAGAATTGGGTTTTTATATTGCAGGTCCACATGCGGCATGTGTGAGCGCGAAAATATACGTGTCTGCTTGTGGGAATGCATTTGATATGAATCTCAAATGATACATATCCTTGCAGCTTAGATTTAGATTTAGATAATAATTGTTGCATTGTTAATCATAATTATCTATACTCTTCGTACAAGGGTAGGTACATAATAACTTTGTGTCATATTAAAATCAGTACATCCTCAATAGTCGTCCAAAAAAAGTGCCTCCTGAAAACGTTGGCTACGTCACCAACGAAACGATGAAAATAATGTAAATTCTCCCGTAATACGTCTAATGTCCGAAAAGCGTATTTAATCTTAAAAATTAATTAAAATATCTAAGAGGGGTTACGGTGTTAAAAGGTGTTACGAACTACGAGTTTGTGTGAACATGTACCTAGGCACGTAGCTTGCTGGTGTGCGTAACTGGAATAGTTTCAAACAGCTAGTATAATGATGAAATGGATTATAGTAATCTGACTCCAAATATAACCCATTATGGAAGTATATATGAAATAATCTCGACCACCTAAGAATCGTCTCTTTCATACCTATATATATGTACGTGTAAAGATTCTGCGGAGAGCCAGAGTCGCTTGAAACATTGTGACGCGAGGTCAACAAGCTAGAGCGAGAAAAGCTATCAGTACATTGTAAACTGATTAGAGAAAGTCCAAGTAAAATTATAACAGTATGGAAAATACTAGTGCGATTTATTTTTCATATTTTTTTTTCCATTTACGCGGTTGGAGTGAGCTTGCGGCGATCTTTTATACTTGGTGTAAAGATTATCCTTGAATCACGACATTCTCTTACACAGAACAAATAAGTGTGCTGCTAAGAAAAATATCGAAATTTCAAATCTTCTTCAATAAAAGAATTATTCTTCGATAGAAAAAGTTTTTCTTTTTTTTTCGTTACTAATTGAGTTTCCCTGTAAGTTTATGAAAGCTCTCCTCGCTGCGGGATGATTCTGTCAACTCGAAATCGTGATAAATGTGCCGACTTGTCAAAAATCCACGACACTACATCGGCTTCTGTTTTACAAATGGTCAAAAGTAACACACTTAAAAGAAGTTTCACTTTTTTTCGTCTGCCGGATAATCTGGTAGCTTTTCTTTAAAATTAAAATAGTCGTCTTCAAAGAATTGCAAAAAAAACATCTATTGTGATAAAAATGGTCCACCAAATACCATTGACCGGTCCATAGCTCAGTGGTAACACTGCGGACTCTGAATGGGAAGGTTGTGGGTTCGAATCCCGGCGGAGCACAAAAAATATACCATTTATATTTTTAATATTTACTCTTCGCTGGGTTGAAAAATTCATAAACCTTTACCAATGACCTTTACATAATGAATTTACAACTGGGTCTTGCTTGAGTATTGGCGCTTTGTAGCGATGACCAAGCTCGTACACCTCTGCGGCACGGCAGCAAGTGTCATATACCCCTAGAGTCTCTAGAATCTAGGGAGTCTCCCGCACAGGATTTCTTAAAAAAAAAACATTTTGCAATTTTAAAAATAAGTGCTACACTTTTAACCAAAAAGTGTCACATAATAATGCATTTTTTTGCGGGTATGTGAACCGTATCTAGAATAAGTAGAGTAAAATAAATAACCGCAATTTTTATTAAATTGAACCCGGTAAAATCATAAAAATATCTGGAAAGTCCAGCTTCGATAAACCACGGTAGCAGTCGTGTGGCCGGTGGCCGGTCTGTAGTCTAATGATTAATGCTACAGAATAGATTAATGCTACTCGTAAATGGAATGTCGTGGGTTCAATTCCCAGAGGAACATAAAAAAATTTCATTAAATTTTTAAAATCTGTGCTTGGTTGGGTTAAAAATTAAATTAACCGGTCACCAAAGTGAGATCTTGCTTGTATTATTGGCGCTTTCTATAGCGACGATTAAGCTTCAAGAGAGGGCTCTTGAGGTATGATTCATGCAAAGACAACTCTTATCTACATAATCTATAGAAACAAAATATATGTAACATTGGGGATTCACATTTATATACATTCTCACAAGCAGACACATACCTATAAGTTCGCACTTGCCCATGCCGCATGTGAACCTACACCATAAAAACCCAAATCTCAAATGAAAATATTTACCCTGCAACTCTTGCCGACCTTCTCTGAAACACAGCTGACAGTGGCAGAGTGAACCATTTTCTACAACATGGGTAGTCGGCCGCATGCCGAACAGCACTCACCGAGTAAATCATCATAATATTTACACAGATCCTTGAAAGCAAATCTGTCAAAACATAGATGATGATATTATGGCTTCATGAGCTTCGGTTGGCGCAATGTAGATGTCGTTGCTCTAACGTGCGGTCTGCGGGATTATTAAATTAATGGAATCCCGGAGCCCTTAATGATTCATGAAGAGGCTGCACACTAAATAATTATTTTAATTAGGTATTCAGCTTAGCCCGTCAAATTAATTAATATTATGATTTTATTAATCATTTAACACTAAGCTCATCAGTAAATACTTTGAAAGCTCAACGAACGATCCTAGATTTAGGAAAATATTAAATAAACCTTCATCATAACTTCATCTAGTGGCTACAGATTTAATATAATAATCTATAATCTAAGTTGCAAAGTTATATTAACATTTAAATTTCATGCTAAATACATGCCCACAAACAAACACGTCTCAGCCCTAGTCTAGTCCATCTCAGTTAATTTTAGTACGACCATTCCTTGACTTATAGGTTGGTATGAGGCTAACCACCCATACTGTAAAAAGCGACTCACTTTGCCGATGTCTTCCATTTTTCAGGGAAGGTCAGGAAAAGTTACAGGGCTTATTTGGGGTTTGGATTTTAAATTTTAAGTACACATGCTGCGTTTGTAAGCGCAAACCTACACGTGTCTGCTTGTGGGCATGCACTTAATATGAATCTAAAATGTTAACATATCTTTGCAACTTGGATTGATTGTAGATAGACCTGTTATATTTACGTACGTAGGTACTCGCATAATATAAACATTTGGATATAGTGAATGCAGCGGTCGGGGAACCGGGGTAAACTACCCCAAATGGGGTCTTCTTCTTCTTCGTGTCAGCTTCACACCGTATTGGCCCAGTAACGAGCAATGTCTACAGCTCTTTGGTTTCCCGCAAAGAGATCATCCATGGAGCAGCTTGTCGGACAGGAGGGACAACACCGCAGGTGCTCCATTGTTTGCTGAGCTCCACACTCACATAGTGTAGAGTCCTCCCGTCCCAATAAATCCCCAGGTCAGCATGTTGGCCCGGGCTCTTCCAACATTGGTCCTCAATCTGTTCATGGATTTCCACACGGGCCACTCGAGGTTCTTTCCTAGAGGTAGTATCTGCAGGCTGCACAAAGCTCTCCGGGCATTCCTCCTTCCACATTTGGGTACCAACAAATGTTTTTTTTGGGGTAATTTTCTATTATCACAATTTACTAATAGCTTACTATTTTCATGTAACTTTTTTTTATTTTCCGTGTAAATTAATTTAATAAACAATGTTTATTTAAATATACATGGATTATCTTCTTTGCAAAATGGGGGGAAGGGGTAATATCAACTACACAAAAATAATTTGGGGTACTGGTTAAAAAAGTTCCCCGATTGTTGAGTTAATTATTCGAATCTCAATCCCAGTGTCTTGTTCTTGCCATTGCTTCAGGTAAAGAATCACAACTAACTGCCAATAATTCACCAGACCTTTAATACACTTTACACAAAAACAAAAGCTGTCAACGACGTGTGACGTAACAAATCAGGGGAGAGAATCTACTCCACAGAAGTTTAAGGATAAATGGGTTATCCCAAGTTGGGGGATGTTGAAGTGGAGTTAATTGGAAAAACTCATTGACTAGAAAATATTGGAACGAAAATAGACATTGTAGATCTGTTTCAACTTATTTACGTACATGGTCATTTGTAAGAAAGAAAACAAAGCACTTCACAGTTGCATTTCCATGTGTACAAAAAAAATCGGGCGAATGTAAAAATGATCCTAGAAAGTGGTTTCTATTGCGAATAATAATGGATGCCGAACCAGTCCGATCATAGCTACAATTGATAGATAACACGGATTTTAAATTGTGATCGCTTAAATTAACGAATTTAAAAGTAAAAAGTATTTATTTGAAGACATTATGGCATTTGGTATAATCGGGTGTCGAAGCACAAAATGGATTTGGACATAATGGCCTTATTTCGTATGACTACACCACTGCACCGTTTGACAGGACTGAGACAACTGTGGGCCGTATCTATCTATAATAATCTATAATCTAAGCTGCAAAGATATGTTTCATTTGAGATTCATATTAAATGCATTCCCATAAGCAGACATGCATAATTTCGCGCTTACACATGCCGCATGTGGACCTACAATATAAAAAACCCAACTCTCAAATGAACATAAGCCCTGTAACTCTTGCCGACCTTCCCTGAAGCAGGGAATTTAGTTTCCGCCAGCACGTGTACTTACAAATTAAAACCAAAACCTCAAATGAGCATAAGCCCTGCAACTTTTGCCGACCCTCCCTGAAACAAGGGGGAAATTGGCAAAGTGAGCACTTTTTTTACTGAATGTGTGGTCAGCCTCATACCAACCTATAAATCAAGGATAAAATAACCAATAAGACAATCTATAAGATAAATGATGAAAAATAAAATATATATACGTATTAGATACTTTTTCAAGAATGTATTAATTCTCACCAGTTCCTTTATCATTATGAAGAAGTAGACACGAGTAATATACTGTGTTTTGTTACAGACTCCTTTGAACTCATTAGCCAACTCGAAGCAGAAGAATCTCTGGAGCGTGCTTTTCAATATTTGTAACTGCTCCTTTGTCACGCTTTGTAACGGATGGGAGGCAAGGAAGGGGTGTGCCTCCTCGAGAAAAACTAATACGTACTAATTATTATTAATTCGTACTATTTTTGTCACAAACCAAGTGAAACAGTTATTTTTCCAGATTTGTATTTATTGTGTTCTTATGTCTAGTGCGTTGCTTTGTTTGTGAAAACATGCATTCCAAGCTAATAGACTTGGATTCAAATCCTACTAAAGTTGTCAGATATGACGTTCCATTTCGGGAACGCCACGTTACTAAAATGCACATACAGCGCAACTTCTTAGCAATCTATCTATCTATAATCTAAGCTGCGAAGATATGGTTACATTTAAGGCTCATATGAAATGCATGCCTACAGACAGGCACATGTAGGTTCGCGCCTACACATTCTGCATGTGTGCATACAAATCAACAAAACCTCACATGAACATAAACCTTGCAACTCCTGCCGCCGTTCCCTGAACCGGGTTGGCATTGGCAAAAGTGAACCGATTTTTACAGCATGGGTGGTCAGCCTCATACCAACCTATCAGTCAAGGAGCAGCAATGATTGTAATAAACTTCTTAGCCCAAAATCAAAATGCCGGCTAGCTTTACTCAGTTTTCATCAGAAATGAGAACCAGCCCACTCGGGAGCTGGAAAACTCCACTTCATGTAAAGTGGTTGTTGTAAGGCTGATCTGTGTCAAAGACAATGGAGTAAGAGGAAAACAATGTGGATTGTAAAACCTGTTTATTTTCACCGGTCAACCTTACACCAACTACTTTACTTGAAGTGGGGTTTTCCAGCTCCCGAGGGGATTGGTTCTCATTTCTAATGAAGCCTACGTCAAACTATCCGGCATTTTGATTTTGGTCTTAAATAAACACCGATATGGGAAATCATTCCTGACATTCTTGGTGCAGATCGAATCCTTACCCTCCGGCATTGAATGCAAGCTCTCTACCAACTGATCTATCGACCGGACTTTCTGGGGTGTGTTGCTCTAATCCCATCACAGGCTTACACATTCTTCATGTGGTATAAAAACCACTGCGACACCTTCTTAGATGCTAAAACTCATCAAATTTTAAAATTGAATAAAAGGGGTGGATTCCATACTTTGTTTAGTGCTTTTTTTCTGGAAGAAATTCTTACGTCTTTGTGGGTAGATTTTTTTATTAAATAAACAACGTTGTTTTTTTATGGCAAACATTTTGTAGTAAAAAAAAACACGTTTTTGCCGATCCAGGCCGACATGGGGTTATTTGAATATTAAACACATTTCAATATTCATGTTCTACCTTAACACTTTCTCTGCCGTGATCCCATTTTTAAAATGCTTGTTAAGATTTGATGCAACTTAGTCAAGTTTTTTTTTTAAGTTAAGTTGGCATGACATGCATGGTCCTATAAGATGATATATATTGTCTGTGATTTTTTTAACGAGATATCTCGTATGTGATTCGGTTAACGAGATATCTCGCCTGTGACTTGGTTCATTATATACCTCAGTGATTTATAATAACGATACATTTTGTCTGTGATTTAGTGTAACGAGATATCTTGTCTCCTTTTATGCAACGAGATGTCTCGTCTTTTTTTATGCAACGAGGTATCTCGTCTGTGATTTTTTAATGAGATATCTTGCCTGTGATTCGGTTAGCAAGATATCTCGTCTGTTATTCATTATAACGAAAAATTGCGTCTGTGGTTTGGTTAACGAGATATCTTGATTTTTTTATGCAAGGAGGTATCTCATCTCTGATTTTGATCTCGCCTGTGATTATGCAACGAAGTATCTCGTATCTGATTGTGTTTGAACGAGAAACCTCGTCGTTCATTTGTTCAGCGAGATATGTTGTCTATGATTCTGTTTAACGAGACATCTCGTCTATGATTTTGTTTAACGAAATATCTCTCTGTTATTTTGTTTAACAAATATTTCTTCTGTGATTCTGTTTAATAAGACATCATCTCGTCTATGATTTTGCTTAACGAGATATCTTGTCTAGCAGTCACAGCGTTACATTAAGATCAGGTATAAACACGGCCGCTCAATTGACTGTAATATCTCGACATGACGGGCTTTCCGCTACAATAAACTGCAAACATAATTGTTTATTGAATCAGTGTAAACTTCGCCTTAATTTAGAATCAAGACAAATTTAAAGCAACAGCAGCAAGATAAAATATACAGAAACATTTGATCCATAGTTTTCTTCTGTGTAAAATTTGTTTGGGCAGAAAATTATCTGATGATTAACTTAAATTTTGCTAGAAAAATATTTGACTAGTAAAACGCAAGTTCTAGCGTTTAAAACATACATTTCTTCGAGTGAAACGTAATTTTAAAAAAGTAATTTTTGTTGTTTTAATGTTTTTTTTTTCGTTAATACCTATGGTAACTTTTGCATTGAAGTTCATTTACGTGAGGGAAACTATTGCATGGATATTAGAGGCATTTGCTATGTGATCTTTCAAATTAAAAGAAAAAATGCTGATTCACTGATTTGAGAGTTTCTGAATAAAACATTTTATTGGGAGTAACTTCTCATATAGTTAGTGTACCATTTGTAAGGAGATACTCATGAAAAACTTCTAAACTACAGGATGAACTACAGGAAACTTTTTTAGTGTTTTCTCGTAGAAAATAGGAAAACACTTTATTTTTTTATTCATTTCAAATTTGTCTTGAATATGTTGGAAGTAGGAAAGATTCTTTGTAAAGCCTGGTATTTTCTACGTTTGCTGTAACTGTAACTCTATCGCCATCCCGCTAGGGGTGGCCAGAGCCTCTGCAGAGTTGCCTCCATTTCTTCCTATCCTTAAATACCTCTTTCAATTCATTCATATCCATCACCTTTTTCATGTATCTATATATATAATGCCCTACGCCGTCGTCATTCGCTTACAATTTCAATTTTCAAATAACCAAAACGACCGACCGGGATTCGAACCAGGGACCTGAGCGCGGACACGCCTCAAGGCATAGCGTCTTGACCACCTAGGCCACGTCGCTTCCTTGGAAGTGGGAGAAGTTTTTGTTTATATAGGCTACAAATTTAAGCATGGATTTGAACCTAATATTTTTATAATATAGGGGCGCTATCCTATTTGCAAGCAAAAATTTATTGAAGATAAAAAAATACATTGTACCATTATTTTGTAAAACAATACTTACAATAATCTTTAAAAAAAACAATTAAAAATCAAAATAAAGTAAGTAACGGCATACCAACTTTTACAACTGAAAAAATAAAAAGCAAAGCACCCGATCAGATCGGGATTCGAACCTACGTCTTTCAAAATCTAAACGGACGAAAAAAGATGCGCCTACGCGCGTGAGCTACAGTGAGACATGACGTCAGTGACAAGTTAACAACATATAAGCAACTGCGAAAAGTTACCATGTACCATTTTTGTAACATAGAGGCGCTATCCTATTTTTAAGCAAATATTTATTAAATAAATGAAAAATATGAAAAATCTAAATACAAACCAAAAATTCAATATGTATCATTTGAGATTCATATTAAATGCATTCCCACACGCAGACATGCATAATTTCGCGCTCACACATGCCGCATGTGAACCTACAATTTAAAAACCCAAATGTCAAATGGACATACCTACACTTTGCAACTCTTGCCGTCCTTCTCTAAAACAGGGCTGACATTGGCAAAGTGAACCATTTTTTACAGCATGGGTGATCAGCCGCATACCAACTTTTACAACTGAAAAAATAAAAAAGCAAAGCACCCAAAAAAGCGGGATTCGAACCTGCGTCTTCCAAAATCTGAACGGCACAGCAACCGAACGCCCAGCGCGTTGAGCTATCGGGACACATGAAAACGGGAAGAAATTAACAACCTATATAAAGTACTGGGAAAAGTTACTTAGTTTTCATAACATAGAGGCGCTATCCTATTTTGAAGCAAATATTTATTAATTCAAAAATAGAACACAAGATATAATGAATTAAACTAACAATTATTCTGTAAAACAATATCTTAAAAAAAAACTATGAAAAATCAAAAATTCAAAAACCAAATCTAATCTATTCTAAGTTGCAAAGATATGTTACATTGGGGATTCACATGGATTCACATTAAACCTATGCACTCTCACAAGCAGACACGCTTGCACATGCCACATGTCTAAATCTAAGTTACAAAGATATTATGTATCATTTAAGATTCATATTAAATGCATTCCCACAAGCAGACATGCATTATTCTTTTATCTCTTCCATATTCATCATATTTTTCTTACATACTCTTCTCTTCAAACATAGTCCATTTCAATAATATGGACTTTTCTAATTTCACTTTCATTCAACGTCCAGGCTTCACGTCGTTACATCAAGGTGGGTGTAAATATCGTACCGTGTACCGTCAAATTTCATTCTGGCAATATTTGACTTTTTACGGGGCGAGATTTCCCCGGTTCGTGAGTGACCATAGTAATGAGCTGTTACTGTATCCTGCCGCCGTTCCACTAGGGGTGGCCGGTACCTCCGCAGATGCGTCTCCACTTTTCTCGGTCCTTGCATACCTTTTTCATCTCTTCAACATTCATCACTTTCTTCATACATACTGTTCTCTTATTCGCACTCTGAAGGTTCCATTCTTTTGAAATCTCACTTATTTGGTCAAATGAAAATAAATTAGATGATAGGGATGTGCAAAAGTTTCTTTTAAATGGTAGTATTCGCAAATTTTACAAACAAGTATATTATTTTTTTATCCATTTCTAATAATTATACGAATTTTAACGCGGAGAAGTCATGCTGCAAAGTTCCCGTTGCCTAAATTTTAAGGGGTTGGGCTGCGTAGCAGCCAGGGGCGGAGCCCCTAGTCCTTTATTATAATGTCCTACTTGGTCGTCAATCGCTTCGACTTTCAAATTTTAAACATTCAAAATGTCTCGCCGCGAGAATCGAACCCGCATCTCCCGGGCGGAGTCGCCGAGCGACCCGGTGCGTTAGCCGATTACGCTAAACCGGCTGCTCGGCAGTGTGTGAAAATAAAATCTATTTAAACAATACAAACCTCATATTTTATGTATAGAAACTGTAATTATATAGAGGCGCTATCCTATTTTTAAACAAATATTTTGTACATACAAAACTATGTACATAAATTAGAACATAGAGGCGCTAAAAATTAACTCAATTCATAACAAATATAATTTTTGACAAAAAAAAACTGATGAACATTATGTAGTTCGCGAAAATAACAGTAAACGATAATAAATATGCCTGGAAAAACGTTCTGAATATGTACAACAATTTTCTCACTACCCCGCAAGGGCGTCGTGGGCTAGCGGTAACGTCCGCGTCTGTGATGCAGAAGGACCCGGGTTCGGGCCTGGAGATGAAATGATTGTTTTTGTTTTTTTTTGTTTTTGTTTTTTTTTCTTTGTCCCTTTTTTTTAATAAATTTGAAAGGAATGCAATTCATCGATCTATTTTGCGTTCTTTAATAAATAACCAGTTTTTAGAAATACAGATCATGGCAGAAGAAGATTTTGCATATAATTTTTTAACAAAATTGTCAGTAATTATTTTTTCTCATCAAATATTTTCAAATACGTACAAGCTTTTTGAGAGATATACTACCTAATACCTATATAATCTATTATCTATGTTGCACAATACATTACATTTGACATTCATATCAAATGCATTCCCACAAGTAGACAGGTATAAGTTCGCGTTTACACATACCCCATGATGACTTAGAACATAATAACCTTATATCAAATTAACATTCGCCCTGCAACTCTTGCCGAACTTCCCTCAAAAATAGGTGAAATTTGCAAAGTGAACCATTTTTTACAGTATGGGTGGTCAGCCGCATACTAACCTATAAGTCAAGGAAATTATTTAGTTTAGGTCTATATAATTTGAGTTGCAAAGATATATTAAATTGAGATTCATATTAAATGCATTCCCACAAGCAGACCCGTTCCTATAAGTTCACGCCTGCAAATGCTAGATGTGGACTAACAACATAGAAACCCAATCTTTAATGAACATAAGACCTGCAACTCTTGGCGACCTTCCCTGACACAGGGGTGAAATTCGCAAAGTGAATCATTGTTTACAGGGTGGTCAGCCTCATGCCAACATATGATTCAACGAAAGTTGCAAAGGTATTGTACATTTAAGATTCATATTACATGCAGTCCTACAAGCAAGCACGATCGTGTTTACACTTACTGCATGTGCACAAAAAACAAACCTCACACGAACCGCCCTACGCCCTTCCCGGAAGCCAGGGTGGCATTGGCAAAAGTGAACTAGGTGTATACAGCATGGGGTTCAGTTTCATACCAATCTATCAGATTTCCGATATATTTTTAATGGCATTCATATATCGATGTGCCTTCCTATATCGAATCGATATTTTCTAACAGTGTCGATTAACTTATTCTGATAAAATCTATAACCATTTACGGTGCATGATAATCCCGATGAATAACAGATCATAGGGTGGGCAAATGAGAATATAGAAATATTGATATTAAATCAAGATTTGCATACACTATTGATGTATCTATAACAGTATGTACAACCGTTTACAATGCGGGATAATCCCTGTGTCTTTTAATTTTTGAATGGTAAGCTTCCGTAAATTTTATTTTATCAAAGCCTACAAAATTTAAATTTTCTTTTACAAAAACTGCATGTTTTTATTTTACATGTTTTTTTAATATTACGAATTTTAACGTGAGTAAACTATGCGCAATATACACATTCTCCAAATGTTAAGGGGTTGGGCTGCGTAGCAGCCAGGGGCGTAGCCCCTAGTTTTCTTATATTACGCTCGTTTCGTATATCCCATTCTTTAACAAAATTTCTGATATGACTTTAACCTGAAAAAAAAACTACCCACACGATTGACATAAGTGCGTTCTAATAAATCAGTATAAAGTCCCTGTACTAAAGTTGAAAATACAGGACCTAACCCAAGTAACCATTTAGGTTTTAAAAAGGTTACAAAATGGTCCCACAACCTTTGTATGGAAATCGGCACGTAAGTCTTAGAAGTCTCAATAACGTTATATTTACCTTATACTAACCTCGTGAGTGCTAAAAGGGCCCCAGTTTTAGAACCTTGCGAAGAGCTACACCAAAACCTATAGCTCAAATACAGAACCGCTCTACGAGCTACGGCAGAACCCAAATATAACTTCGGCAACCTTAATTTTACCTCAATATAACCTAGCAAGACAGCGTTTACGTTCTAAATAAGTCTTGGATGTAACTCGTATACAACTTACAACTCGGGTTCTCTCGCTCTCGCTCGGGTGAGCGAGAGCGAGAGGACCCGAGAAACATCTCGCTCTCGCTCGGGTGAGCGAGAACGAGATGTTTCTGTGGAAGATTTTTTACACAGCCGTGAATTGAAATACATATTATAATGGCGCGTGCGCGCCATATTCCGACTTACCAAGTTTCAAAATGGATAGATAAGTATGAGTTGTTTTCAAACAAAATATTAAATGGCTTTAAGAAAGCAGGGGAAATGTAAAACATACTGCGAATGGCACTTTATCGTGATACTTTAGGATAATAGTTCTGTATACGAGACGGGCCTTTCGTAACTTAAAAAATTTAATATTTTAATTTTAATAAATTTTTTCAATTAAGTGTTTGGTGGTAAGTTGCATTATAAATTAAACTTATATTCATACAAAAAGGCATGTATTTTAAATCGCATAGGATACCATATTTAATTTTGGATAATTAAATAAAAATATTTCTGTTGATTAAGATAGTTAGTTTTTTTTCATTGAAAAAATATGGCTGCCGTAAAGAAATTACCAGTAAGCTGTAAAATATACCTTTTTTGCCAAAAAAAGAGCTAAAGGTTATCTCGCGGAGCTACTAACAACCACAAGGCTATTTTCGCAGCTTTAAGCTTATTGCGAGGAGCTCTTAAAGATTTGTCAGTAGCGACAATAACTGCGAAGAAACATTAGTTACCTTAAGTTTTGTTGCTGACAGGACGTGTTGTTCATCGAAAGAGTGCTAAAAAAACAGCTACAGGGTCCTCTGAAAGTAAGCTCATTTTTTCAATCCCTTGAAAGTCAAATGTTATAAAAACACTTTGGATTACGTTTAACGTCAAGTTTGTCTTTTTAACTCGCAGGTATTTTATTTTAAAGTTTTAAAAAATATACATTATTGTATTGTATAAAATTTCCTTTAAAATAGTGTTTGTGTTTACTGTTGTTATTATTACTTTTTCTTTATTTTCCGTATTTACTCAAAAACTATTGACATTATAAAAAAAATGTTAAGTACGGAACCTAAACAATGTATAGTTCTGTAATTAAAAGCAAAAACAAAATTCCAAAATACAGCACACACGAAAAAAGCCAAAAATGTAAAAAAAACGAGTTTTTTTAAATATTTTTTTGTGATGGCAATTCTTCAGTTATATATTTTGTTCAAGCTTTATAATTAAGATGCTTGATTTTTTTCATTACTGTAACTATTTAGCTAAGACCAAGTATAATATAATATATAATATATAAAGGGGCCGTCCATAAATTACGTCATCGATTTTGGCCGATTTTCGACCCCCCCCCCCCCTTACAATCATCCTATAGTCATTATCTAATGACCCCCCCCCCCTCTTGCTGTAATAATGGATGAGCTTAATAATTAATAATATTATATAACTTACATAATATTTTGTATATTTTGTAGAAATTGGTATTTACAAGAACAACGTCACTTTTGGTACTCGTACATCATTTGCCATCATCTGCAGACCAGACTCCCCCCCCCCCCCTTAATGCGAATGACGTTATATATGGACAGCCCCATATATATAATATATATAAGACTAAGTACAACAAAACCAAGTGTAAATATTATATGCTGAATCTTTTCGGGGGTAGTCGGCTACTTCCGGTAGCGGTCAGGGGTCTTCGGCACCACCGGCGATACAGCTTTCACTACATACCAGGCTACCGAGAACGCCCGAACCACTCCGGAGCGGCTCCAGACGGAGTGGACCGACAACGCCGGACGGTCCTGCAAGAAATCTATGGCGGAGATTGCCGAAGACCCCCGACCGCTACCGGAAGTAGCCGACTACCCCCGAAAAGATTCAGCACATAATATTTACACTTAGTTTTATTATAACGTTATAACTCTAAAGGTCCGAAGATGGCTTCCCTTGCGAGGCCGAAAATTCACCTATTAAATAATAAAAATCAAACGATGTTTCCAAAAAACAAAATCATATTCCACGTCGTGAAAAAAATTATCTAAATATATACATATATGTTTAGATAAAAAATTTCACGACATGGAATATGATTTATTTCTTTATTTTAACGATGTTTCCAAAAAACAAAAAAATAAATCATATACATATATATATCTAAAAATCTAAATCTTAATCTTAGCTGCAAAGATATGTATCATTTGAGATTCATATTAAATGTATTCCCACAAGCAGACACGCATAATTTCGCGCTTACACATGCCGCATGTGGACCTACAATAAAAAAAAACTCAAATGAACATAATCTCTGCAACTCTTGCTGACCTTCCCTGAAACAGGGGTGAAATTGGCAAAGTGAACCATTTTTTACAGTATGGGTGGTCAGCCGCATACCAACCTATCAGTCAAGGAAAATAAATAATTAATAATAATAGAAATATATAATTAATAATAATACAATAAATGAATAATAATTGTAATATTTAAGATGCTTTGTAGTCTTTACCATTCACCGAACTACCTACCATAAAAAATAATAAAAACTTACCGGTGTATTGATAATTCGTAAAAAAAAATTACGGACTTTACGTTTAAAATTTCCATTGAATTTCTTTGATATCACCCTGTGTCGGTTCATCTTACTAGGCAACGTATTGCTTTGAAATTCCGTAGACAACAACAGCTGTTGAGAATGCCTTTTAAAGCATTATAATATTATACTTGTAGCTCCTGAAGACAACCTATTGGTTTAGGTTCTTACCACGCAGTCCTAATTTGTTTGCCTAGACAAGTCTTATACAACCTAAAGCAATTTCAACATTCTTTTACTTTATGGTTCTAACAATATTAAAAAGATAACCTTTAGCTCTCACTTTAGCAAATGCCAACCTCTCTAGAACGTAATCAGGAATATTAGGCAACCTTAAGATCATCGGACTATAAGCTCTTGAAACTTAAGTCACAATAACGTTAATTTAACCTCTTGTCAGCAACTTCTACGTTGAAATAATAACCAGTTGGTTTTTGGACGTATAAGTTATCCTCAAGCCATTTATATGACCAAATAGCAAAGCATTAACCTTTTTATGAGCCTTATAAGACCTAAAGACAATTTTCACAACTTAGGACGACTAAAGTGGTTACTTGGGAAGTCTAGCCATCCCTTACCGAAATAGCATCAAAACTACAATCAGTAAAGTCAGGCCTGGATTAAGGGCGGCTTGAGCCGTGCGACCGAACCAGGGCCCCCGCGTCCTAGGGGCCCCTGAGTCGTTTTAGAAAATTATGCTTCAAAGATTTTTTCGGCGTACCTTTGTTCGGGGACCCAAGTTTTTAAGGCATTCATGACTAAGGGAGCCTCTCAAGAGATTAGTTAAAGAAGATATTTACTTTTAATATTTTCTAGGGTCCAAATCAAAAGGGGTTTCCTAGACTAAAGCTGCCCATTTGGCAACATGTATGTAATTGTACACATAGAAAAATATTTCAACGTATTTTTTTTACAAAAAATGACGGAAGTTTCCTCCAATAAGGATGATAGACCTCCCGAACACGTTTTCCAAAAATAAACTTAAAAGACCGTTCGTAATCGTTTTGGTTTGCAATAAGTGTCAGTGTTATGGCCGAGGGTGTCAAGTGGCCAATCTTTCTATTGTATTTGGAATAAAATAACGCTGGTTCGATTCCCACTTGGGTCCATTGACCATAACTTTAACCCTGATCCAACATATGTCACTGGGTAATTATTACTTAATAATTCATTAAAATATGAAATAATGAATTATTGATTAATGATATTCAAACCTGTCTCTGGCCAGGCAGGTAAATTGCATTCCTCTTCACAAATCTATTTTTTTTTAGTAAAAAAACCAACACTTATATTGTTATGTAAATAGGTAATGTAAATATTAAAATATGTATAAGTATTAGTCATAGGAATTCTTTATTGTATTGGTGGGTAGGATTGATAATTGTGTGTAAATAGAGAAGTCACTAGATTACTTTAATTATGTATGTGCTTCGAGAACAGTCTAGCAAAAATGTGTTCTCAACAGTTCCAGCTTCTTAGTATAAAAAGGGTGCAAGTTGCTTGCACTAGTCAGTCAGTCACCTGCGAGCTTCACCAATACATCGAACAAATTCGACCAGTGAACTAAAACCAGTGTAATGAAATAAATGAAAGTGTCTTTGTAAAAATAAATATAAACGTGTAAAATAAATAAGTAAAAAGAAGAGTAGTGTTTTATTTGAAAGTATCCGAACCAAAAAGCGTAACAATATTTTTTGATGAGCGCTGGAAGATGGGGAGCGTTGGTGGAATGGGGGGTCTCCTTACTCTCCCTTCACCAGGGCCCCCCCTGGTCTCAATCGGGGCCTGACTAAAGTCATGTTACAGTGTTGCGTTAGACTTGCAGATACCGTGACTTGGTTTCCGTGAGTCGCTGTTGACGTTGTAGGCAGGGATCCTTTGTCGCAAGTGCCGGATCCTCCGACCTGTCTCTTCAAGCCTGATTACGAATGCAAAGCCACCCTCACAAAGCCCGTAGAGGTATCCGATGTGTAGCTCCGTGTGTCGGGGACTAAACAAGGTGCCCTGAACACACATCCACTAACAAACCTTGATTCATTCTGATCTAGTGTGCTCTATCATATGTATCTAAATTGCAAAGATATATAACCTTTCTTGGACCGGTTCGTAGTCCAGTGGCAACACTTCGGACTCGTAAATGGAAGGTTGTGGATTCGAATCCCGGCGGAGCACAAAAAAGTTACCATTTATATCTCCAAATGTGCTCTTCGCTGGGTTGAAAAATTCATAAACCTTTACCAAAGACCGACCACTGAAAGGTCCATCCAACCTTACAACAACTGGGTCTTGCTTGAGAATTGGCGTTTTCTACAGCGACGACCAAGCTCACAGAGGGCTCTTGAGGTGTGATACACACAAAAACAGCATCCAACAAACAAATTATCCTAATATTATTATTATAAACATTTAGAATTCATATTAAACGTATGCCTACAAGCAGACACATATGAGTTCCCATGTTGGATAATATATTCCTCTTCAAATTTCTTCCACATATTTACTTCTCCAACAAACCGAACTTATGGTCTTTCCATTAGCTGGACAATAATGCAATATCCCTCGGGGATAACGCGGCAAGAAGTTACACTATATGTGTAGCTTAGTTGCGTTGCGTTGCGTGGATGAGCTCGATGGAAGAACTCAGAAGTATACACACTACTTAAAACGTGGTGGCTGATCTGCAGTGTTGACGGCTAAGTCAATGAATTGAAAATATCAAGTTTAATTTTAAAGTTTTTTACTGTATTTTTGGCATTAACATAGAACCAAATAGCATATAAATTGTATTTTTTTTAACCATTCAATTATAGAATTGTATTGTCCCATTATCGAATTCAAATCCACACTCAGTCGCGTTCCTAGATTGGAAGAGATATAGGGTAGTTGGTGTATGACCCTCTCGTACAAAGGATTTTAGCACAACAGATCCTTTAGATGTACGGCAACGGAAATTTATGCACGGCCCTGGAATCAAAACCAGCAGCGTGCATAATCACTGCCACACGTGGAATGCAAGCCAAGTATTCCAATAAAATTGCTTGTTGGGACAATATGGCAGGGGCAATCACTTTATAGAAGCAAACGTGGGCAACGAAGGATGCAAAATGCATTTAATTTTTGATAACGAAATGAGATTATTGAGCTTGTCTGTGGGAATCAAATCTACTACCTACCAATCATCTTCGTTTCTATATTTTAAATCAGATTTAAAATAAAAAAATTCAGTTCGTCCCCGCAGTCCTTGTTTGGCTTGTGTACCATTTGATTCAAAGGTGACCTTTCAATGAAGTTGACTTAATGATCGCATTCTACACAATCTGTTATTGTGAGAGTTATTTTAAACTTTTCTAAATTATATTAATGAAATAATCACAGTTTGAATTCACTTTTGTATATTTTTTTGTCAAGTACTTTCGCCTAAAGCATCATCAGGACAATGACCAATTTTCTAAATAAATTTCCAGTTTTCATAAGACACACTGGTCCAGGACACATTCAAACATTACTCATGTAAATTACCTCTAATGGACTTACGACAAACAAGCACTAAGGGTAAAAGTCATAGAATTTTCTGGTAACTCACATTGTACTGAAATAGTTGTTAAAACAATGAAAATAAAGTCACTCATTTCTTACAGCAGCGTATTTATTCCAATTTTATATTCAGTTCGATAGCTCAGTAGGTAGAATGCTTGAATTCCATGCCAAAAGCTCGAGTTTGAATCGCACCGAGAGTGCCAGAAATGATTCCCGTTTCGGTGTTTATTTCAAACAAAAAATAAAATACCGGCAAAGATCACACAGCCTTCACAACAAATGAGTATCTACCAGCCCCCTCGGGAACTGGAAACCCCCACTTTAATTGAAGGGGTTCGCGAAATGCCGCCCCTTTTACCGGTAAAAATAAATAGCTTCCACTCGCACATACGCTCCCTTCTGGGAGAACGCGGCAAGAAGTTGAACTATACGTGAAGCCTAGTCACGTCAGTCAGTTATATGGAAATTCAGTTTCCGCTACCGTATAATACAAAGTGTCAAAAATGTTACTACTGAAAATTATTTTCCGATTATTTTCAAAGATTGCATTTGCCTGACATGAGTGCGCTGAACGTCATAATATGCAAGCGTTATTCATAATTGAGTGTCGACAGGCTTTTAGTCCCCTTTAGGTTCGGTTACCTTGGTGACGGGGACCAAACATTGCACTTTAATCTCATAAACGACGCAATCGGTCTCATATCACGCAATATGCAGCCAGTGTACAAAGGTGTACAACAGGGTTCCATAATGAGGCCACTACTATTTAATCTAATCATGAACAATAGGACACGTATACTTGACACTGGCGCCCTTGCTCTCCGCGGAATTCGCCATACAGAAGAAGAAGAAGAACTATAGGACACAGATTAAAAAATCAAAAGATTGGAGTTTTTCTTTATCCTGATCATGCTAGGGTACTTAACGCCACGCAATTAAGTTTCACATATAGTGTAACTTCTTGCCGCGTTATCCCCGAAGGGGTCGCATGTGGCGAGTTTAACCTAGGGTAAAATATTTATTTTGTAGATACAGGAACTGGTAAACCGAAGCGGGGCTATTCTCAGACATTTAAGTCGTCGGTTGAGCCCACGCTTTGACAAACTAATGATGCCTGGGCTGTAAGTCTCATTACCACGGTCATTCTTACCTACCAAATTTTGGTAATATTTGTATAAAGACTAATCAGCTCTTCACTTGCGGCCATCTTGTTTTGACAGGTCTTCGTACAAATGCATCATTAGTTTGTCAGAGCGCAGGCTCAACGGACGACTAAATTGTCTAAGAATAGCCCCGTATGAGTCTAAGCGAGAAAGAACTCTCTCTGCGGTCTCTGGAAGGTGAACTCACAAGTGTCACCTTACCCTCCAGAAAATGGACCACCTTTTTTGGTGACTGCAGGACCATCCACCTGGAATCGACTGCCCTTAGACGTGCGTGCCAGGAAATGAAGACCCACCTCTTGAACGCTGAAAGCGCATTCGCTGTGACAAAAGTAACAAAACAGCGCTTTATTAATCAACATCATTATTGAAGAGATTTCCAATATGGACATTTTCATATCACCAAACAACGGCACCCTCTCTATAGAGATTCAGGTTTATGGGAGCGGAATTTTGATAATGATCAGACATAGGTAATTGGATGCTGCATGAAGTAGATTATTGAGGACAGCGAACAACCAGTACGCCGAGTGTACAACTGTACGTTATAACTCTATCATAACGTACAGAAAGTAAAACGCTCGATGCAGATGCTGTTCACGTTTCCATAGACTTCTTGGTGAGTGCTACGTTAGGTTTTTGACTGGGGGAAGAGCAATGTTTTACCGCACGGACTGAAATGAAGCAGACACGATAGGCATTTAATGCTCAGCAAATTGGAATTTCAATATTAAATTGTCTAGATTATAGGTTCGTATGAGGCTGACCACCTATACTGTAAAAAATTGTTCACTTTGCCAGTGTAACCCTCGTTAGACATTGCTGTAATCCGAAAAAAAAATCATAGCTTACGCTCGCTGGTGCATAGTAAAAATGTCACCTAATTAAAAAAATTGTAATCAGTTCATTCTTAAGTTCGTTCTCTCTCGCTCGGAAAGGTTACCTCCTGAAGGCGTTGCCTACGTCACCCAAGAAATTTCGAAAATATCTCATGAAAAACATTACGGTTAGTGGAATACCCAAAAAGTGTAATTAATTTTAATTTGAGATTAAATAATCTACGTATTGGAATTGTTGAAAGATACACAAAAAATAATTAAAAAGGTTATTATTTACAAGTCGATTTATTTCCTCGAACGCTTTCAGTGTTATCAATCACACCATTATCAAGAGAACATCTCGCTCGAGGAAATAAGCCAACCCGTGAAGAAAAACGTTATTTTTTTTTTCATTATTAATTTAATTTATAAATAATATTGCTTAAAAGTTTATGGTTAATATACTTATTTCATAAAGCAACAATGCTCCTTAATTAACAGGTAGGAATATGAGGTTGAGCACCATATTTTAATTCATATTTTCACACACAAACATATTTGCCATTTTTTTGTGATTTTAACAGAGAGCCCATAATTTAATATTGGCTTTCAGCTTTGATATTGCACACGACAAAGCTTTGTCTATAAAACAACAATGATAACTTTCAGAGCGCTACATTTTTGTGTTCTGTTTGTTTTTATTTTTTTATTCAGTTAACAAAACACAACAGTACCCTTAATACGAGTTGCAAAACTTGAGTAAAGTAAAGTTTACGGAAAACATTAAAGAGTGATTTCTCCCAAAATCTGCCGTTTTTGTTTCTTACACTTTATGGTCTTAGCAAAAGGTGTTACAGTGATGACGAAAATCAAGTTCAAACAAACAAAAACGGCAGATTTTGGGAGAAATCCCTCTCTAATATTTTCCGTAAACTTTACTTTATTCAAGTTTTGCATCTCGTACTAAGGGTACAGTGCCTACAACATCTAGTTCTATATTGTTAAGGTTTTTAATATGAATTGTTTTTAGAGTTAGTTTATAGAGTTTTTTGCAATCTCCAATTAGACTTTGAAGGAAAAACGGGTGCATATTAAAATAACGATTTTTTTTATGTCCCAATCGCCTTTAGGGCCAAAATCTTGTCGGTTACACCAAAACCATACTTCGAAAACGCAGTTGTTTGTTTGGGCATAAACAACACAAAAATCATCGTAGAGCTATGGGAGTTAGCGCATTAGAAAGAGCGGAAATTTTCAATTAGGATAGCATTCATAACTCATTTTTGACCAAAATGTCGCTTATTCTCGCCCTACTGACTTTTAACAGTCAATATGTAAACACAGACGGTGTTATTCACACACGGCAAATCCATGGCTCAACCGCTATTTAAAGTGATTTTCCGTACACAAAAACGATGATCCATGGATCAGTTATGGATCAAATACGTAGTGTGACAAAAAAAAATCCTGCATTACCACTTTTGGTTCTATACGACTCTTTTACCCAAATTTGAATTATTCTACACGAAAAGTTCACAGAAGTTTTCATACTTCAGTGATTTAAGGGAATAACAGTTTACATAGGGGTGGGAATATTTAGGGAACCCTTTCAGTGAGTGAAGGCTGAAACTTGAGACCCTTATATTAATTTTGATTTATGCATATTCATCTCTGTACAATACAAGCACGGCTAATTGAAGGAGAGAGCAAATAAAGAGACGCCAATCCTGGGATTGCGAATGACATTCCGAACGTCTGCAAAGTTTATATAATAACAGAAGGAGAGAGTTTAGTAATGAGGAATGTTAAAGACTACACTACCTCGAGTATAAAACATTCTGTAAACTCACCTCGATTGCGTAAATCGAAAAAATCATGAAAAACATCTAAATTATTAACTACGAGTGCTCCCGTTTATTCCATACGTTTTCTCTTTTTAAATCGATTTGCGAAGAGAAATTCGCTTGGGTAAAAATAGGTATTAACATTATTCATTGGTTAATATTTTAATGGCTTATTATTTGATAATTGCCCAATGACATCTGTTGAACCAGAGTCAAAGTTATTGCCGATAAGATACGACGCAGGCAGGGCTCGAAACCTGGTTTTGTTGTATTTAAAATGTGAATTAAAACCAGATTAAAAATTTAAACTTTTTTTATGAATAAGGGGAAGCATGCCCCTAAATCTAATCTAATCTAATCTAAGCTGCAAAGATATATATCATTTAAGATTTAAATTAAATGCATTCCCACAAGCAGATATGTATAATTTCGCGCTAACACATGCCGCATGTGGACCTACAATATAAAAACCCAATCTCAAATGAACATAAGCCTTGCAACTCTTGCCGTCCTTCCATGAAACAGGGGTGACATTGGCAAAGTGAACCATTTTTTTATATTATGGGTGGTCAGCCGCATAACAACCTATAAGTCAAGGATTATACATGACAAAGATGACTGTTTATCATTTCATATTCATTCACGTTTACATAAAAAATATATTCAAATGCGATAGGTAGAGCGCTGAAACATGCAAACGTATCGTCCCCCCCAGTGCTTGTTTGGATTATCTACCATTTGATTCAAAGATGACCTTTAAATGAAATTGTCTTAAGAATCACATGAAAAAAACTGAAAACACGATAGTGTGAGAGTTTTTAAAAACATTTTTGATCCATTCATAAGATACATCCATTGGTCCAGTATGCAAACAAACATTACTAATGTCCTGCAATAAGAGCAAACACATCCAATTTTGCGGACAGGAGCTTTGGGGTAGCCGGGCCAGTTGCCTGGAATAAGCTGCCTGTCGACCTTCGCTCTGACCAGCCCACCATCGCCTTCAGAAGAGGACTTAAGAAAATGCTGTTTTCGTAGAGCCACGGCGCCCTTGAGATGGTATGTGATTATTAAACGGCGCCACCGGAAATAAATCATCCATCATCATAATATATTATATCATAATGTGAAATTACTTCTGTTGGACATAAGACAAGCAAGCACTAAGGGGACTGTATGATAAAAAAGTTCGAAAATCAATCGTGATTTTCTTTCACTCAGCTCAATGTAAGAATGAAAAGTTTAAATTTTATTCTAACCTAAGGTAAAACAGGGCTCACATTAAAAAATGGCACGCAAGTATGATGAATGCTGAGGGAGTATTTGCATTAAAATGCCCCACGTCATTCAGTCGTAAGAGAAGATATACCCAGTTAATACATACGTAGATAGCTTTTCTATAAAACAGTGATTCCCTAACCATGGTACGCGTACCACCAGTGGTACATGCAGCCATGGCCATAGGACATGGCCATAGGTACATGACCCAAATACTTCCTCTCTTGTCTCGAACATGCAGCACTATTTTCGCACTAAGAGTATTGTATTTTTTCTGTAATTAATAAATAAACCATTTTGAATATATTTTTTAACTGATTTATATATTTTTTAAAAACTAGTTTTTGATTAAAACATTGTTTTATTTTCAACACGATATTGATTTTATTTTAATTATAATTTACAAACGTTTTCGACCTATGTGGTCATCTTCAGGTACAATAAAAGTTTTTTTAATAAATTTTGTCATTAGGTATGAATGAGTTTCTTGACTTATAATAATAATAACAGGCTGATTTATTTTAAATTACACATGATAAGAGAGCGCCGTTTTTGTGTGTGTGACACCTCAAGGGCCCTCTCCGATCATGGATAAGACTTTCTAAACAAGTGTGCCTTGAGTGCTCCTCGAAATACACCCACAGATTTGAAGTTCTTCACTCCGGGTGGCAGTCTGTTCCACTCCACCGGCCCCGCAACACGGAAAGCGCGGTCTCCGATAGGTTGGTCTCTTATAGGTTGGTATGCGGCTGACCACCCATGCTGTACAAATGGTTCACTTTGCCAATGTCACCCCTGTCTTAGGGAAGGACGGCAAGAGTTGCAGGGTTTTCCATTTGAGATTTGGTTTTTATGTTGTAGGTTCACATGAGGCATGTGCAATCGCGAACTTGTACGTGTCTGGTTGTTAGAATGCATGTAATGTGAATCTCCAATGTAACATATCTTTGCAACTTAGATTAGATTAGGTATGAATGTCAATATTTTTTTTAACTGTTACACTTCAATGGTACGCGAAATTAAAAGTTTGGAAATCACTGCTATAAAAGCCTGCATGCATGATGTACCTACCAATCGGAATTATTTCGATCCCGCGGGAATAAGCTGCATCGTAAAGCGGATCGTTAAACCGCGATAAATTATCGGCAAAACATACGAGGATTAATGCGATTCTCATTTCAAAGGATTTGCGGCTTATTTTCGGACGCAAACAAATAAACACGTGAGCCGACTATAAATATACTCGAGGAACTATTAATATGATCCGTGGAAAGACGAAAAAAAACATGCGAAACTATCCTGTATGAAAAAGGTTATGACTCTGGAGGAAATGAAGGAAGTATGTAAGGACAGAAAGAAATGGCGGTTGATCTGTGATGTTGGCGGCTAGGGTTTATTAAATTGGAATTTGTTTTCTGTTTGAGTTTTGATGTCCATAGATATTTTTATTTATTGATTTAAAAATGTAATTTGTCGTGTATGTTCCTTGACTTATAGGTTGGTATGCGGCTGACCACCCATGCTGTAAAAATGGTTCACATTTGCCAATGTCACCCCGGTTTCGGGGAAGGACGGCCAGAGTTGCAGGGTGTATGTCCATTTGAGATTTAGTTTTTATGTTGTAGGTTCACGTGCGGCATGTGCAAGCGCGAACTTGTACATGTCTGGCTGTGAAAATGCATGTAATGTGAATCTGCAATGTAGCATATCTTTGCAACTTAGATAAGATTAGATTAGATGGGGAATTTACACAATATTTGTTGCTGGACTTATAAGGATCTACGGATCCAGGATTCTTTGTATAGTACCGAATGTGCGGTCTCCCACATTTATGTATAAAGATATTGAGACCCATACCATAATTGCAGGCGATTACCTACTTCGAGTGCATCGGTCGGAGATCTATAATCTATAATCTAAGTTGCAGAGATATATTAACATTTAAAGCTCATATCAAATGCATGCCCACAAACAAACATGTGTAGTTAGCGCTTACAAATAAAATCCAAACCTCAAATGAACATAAACCCTACAACTTTTGCCGACCTTCCCTGACACAGGGGTGACATTGGCCAAGTGAACCATTTTTTACAGTACGGGTGGTCAGCCTCATACCAACCTATAAGTCAAGGAATATGTAGATACTCGCAGGAAATCAAAACTACGAGCAAGCGCTAGACCCTAATCTAATCTAATCTAAGTTGCACAGATACGAGTATAATATAACATTAAAGATTCATATTATATCGACGGTTTAAAGGAAGTAGGGCATTTAAACGACATTTTGGTCAAAAATGGGTTATGAATGCTATCCTACTTGAAATTTTCCGCTCTTTCTAATGCGCTAACTCCCAAAGCTCTACGATGATTTTTGTGTTGTCTATGCCCAAGCAAACAACAGCGTTTTCGAAGTTTGGTTTTGGTGTAAGCGACAAGATTTTGGACTGTTTTTTTCCTAAAGGCGCTTGTGACATAAAAAAAATCGTAAAACCACATTATTAGGAATGGCAATCAATGTCTTTATTTTTTTAATTTAAGAGCTGTTTTAAAAAATATATATTTAAAAATCCATCACTTTGTCACAAGGACTTATCTCATTTTTCCGATTATTAAACAGGGAGATTTTTATTTTTTAAAGTGGAACGAGAAAAGAGAAGTAGAGACACGGTAATGAAATTATGTAGGGAATATTGCAAGACGGAAAATGAGTTTACTCCGGAAGATATGATCGAATGTTCAGCGTCTTTTTCATCACGGTTCACAATCTCCTTCTTATTAGACGCGAGCACAGTAGAGAGTCGATTATCCGACCCGATTGAGAGACAAGGATGTTCATGAAATCGTTTTTTTTCGTATAATGTATAATCGAACTGTACGTACGGTGGAAATGAAGCATTTGAGAAGCATGACAGGAAAAACTCTGAGGTACAGAGTTAGGTATGAATGGGTAAAGAAATAATGTAATTTGAAAGAGGATGTGAAAGTTAAGGTACAAAAGAATGTGATGAGATGGTTTGGGCATGTGGAAAGAATGAATGATGATAGACTGACAAAGTATGTATACAAAGAAAGTGTGAAAGGAAAAAGAGGGAAGGGAAGACCGAGAAAAGTATGAAGTGATCAGATTGAGGAGATTGTGAAAGAATGGGATATACAAAGTGAGCGGAAAAGAAGAAAATGCATGCAAAAGGTGATGGATATGAATGAATTGAAAGATGTATGTAAGGATAGGAAGAACTGGAGGCAGCTCTGCAGAGGCAGAGAATGCATATAATGTGAATCTCCAATGTAACATATCTTTGCAACTTAGATTAGATTATATTAGATTAGTACCTAAGCCAGTTTTTAACAGCTAAAAATGGAGGCAGCTCTGCAGAGGCTCTGGCCCCCCCAAGCGGAATGGCGACAGAGTTACAGTTACAGTTTCACTTGTACTACAGCAGCCCGGCCGGGTGACGACACAATTTTGTCTATGTCAATTCATGAGCGGATCTAATTTAAATTAATATTAGGGTAATTAAAATAAATGTTGGGTGAGCGCTGCTTTTGTGTGGATCACACCTCAAGAGCCCTCTGCAAAAGTATAATATGAATATCTCGACATATGTAGGTACTTCCTCGAATATACTTACTCGTAGGTCCTTGACTTATAGGTTGGTATGACGCTGACCACCCATACTGTAAAAAATGGTTCATTTTGCCAATATTACCCCTGTTTCGGGGAAGGTCGGCAAAAGTTGCAGGTTTATGTTCATTTGGGATTTGTGTAATTTGAAAGTACATATTCATCATTTGTAAGCACGAATTTACACGTGTTTGTTTGTGGGCGGGTATTTGATATGAGTTTTTAATGTTAATATTGTCTTTGCAACTTAAATTATAGATTATAGATTTTAGCATTGCAAATTTGTATTGACAAACAGACCACATCAAAAATGTCAAGAATCAACTGAAAAATATTTCATTGTTTTATGGATAGGTATACTTAAATAACATAAAAAAATTAAAATCTCTTCACCATATTGGATTTCCAAAACTTATTACATCCCCACACTCAGCAAAATGTAATATCACTTGGCCGGGCTAGAGACAGGACACAGAGACACAACTTCAATAAAAAATCAAATAGATAGTTTGAAAAGCCATTAAAACGCTACGTCCTGCATTTAGCAAAAACGTCAAATTCATACTTTTCACAATGCTGTTAACTAGAAAAACTCCCTGATTATCGGAAATACATTTATTATTTACTATGTCGTCACATAGACGAGGGATTTTTTTATTGCGTCGAATCCATCCCATACCTTGCGATGCTCATTTCAACTTTTCCCACAGCGCAGCGCAGGACTTTTAAGTGGATTTTTTTAAAAGCATGTCCAGCGGAGTGACGCAAGCATTTTTTAGTTATTTTCTACACGGAACAGAACTTTCCCTCAGTTAGTGCGGGCTTTGAAATTTTCTCTGTGAAATTATTTTTGCGTATGGTTTTCAGTTTTTTCAGGCCGCCAACCTTTTAAGCTGAAACTTTTAATTGGCCTCCCAGGGGAATCGGGGTTTTCGTCATTTTTCAGCATTATTAATGATGTCGAGTCCTTTTTTATGTCATTGTATGAAATAATGTGTTAGCCCCTTTTTATACGATCCGGTTTCGGTCATCCGGTAGCGTCTACCCGATCTCGAAATGTATGCGATTTCTGATTTAACACCGGACCGGATCGGATGAGAAAGTATTAAATGAGAGCCATTGATATATTAAATTAAATATATTTATATCGATGGTGAGAGCCTACACGTGTTTTTCTTAGATTAATGTATTGTTACGTTTTTTGCTGTATTCTCTTTTTAATTAAAATGACTGAATTTATTTTTACAGAATGCGTAAATCGAAAAATGTACGAAAGATGCTACAGCAATCCTAGGGAGTAATTAAGTTTTCATACATATTTTCAAATTACTGAATGGAGGGGAGCAGAGACATAGACAAAATTTGTATCGTCGAAAAAGGAAAAGACAAAGAAATATTTTGTTATCGGTTGCTAAGGGATCTTGCTTGAGGATTGGCGCTTTGTAGCGACGACCAACACGATATACACCTCTGCGGCACTACAACAAGTGTCATAGACCCCTAGAGTCTCTGAAATATAGGGGATCTCCCGCACAGGATTTCTTAAAAAAAAAAAGGACAGCAATCCCATACAAGACAAACGTTTCCTCTCCCAGAAAAAAGTTCCAAATTCAGAAAGGTCCATTTTTAATATTTGATATGGTGATTTTTCCAGGATGACATAGACCGGATGGACCCGCCAGACGCATTTGTGGTGATCTACTCTGTGGTGGACAAGGCGTCCTTCCAGAAAGCAGAGCAGGAGATCTCTCGGCTGCACGACGCGGAGCTGCTGAGGACACGACCACTCATCCTGGTCGCTAACAAGATAGACATGGCCAGGAGTAGAACGGTGTCTTCTCAAGGTATAAGCTATGTCATAATCATCCTAGTCGCTAACAAGATAGACATGGCCAGGAGTAGAACGGTGTCTTCTCAAGGTATAAGCTATGTCATAATCATCCTAGTCGCTAACAAGATAGACATGGCCAGGAGTAGGACGGTGTCTTCTCAAGGTATCAACTATGTCATAATCATCCTAGTCGATAACAAGATAGACATGGCCAGGAGTAGGGCGGTGTCTTCTCAAGGTATCAACTATGTCATAATCATCCTAGTCGATAACAAGATAGACATGACCAGGAGTAGGACGGTGTCTTCTCAAGGTATCAACTATGTCATAATCATCCTAGCCGATAACAAGATAGACATGGCCAGGAGTAGGACGGTGTCTTCTCAAGGTATCAACTATGTCATAATCATCCTAGTCGATAACAAGATAGACATGGCCAGGAGTAGGGCGGTGTCTTCTCAAGGTATCAACTATGTCATAATCATCCTAGTCGATAACAAGATAGACATGGCCAGGAGTAGGGCGGTGTCTTCTCAAGGTATAAGCTCTGTCATAATCATCCTAGTCGCTAACAAGATAGACATAGCCAGGAGTAGGACGGTGTCTTCTCAAGGTATAAGCTATGTCATAATCATCCTAGTCGTTAACAAGATTAACAGGAGTAGGACGATGTCTTCTCAAGGTATCATACTTATTAGATAGTTCATTTCTACTGTATGGACTTTACTAATTTCACTTTCACTCACCGTCCAGGCTTCACTTCCATACATCAATGCATGCCAACACAAAATACTTCTAATATTTTGTTTTAATATTTCAGACGGCAAATGCTTAGCGTGCACGTATCGAGCCAAGTTCATCGAAATTTCCGTAGTCATCAATCACAACGTGGACGAACTGCTGGTGGGGATCCTGAACCAAATCCGGCTCAAGGAGGAGCACACCAGCTCCCAGGGCTCCCGGGAGGGGTCCCCGGCGCAGTGGTACAAATCCAAGGGCGTAGTCAGAGCCAGCATGAAGGCGCGGCAGATGCTCACCTGGATATTCGGCAAGGAAGACAACAAATTCAAGAACTGTGAAAATCTTCATGTATTATAAAAGTAAACAACAATCAAATGATGAACTTTTTTTAAGATAGAAATGTTTGATACAATAAAAATATACCTAACTGAAAAATGGCAGAAGAAATTGAAACAGTAAGGGCCGTTACAAACTAGACAGATTTTTTTTTTTTACAATAACAAAAGTTTTTATTTTTTTTATTTGGATATTAGACAACCCGTTATGGGAGAATTTCTCGACGTTTCATTGGTGAGGTAGCCAACGTCTTCAGGAGACACCCTCTCTGCACGATGCCTGAGTCAAATGACGACTGAGTAAATATGTCAAACAACCGTAATTCCAATGTAAACCTAACAACTAGACACATTCTGCCTGGCTTGTCTATGGTTTGTATGTGGATTACCGGGTCAAAAGTGTAGTAGCGGATGGCGATGTATGAAAGCTTTCACGCAGTCTGTCCGTTAATCCATAGACAAACCGGGTAGAATTTGTCTAGTGTGGAAAAGCAAATAAGCCAATAAAGTATTAAACATTTATGAAAACTCCCCTTGATTGCATAAATCGGAAATTTATGAAATATACAATGGCACTCCTAGTGAGTCAGCTACTTTTTATACATTATTTTGGAGTTTACACAGTATTTCTACTCGGGGTACTGATTTCATCAACAGCACTTAAATTTAAAGTGTCCTCTAATAAATAAAGTGGCATGTGGAAGCTATTGATTTTCACAGGTAAGGCCTTACGCCAACCACTTTGTTTGAAATTTGGTTTTTGCAATTTCCGAGAGAGCCGGTTCTTGTACATTTTTGTAAAGATTTTTTTTTCTATTTGCTACTGAAATTGTATTTTGGATGTGTCCATTTTTTTAATTAAGGATTTGTTAGTAAAATCAAAGTTAAAATATTTCAAAGGAAGAAGTGAAAAAAATGGATGCTTGAAAATTCAAATGAAATCTACCAGTCAAATAGAATACCAACCCAAAATTCAAATACCTACTGAAATATGTATTATTGTTTATGGCAGGAACTTTTCAACCAATCAGAGCTCAATAAACTCACTTCCTGTTTCATTATGGACCAATCCTGAAGCATTCTACAACTTGAAGTACTTCTGTCAATCTTTATATCTCTCAATAAACAAGAAGTATCCAAAAATAAAAGTACAATGTTCAAGAGATTTACATAAATAGAATTTATGTAATTAACTTTTTTCAACTGATTGTAAATTGTTATTGTTTTATATTGTAGAAATAGTTGTTAGCCTGTGCCCAAAGAAAAATATACTTCCCTATAACTTTTATTGTATGTGAAATTCATTAAAATAGATCCAACTTGGAAAGCAATATTTTTCCTAGATGATGTCAATAGACAGTTTTCTACCTTACCCACAAAATCTTTCCTATTTTCATAATATAAACTGAAAACCATGACCTCCCAATTGTATTGAACGGTCAAACAGAAATCCTGTAATTTGGTATTTAACCTTTTATAAGCGCTTAAGTTAAAATGAAATAGTAGAATTTTGTATTTATTATCAAATATTTTTAAAATATTCAAACAACATAAAAAAAAAATTAGAGTCGTCAAAATTGGCATGTATGTTCCATATTCAAATATTTAAAATTTTAAATTCGGAATAAAGTCAACCATTCTCTCACGAGTAACATTTCTTACAGTATTCAAACTTAAAGTAAGATGGAACAATGGAGTCAGGGCAAACTTGAATTTAGAATTTTTTCTCAGCAGGCAAACTTCACACTTGTATGTGACTACGGTTGTAGATAAGTAAGTAATATATAATCTAAGATTATAGCTTTCTAACGACTCCAGTCCCAAGTGCCCGTTGAGAAAAAAGTCTACATTCAAAAAGCAAGAGATAACTAAATATTTGTTTGCCTTTTCCCTAGCAAGCGGGCCATGTGATGTCATAATTTTGTCTACATCACTCCATAGACAAACAAGTTTTGATGTCACACGGCTGGGTTGCTAGGGAAAAGGCTAACCAATATTTTTTTGTAGCTAAAAATCCTAGCTTCATAAATGTATGACATTAACCTGCCAAAAACAAACAAATTTGGAACATCCCTGCCAAAAACGTTCCGACTCTATCGTGGAAAATATAAAGTTGCCCGCAACAAAAATATCATATGAGTCATCTGTTTCCAAAGTATGCTATCTCCACACAAACCATTTTTGATAAATCTAACATTTTTAATGGCGACAATCGTGGAATTTGGAAAAAAGACATTGACAAGCTTGTTGCTTTTAGTCAAGGTATAGCGGGTATAGGAACAACAAAAATACACACATATTCAGGGTAATTATATACCTTGACAAAAATATGTAAAAGTCATTTTTACTGTAGGTAAATGGAAATAGCAGATTTGGAAACAGGCGACTCATATTCTTATTTTCTTCATGTATTTTATTTATAGGTATTATTACACCAAAATCCCTTCCTTGCCTTCTAATTTCACGTAAATTAAAGATAATATGTGCCTTTGAATATGTTTACATTGTGTAAGATGAGTTTTATTGAATTATCATTGTCTATACCTAGTTGAAAAAAAAATACCTATCCTGTCATAAAAATATCCTGTCGTAAATGTCAAAATAAACCTTAATCTTCATTATTGTAATGTAAATTTAAAAAAAAAAAAGCTAAACAGTAAAGGTTACTGCCTCCCTCTTTGTGCAGCAGTGCTGAAGTTGCAAATTGCTTTTATGATCGCCAATCTTCACTGAAGAGGCACAAGAAGAAGAAATTAAGAAAAAATGTTAAAACTCGAGCTTGAGAAAATTAGTTACTGATGTATCTACTATTACTTTACTAATAGTTTAAGTTTTAAATATAATTGTATTCAAATATTTTAATCTTTGTGCCCAGAGTATTTTGAAAATCATTTTAGGGAGTGGTTTTTTAAAGTCCTTTTTTGTAGAAACATAAGCGAGTACACTACAGAATAAGTTTTAAAGAATTTACATTAGAGTTACATGAAAGATTTATACCTGATTTCACAGACAACTTTTACATTTGAAATATTCTTAGGCCCGGTATTTTCAACGTAAGCATAGCGAATTTATACTGAATGAAAAGGACGCACTTATGACAAGCTTGTGGGTACTTTTTTTTATTAGCTTAAAGTTACATATCATGCTTACGTTGAAAAAATCGGGCCTTAGTTAGTTTGGAAAGTTTTAGGAAGAAAAAAATAGATTTATGTAGGTATTTACCTAGTTCGGCAAAAAGCTTAATTCCGATCTATAGCTCAGTCGGTAGAATGCTTACGTTCCATGCCAAAGAGCTAAGGTTTATTCCTCAAATTTTATATGAAATAGTTGGCAATTGAGGCAGGTCCCCTTACTGTAATAAAATAAATAGATTCCACTCGCCACATGGCACCCTTTCAGGGAAAAAGCAGCAAGAAGGTGTTCTATATGCACAGTTGTTTGCCTATGTATTGAACTACTTTGTGATGCTGAGAAACCATGATGTGAATATTTTTGTCTTCTAAAAGGATTGGATTTGCACTCGAGAGTTGCTTTCCGGGATCTGGTGCCCTAGTCTATTGGAGCTGGAGTTTCCTGATGTTTTGCAACATGTATTCACGCTAAAGAAGTGCATCGCAGACATGGACAAAACGTCTGGAAGCTCTAGCTCCAATTCACCATGGAAACAGATCCCAGGATGCAACTCTCCAGTGTTAACAGCCAGTCGTGTAAACTCCTATTGAATTTAAACTGAAATTACAGTCATTTGACACATTTACAAATTCAGATTTCAATTGATTTACAAAATCAGATATAAAACAAACAGTTATAGATTAATTAAATCTATTCTCGTCTCTTTTTTAGTGACGTAACCAGCTTTTTCAATGACACATTTGTTGTGTGGTGATCAAGTATGAACTGTTAAATGCTTTCCACTAAAGGATACCTAAAATCGAAGAGTCGTAGATGAAATTAGGTATAAGTAAGTATATCTTTATGTAAATCTAATTTACAGTAAACAATATTAAATACCTATTAAGATACTTTACAATTACATTTTAGAATCCATATCAGAAATTACTTAGATCATTGAAATCATCGTACCAATTTTTATATATCAACAAAACCAATGTATAAACCTAGCTCCTAAATACTCTACAATCCAATGGTCCAAATTTACTATTGTGTTATACATTTAATGTAAAAAATGAACTATTTATTGTATATTCCCTTACACCAACCATTTACAATCTTTCTATTTTATACATTTGTGTACAAAAATATAAATAAGTATTCATTTTGTAGTTATTAGATCACAGTGGTACACATATCGTAATGAACATGTTTGAAAATGGAACTAGCAGCGCCATCGTGTACAACATATAACCATGAAGTTAGTGTGGTTTTGCTCATGGTTTTTATTTTAAATTTTGACAAAAAAAAGCTAGCTTTAAATGCCAAAAAATAAAATAAACTTTAAAAGGGAGATTATGCTTTAAATGAAGTGGCATTTATTGATAAAATGTAAAAGTATGCCCATTGATTTAGTCATTTGGTCTGCCCATATTATCAAAGCAGCGTCCTTGCTCAAATGTAACTCACATTCATAACGATGCGTGAACCATTGTAGGTACATAGTTATTAAGTTTTTTGTTGTGATTTTGTGTGAAAAAAAATGTTTGTATGATATTAGGTACTTAAGGTAACTTTTCACTTTTTTTGTAAATATATTTAGAAAAAAAAACATTTTATAATAATACCTGTTTCAACGTTTTTAAAAAAGATAAAATGGAGTCTGCACATTTAAATCAGGGGAAAAACTGTGATGTCACTTAATCAGCTTCAGAGCACTTGGAAATGGTTGCTAAGGACTTAAGTTCCAAACCTGACCACCACCGTCTTGGGGATGTCCGATGATAGACCAGTTGGTCTGTTTCTTCAGTTCCTTGGACCTTGAGTATACCGCTGTACAGAGTCAGGATGAGCTGGGAGTCACAGGACTTACGACCTGTCTCTGGTTGGTTAAGGATTCTTTCGTCATGACAAGGTTCCCAATTTCTACCAACTCATCCTTCCTCCCAATATGTAAATCCGATTTATTACATTTCATGGCTAGAGGCGTCTTGTGTATAACAGCACCATTGTGTTTTTCTGGACTAGCTTTGATTTCGAATGCGGCCAGTATACAACATAGATTCATTTATATCATGCAACTATCAGTTTTATTTTTATTTTATTACGGCTGCCACAGAGAGCAGCTTTTCCTGTTAGGGGATTCCCAGCTGTCTTTCCGCCTCTTAGGAGGTCTTCCACGAGGAGAGGTTCCATTATCTAGTTCCATTGTCTAGTGGTAACGCTTCGGACTCGTAAGTGGAAGGTTGTGGGTTCAAATCCTGACGGAGCATAAAAAATATATCATATAAATTATATATTTTCAAATTTTCTCTTCGCTGGGTTGAAAAATTCATAAACCTTTACCAAAGACTAGACATCAAAAAGTCCATCCAGCCTTACAGCAACTGGGTTTTGCTTGAGAATTGTCGCTTTCTACAGCGATGACCAAGCTCGCAGAGGACTCTTGAGTCACACAAAAACAGCTCTCACCAAATAAATCATCCTAATATTATTATTATTAGGCTGGTTATGTGGTGTGATATATGGGGGTCTGGTTTTGTCTATTTTTTATACATGGCCGTACCACTACCTCGTTTGTGATCTGTTTCACTTTATAACGTCGTCTACCTCACACATTTCACGTATTCTTGTGTTTCTCACTCAATATCTCAGAGACTTACCTACTAAGGACAGCTTTTATTTAGTCCTTATCGGGTCTTATATTCTACAATGCTCTCAAATACAAAAAAACAATAATAACCTGGAATATTTTTTTCATTGTGGGCGATAACCTGTGATGTCATCCAGATGTGGGAGATTCTGAATGTGCCGACTCCATTGTTGTTAGTATGATAAGTGGGGTGACAATAATTTATGTCCATTTAAATAGTTGAGTTTGCAGTGCTGTCATCAAAACATACAGGAAACATAGCTTAACAATATGATATACTATATCTTAAAACATAAAATTGCTCCATACTGTTGAAAAAACAATCTGTAATCAAGTTAAATTAAAACAATGTAAAAAATCTTTCAATTTATTTTTATTTACAAACGTTAACATAACACAAGACCTACATAACTAAGAGCAAACAGTCGTTAACAGAAAAATGCATGCAATCAAAACGTTGTGTTTTTCATGATGGCCGACTTGCATGGTGTCGCAATAAACTTGAAAAAATAATAAATGTCCAACATCAGTTAAGTAATCAATTTATAGATGTTTTTAGGTTTTTACGGCAGGCTTCAAATGATGGACATTCAGCTTCAAAGTTTTGTTGGCCGTGGTCTCAGTGCCATAGCTCAGAAGAAGTTACCCACAGGCCACAGTTTATTCTGGTTCAGACCAGTCGATAGCTCAGTTGCTACAATGCTTGCATTCCATACCGATGGTTCTATTCCCACCAAGGGTGTGAGGAATGATTTCCAGTTTTGGTGTTTATTGCAAAAGCTGAATTAAATTCCAAAAGGCTTACTCAGCATTTACAATAAATGAGAATCAGGCCCCTTGAAAGCTGGGAAACCCCAATTCAACTACAGTGGTTGGTGTGCACTCTACTTGCCACCCCTTCTTTTTACTGATTTCTTTATTTGTTTCGATTTAGTAATGAAACGTAAGACATGACAAACAATAAACCATACCTGAAAATATCAGGAAAAATATTATCGCGTGAGCTATGTATTTTATTAGGAAGGATACTGGCAGGGAATCCCAAACTGCGATGGGAGGATGAAGTAAGAAATTCCACACAGTTTCTCTAGATTCTAGAGTCTAGAAGGTAAGTTGGAAGATGGCTGCAGGGAACAGAAACAATTCAATACACAGTATTTGAGGCGCTAAGACTTGATTCGGGCTGTTTAACAGCCTTCCAATGCAGAGAAATCAATTTCATTTACACGACCCTACTGTTCAACTATCTTTGTATGCTTTACTAAACAAAATGTAAATGTGAATCAGCTTACAAAGCACTGATTGATATACAAGATTTAGATGGTGCATCATGGGCGTACCCAGGAAGAGCCAGGGGGGGCAGCTGCCCCCCCCTGGAAGAGAAAAATTGACCTTCTATAATCTATAATCTATAATCTAAGTTGCAAGGATATATTCATTTAAAGCTCTCAGATGTATGCCCACAAATCAACAAGTGTAGTTCGCGCTTACAAATGCTGAATGTGTACTTACAAATAAAATACAAACCTCAAATGAACATAAGCCCCACAACTTTTGCCGACCTTCCCTGAAACAGGGGTGACATTGGCAAAGTGAACCATTTTTTACAGTATGGGTGGTCAGCCTAATACCAACCTATAAGTCAAAATAATCCAAAATTGTATTGCAATTACTAAAATTACCATTATTCGATAATGTCTTGCCCCCCCCCCCCCCCCCTAGAGGAAATTACGTGCCTACCTCCCCCCACCGTCGGCGATATATTTTGGTGACGATGATCATCAATTTTCCAAAACCTGCCCCCCCCTAGATTTGATCCTGGGTACGCCCATGTGGTGCATGTAACACAAAGTACTCTTATGTGCCACAAAATTAAAATAAGTGGTTTATGATAACAGTATCTAATCTAATCTAATCTAATCTAAGCTGCAAAGATATATATCATTTAAGATTTATATTAAATGCATTCCCACAAGCAAACATGTATAATTTCGCGCTAACAGATGCCGCATGTGGACCTACAATATAAAAACCCAATCTCAAATGAACACAAGCTCTGCAACTCTTGCCGTCCTTCCCTGAAACAGAGGTGACATTGGCAAAGTGAACCATTTTTTACAGTATGGGTGGTCAGCCGCATACCAACCTATAAGTCAAGGAACTTTTTTCAAAAAAAAAGACAACACAAAAGCAATTTTTGTTTCACATTTGACATTCACAGTTTCCTACTTGACACTGGCGCCCCTGCTGAACGCGGGAATCCGCCACAAAGAAGAAGAAGAACAAGACATTCACAGTTTGATGGAAATAGGATGTCAGTGATTCGGCACACCAAAAGGCTTTGACACTTCATCTATTTCTTTTATATTGCTCATTCTATAAAGTAGGTATCTAACTAAAAGTATAACAACATGAAAAACTTGAATCTACTCTACTTATTTCTTTACTTCTCAAATTCAATAGATTTTTTTGATCTCTCCCTCACAATGTGACCTTTTGGCTTGAGTTTATTTGCTATGTAAGTCTGCTTCTTTGCCTCGGCCTCTAATATCATGTTTTTGTGTCTTTCAACAGCAAAATCCACCTCACTGGATAATTGTACGATCTTTTCTGCATATTCTCTCTGCTTCTCCATCCGTCTCTTCTGGTTTCCCTGGAATACAAATAATACAATATTTTAAGCCTGATAATATTTTAAGCCTGATAATATTTTAAGCCTGATCTGTAATGTTGGCGGCTAGGGTTTATTAAAGTGAAATTTGTTTTATGTTTTAGTTTTTTTTTATGTCCATGACCATGTTTATATTATATTATTGTTTATTAATTTTAAAAATGTAATTTGTGATGTTTGTTCCTTGACTTATAGGTTGGTATGCGGCTGACCACCCATACTGTAAAAAAAAATGGTTCACTTTGCCAATGTCACCCCTGTTTCAGGGAAGGACGGCAAGAGTTGCAGGGCTTATGTTCATTTGAGATTGGGTTTTTATATTGCAGGTCCACATGCGGCATGTGTTAGCGCGAAATTATACATGTCTGCTTGTGGGAATGCATTTAATATAAATCTTAAATGATATATATCTTTGCAGCTTAGATTAGATTAGATTAGATTAGATAAGCCTCAAGGAATCAAATGTGTGAGCATTCTTGAGCCTTATTACCTTATTGACCGGTCCGTAGTCTAGTGGTAACGTCTCTGACTCGTAAATGTAAGGTTGTGGATTCGAATCCCGGCAGAGCACAAAAAATATACCATTTATATTTTGAAATATGCTCTACGCCGGGTTAAAAAATTCATAAAGGGTTACTAAAGATCGGTCACCAAAGGTCCATCCAGCCTTACAGTGACTGGGTCTTGCTCGAGAATTGGCGCTTTCTATAGCTGAAAATTAAAATGAAACAAAAGCACCGAACCCCTATTTGGAGCTGCAGCATCTGAAGTAAAAACAGCCACAATGATTTCAAATCATCTTTAATGCCCGCTTTCCACTGCGAGCGGAGCTGACTCCGTACGGACTCCGTTCGACTAGCAACAGTAAATTTCATAGAAGTGCTTCCACCGACAGCGAGTCAGCGGAGCGGACTGAGCGAGTACAAAGAGTTACGAAAGTGGTCGCAGAGTTGAGCGAGTTTCCAGCGGACTCCGTACGGACTCCGCTCGACTAGCAACAGTAAATTTCATAGAAGTGCTTCCACCGACAGCGGAGTGAGCGGAGCAGGCTGAGCGAGTAAAAATGACTCCGCTGTGTCATGGTCTCGGCCGCTAGTTTTCAACTGACTTCGCTCCCCCGTGCCCCCCGCGCCAACCCGCGTAGTTGCGTGACAGCGATAAAACACATCATACATGATTTACAAAGACACATCATACATTATTGTATTAATTTGAAAATATTAAAATGTATGTTTTATTTCAAACATCTACATTTTATGTTAAAAGCAAAATAATACATTACTTTTTATGTTTCGAAACAAAAAAAAAATCTTTTATTAATAATTAAAACGTTTGATCTGGGCGTAGGCTGCAACGAGCTGTCACACACTGCACATCATACATTATTTTATAAATTTGAAAATATTAAAATGTATGTTTTATTTCAAACATCTACTTTTTATGTATTAAAGCAAAATAATATATTACTTTTTATTTTTCGAAACAAAAAAAAAAACTTTTTTTACTAATAATTAAAACGTTTGATCTGGGCGTAGGCTGCAACGAGCTGTCACACACTAGTTGGCTCCGCTAAGCCAGCTGTAGATGGAAGGCAAACAACTCTTTCATCTGACTCATCTCATTTCCCGCCTAGCTCACTCCGCCGAGCTCGTTAGCTGTGGAAGGCAAATACCATTATTTTTTAAAACTCTTTCGCAATGGAAGGCCAAAACTATTTCACTACGCTCCGCTCAGCTATTTCCCGCTCCCGCTCAGCTATTTCCCGCTCGCAGTGGAAAGCGGGCATTAAAGTGGCTCTCAGAGAAGAGGAGTCTTTAGCCAATGGAAGATCCTAGTAAACAATAAAAAGGACTCAGAGCAGGGACCTGCAAAATGCAACTAAGCTGTATATATAAAGCAACTTCTTACTACGCAGTCCTGAGGGAGTCACATGTAGCGTGGGGAACCAATTTACTTTCACAGGGAGAAGGCCAGCGTTCACTAACCACCTACATTTCAATGGAGATTCCCAGCTCCCGAGTGGGATGGTTCTCATTTCTTGTTTAAGCTAAGTAATTTGAGTTGCTCTTGTTGAATTTTGTCTGGAAACTGATCATAAGACCTCCCCTTACTTAGACTACACCTCAGAGCATCGTCTTTTTAGCACCTCAAACAGGTCTGGTGCTCCATCTATTTACTGTATGTTGATCGATGGTTAAAAGGTACAGATTTTTTCGGTATATAGAATTTAAGCTTACTCCGATAGGTGTTGGTCTTCCGTCTAGGTAAGTGTAGTCAGGAGCGTCTGTGAGGGGCCCGTATGCGTTATGATTGATTGGAAGTCCTTTTCTCACCCGCCATTCTTTGGTTTTGAATATAGCCGAAGTGTGAAAGCCTAACCTCGACAACACGGCTAGAAAAGAAAATATTTTTTTGAAAATAGAACAAAAACCTAACCTAAAAATTTAAAAATATTTTTCAATGAGTACGTGGAAAAATGAAGGTCATTTGAGGGTAATTTTATGATACAATATTCATATTTTATTCTTACATGAGTATTTCAACAAATAGGGGCGAATTATTGCAACAATTTCCATTTTAAATTTAAGATTTTGACATTTAGAACGAGAATACACCATAGACAATTTCAGCGGTTCCTTTAAATTGTAAATGGATCATTCGTAAACTTTTCTCAGATCAAAAAAACCCTGAAAGCAAACCTTTTTGCTTGATTTATTTACCTGAATACCTGTGTTTCTGTAGAAACTTTGGTTTTGTATTGATAAAACTTTGATTATTTCTAGAATATTATTTTCTTACTGTCGTTCTGTTTGTAGCATCAACTCATTCTTGCAGTCTGTGGTTTTCCGGCCGCCATTTTTGTGTCGTTCAGCTGTCAGTGGAGAGCTTCACACGTAAAGTAAACCGCATATTTTCCTCTAATCTGCGATCATAATAGTGTATTTACAAGTCAATCGGAGTTTATTTACTAAAATCATCAAAGCAATAAGTAAGTTGTCATGATTTATGAATATATTGCACCAATCCACAGATCATTCTCGAGCTATATTATTGGTATCGATCTGCCTCCATTTTAGCCGTAATGAAAATATTGTGTAAACATGACTCATATCGTTTTATTATCATTTTTACAATTAATAAATGATTTAAAAATCCATTAAAAATTTCGTTTCCGTTTCATAATTCGTAACTAGTTAATGATGTATTTTTTAAACATACTTTTTCATGACAATGCTTTTTTTAACAATAGAAACGCAATAATAATTTCATAACGAAATTGATCCTCGAGAAATATGATATTCTGTCGGTACTTTTCTAAGTAACACAAATTATAATTGTACTAATGAAGTGTAATATAATTATTACACTTGGAAAAGAATGGAACATCAGAAATTTCAAATTAACCGAATAAATATATCATATTTTCATCATCATCATGTTTCATAGGTTGGTATGAGGCTGACCACCCATATTTACTGTAAAAGAGTTTCACTTTTACCAATGAACGAAGAGTTCATTTGAAGCTTCACATTTGAGTCGTATAGAACCAAAGTTGTAAATGTAGTTTTTTTTTCGATGTATGGATAAATATATTAAATACACAGGAAATCATTTCTCAGCAATTCCATACATTTAAAAAAACGTTCAAATTTTGATTCTTTATTATTTGTGTAGAACCAAAGGTGAAAATTGAGGTTTTTTTTGAAAATGAGACAATTATTTCGAAACACGGGAAATCATTTAAGTTAGTCCGGTGGACAGCTCAGTTGGTAGAGTGCTTGCATTCCATGCTGATAGCTCAGGTTTGAATCCCACCGAGTTTATCAGAAATGATATTCTGTTTCGGTGTTTCTTTCAAACCCGAAACAAAATACCGGCAAGGCTTACTCAGCCTTCACAAGAAATGAGCGAACCCTCGGAAGCCAGGAAACCCCCACTTCAACTGAAGTGGTCGGAATAAAGCCGGCCCCCTTACCTTTAAACTTCACCGGTAACATGCGATCCCTTCGGCGAGAATTTTGAGAATAAATTTTTCAGTATGTATAGCTTAGATACATTTCATTTTAAAAATAAACCTTGGTTGCCATCTTTGATTTTATATAACGGATATTCATCTCACTTTCTGCCAACAGTCCTAGATTCCTATCTTTGGCTTAAATGCAAGTAGACGTACACCTATGTATTTGTCACTTCCTCATTAAACAGTTTGTATGGAATGCTCCTTTCAAAATAACTGTATAATTTAACAACACATTTTCTCATGAGATTGGCTTAGACACGCCTTGCGCTTATTTGTAATATTCCTCTTAAGCTTCCAACTGGTCTATTGGCTAATTTTGAAGGTCCGTAGGCTCGATCGATACCTTAAAGGTAAAACTGAATAGGTGACATGTTAAGCTAGCATGGGTTTGTCGCACAAATGCATCCTTTTTCCTATTTTCTGCGAGAGAAAACACTGAAGGAGTGTGAAAAACCTGTAGTTTATAAGTTTTTCATGAGCACTACCTTATAATAGGATAGTTGCAGTGGTAGGGAAAACGGTTGAAAATAATATGGTTCTGTAGAGTACATTTCAAGGATCACAACCATATATTTTTTGTGTAGTAAAAATAAAAAGATCATTGATAATTTTCAAAAATAAAATGCAGAGAATTTTAGTCGCGCCAAAACGCAGCGCGTTCGACTTAGCGAATCTTGACGTCAAGACTCGCCACTGGGCCCACCGATACCTACACTCCGAAGATACATCGCAGTCATATCTGCCTAAATAAACAAAATGACCTTTTTTCCGGAAATCGAGAATACGCTAAGTTTAAAGAGCTTTAGTTTAAAAACTAATCAAGATATTTTTATTTTAAAAACGCTGATGCATTTTAAAAAATGTATTTTACGATTTTATACAATGAAAAAAATATGTGATACTTCCCTATTAGTTCACTTACCTCTCCGAAACATTTAATCGAAGTTGCAAAGATATGTAACATTGGGGATTCACATTATTTGCATTCTCACAAGCAGACACTCGCACATGCCGGATGTGAACCTGTGACATTAAAACCCATATGTCAAATGAACATACACCCTGCAACTCTTGCCGGCCTTCTCTGAAACAGGGGTGACATTGGCAAAGTGAACCAATTTGACAACATGGGTAGTCAGTCACATACTTACCAACCTATAAGTCAAGGAACCGAAATAAAAATATCATTATTAAAAATCACATTTTTACACAAGTAATTGTTAGAGGTGGTGGTATTTGAATTCTCCCGACACAAGTATCTGATGTTAGATAATGAGTTCTGATTTGGGGATATCTTATCTCTCCCATTGTGTGTTTTATGATATAACTTGTTGAAATGTGGAATTATTTGATTCATCCTCACCCACACATCCAGTGCATAGACTAAAGTTGTGTTAAATTGATAATTTCATTTAATTGCTACAAATTATCAGAATATTTGATATTGCGCGAGTAATGAGTAGGTGTGACAAATCATATAATTTAATATTTAGAATTGTGTACGTAAAATAAAGTATCTAATTAAATAATCAGAAGTCTGTGATTTTATGTTTAACATTGTGTATGCCACTGTAACTGTAAATATAACTCTTGTCACTAATCACTGGGGGTGGCCAGAGCCACTGCAGAGTTTCCTCCATTTCAATCTATCCTTGCACACCTCTTTGATTCATTCATATGGTCAAGACGTTAATCTCGACTAAGCGTGTTTGAAAATAATGCTGGTTCGATTCACGTCAGGCCGCTTGACAATGTCCTTGACCCTGGCTCAACAGATGTCATTGTGTAATTTTTTACTGATACTTTGTTAAAATAAAATTAATCATTAACTCTTTAACTGCGGGTGGCTTGCATAGGCGTCAAATGTAAACTTGCATACAGTGCGGCTGTCAATCATAGACGTCAGCCAACTTTGAACTTATCCCTGACATCTGTGATAAAGAATTCAAAAGTTTGCAAGTGAAATGTGCTACACCTTTGTGATTGTTGTTCTTGAATAACTAATACATGTGACTGTGCACATAGTTTGTTCACAAGTGTCATCAATCAATTAAGGTGGAAAACAATCAATGTTGTAAAAATGTGCTTGAAAAAGTATTCGTACTGGGGGTATTCATATAGCCAGAATATTCAGAAGCGAAAAGGTTAATATTGTAAAAACTTGTTTCTGGCCAGGCAAACTTATGATTTGCATTCCTTTTCACAAATTTATTTAAAAAGAAAACATCCATCGTCTTTTACCACATTCACAAATATTCACAAGAGTAAAATCACTTCTAAGTACCCTCTATTGTGTAATTATTAATAAAAAAAAATATTTTAGACTTAATGTAATTAAATCAAACACTTACGTATAATTATGTTTGATAAGATAAAGTGTATATTTTTCTCAATCAATTTAGTGGTCTTTGTGTTTTTCAATACGTAACAACATATTTTCAATCAAACAAATTTGTTGATAACACTGCCTGCTGTGTAAATTTGTATGAGAATATTTTTTTTACCGGCTGCACCATTTCCCATATCAGGCAGAAAGTTTCACGCGCAGAGAATAGAGTGAAGTGAATGAATTATTAATTGATGATATTAATACCTGTTTCTGGCCAGGAAGAATAGATTGGTAAATTACATTGCTCTTCACAAATCTATTTTTTTAATTTAAAGAAGTAAATAAAAAGAAATAAAATAATGTTCTAATGATATGAATGGTTAAAAGGCAAACCGGAATCTCATTGAAATGAATGTTTTTACTTCATGTCATCCTTTGCTTCTATGCTTTTACACTTGACTCATATCAATATCTATCAGTAATGTATAAATAAACCACAATGAGTCTAGAGTGCATATCCCTCTTTATTTAATTGTCTTTTTTTTGTATTGTTGTGACAGTTGCGTTGGAGTGTTGCCTCGTTGAGCTGTCGTTTTGAAATCATTAATTGTGGATCCGGGCAAGAGGTTAAACGAGGGGAGCAACCCTAACTACAGCACCATGGAAAGTATGTATCCAACCATCGCATCGCTAATCACACCCTCTCTTTTTTTCCGTCACTTTTCAGCTGCCGCCGCTTACTGAGACACGCATATATAATCATAGAGCGGTAGTGTTGTGTCAGTCATGTGGCAGAATCCCGGATATCCAGGTTTTTAAAATCATTACGGATCCGCTAACACTTGTGTGTCCGGTGCTCTCTGCATGCTTACTTTATTTTTTATTTTACTTTTCTCATCATCTCAGTACATGCATTACATTTGAAGACTACAGGGAAAAAACAAGGAATGTCAGCAAAAATAAGAAAATAAGTTAGTAAGAAAAAAATGTAAAATCTAGTGGCATCTGTGTCAGTTAGAAGGAATTGAAAGAGGTATGTCAGGATAAGAAAAAATGGAGGCAACTCTGCAGAGGCTCTGGCCACCCCTAGCGGAATGGCGACAGAGTTACAGTTACAGTATCTGTGTGTATCTAAAGCTCTGCAAAATTTGTAATACAACAACAGTCACTATCACAGTTTATGGTGATATTTCTGGTTCTTTGTGACAGGCAATAACCATGATTAAAATTTTGATTTACTCATAATTTTCTTCAACTGACATTATTTGTTCTTCCCCTGTAGTCTTCATTTAAATCTATTACAAATCCTACAAACTATCACAACTTGTACCCCAAGTATAAAGGATTGCGTTAACTCACCTCAATTGCGTCAATCGAAAAAATGTATTCAAACCATCTGTGAAATAGCTAAGCAATCCACGGTCTCACCGAGTCAGGTCTTTACTTTTTTTAAATTCAAGACCCAAACTCAGGCCCGCCACACAGACTCAGGATGAGATGGGAGTCACAGGACTTACGACCTGTCTCTGGTTGGTTAAGGATCCTTTCGTCATGACAGCATTCTCAATCGCATGAAAGGTGTCTTGGCTCTCCGATCTTCGTAACCAAATGTGGTATGATCCCGAGGTGCCATTTATTTGGGATCTATTGAGTCCCAGATCCTTAAGAAAAGTATGTACCAATTTGACTGGCAGTCCTCTCGCTCCCACCTCCACTGCATACAATCTTGTGATGGATCAATTTGTTGTTATTTCATCCACTAGTCCTTTATACACTCTACGAGCACCGTCATACATTTCATACATTTTTGACTGACTGAATCGAGGTGAGATTTATGCAATATTTTATTCTCCAGTTAAAGGTCTAGCTTTAGGATTTTGTAGCCTATAAATAACACTCGCCGGTTGTTTTCCGGATCTGTTGCTGTGGTCCATAGGAGCTGGGGCATTTGGACGTTTTACCCACACAGCCTTACGGCAACTGGGTATTGCTTGAGAAATTTGTGCCTTCAATAGTGACAAAGAAACTTGCACAAGGCTCTTGACGTGTGATTCACACACAATAAAGGCTCACCGAATTAATTATTATTTTATTGTTTGTAGTATTATTGCATGTGACCTATTTTACAAAAAATGCCAACAGGGGCTTAAAGACATCTAAGCTGCACATTGTATGGAACTTGTTGCTGTAAGTAAGAGGGGCTGGCTTTACACAAATCACTTTATTTGAAGTGATGGTTTAATTGCCCTTGAAGGGAGAGAGTGTCATTTCTTGTGAAGGCTGGGTAAACCGTGCCTGTATTATGATTTGGGTTAGATGATAACACCAAAATGAAAAATCATCATAGACACCCTCTGCGGAATATAATTCTAGCCCTCTGGTTTTGAACGCAAGTGTTCCACAAACTGAGCTATCGAGTGGACAATATTTTTAAAATATTCTTAACGTGGATGGCTGGTTTTCTTTTAATAAAATAATAAATTTTCTAATGTCAAAGCAGTAACACTGAAAACAAAATTGATATTTTTTTGCTAAAATAGCAACTATATCTTTTAATGGCTTCCTTCTAATAAATTTCTAACCATGAAGATTAACCTTCGAGGCCAAATAACATACAAAACTCATTTTCAAGTCATTTTAAATAAACCATCCTATAGTCTTTCAGTTCACTTTCATGAATTATGCATTTAATTGCTTTATTATTATTTTGTATATGCATGAAGGCTATTTTTAATTCTTTACATTTTATTTAGCTATTCTGCATTGTTTTCCTTTAAATTTAGTAGATGTTATTGCATTAGGTCAGTGCCTTCTATCATAGCAAGTCTTACTGCGAGCACACAATGGTAGGCTAGCAGATAATATTGTAATGAATGTGTGTAGTTCTCGCCTACCTTTGTGATGTCATGTATAACACTTTACAGCCCTGTCTGATCAGCTTAAACACAAATCCCGTGTAAAGTATTTGATCAGGATGAAAAGTAAGCTATTTTAAATCTAAATCACTTTAAAGATAGTTATTATTATACACCATTTCTTTATGAGAATGTTTTTTAGTTGCATCTATGTGTTGTGTCATCTCTTAGTTGATTCTGAATTTTTTAACAATTTGGCTTGTATGAATGAATCTGATGTACAGAAGTGAGACATGGATGGTGAATGAAAGCAAACTAAGTAAAGGTAATGCAGTGGAAATGGCTGTTTTTTTTTAGAAATGACTTTAAGACAGTGTCTGAAATGACTGGGTGATGAATGAATGCGGTTTAAAATAGAAAGTGAAAGTTCAAACGAGTAAAATGAGATGGTTCGGACATCTGAAAAGAATGGATGGTGAATGACCGATAAAAAAGAGTATACAAAGGGAATGTCCAATGTAAGCTTGCATGGAAAAGAATTTAATGATCAAATAAGCGAGATTGCAAATGACTGAAATCTGCAGGGTGAGAAAAAGAGAAGAGCATGCATGAAGAGAGAGATGAATATCAAGGAGTTTTAATTGCCCGGAGTATAATACATCGCTTAGGGCCGGTCTTTTAAACGAGAGACCAAATATCCGTAAGTATCTCGGCAAGTTACTAACGGATGGACGTTTACCGACTGATCTTACCGATGGTCGTCCTATAAAGCTTTTTTAACCGTCCGTTAGTTCTCAATAATGCACTCGTATTTTCGATGATTTTTTACGTGCATTCATGAACATACGTCATTCGTTTGCTGTCAAAGACGAAACATAACCTAAAGTTGCTTTTGAAAAATACGAAAACGACACAGACAGCGCAATTTTAATGAATTATCTATCACTTTCGGAAGAAATTATCTTCAACAGGATAGAGCGTAGTAGTCCAATGACACGCAAAACTCACCGCAAAGAAACAATGCTTTGACAGCTGACCTAACCTCAAACCTTAACTAACCGGCCGGTATCTGCCATTAATCGATGGGTCGGCCGTCGGTTAGATCTGTCGGTAACTTTTACGGAAATAAAACAAACGGATTCTTATAAGACGAAAAATGTGACGTTTGTATTATATTTCAAGAAATTTGGTAAGACATTGAACTAACGGATGTTTATAAGACCGGCCCTCAAACTCCTGCTGATTGCCTAAATAAAAATAAAAAATGAAAATTGTATCACTCATTAGTCATTAGGAGTGCTATCATATCTTCCATACGTGCTTTATTTAAGCGATCGAGGTGAGTTTATATTGTGATGTATACTCGGTGTAAATAAATGTCATTTTTGATTCTCTGAGCAGTTCTTTAGATCTTCTTGTGTCTGCTCTAATTTCTGCAATGTAGATCTTATGGAGTATAATTTATTTTGTATTATTTCTTAAAGGTCAACAACCGGGCTTTGGTGGCTATCCTCAGCCTAATTATGGAGCAGGCTATCCTCCGCAGGGTGGCTATCCCCCTCAGGGTGGCTATCCCCCTCAAGGCGGCTATCCCCCTCAAGGCGGCTACCCACCCCAGGGTGGCTATCCCCCCCAGCCAGGCTACCCTGGACCCCCACCTCCCACAGGCTTTGTGAACCCAGGATACCCAGATCCCAATCAGGTAACTAAAATTTCAGATAGACACAAACAACCTAGGTTCCCTCCAGCGCAGAAGGAAAGTTGGAATGCTCAGCCTCTTCTATATAACGACGTCTGTTCTGATAAAATATCCTCACTTATACCTCCTCGCGTCAACAAGGGCAATTCGTAGAACGACTCACATTCATCCTATGAGATATCAAAACTATGAGAACTTGGTGTTTTCACAACTCATTCCTTCGCCAAACTGTGCGTTTATGGTACAAGTTACCGGTATCTGTGTTCCCACCCCAATTAAATCATGTTCTATTCAAAGCCAATATCAATCACCACTTCCTTTCAGTGTCTCAAAACAAAGGCAATACAACACTAAGCAGCTAGCACCCCTGCTATAAAGGATCAGGTCATCAACCACCAACTCACCAGTGCCCACACCTTTGCAACACACCAACAAGTGTCATAGACCTCACAATTTCCTGAAAAGTGGGGAGTCTCCCACAATTCATTATTAAAGACCCACTTCTTCTCTGCGCGAACACAGTGTTAGCTAACGCTTTTAACTAACGATCTTATCATTTTTATGGTTTGGCCCAATATGGCCGAGTCACTCTTGTTGTATTCAACAACGAAAGACAAAAGAATAAATGTGTTGATGAAGATTCTATGTTTCAGGGAGGCGCCCCTCCGATGGGTGGGTACCCCGCCCCAGGCCCCCCCATGTTCGGAGGCGGAGGGTCCAACTTTGGAGGAGAACTCGGAGAGGACGGCGAGGTCAAAGGATTCGACTTCAGCGACAAGAGCATTCGAATGGCCTTCATCCGCAAGGTAAACTTAGCAACTAGGCTGCACATTAACAGTGCAACTTTTGTACCCCACAGGATTGCATTTGACAAGATTCAAACCCAAGATTCCAGAAAGCAAACTATTGACTGGCTAATTCATATTTATTTCTCTCAGTGTAAACTCAAGAAAAGAAGAAGAAAAACAATCCATGAAAGGCTTAAATATGTCGCCTGTAATCCATGGATCATCGGTCAGTTAAAGTGAATTTTGCATTTTTTTTAAATGGTTCGTGGATCATCTATGGAGTAAATGTCTCTCAATAATGTATAGTATTTCTAAAGAATAATTTGTATGTAGGTTCTAGATTTAAATGTGATTTGTGTGATGTTTTCAGGTGTACGGCATCTTGATGTGTCAGCTACTTCTTACGTTTGGATTCATCGCCCTCTGCTTGTACCATAAACCAACTCAAAACTACATTAGGAACCATCCTGCTCTATGGTAAGTTTCTAAATTTAAATTTTCACAGACGCAAAGTTAGGATGTGTTCTTAACAAAATGCAAGGTTCCTGGTCGGAGTGCATGAGTAAAATACGCAACTAAGCTATATATATAGTGTAACTTCTTGCCTGTGTTATCCACAAAGGGGTCGGACCTATTAATTTTTACGGGTAAGGGGTCGGCCTACCCTCTACTATGTAGAGGACACAGTAGACGGTAGGCGGGGAACTTTGAGATCTGAATGCAGCACTGCTGTGAATAGACTCAGGGTTCCCTGGAGAAGCAACATGGCCAATTATTTAGATCGTGCCTTTTGCATTGCCGGCCCTCTGCTGTAGAACGCCGTACCACACAAGGTGAGAGCTGTGGAGAGTGCAAATGCTTTTAAATCAGGATTGAAGACATGTCTGTTCATGGCTCTGCAGTGCCCTTACGCTGAACTTACAAAACGGCACTAAATCTAATCTAAGTTAGAAAGATATGTAACATTGGGGATTCACATTACATGCATTCTCACAAGCAGACACGTACAAGTTTGCGCTTGCGCATGCCGCATGTGAACCTACAACATAAAAACCAAATCTCAAATGGACATACACCCTGCAACTTGGACCGGTCCGTAGTCCAGTAGCAACACTTCGGACTCGTAAATGGAAGTTTATGGATTCGGATCCCGGCGGAGCACAAAAAATACACCATTTATATTTCCAAATATGCTCTTCGCTGGGTTGAAAAAATTCATAAAGCCTTTACCAAAGACCGGTCACTAGAGGTCCATCCAGCCTTACAGAAACTGGGTCTTGCTTAAAAAAAAAAACTCCTGCCGACCTTCCCTGAAACAGGGGTGACATTAGCAAAGTGAAGCATTTTACAGCATGGGTGGTCAGCCGCATACCAACCTGTAAGTCGAGGATAAAAATATTGTCAAATTATTCTTTTTATTATTACCATTTCCAGGTGGATCGCCCTGATCATCCTGATAGTGACGCTGATAGCCATGTCCTGCTGCACGAGCGTGCGCCGCAAGGCCCCCATGAACATGGTGTTCCTGGGGCTGTTCACCTGCGCAGAGGCCTTCATGCTGGGCATGGTCACCTCCAACTACAAGAGCCAAGAGGTGCTGCTAGCTGTCGGCATCACGGCAGCCGTCTGCTTCGGCCTCACCGTCTTTGCCTTCCAAACCCGCTGGGACTTCACCAAGATGGGTGGCATCCTCCTGGCCGCCGTCATCGTCCTGCTCTTATTCGGGATCATCGCCATCTTCTTCCCCGGCAAGACGATAACGCTCGTGTACGCCTCGCTCGGCGCGCTCATCTTTTCCATCTATCTGGTGTATGACACGCAGCTGATGATGGGAGGCAATCACAAGTTTTCCATTTCACCTGAGGAGTACATCTTTGCTGCGCTCAATCTGTACCTGGACGTCATCAACATCTTCATGTACATCCTCACCATCATCGGAGCGTCCAGGGATTAAATCATCAGCCCAAAAAAATAATGGGAGTCGGGGGGAAATAAATGTGACATCACTCGGCCAAACTACTGAGGAAAAAGCTAATTTATATTTTGTTATGGGTTGCTTAGGACCCTAGTCACACAGAAGTGTAACTTTATTTGTTCGGGTTGATAGGGAAATCACAAAAATATATTTTATTGCTTGATTTTTTTGTTCCGGGTATATTTTATTTTTTATGGTTTGTATTAACACTGAAAATTCATTGTTAATTCCTTCCTAATAATACTTTCTAAAACAAAGTAATATTTTTTATTTTAAACACGATTTTTTTCACTTGTTTATTTTATTTTATAATTGCAAAAGGTTTCTATCATAATTATATTAAGACCCTAGCCACCAAGATTTGTGACATCACAGCTGGGTTTCTCAAAAAAAAGATAATTGATATTTTGTGATTATTTGCTTCGGACCTAGATCTATGACGTCACACGACTGGGTTTCTAGGGAAAATCTGACCAATGTATTTTTTTATTGGTTGCTAAGAACCTGAGTCACTCAGCCGAGATGAATTTGAAACTCGGGACTTCGTTCCGACTCCATTGTGTGTGTTTTTTCTAAGTGAATGAATGGACAAGGTGTTTAAGTATTAAAATGAAAGACTTTACTTTATGCTAAGGCAAAAAAAAAATACTGTTGGTACTCCTGCTCCCGATTGGTCAAAGTAAATCAGACGAGCATTCACTTTGACATCTCACTTGCTGCTACCAAAAATAATGCTTTCTGAATGTTTTAAAAATTTCAATAATGCCACTCAAATAAACAAAACTTTTTCATATGCACACACTTATGTATTATACTATTTTCATTTTTATAATTTTATCATTATTTATTTCGTGTTTTTGATTCTATCTAGCTGTCGATACACCTTGTCCAGCTGTATGCTTTCAAATAAAAGGATTTTCAAAGGTTGTAAATGAAACAGTTTTTTTTTGTCTATTGGGGTCTAAAAATAGTTTTTTTTTCCCCAAAGTGATATCCAGGTAGATTCGTGCCTGTTACGGTGTAAAATTTGTCAAAAAAATAGATGTTTGCGGGTTGAATAATATAAATAGATTTTTGGCGCAATGTGGCATAAAAAAGGTCTTTGTGAATTGTGGGAATAACAATATATTTTTACCCCGTTGTGGCATAAGAACAGTTTCATTTATACCAATCATGGACTGAAAAAAATAATATATAATAATAAAAACTATGTGTAGTGTAGATAAATATTGTACGGTGATAATACTTTTATGTCCTTTGTATTTAAAAAAAAATGTAAATCTATATTATTCAATGTAATAATAATATATCTACTAAAATATTGTTACAAGCATGTTTGCATTATATATTTTATGGGAAAGATGTTTATGTATACTAACTTCTTTTATATTTATGTAGAAACGAGTCGTAAAGGACCAAAATCGGCAATCTATGATCGAAACAGAGAAAATGGCATTTTCTATAATTCAGTATATTTATCTCATTTTAAAAAAATCCTAGTTTGCTGAATTTGATTCTAAACGACTCATATGTTTAACACTCCTAATAACTAAAATTAACTTTTTTACTGATTTCACCAAATCGATTTAGAGGACCTGTGGCATTTTTATAACACAAAAGAACACTTGGCATGTCATACTATTTCTGGAAATCATTTATTCTGCAATTTATACTTCATTACTGCAACGTGTTTGGCAAATGCTGCGTTTAAAAACCGAAAACGTAATAAATACAAAAGAGGTCTATATCTAGAACTGGAGCATGAAACAGCTAATAAAAAAGATTCAGTACCAGAGGTATAAACAGTCAGTAAATTAATGAGAAGAGAAAATTAAGTAAATCTTTGTCTGTGGTGCTCTTTCTGTCTTAAGATCTTTTTTTTGTGTATGGCACTCTTTCTGTCTTTAGATATTTTTGTTTGCCTATGGCACCTTTCAAAGACACCTTCCAAATTTGAAAAATAATGCTAAATGTTGTGAAATAAAATAAAAAATCCCACACGTAAGTTGAATAATTTTTATTTTTTCAAATCAATACCTATTTGTAGAAGGAGTTATTAAAATGCCACGGATCAATTTGTACTAAACATGTAATATTTAAAATTCAGTCCATAATTGAGTCCTTTTTTTCAGTAGAATAAATGGTATATATTTTTGTATCATATGATGTATGTATTATGCTGTGTATGTGCATTTCCGTATTGTAGTATGTGAATGATATTGAAACATGTGCACTACATGGAGGCAAATATAAATGATCTGACCTTTTCATCAACCAAAAAATGTGTAAGGTTTTTTTTGTGCCCAACAGGTTTCCCTTATTACATTCCACCCTCACAACTATTGACACGCTGGGAGGAACTCTATTGTTAAACTTATTTTTTTTTTTAATTACACATAAAATCTCTCTGTTATAGAGATTTATAATCCAAGTCGCAGGATGTTGCATGATGACATTAATACGGCTTTTCGGTACATGAAACAAGTCATATCCTTGCCAACAGCTGTAATCGTCATGCGCATACAATCTATAACTCTCTAACAGGGTGGGACTGCCTATTAACCCCTCAAGCGCCGGAATGTGGATCCACGCTCATAGTACTAAATGCAATTTTTTTTAATTGTTCTTTAGTTTTTTTACTTTATTTTCTTTAGTTTAGGGGTTAACCCCTGGAGTGCCAGTGATTTTCTGGCATAGCAGTATTGCATGCAATTTTTGATCTTATTGCTGTGTAAAAACTAAAGAAAAATGAAAAAAATTGCATTTAGTACTATGAGCGTGGATTAATAACTTGATGTGAGGACACGCCTGGCTTTCAGACTTCTCAAGCCAGTCTACTGAAGTAGCTCCTCGTGATGCGTGAATTGTGGATAATTTCATCACATCCCCTTTAGGGAATACCTTAGGTTGAAATGATGACTCAGGTTCAAACATTATTTTGAATTTCAGATGCTAATTTTAAAGTGAAAATGATTTTGCAGTCTTGTTTGTTTACTTTTGCCTCCATGGAGTGATCATCCCTGGTACAGTGGTACACAGATCATAATGAATGTTTTTGGAAACGGTACTACAGTCACCATCTCGTAAAATAGTTTTATCATTACTTACTTCCCACAGTGCACCATGAAGTTAGCTTTGTTGTTTTGTTTGTGGTTCTTTTTTTTCATAAAAAAAGCACCGTCGATATGCTTTAATCTTAAAGATGTCAGGGAGGTTGTGTTAAAAGTTGAGGAATATTTTGTTGATGCCCATTAATTTTATCAGTTAGCTCCGCATATCTCAGCAGCGCCCTCGTGTCGCTCACATTCATTAAGATCCGAATACCGGAGTGCGTATAATCACCAATTGTTTTAAGTCAACGAACTTGCTACGGAAAAATCTTGAATGTCATAAATAGAATAGTGCTTAAAAGTGAATACCTTAGGATAAATTGTACAAATATTCCGTAAATTGTTCAAATATTCACCTTTCATTTTTATATTTATTGGGAGACAATATTAAAATCATATTATGTAGAATCACAATGGAGTCGGCACATTCGAAATTCCCTTCGGCTGGATGATGTCACAAGTCGCCCATGGTAAATAAAAATATATATTCCAGATAATCGGGGATTTTATTTTATTTTACAGCATTGTAAAATATAGGTACACCGATATCCGATTACAGATCCACTTTGGTGTTTGTTTTTTAAATTTCCTGCATAGCATCATAACGAAGTATGTCCCACATCTAGTTTAATATTTTGATTCATATGGATGACAGCGCTTGATGGCCAGCTTTGGAACTTAGGTCCATAGCAACCATCCAACCTATCCCAATGAAGTCATGTTTTTTCCCCCAATTGAAATGTGCGGACTCTATTGTATTATCGTGTAAATTTAAATTAAATACATATTTTCTTTTAAGGAGACATTACCCAGTTATTTGTAATATAGAGCCAACATTACAAACATTCCTAAGCATAAGATTCCATCAAATTACTATTAAATTTAAAAAAATATATTCCTATTTTTCTTGTCTATGGCTTTTTTTTCAAATACAGCTGTCAAATTTGAAAAAAGAATAAAGTGTTGTGAAATTAATAAAAAAATCTCCAGGATTTTATGAAATTGGCGTTTTCCTATTTATTTTACCTTGTATTTTATCGTGAGATAAAAAAATGTTCCTTGTCTTTTCAATTGGCCCCTTGATTCAGGAATAGCAGCAAGAGATGCAATACCACATTATCGTTTTATTTATAAGTACTTAAGCAGTATATCTAAGCAAAAACTTCTTCACACCCGCTTGTTAAACAGTGTGAAAATGATATGAACACATATCTCTGCAACTATACAATTATAAAGCTAATTTGGATGGAATCTGAAACTTGGTAATGTTTTGTGTCATTTCACGGAATGTGCTGGCATTTCTAAATTTAAAATTCAAATTAAAACAGAAATGTTGCCACTTACAAATGAGTGTTGACAGTCTATGATTGCATATTTATCAGCCAAGATTGTCTATGAGGTAGGTATGATATTTGACAACTGTCAGTTTTTTCTTTTGAGAGATCACATTTACTGATTTATCAGTCATATGAAACCGATTAGATATTGGAATATATTAACTACTGTAAAAATGTCAACCGATATGATGTCTTTATTAATTTTTCTGTTATCAACCTGGCTCTTAATTAGGCATATTTTAAATCAGGAGCGAAACGGCATATGCGAGGTATCTCCGTGACTAGTGGCAGCCATTGTATTGTCATTGGCTTAAAGCAGGTCCGCCAGGATGCACTTTTCACGTCTAAGGAGGCACACTGGCATATGTGCCCAGTCCTGGATAACCCTGCAGTCACACAGGGTGCTATATCCATGGTGAAGAAGCCTAATAAAGTATGCCTCGTCCTCATAATGGGATAAGGAAAGAAAGGACAGGAGGAAGGGAAGGGAATGGATTTGTCTAGCATCATTCTGGTCATATGAGATAAAATCTACATTTTCTATCTATGAGAATTCCAGAAACATGTTAATTTTCCAACAAAATTGTTAAGCGTGTAGAGAGAATTTTGGGAAAGAAGATAAGATGGATTAGAGAAGAGGTTCTGTCTATTTGCCACTATTTATAATAATAATTTCCTGATTTTTTTAAACAAATATTTATATAAAATGTTGTGTTGTCATTTTCCTTAATTTTCATTAACTTTCTATCATTCACATAGAGTTTGTATGTCGTTTTATTTATACTAAAATAGATTTAGATTATTTTGCATGAAATCTCTACATTAAAACATATAAACGAGCCACACAGAACCAAAAACGACAATCTATTTTTTTTTGCCAAAAATAAGGTAAATATGAGGAATGGCAACCTCTCACTTTGTAAAGAAACCTAGATATCTGTCTGTTATTGGATACGGCTCGTATTATTTCCCTTAAATTCCGTAATGTGTTTTGGGGTTTCTTGGTTCACACAGTGAAAGTCCATCGTATATTTCACAAATTATAATTAATTTAAAAAATCAATTACAATTTATTTAAAAAACACAGTTTTTATTCAATAATTTTATTTTATTTATTATGCTTGAACGTTTACACCTAAGTAGACGCCCACAGGAGCAGTGACAATTTCCTTTAGTTAATACCAAAAACTAAAAATAATCTTTATTGTACTAACCTAACCTTATGTTTTTTTTCTTTCATTCATTCCTTCTTATTTATTAGTGTAATGTATTAGTTTTTTCATTATTAACTATTTTTAATACAAAAGTATAAATGTCTTGAATTGAATAAATATTTAAAAAGAAAGAAATATTGAATACAATGGTATTATGTAAAATTGTGAAATCTGTTATTAACAGACCTTATGTATGTAGAATTCGAAACAATAAATTTTTGCTTTGGTCTCTTATATACTTATTTTTTTTATTATATAGAATTCCTGTAGCCAGCATAAGGCTGGTTTTAGTGTCGAGCTGACCGTCGGCGCTGAGCTCGTCAGCGCTGACGGTCAGCGTGAGACATTTCAGTGTCGTGCTGACCGCCTCGGAGTAAAGACGCACAAAAAAAATGCAATGTACATTAATTATTGCTGATTTGTACTACCTTAACAAAAAAAGAATTAACTACGTCGAAGACTTCATGTTCATCCAATCTAATCTAAGTTGCAAAGATATGTTACATTGGAGATTCACATTACATGCATACTCACAACCAGACACCTACAAATTCGCACTTGCACATGCCTCATGTGAACCTACAACATAAAAACCAAATCTCAAATCAACATACACCCTGCAACTCTTGCCGTCCTTCCCTGTAACAGGGGTGACATTGGCAAAGTGAACCATTTATACAGCATGGGTGGTCAGCCGCATACCGTCAAGTCAAGGAACTTGAACAAGGAACATTGATTGCGCAAAAAACTGTCGCCGGAGAATTAGTCATGTTCTTCTTCAATTACTCGACCTGTGTCTATATCACGATTCGCCATGACTGTACCTGCTGACGGCGTCGGCTCAGCTCGACACTAGAACGCTCCCTGAAGGCAGAGGCGCGCATGTGGCGGTCAGCGCTGACGGCGCCGACGAGCTGCGCGCACGGCCGCTGAGCCGTCAGCGCTGACCGTCGTGCGCGCTGACAGCTACGCGCCATTCTAAAACGCTTCCTACAGGTTCATATATTTTGCCTGTCAGCGCTGACGGTCAGCGCGTCGTCAGCGCGACACTAAAACCAACCTAAGACTTGGGTAAATAATACAATGAGGTCTGCACTCATATAAAACATTTACATAAATTCCCCTCGATTGCGTAAATTGAAAATGTATGAAATATACGATGGCACTCCTAGCGAGTAATTTAGTTTTCATACATATTTTCGATATACGCAATGTAGGGAAGTTTACACAATGTTTTATACTCGGGGCACAGATCATCAATTGGAGACAAGTTGTGTCGTCACACGGCCGAGTTGCTAGGAAAAAGACAAACTAATATTTGATTGGGTGCTAGGACCCCTATGTAACTACATAAAGCTGTGACATGTGCCTGCTGAGAAAACAAAATCAAATTTTATGCCGAGTTTCTTTGAGTCAGCAATTTATATCTTTCACTTTTTTCATTTTTATTTAACTTAACTCTGAAATTCAACTATTACCAAAAATAAATGGAAACTAAAGCTTTCTCCAGTGGTGCTTTTTTAGTTTCTATACATTTTGTGGTAAACTCTATGATTGAATTAAAACATAATTTTATAAAAAATGCAGAAAGAAATACAATCTTAAAGATGGAAAAATGTATGTGGTGCATGGGACCTATTTTACTGGTAAGGGAAGCGGCCCAACGCCAACCGCTTCTGTTGAAGTAAGGCTTAGGGACTGTCTCTCATTTCTTGTGAAGGCTGAGACAACCTTGCCGGCATTTTATTCTGTATTTGAAATAAACTTCACGGGATATCATTTCTGATACATTTCATGTAGATTGAGCATTAGCTGTCGGCATAGAATGCAAGCATTCTACCAACTGATCCATTGACCAGAATGAGTAATTCAATTGTTTTTCAGTGTACTGTACCAGTGATTCCCAAACGGTGCACCGCGTTGATGTCCTAAAGGCGCTGCAAAATATTTCCCTTTTTCTAATTTTTGCGCCAATAAGTCTGTCAGGGATGTGCAAATGCAAAAATAATATTAAAAACCATATTTGTAAAACTATTGAAGTTTCGGTATTTTAGAAAAATAATGATATTTCTGAAAAAAAAAATAGGGGTAGGCATGTAATTTGCAAAGGTCAAAATTTTTGGCTTCCAAAAAAAGTCATTGAGACAAAAGGGAATGATGATTCTTTTTGGAAATTGCGTGCCTACCCCTTTCCCCCCCCCCCCCCTCCCCTTGACGATTTCAATTAATTAAGAAAAAAAACTGATGTATTAAGGGTGCCACGGAAGAAATCCAAATTAAGTTTGGGAACCTCTGTACTATATTTTATTTTAACGTTTTGTTATTCTAAAGCACTTTCATTTTTAAATTGATGAAAAACAAAACAGTGAGGATATTAACCTACTGACAAAGCAGAAAAATAACATTGATTCTTACGTGGTGTTTCCAAACAGTCATAATTCCATCAAAGCCAGTCTGAAGATAAGTTACATTGTATTTTGTGTGCAAGCCTGAGCTGTCTGCGTCTATATACATACTTAGTCAATAAAGAAACATAAATAATTATAGAAACAGACATTCAAATGTCTAGCAAATACTTACTTGTCTATTTCTACTTTGAACGTTATTTCGACATGCTTTTAAATTAAATTATCAATGACAAGTGGCATAGACAAAGTTGAGACACATCTGTCTAAATACGGTGATCATCATCAGTGCCCTTGCAGGGAAATCATAAAACGGCACTAAAAATATTGTCAAATTATTATTATCATGGTTGTTTCACTTTAGGTGCTGGGGCAGAAATGACTTATTTCAAACCAAAAATCAAAACACCGGCTAGGTTTATTCAGCCTTCATAAGAAATAAGAACCTACCCCCTAAGGAGCAGGGCAAGCTCCACTTCATGTGATGTGGTTAGCGTAAGGCCGGCCCACATTATCTGTGAAAATAAATATGGTCCCATCGCTTCATGCTACATCTTTGGGGACAATTTGGCAAAAGTTAGACTATATGTGCAGCTTAGTTGTGTTTTCCTTTTTGCGGCGCTGAATAAGGGTTTGTTTTTTTTCTAACCCATTGGATCACACTTTTACTCTATGACAACTTGTCGAAAAGTAAGTGTCGGGTGAGGGGAAGCTTTTTACAGCCTTTGCAGATTTGGAAAAGATTTTTGACTCAGTAGACAGAGGTATGTTGTGGTATGTTTTGAATGTGTATGTAGTGCATGGGGCTCTCCTAAATGTAGTGCATGTAAAATATGAAATTAGTATGGTATGCATTTGTATTGATGGTGAGTAAAGTGAATGCTTTGAAGTTTTTAAAGGTGTAAGACAAGCGATATTATGTCATAAGTCCATGACTATGTTTAAATAGACAAGTGTGTTTGAGATGCTAGACTTGTGGATTTATAGGAGAGAACAAAATGAGTGTTCTACTTATGCCGTTGATGCAGTTCTTGTATCTTATTTAACAGTAAAATTATAAACAATGCTCTCGAAAAAACAGTAATAATATAAACAATATGTGTTTTGAATAACACTGAAAGTTATCAACATTTTTTAAATTTAATTACACTTTTAAATAGACTTCGACACTGTAATCTGCTTTTTTACAGACACCTGTTCATACATAATATGATACCTACCATTATCATGTATTTTAATAAGCCACTGCCAACCTTTTTTTCTGGATTCTCAGATATATTTTTTTTTTTTAAAAAAATACATTTTATGAATTATGTCAGAGGAGTGTGCCTACAGCATGCCATGAAAAGACAAAAAAAAAAAACAACTAAGCTACACATATAGTATAATTTCTTGCCGCGTTCTCTCCATAGGGTTCCCATGTGGCGAGTAAATGCATTTATTTTTACTGGTAAGGGGGCAGGCCTTACGCCAACCACCTCTGTTAGAGTAGGGGTTTCCCAGATCCCGAGGGGGCTGGTATTTATGATTAAGGCTGAGTAAGACATGCCTGTATTTTATTTTGGGTTTGAAAGAAGCACCGAAACAGGAAATCATTTCTGACACCTTTGGTGGGATTCGAACCCGGACTTTCAGCATGGAATGCAAGCACTCTACCAACTGAGCTATCTACCAAACAAATGCTGGGCATTAACTGGAGAGGCAGTTCTATAAAAAATAATAGAACGAAAAGAATAATTTTCTGTTACAACATGAAATAAAACAGTTTAAATATGATGAGACGGAGTATTCTGGACCTAATGTTCCTATTCAAACTCATCCGGGGTAACGTGTCTTGCTCCGAACTCCTGTCTGAAGTGGGAATCCGAGTGCCTAGGATGACGTCAAGAAACACCAAAATCCAGCTCTATATTCCGTCTCACAAAACAAATTCATACGGAAACTCATTCCTCTTGAGAGCTTCGCGGTTGTTCAATGAAAAGTTTAGTGAACTGGATATTTTTTACCAATCGACCAATACTTTGAAAAAGTTAACGACGGCCATACTTTGCCCTTAATTCTTGATTAATGATGTAAAATAATAATAATAATAATAATAATTGTAATTGTAATAATAATAGAAACGTGTTCATGAAATATAATGAATTTTGACTAGAATTTCAGTGTGTAGGTATTAGTGAGTGGGAAAAATTAAAATTATAATTGAAAATATTGGCATGTTCAAGTGAATGTAAGGCTGATTTGATATATGTAATTCTGTTTTTATCTTTTATTGTTTGGTGTCATTACGGTTATCATGATTATTTTAATAGGTTTTTATATTTTATATTTTGTGTTTGAAAAAAAAAAGGAAAAATATCTTACTATCATTAGTATTGATATTTATATTCTTTTTTTTTATTTTAATACTTATATTTAATGTCAACATTGTATGAAAAAATATCATATTGTCATTAGTATTTATATTTATATTCTTTTTTATATTCTTTTTATTTTTAATACTTATATTTAATGTCAACATTGTAATTGGGAAGGTACAACATCAATTGTATATATTTTTATTATTGTTTTATATATTTTAATGTATTTTCCTGTTTTGTTGAATAAACTATTTAAAAAAAAAAAAAAAAAAAAAAAAAAAAATGAGGCTTTATTTTGTGAGCACTGGTTTTGTATGAATCACACCTCAAGAACTCTCTGCGAGCTTGTGCTGAACTATAAAAAGCACCTATTCTCAAGCAAGACCCCATTGCTGTCTTTTGGTGGCTGGTCATAGGTAGATGCTGATGAATTCTTTAATCCAGGAAAGAGTACATTTGAATATCTAACAATATTTTTTTGCTTCACTGGAAATCAAACCCAATACCTTCCGACTTTGAGTCCGAAGCCTTTACCACTGGACTACTGATTAGTATCATTTCTTATTAATGTAGTTTATAAGAAATTTTACCATGAACACTTTTAATCTGCTGTAAGTACTTATTATTTTATTATTATTAAGTATTATTATTTCAGATAACATTAGCAATTAATTATCAGATTTGATAAGCTCTGGATCCAACTGTGCCACATGACACATAGAAGAGTAAATAATAGCTTCATACACCATGTACTTGCAATTAACACACAATATAAGTGGGCCCGAAACTAGCTTACTGCATTGAAGCATAGTATCCAGACCTGTCAAACCTAACAGAATACTTAATAATCATATTATACATCAGTCACACGGCAGTTCATCCACACAACTTTTCAGTCAATAACAATTCGGTCGCATAAAATATATGGTCCACGTACAGCTCCATCACAGAAAACTGCTATTAATTAAAACTACTTATTACAAACAAATAATTACAAAAGAGAGAAAAATTTATATTATGAAGCTGTATGTATTTTACCTATATTGTATGTGCCGGAATTGTTTATAACTAGCTGTCTGTGGACGAGTTATCATTTACCGATTATGTCGTGACATGAGCAGATATAGCATCTTTTTCCAGTCCGTAGTCTAGTGGTTAACGCTTCTGAATCCTAATTGGAAGGTCGTGGGCTTGATTCCCGGCAGAACACAAAAAAATATTTATCATTTATATTATCAAATATGCTCTTCACTTGGTTGAACAATTCATATTCCTTTACTAAAGACATTCAGCCTTTTTTTTTTTTTTTTTTTTTTAAGAAAATCCTGTGCGGGAGACTCCCTAGATTCTGAAGACTCTAGGGGTCTATGACACTTGTTGTAGTGCCGCAGAGGTGTACGAGCTTGGTCGTCGCTACAAAGCGCCAATACTCAAGCAAGACCCAGTTGCTGTAAGGCTGGATGGACCCTTGGTGACCGGTCATTGGTAAAGGCTTATGAATTCTTCAACCCAGCGAAGAGCACATTCGAAATATTAATGGTATTTTTGTGTGCTCCGCCGGGATCCGAATCCACAACCTTCCAAATATTTACGAGTCCGAAGTGTTGCCACAACGGACTACGGACCGGTCCGAGATGCCAACGACACGCGGTGTACCTGAGCGCACACCCATCCAAGTACTGACCACGCCCAATGTTGCTTACAGCAACTGGGTCTTGCTTAAAAATTGATGCTTTCTATAGTGAGGACCCAGCTGTGATTCACACAAAAACAGCACTCACCAAACAAATCATCCTTATATTATTATTATTAGGTAAAATTCCTTGACTTATAGGTTGGTATGAGGCTGACCACCCATACTGTAAAAATGGTTCACTTTGCCAATGTCACCCCTGTTTCAGGGAAGGTCGGCAAGAGTTGCAGGGCTTATGTTTATTTGAGATTGGGTTTTTATATTGTAGGTCCATATGCGGCATATGTGAGCGCGAAATTATGCGTGTCTGCTTGTGGGAATGCATTTAATATGAATCTCAAATGATACATATCTATGCAACTTAGATTTAGATTAAGATTATTATTATATTTTTACGTTAAAATAGTTTCAGATCCACTTATACTACACGTCAGTGGTACTTGCTCACTAATCTTATCTACCAAAGCTATACTCCTTGTAAGTACACTGCATTGCTACAAAATATCTCTCAGCCGGCAGTAATCTGACAGAGTCTGTTCAAAATGTTGGAGTATTTACTAACATTTGCTGCGATTGCAATTATTAGTTACATTTTCAATAACATTAAAGATCCTGAGCCAGTGTTTGGGATTTACAACAGAAAGGGAAAGTGGTTTCCATTCAAATATGCAATATTTCTGTTGATATTTTTATACCGGCGGGTAAGTAATTATACAGCTGTGTTAATAACTATAAAATTAGTGTTTTATTTGCATTCAACAAAATAAACATGTTACAAAGTGTACAGTTGCATCTTTAGAACTACATAAATGAGTCATGAGAACCAGAGTGAGAATCTACTAGGTTTTGGTTTTGAAAAAAAAAAGAAATATAAATATTATTGGAATCAGAGAGAAGTTAGTTACTAGCGGTAACGCTTCGGAATTGTAAATGGAAGGTTGTTGGTTTGAATCCCAGCGGACCACAAAGAATATACCATTTCAGTATATTTTCAAATCTGCTCTTCGCTGGGTTGAAAAATTTATATGCCTTTACCAAAGACGGGTCATCAAATGTCCATATAGCCTTGCAGAAATTGGGTCTTGCTTGAGAATTGGCGCTTTCTACAGCAATGACCGCAAGCTCGCAGAAGACTCTTGAGGCATGATTTACACAAAATAACGCCCACCAAATAAATCATTCTAATATCATTGTTATTATTGTAACGGAATACACTGGTAGATGCTTATTAGTGTGCGTGTGTTTTGAGAGAATGTTCTGGCCCAGACGATTGTAGTTGTAAGGTGTGTATGTGGGTAGAAAATGGACTCTTCAAGAAATAAATATGTCCAGAATCGTCTATACAAGTGTGGTAGTGGAACTTTCTAGGGCCTGCTGGAATGGCCCCTAGGTTCCGCTATAAGAAGGGTGACAATCGGCTGGAGCGAGGAGTCTTTCAAAGCACTCACACAGTGGAACAGCTAGTTACTAGGGCGACCAATATGGTGTAAAATAACTGTAATCTGTACAAAATAAATAAGCGTGTTAAAATAAATCTGTTAAAATAAGTCTGTTAAAATAAATCTATTGTAAGAAAGTCTGTGTTAATAAACTGTAGGCAAACTTGCGTTGAACTTGTGTTTTAATTAAGGACCCTCGAAAGAAACGTAACATTATTATCATGCAACCAAGTAACACATACAGTGTCACTTCTTGCTGCATTGTAGAAACAATGCATTCTAAAAGGGTGGCATGTAGTGAGGTAAACTTATTTATTGTCACAAGTCCGGGAGCCGACCTTACACCAACTACTTGAAACAAGTTGAAACTCCCGAGGAGACTCTTTCTCCTTTGTTTGGGACGGCTCAGATAATCTTGTCAATTTCTTATATTTCAGTTTTAAAATTAACACCTAAACAGGAAATCATTTAAGACACTCTTAGTGGAGATCAAACCCTTGCTAGCATTCTACCAAGTGACCCAATAAAAATCCTAGATTCTTGCCTTTGGTTCATTTTAATAATAATAATATTAGCATGATTTATTTGGTGATCACACCTCAAGAGCCTTCTGCGAGCTTGGTCGTCGCTGTAGAAAGCGCCAAATCTCAAGCAAGACCCAGTTGTTGTAAGGTTGGATGGACCTTTCAGTGACCGGTCTTTGGTAAAGGTTTATGAATTTTTCAACTCAGCGAAGAGCATAATCAAAATATAAATGGTATAGTCCGGTAATAGTCCGGTCGATAGCTCAGTTGGTAGAGTGCTCGCATTCTACCCCGTGAGCTCGGGTTCGAATCCCACCGAGGAGGGTGTCAGAAATGATTTCCCATTTCGGTGTTTATTTCAAACCCCATAATAAAAATACCGGCAAGGTTTACTCAGCCTTCACAAGAAATGAGTACCAGCCCTCTCGGGAGCTGGGAAACCCCCACTTCAATTGAAGTGGTTGGCGTAAGGCCGGCCCCCTTACCTGTAAAAATAAATAGGTTCAACTCGCCACATGCGACCCCTTCGGGGATAACGCGGCAAGAAGTTACACTATATGTGTAGCTTAGTTGCGTTTTTTTTTTTTTTTTTTTGCGTATATATTTTGTGCTCCGCCGGGATCCGAATCCACAACCTTCCATTTACGAGTCCGAAGTGTTGCCATTGACAAGACGATGCCAACGACACGCACTGTACCTGAGCGGTAACCCATCCAAGTACCATCCGCGCCCAATGTTGCTTAACTTTGGTGATCTATGGGAACCGGTGCTTTCAACATGGTAACGTCGTTGACGTTACCACCGTCGTTTAACTTTAATTTTATGTTTCAAAGTCACAATGTTTTGAATTAGGTAAACATGTTTCCATGACAAAGGACTGGTATTATAAAAACTTGTAGACCGCATCAAATTCAAAGGAAAGTTCTTAATTTATGCTTATGGCGAAAGATTATTAATAATCATTATCCCTGGAGTCGTTCTCATAGTAAATTTTCTGTATTAAAACTTTTATAATTGCCCAATTGCAGTTTTTTTATACAATCTGATGTTACATTATGTATTTATCTCTTTGCTATCAAGCGGTATCTTGAAAAATATGTTTTCTTTTTAATTAATAACTGATTTTATACTGACTAGTTTATCTTCTTGGCAAAGTTCATTCATTGCATGTTAAGCTAAATCTAAAATATTTTGTATTATTATTAAATATTTTGTATATTTTGTATTGTCCTGAAGATGCCTTGTAGGCGAAAGTGCTAGACAGAAATCAAATTATAAAAGTGATTTAAAACTTTGTTTATTTACTTAATTAATATACAATGGACTTTCACTGTGTAAACCACCAAACCCTGCCCGCTTTCCACTGCGAGCGGGAAATAGCTGAGCGGGAGCGGGAAATAGCTGAGCGGAGCGTAGTGAAATAGTTTTGGCCTTCCATTGCGAAAGAGTTTTAAAAAATAATGGTATTTGCCTTCCACAGCTAACGAGCTCGGCGGAGTGAGCTAGGCGGGAAATGAGATGAGTCAGATGAAAGAGTTGTTTGCCTTCCATCTACAGCTGGCTTAGCGGAGCCAACTAGTGTGTGACAGCTCGTTGCAGCCTACGCCCAGATCAAACGTTTTAATTATTAGTAAAAAAAGTTTTTTTTTTGTTTCGAAAAATAAAAAGTAATATATTATTTTGCTTTAATACATAAAAAGTAGATGTTTGAAATAAAACATACATTTTAATATTTTCAAATTTATAAAATAATGTATGATGTGCAGTGTGTGACAGCTCGTTGCAGCCTACGCCCAGATCAAACGTTTTAATTATTAATAAAAGATTTTTTTTTTGTTTCGAAACATAAAAAGTAATGTATTATTTTGCTTTTAACATAAAATGTAGATGTTTGAAATAAAACATACATTTTAATATTTTCAAATTAATACAATAATGTATGATGTGTCTTTGTAAATCATGTATGATGTGTTTTATCGCTGTCACGCAACTACGCGGGTTGGCGCGGGGGGCACGGGGGAGCGAAGTCAGTTGAAAACTAGCGGCCGAGACCATGACACAGCGGAGTCATTTTTACTCGCTCAGCCTGCTCCGCTCACTCCGCTGTCGGTGGAAGCACTTCTATGAAATTTACTGTTGCTAGTCGAGCGGAGTCCGTACGGAGTCCGCTGGAAACTCGCTCAACTCTGCGACCACTTTCGTAACTCTTTGTACTCGCTCAGTCCGCTCCGCTGACTCGCTGTCGGTGGAAGCACTTCTATGAAATTTACTGTTGCTAGTCGAACGGAGTCCGTACGGAGTCAGCTCCGCTCGCAGTGGAAAGCGGGCAATTAAAATATTTTATTTCAAGATTGTGCAATGTAGAATATCTTGAATAAAATTACAAAATATATCTATAAACCGTGGTTAAGAGAAGCAGTATAGAATATTTTGTCAAAGATTCCCAGCTTTTTTGTTCTGGCTCCATTACCATTCAACACTTCTATTTTCCAGAACCTCAACTTTTTCACTATGTATTTCAGTGGAAGAACAGTACTGACAATGATCGTCCAGGATATGGTTCAAGGAGTCACGAGAAGCCAGAAGACATGGATGTGGCACAACCACTGTCTGATCATCCTAAAGTAAGATGCCCAACTTTAATCTATAATCTAAGTTGCTTATATTATTAATTAATATTAATTAATGTTAATAATACAAAAAAGATGCATTTTTTCAAGCAGACGTAAGTACCTTGAAGTTCGCTGTTACACATGCTGCATGTGCTTTCACAAAATAAAGACCTAAATCTCAAATGAACATAAGCTCTGCAACTTTTGCTGATCATCCCTGAAACAGGGGTGACATTGGAAAAGTGAACTATTTTTAGAGTGAAAGTGGTCAGCCTCATACCAAGCTATAAGCTAAGGAAGATAGACAATAACTTACATTTTTACATTCAGTATTATCCGTGGCAATATACGGCAACAGAATCTTGCTAGAGTTGGCTTTCTGCAGAGATGACCATGCTTGTGGAGTGCTCTTCAGGTGTGATGGAAACAAAAACAGGGATCTAAAATTAATCCATCCAAATAATACTTCCTGTTCTGTCTGGAATGTAAGTACCTACACAGTGTCGGGACCAAATACTTCATAAATGAAGTGTCTTCTAAGAAGTTAAAATTTTGAATTTGCAGGCTTTTGATGCAGCGTTTTTCATTGGAGCTAATCGTGATGGCTTCTACATGGTCACTGGAACTGAAAGGAGGCAGATGGGCATCATCAACGGGCTGTTCTACTTGATTGTAAGCTGATATTTAACTCACAATCTTATTCTTACAAAACCAAAGTCCGCAGTACCTACTCTCATCCCAGACATGTGAAGAAGGTTCCTCTGCTATAAAGCAAGGAAGACTCCCAGCGACAGGGTTAGAAACTCTGAAATAGGAGAGACCCATCGGACAGAGGGACCATGTGGTCCATGGAAAGGATGGACAGTTTGAGATTCCCCCATGTGACTGCCCACAGTATACCTGTAGGACATCGCCTGCAAGGAAGACCGCTCAAGAGATGTAGAGATAGCTGGTGCTCTTCTTGTGTCTTCCTACTTTTAGTGCAAATTCTTGCCCCATTATCTTTTTTTATATTAGGGTTTCGCATGTGGCGAGTGGAACTTATTTATTTATTACTTCAGTTGAAGTGGGGGTTTCCCAGCTCCCACTGGTACTCATTTTTGGTGAACGCTGTGTAAGCCTTGCCAGTATTTTATTTTTGGCTTTTGAAATAAACACCGAAACGTGAAATCATTTCTGATTCGAACCCGAGCTCTCGTTCAATAACAGAATATAAATCTCAAACAAGAAGAAGAAGAAAAAGCGAATGTAGGAATGCAGGGAAGATACATGGATATTGAAAAAATCCCATATCTTTGCCTACCCACAGCTGTTCCCGCTATTAGAGTACCTAACTCATTTTATTATCAACTCTAGATTCCTGGGAAAGGAGTTCTCTGCAGTCCCAAGATACCCGACACATTACTTTTTGGAGCAAAGCCCAATGAGTTCGGAACAGAAGGAATACTGTTTACTCCAATTGAACCAATGAAGACATGGAGGGTGACTTACAATGGAAAAATGAAGTAAGTAAACCATAATCATTACTTGAAAGTATTTAAATTGCTAGCATAATATGAGTGCAGCTTCTACGGGTGACAAGTTGGAAGTCGGCCACTGAAGACAGGAAGAGATGGAGGGGAATGTAAAATGAGGCCAACGAGAGATAGGGGTGATAAATCGCGAGATTGCAGTGTCTTCTTTGGCTGCATGTCGTAGAGAGAGTGGAGTATAAAGTGTGCGCACTTATGGTATTTAACTCTCTCAGAGGAGCGACCCCATCTTATCTGACTGAATTGTGTGAGGTTGAGGAGATTGTTGGTAAGCAGTGCACCCTTCGCTCCGCGAGGGGTGAAGCTATCAACAGGCTAAAAATACCACCTCAACAGAGCAGAACAGGCTTTGGGGATGGGGCGTTTGGCTCAGCAGGACCAGGAACCGGCTAACTCTGAAGCTGAGGACGGAGACCGATAGAGAAAGTCAAAAAGGAGTTGAAGCCGTTCATGTTTTCCAAGAAGCAAGTAAAGGATGGGTGCCTATGGGGTGGCTAGAGCCATAAACGGTGCCCAAGAAGAGGAAAACAAATGATTCAACAATATATTGGAGTACCTACCGATAATTCAACAATATATTGGAGATTCAACAATATATTGGAGACCGGTCCGTAGTCCATTGGTAACACTTTGGAGTCGTAAATGGAAGGTTGTGGGTTCGAATCCCGGCGGAGCACAAAAAATATACCATTTATATTTTCAAATATGCTCTTTGCTTGGGGAAAAAAATCATATACCTTTACCAAAGAACGATCACTAAAGGTCCATTCAGCCTTACAGCAACTGGGTCTTGCTTGAGAATTGGCGCTTTCTACAGCGACTACCAAGCTCGCAGAGGGCTCTTGAGGTGTGATACACACAAAAACAGCGCTCACCAAATAAATCAGCCTAATTTTTTTTTTTTATGGGACTGGAGTGGAAAGGTGCTAGATAAGCCACACTAATAAGGAGGCCCAGATCCATTCAGGGTTGTTGTGTCAATAATGACGATGATGATTATTCGATGACTCCAAATATATGCACATTTTTCACATTCACAATTTATTCAACCTTAGCGTTTTAATTAAAATAAATGAAAACTAAAAAGAGATAAAAAGAAACAACACTTTGTATTCGATTACTATGAGTATTTTATTTAATTTAATACCACAATCGGTTTCGCAAACATCCATTCGCATCATCAGGTGGATAAATTAATACTAATAAGTATTAATTTATCCACCTGATGTTTGCGAAACCGGTTGAGGTATTAAATTAAATAAAATACTCATAGTAATCGAATACAAAGTGTTGTTTCTTTTTATCTCTTAAAATGAACGATTACAAAGTTAATGCCTCTACAATCAATAAAATTTAAAACTAAAAATTTCACTGGAGGCACTGTTGTAGTTTCCAATCGCAAAAATGCAACTAAGCTGCATATAAAGTGGGACGTCTTAGCATGTTGTCCTCGAAGGAGTTGCATGTGGCAGATGCGGCTTAGACTATAAAATTTATCGCCAAAACAGTAGGTACCTATACCTAGTTGTTATATCTGTGCTATATTATTATTTATATCTTTATTATCATTTTTTTCTAGATACCAGTCAGATCCGACTAAATCTGTCAATGTTTCCTTTGACGGAGAATGGACGGCGATCAACAAATATTTTGATTACGACACTGATCTGCACCCTTCTGCCATGGCGCGTTTCATAGCCAAGGAGCAGTGGACAAAGAAGTATTTTGAAGACTTAAAAAGGTAAAAGACTCATATTATAATCCAGAAGAAAAATAAATGCTTCCTCTGACAAATAATAAAGTACTTTCGGGACAGGACTTACTTAAACAGTTTTGTTTTGAATTAAAAACAATTTTGCAAAGCATGTTGTTAAAAGAAAGGGTTCCAATGTCATTAGAATACAAGTCTCCCTGCAACAAAGAAGCACAAACTAAATTATCAGAAAAAAATGTTGTGATTCGTAATTGAAGATTGTAAGTACATGAGATGACCTTTGATAATTCATCAACAGATGACGCCGAAGCTCCAGTAGTGCAAAAAGTACTAATGGAATCCCATCGTTTGTCTGACAAGCAAATGGTCATGAAAACCTGTCCTTCTTTACAACACAGTTTGTAAAATCCGTTTTTTAACTCTGGGCAAAATATCTACCTTTCACATTCCTAATTACTTTGATGTTTCTTATGTTGCAGTTCTCATCAATCTCATTATGATCAATTCGGACAACTGAAAGCCAAGTTCACAGTGGACGAAGAAGAATTTGACATTGTGTTGGATTCATTTAGAGACCACAGCTACGGTAATTATAAAAACTGTGAACATTTTGTACTCCTTTCATGATTCTAATGATCAACAATTATAACCGAGCAAGAAGTCATGATCTTTTCACGATCCCCGCCTGCCAAAACCAATGTTTGTTTGGGTAGTGCGTGCGCCGTCGCTGCTCAATACTCTGGTCTCCTCAGTCTCACCCTGGACATATTCACAACTGGTATGGATCGCTTACTATCAAGAGTCTGTTTGTATACTAGAATGACGTATGGATGCGTAGAGTAATTTCTTATTGTTTGGAAAACAAGAAGACTTTAATATTCTTACCTAAAAAATATAATCACCCTCTAGAGGAAAAATCCCTTTATGGTACGTGCTACAGTGGAGCCGCTGAGAGAATGAATTTCTGACAGTTAAAAAAATATGTTGTTTTCTAATTTATTTAACTTTCCATTTGACCCAAAATTATTACAAATATTTCCATTTGACATGATGATTTATTTTTAAAGATAATTATGCGTTAGAACGACATTTTTTATTCGGTTTAAAATTCTTCAAAGTTACATCGTTCATATAATTACCACCTGTCAGAAATTCATTCTCTCAGTGGCTCCACTGTAATTTGGTTGCAGATTCAAGCTAACGGATCATAATATGTTTGTGTATCAAGAACATCCAAAAAGATAATGAGATAAATGGGTAGTTGAGTTGAAATGCATAATTTTATACATGAAGTTTGAATTTTAGCCTTACAAAACATGGTATTTCTTCAGATCATTTTATGAAGACTGTCTTTAGTGTTAAAACCTTTTTTCATATCTATTAATTTGTCAGGTCACAAGAGAGACTGGGAGCTGATGCATCGCTATGCTTTTCATCACATCTTCCTCGCAGACGGGCAAAGGATTTCCATCGGAGTCGTGTGCCAACCTTGCACTTCTTCTTCGTGAGTAATCCAAAAGTTTATATCATGATACCTCCCAGCCTCAAAAAACTCTCCTAAGTTTTTTTCAAGTTTGAGAGAAACTGACAATGGACTGGGCACATTTCAAATGTGATGTTATTTAGCCGGGCTAAATATTGGACGTAGAGTTGTTACTTGAATTCAATATAATGAAGGTAGTACTTTATGTGTAAAGTAGTTTGAAAATACCAGGGATGCTATGGATACCTATCTGTATCCATAACCAAAACTATTGAACATCCGAAATTAAAAAAATATCCTTATCCGCAACCAAAACGAAAATAATTATATTGTTCCCATATCCATATCCATAACATCCCTACTCCACACACAAGTAGAGAAAGAATAGTCAAAATAGTTTATACAATGAATGCGTATTTCTTCTTTCAGTCTTGAAGTAGGATTTATATGGACTCCAAGAAATGGTGGAGAGAACCATCCAGTCAAGTGGTGTGATCTGCAGCTATACCAACTCGGAGAGAATGGCCGCGCTCCAACTGACTACGCCTTCCAGTTTGAAGCCGGAGACAAAGTGTATACAGTGCAGGTTAGTTAATCAGAAATAAAGAAATAATTTCTCTCAGTTATAAATGCATTTGTTTAATTTCTCTGTTGGTAAAATATTTGATTATTTGTGGTAAAGAACTTTACTCTCGTTATTTACAAATTAAAACTAAATTTGGTGTTTGAACATAGAATTATAAATCTTAATTTGGAAATATGTCAAACGAACTTCATCTTCAACGTTTTATGGGACTATGGCCCTTAGCAACCAATTACAAAAAAAAAATTGCCTTTGGCCTATCAGCCTGGCCTTATGATGTCTCATTTTTTTGTCTTGTGTATTTGTTGCGAGTCATTAAGTAAGTTTCTATTTTATATTAAAATTCATTTTTTCCTCCTTGCTGTGTACAATCTCTTACCGGTCCACGTCTAGTGGTTAACGCTTTAGACTTGTAATCCAAAGGTCTTGGAGCCGATTCCTGGTTGATCACAAAAAAAAAAAAATCCATTGCTTTTACCAAAGATCAGTCACAAAAGCTCCATCCAGCCTTACAGCCACTGGGTCTTTCTTGAAAATTGACATTTTCTATAACCAAGCTAGCAGAGTGCTGCTCAGGTGTGATTTTCACAAAAGCAGTGCTGACGATATGAATCATCCTCATATTATCATTATGAAATTCTCTTCTATGTTAGAGCTCACATTCAATATGATACTGTTACGAACTTGGAGTACCTACGTGCCTCAGTATAGGTACAATAGTGTGTGTAGAACATTCCAGCATGATCCATGATGGTAGTAGTAAGGTACATAGAACGGCGGTCTGGTATGAGCGAGAGATCAAATGATCTGGAATATGCAAGAAAGATCTCTTTTGTACCTATATATCGGTAGTGTAAAGGCAAAGGGGTATATCTGTCTCAGACCAAATTTTACAGGAGAGCAAAAACAAACTTGTGAAATTAAATAACTCATTTGTTTTTTTTATACATACCTTAATAAAACTAAATAAGTATTGCAACTGCAGCTATATCCTTTTGCCAGATTATGGAATAAACTATTTTAGACATTTTGTGGAACAAACTTGGAAAATTAACAATTTGACTGATTTACCCCTTTGCCAATACACTACCGATATATGGACTGCAATGGTGTGGAGAGGGATCAGTCGCAAATAAGCAGGGATTATCAATGTTGTAAATTGTGAACCAAACCGTGTAAAATAAATTCTGTTTTTTTTTTTTTTTTTTTTATTTCATAAACAATTTTTACAAGAAATATTAAATCTTAAAAATTAAACATTTTTGTCCCGATAAACCAAAAAATTTCAGTTTGTCATCGGGTTTTCAGTTTGTCATCGGGTTTTCAGTTTGTCATCGGGTTTTCAGTTTGTCATCGGTTAAAATAAATAATTGCAGTTTAATTAAAAGAGAACCCCAACTAAAATCGTAACAATACTATTGCCTTTCTCCTTAATTCCAGGTTAAAGTTCAGCATCAGTCGGAGCACTTTGTCAGCTCCCACTGGGACGCCAGGATGGTGGAGAGGTTTGCCACGTACATGGTGAACGGCGTCAACGGCTGGGGAGTCTCCGAGTTCCACTACAACAACAAATCTGGGAGACCAGAGGAACTCAGCAAGGATGACCCCGACTGGTACCAACTGCTGCGCAACAAATAAAGCCTTAAATATATTCTTAAATGGAGTTTAAAATTTCAAATATTTATCGGCGGGCAAACGTCATAAGTCAATGTGACGAGGGTCCTTAGTAACAAATAAAACAAAATATGAATTAGTGTTCTCTTTAAGCTCTATGGACATGGCAGGAGATCAGAGACAAATCAAGCCTTGAATAATATTCTTACATGAAGTCGGCACAAAGCTGCAAATTTTATATATTTGTCAGCAGGTACATCTAATATGTTATCACTAGAGTCCTTATCAACAAATTACAAAATGTGAATTAGCATTTTCTCTATCAACCTGGCAGGTAAAGTTGCAATTTTTCTCCAGGGTCATTGTGTGAAGTCTGAGAAAAAAAAATTGAACTACATTATGGCTTCACTCTTTCGGAATTCTAATCAAATTGTTTTATAAATTCATCGGAGCTGAAGCTTCAGTATGTTTCACTCATGTCTGTGATGAGCTTCTTCAGCGTGATTATATGATAGCAGACTTATGCGAAATGTCCGGAAGCTCCAGCTCTGATAGAGCACAACAACAGATTGAGGAACGAAACTCTCCAGTGTCAACTGCTGACCAAGTAAGCCTAAAACTCCTATTAATGAATTTAGTTTTTGGTTTCTTTATCACCTTAGTCACCTAGACCTGTAACGTCATCTTACCAACAGTAATTTGAAATCTTCGGACTCTATTGTATTTTAATTTTATTTTATTCAATCATTTTTAAAGCAAGAAAATTCAGGCATAATAATTTATTTTTTATACTTAGGTAGTTTAGAAATTGAGCTATTTGACTATTTAATTATTATCAAGTTTTTCTTTTCATTAAATTATACTTTACTCTTTTTTTTCATGATCTCTTCATTATCACAAATAAGCATTAAGTAATTTTTACTTGGAACCATGTTGTATGGAACAGATTTATATTTGTCACTTTATAATATTCTTCCATTATTAAATACAGTAAAATTACACAAATTCACTTTTAATAACCGTTTTCTGTCCCCTGTCACTATTTTTCTTACAACTCCTTTGAGAAACCCTTTTTTTGACACCATCTTTCTAGTCTTTCCTTTTTACATCCAATTTACTTTCTTACTACCTATTTGTTAACAATTGTTTTATGTGCAATTTGGCAACATCCTTTTTCTAAAGCTCCTTTTCTAGCGCCTCCTTTTTTACACCCCTTTTCTGTTTCCTTGACTTATAGGTTGTTATGCGGCTGACCACCCATACTGTAAAAATTGGTTCACTTTGCCAATGTCACCCCTGTTTCAGGGAAGGACGGCAAGAGTTGCAAGGCTTATGTTCATTTGAGATTGGGTTTTATATTGTAGGTCCACATGCGGTATGTGTTAGCGCGAAATTATACATATCTGCTTGTGGGAATGCATTTAATATAAAACTTAAATGATATATATCTTTGCAGCTTAGATTAGATTAGATTAGATTAGATTTTCTGTGAAACCCTTTTTAAAATCCACTTTCTTATCATGCCCATTTCACCAATCACTTTCTAGAGTTCCTTTATAAAGTCCACGTTGTGCCTCACTTTGTTTATATTTATTTAATTTTCCACACCCTCTTATATAACAACCCTTTCCTCATTCATCCCCCTCTTTCCTTCTATTTTTTAAATTATATTTTAATCCTCCCTCTTTTACTTAATCAAAAGATTAACTTAAACAAGGAGGGATATTTAAAACTACACGCATGAATGAATACTATGTCTGGACAATATTATACTTACCTTAAATGAATATAAATGGAGCACCCAGTTTATGATTTGCTGTCAGCTTCCACATTGACGCTGGGCATGCGCCGCTGACCTTAACTTAATCATCTCATTTCCTGATTACGGAGCAATCATGTCAATTCCAGCCATCCAGTCTATTAATTAATAGGCAGGACTATTGTAAGTGCTTAATTGAATTATTATGTATTGTGATTCAGTAATGATTTAAGTCAGTAAACTCTTACTCATGAAGCAAACAAGTCAAAACAGAAACAAACTCTCATGGATTTTGACTCGATTCTCACCGATGTGGGAGAATTCGGGAGCTACCAACAACTGGTGATTTACCTGGTGCTTCTGCCGGCTGTGTTGCCATGTGGGTTCCACGCTTACGTCCAGCTGTTTATGGCAGCAAGACCTGATCATTGGTGTCGAGTTCCAGAGTTGGAGAAATGGAGTGCCGATGACATCTTGCTGGCGAAAAACATAAGGTCAGTTGTCATTGCATACTTACATACATGAAATATTTACTTTATTGCTGTTAGCTAAATTTAAAAGCTATGTTTCAAAGAAATGTAAGCCCGCATTCATCAATGATGCAATGTTTTTATCTTTTCCCTTATCTGGCTGTGTAAATCTCACACATCATTCTATCTTGTATAATATGTCCTTTTTTGTCTTTATGTGCATAGATATGTATTCGAAGAAATTCAATGACATCCGCACATAAATTGACATAGACAAAATTATGACACACATGGCTGAGTTGCTAGGAAAAAGGCAAACAAATACATTGTTTGTTAAGGTCCTGTACAAGTTTGGTTTTTCCTTAGTGAGATTTTTTTTAAATTAAAATTTGTGCAGTTTATATTTTAAATGATAAATTATTAAATCTGAACAAGAAAGTGGCAACACAAAAAAGCTACAAATGCAACAAAATGTAATCACATTCAATGAGAGCAGCATGAATATTTTTACAGGTGATGAGGCTAGCTTTTTATAGTGGGAGTTTTACTGCTCCCAAAGAAGAAGGTTCTCATTTCTATGAAATCTAAATTAACCTTGTCGATAACATGATACGGTTTGGGGCAAAACACTGCATTACACCGCAACTACGCGACGCAACTGAGCTGCACATCTAGTGTAACTTCTTTCCGCATTATCCCTGAAGGGTTTCGCATGTGGCGAGTGGAACCTATTCATTTTTACAGGTAAGGGGGCTGGCCTTACGCCAACCACTCCAGTTGAAGTGGGGGTTTCCCAGCTTGCACTCATTTCTTGTGAAGGCTGAGTACACATTACCGGTATTTTATTTTGGGGCTTGAAATAAACACCGAAACGGGAAATCATTTCTGAGACCGTCGGTGGGATTCGAGCCCGGGCTCACGGCATGGAATGTAAGCACTCTACCAACTGAGCTATTGACTGGACGCCCCTGACAGGACACCCTTGTTGGGAACTAAATCCTCTGGTTTTAAAAGCAAGATTAAGTGGGCTATCAATCCCAAACGTTAAAATAACTGCTTTTTGCTTTTATTTCCAGTATTCCAAGAGAGATCCGAGATGGAGAGAGCAGGTTTTCCGAGTGTCAGATGTACGACTTTAATTACTCAGCCCTTGTGGACACTTATGGATCCCTCAGTGACATTCTTCCCAACCTGCCGGAGAATGTCAAAACTGTAAACTGTAAAAATGGCTGGATGTATGACAGATCATCTTATGAAAACACCGTTATTACTGAAGTAAGTCATCTAAACTCTCAAAGTTAAATATGGGTTTTTGAACCGTTTTCGCGGTTATTAGCAGTGTAGCAAGTCTAATAAAGTTATGTTTTAAAAAATATATACTACCTTATTAAATATGTTGTTTTAACATGGGTAAGCTTGAGGTGTGTATAGCTTTAAATGAATGTTTTCTACCAAGTAAGAATCTACTCATCTTGAGCAAGAAGTGGTCGGAGTAATATCCCCTTGCTTTTGAAAATAAATAGGTTCCACTCGCCTAAGGCCGTTTGTCCACCTCACGCCGTCACCGTCACGTCACCGGGAACGAGATGACGGCGCCGAAGTAGCGGTACATGTAATGTATTTGTGTATTGCCAGGTTGTAGGCAATACAATACATAACCTATAACCAGCGAAATCGGTCGCGGTGGACAAACGATCGCCGTCATATCAATTAAACTCGGCCCGAAATAATCTCGTTCTCGGTGACGTGACGGTGACGGCGTGCGGTGGACAAACGGCCTAATACCTTGCTTGAGGATCACAATCCATACTTGAAGCCTACCTGAATTCATTCACACTTACATAATTGACAGTTTTGCTTGAAATTGTTCTTCGGAGTCTTTACCGTAGTCCTTTATATTCTTGTTTTTTTTCCTTTCTTGCTTACATTTTGTAGATGTGTAAATAATTTCTTTGGAGCTCTGCTAAGTTCTCTGGGGCTTTCTATACAGTGACGGCCAAGCCCGCAGAGGGCTCTTGAGGTGTGGTTCACACAAAAACAGCGCTCACCAAATAAATCAAACTTATATTAGTATATTGTATTCTCTACGTAAGACCCTGAATACAAATTTCAAGTATCTGAAGTTGGCCTTGAAAGCCTTTAAGCATTTATCACACAATTTTGTCTTTTTCAGTGGGATCTGACATGCACCAAAGACTTTTATGGCACTCTAGGCTTAGTTTTATTGGGCATCGGAGGGATAGTTGGCAACTATATTTTTGGCTACCTACAAGACAGTCTGGGCAGGCGACCCTCCTTCTTCATTTATCTCTTCATCGAGTGCATTTTTGGGATAGCCACGGCATTTGCGCAAAACTTTGTCTCGTGGGCCATCTTCAGAATCGGAGTAGGATTCACAGTTCCAGCTATTCTGGCAACACCATATGTTTTAGGTATGTGTTTATTTTTAAAAGAGAAGCTATAAGTCCCATTCCAGAAGCAATCCATAATCTACCTACTTACCTGCATTTAAAAATGTATGGATTCAGAGCAAAAATTTATGAGAGAAAATTGTTGCATCAACTTGCTGGGTTGCTAACCAAGATCATTTTACATTTTATTTTTTTTGATAATAAGGACAGGTGACAGGTGAACTTGAAAGAAGAGTAATGAAGGGCAGGTGTGTACTGGGTGCCACAGCTTGTATCGCCAAAAATCAAAACATATCTAAAAATGCCCGATTGGCGGTACGCAGTGGCATACTTTTACCCACCTTGATGTATAGAAGCGAGTCCTGGACGGTGAATGAAAGTGAAATTAGTAAAGTCCATACTGTTGAAATGGACTTTCTAAGAAGTATGATTGGGAAAAAACGGAGTGACAGGGTGAGGAATGATTTTGTAAGAGAAGAATGTGGTGCAAGAGAAAGTGTGAAAGTGAAGAGTAAAAGAAGTTTGTTAAGATGGTTTGGGCATATGGAGAGAATGAATGAGGAAAGACTGACGAAGAAAGTATATGTTGGTAGAATAGATGGATGTCGTGGTAGAGGAAGACCGAGAAAGGTATGGATGGACCAAATATCCGAAATTGCGAATGAATGGAATATCCAGAGTCATAATAAAAGAAGAGCTTGTATGAAGAAGGTTATGACTCTGGAGGAAATGAAAGAAGTATGTAAGGATAGAAAGAAATGGCGGTTGATCTGTGATGTTGGCGGCTAGGGTTTGTTAAAGTGAAATTGGTTTTATGATTTTTTTTTATGTCCATGTAAGTATCTATTGTTATTTACTGATTTAAAAAAAAAAAAAAAAATGTTATTTGTCATGTATGTTCCTTGACTTATAGGTTGTTATGCGGCTGACCACCCATACTGTAAAAAATGGTTCACTTTGCCAATGTCACCCCTGTTTCAGGGAAGGACGGCAAGAGTTGCAAGGCTTATGTTCATTTGAGATTGGGTTTTTATATTGTAGGTCCACATGCGGCATGTATTAGCGCGAAATTATATTACTTGTGGGAATGCATTTAATATAAATCTTAAATGATATATATCTTTACAGCTTAGATTAGATTAGATTAGATTAGGACCCTAATCACCTACACCTGTAATGTCACCTTTCGGGGGAAATTTGGAACTTTCTTGCAGCCAATGTACAGATGTACACGGCTTAAAGTGAATTAGATGACAGCTAAAGGAGGGCGTTGTTTTAACTTTAGACCTTAAGCTGATAAAATCAATGAACTTTTTATTTTCAACAAAACACTTCTAAAATGTTAGCGATTCAGGCAACTTCACATTAGTTCCAATTTTCATCATGCTTACTTTACGCTGTATTTGCATTATTACCCACATTTGAGGAAAATGTTTAGGGAAATTTGAATGATAAGATGTAAACTTAATACTTTATTTCCCCTAAATATAAGGAAATTATAATCATTTTGTGTTTTATAGCTATTGAATTAGTGGGACCTGACAAAAGAACTCTATGCACAATTCTATCCAACATTGCATATTCCCTGGGCTTGGTGTTTTTATCTGGAGTTGTATATTTGGTGAGAGATTGGAGACATCTTTCCTTGGCGACCACCTTACCTTTCATTTGCTTCTTCCTCTATTGGTGGCTAATGCCAGAGAGCCCAAGATGGCTATTGGCAAGGGGAAGGTTTGACGAAGCTGAAAAAATACTGAAAACAATGGCCAGGTAAATAATATTTGAATTCATCAGTATGTCCTTGATTTAAAATAAATATAAGACGATGGGTTTGAAGACTATAGGTACGCAATGGTAAATTAATACTGACATTAATGTATAGGAGTGAAGCATGGACTATGAGTGACAGTGAAATGAATGCAGTGAAGCATGGACTATGAGTGATAGTTAAACATGGACTATGAATGATAGTGAAGCATGGACTATGAGTGACTGTGAAACATGGACTATTTGTAAATGTTTTATACTCGGCCTTCTTGCTTTTGAATTTATGAGTATTTGCTATTTTTAGAGTCAACGGGAAAACACTTCCCGATAACTACATGGTGCATCTGAAGCGAAAATACAAAAACGAAAGAATCAAGAAAGACTTGGAAAAGTTCAACGATCATCGGTACGGAGTTATGGACCTATTCCGCACTCCGAACCTGCGCAAGAAGACGCTCATCATCACTTTTATCTGGTTCACCAACACCAGTGTGTATGTTGGACTGTCCTACTATGCTCCCGTCCTAGGAGGAGACGAGTTCTTGAACTTCTTCCTGGCCGGAGTGGTAGAACTGCCCACGTATTTGTTCCTCTGGCCCGCTATGGAACGGCTTGGACGGCGTTGGACTTTGTGCATCAGTATGATTGTAGGTGGAACGGCGTGCCTTGCTACGTTCTTGGTTCAAAATGGTAAGATTCTTTATTTATAATCTTCACTTAATCTTAGAAACACATCAAAAATTAAGGTTCACACTTGATGCAGACTCACAAGCAAATGCATATAAGATGAGACCATAGCAGTTTCAAGCCCAATCGCATATATGGACGAAACGTTTGAAAGCTTCAGCTCGAATAGACCACTACAACAGATCCTGGAAAGCAACTGTCTAGTGTCGACAGCCGCCCGGGAAGCCTAAAACTTATTTTAAAAACCAAAAAATTCAATAGAGCACAAAGCAAAATCATTTTTTTTATGATTTGTGTACAAGCACTGTGACAATTGATTTTTATTTTTAAACGGGACATACCAAAACAACCAAACTTACTTTACAACAATGTTTAATTTTCGCTATTATTTTTTGGCATAAAATGACAAATGTTATCGGTCATTCGACTATCATCAGGTATACTTTAAAACTCAACTTAACATATCAAAATTTGAGGTTGATTTGAGTTACAAATACTTAAAAAAGGGCCCCCACAATAATGTCAACGGATTTTGCCTTTCTCACTAGCTAGCCTTTCAGCCAGTAGCCAAGTTGCAGCATTTGGGAGACTAAATCACAGTTTGGGCTGTAGCACCATTGAAGAGAGAGACAGATCTTAAATTTATCAGTTCTCATGTGTTGCAGCAATCTATCATTGTCTCACTCTTTTGTTTCAGATACGGTTGTGATGCTGACTCTGTACTGCGTTGGTAAGATGGGGATCTCCTCCTCATTTGTAGTCCTCCCCCTGATGGCTTCAGAGCTGTACCCCACTGTGGTGCGGGGCCTCGGGATGAGCATCAGCTCAGTTGTTGGGATGCTGGGACCTATATTCATACCTCTAGTCAATTATTTGGTAACTATCCAGTATATCAGTAGACAGAGGTATGTTATGGGATGTTTTGAAAGCATACGGAGTGAATGGGGCTCTCCTAGGTGCGGTGCATGCCAACTATGAAAATAGTAAGGCATGTGTTCGTATTGATGGTGAGTATAGCGAGTGGTTTGAAGTTTATAAGGGTGTGAGGCAAGGATGTGTGATGAGTCCATGGCTATTTAACATAGTCATGGACAAGTGTGTCAGAGATGCTAGACTTAATGATTGTGGATTGATGATAGGAGAGAGCAAAGTGAGTGTTCTACTGTATGCAGATGATGCAGTTCTTGTATCTGATTCAGCAGTAGAATTGCAAACAATGCTCTCTAGATTGAATGAAGCTTTGTTAGGTAACCATCTGAAGTTAAATGCAAGTAAGACGAAAGTATTGATTTTTGAAAGAGATGATGAAAGTATGAATTATGAATTTAAAATTAATGGAATGAATGTTGATGTCGTAAATGAGTTTGTATACCTGGGAAGTAAGTTTGAAAAAGATGGAAGAATGACCGGTGAATTTGAAAGAAGAGTAATGAAGGGCAGGTGTGTACTGGGTGCCACAACTTGTATCGCCAAAAATCAAAACATATCAAAAAATGCTCGATTGGCGGTACGCAGTGGCATACTTTTACCCACCTTGATGTATGGAAGCGAGGCCTGGACGGTGAATGAAAGTGAAATTAGTAAAGTCCATACTGTTGAAATGGACTTTCTAAGAAGTATGACTGGGAAAAAACGGAGTGACAGGGTGAGGAATGATTTTGTAAGAGAAGAATGTGGTGCAAGAGAAAGTGTGAAAGTGAAGATTAAAAGAAGTTTGTTAAGATGGTTTGGGCATATGGAGAGAATGAATGAGGAAAGACTGACGAAGAAAGTATATGTTGGTAGAATAGATGGATGTCGTGGTAGAGGAAGACCGAGAAAGGTATGGATGGACCAAATATCCGAAATTGCGAATGAATGGAATATCCAGAGTCATAATAAAAGAAGAGCTTGTATGAAGAAGGTTATGACTCTGGAGGAAATGAAAGAAGTATGTAAGGATAGAAAGAAATGGCGGTTGATCTGTGATGTTGGCGGCTGAGGTTTGTTAAAGTAAAATTGGTTTTATGATTTAGTTTTTATGTCCATGTATATATTGTGATTTATTGTTTTTAAAAAATGTAATTTGTCATGTATGTTCCTTGACTTATAGGTTGTTATGCGGCTGACCACCCATAATGTAAAAATTGGTTCACTTTGCCAATGTCACCTCTGTTTCAGGGAAGGACGGCAAGAGTTGCAAGGCTTATGTTCATTTGAGATTGGGTTTTTATATTGTAGGTCCACATGCGGCATGTGTTAGCGCGAAATTATACATATCTGCTTGTGGGAATGCATTTAATATAAAACTTAAATGATATATATCTTTGCAGCTTAGATTAGATTAGATTAGATTAGATATCCTCTTTGCATTTGATTACCCGTTAAAGGTAAGTGCAAAAAAAGTGTATTTTGGTTGGTTGCCATTCTGCTCCTCTTTAAAAGGCGCTAGTGTAGTCAACAGAAGCAAACCAAAAAAAATTGCACCCCCATTAGTAAAACATGGTGACAAAGTTGGGATTTGTTTTGCTTGCCAAATAGCTAACTAACTATATTTTTTATTGGTTGCTTAAGATCTTAATCACCTTGGCATGTGCAATTTGATATTTGAAACCTTCTTCTGACTCCTTTTAAACAATTAAATTGGACTGCTTCAGAAAAACATGTTGAAGTAAATAAATATGTGAATTCTTAACTCATGAATACCCCGTTACTGGTTACATCTGAAAAGACAATCTATCTATATCATTATTTAGCTAGTGAAATTCAAACATAGGTCACATTGTTAAAACAACAATTCACTGCCTTAAGTAATAGTTCTTGTTTACCGTATACGCCATTGACAAAATTTTACATGAGCAATGTTGGCATGTGTACTGGACCAATGTGTCTTACGGAAACAAGAAATTTATTTTAAAAATATTTATAAGAACTCTCACATTATCGAGTTTTATGGTTTTCCTTAGCTCAGATTGTGTAGAATTTTATTCCTAAGACAACTGCATGAAAAAGTCATATTTGACAAGATTGGCGTATACAGTAAACAAGAACTGGGGGAGCGAATTGTCAATTTTTCCTCCATCTTTTTTTTGTGCAAAACAGGTTTCCCTCATTACAGTCATTAGCTGGGAAGACTTTTTGTATGAGATCTTTAAAATATTCTAAATTCATTTGAAATGTATCTTATCTATGTCAGCGGAATTCATTATATAGTTCACTTGATACATATACAAGATTAATTTTAATAAAATCTTAATTTTTATTTCAGGGTTCTGATATGATGGTGCTGCCGCTAATCATAATGGGAGTCTTGCTTGTTGCTGGGGGCGTCACCAGTCTCCTACTGCCAGAAACTCTTCACCAGCATCTGCCGCAGACCCTGGAGGACGGCGAAGAGATGGGGCTCACTTCAGAGCTGTGCTGTCAGATCCCTGTCAAGCAGGATGACCTTCATGACATTGAGATCAAGCCCAAGGACAAATCAAAACAGTCAATAGATAAAAGTACAAGAAATGAGACAAACAATGACACCTCTCAAATAGAATTGTCAAATGAAAGTGTAGCAAAGCAAAAATAGGCCGCAAAATCTGTATAAGATTCTTCTCTTAGGCGTTTTTGCGATGAACATGATGACATTTTCCATAATTACCGGTCCGTAGTTGAGTGGTTAACACTTCTGACTCATAAATGGAAGGTTGTGGGTTTGAATCCCGGCGCCGCAAAAAAAAAATACCGTATATATTTTCAAATATGCTCTTCGCTGGGTGAAAAATTCATATACTTTTACCAAAACCTGTCACTAAAAGGTCCATCCAGCCTTACAGCAACTGGGTCTTGCTTGAGAATTGGCACTTTCTACAGCGACGACAAGCTCGTAGAGGCCTCTTGAGGTGTGATACATACAAAATCAGGGCTCACCAAATAAATCTTCCTCATATTATTATTATTTATTATGATTATGTCTCCTTCACAGGACCAACCATTAGGAAAAGTATGTGTATGGAGCAGTAGCGAAGGGTGATTATTTTCATAAGGTAGCCCGTGTATTTGGCTGTGTTCGTCAGTCTGAGATTCAAGGAAGTTTGCGCGGTTCCCTAGACGTCAAAGGTCTAGGGAACAAGGGCCTTAAAAAACAATTTAAGTTCAGTAGCGTTTTTCCTGATGTAACCCGACTGACTTACGTAACAATTTTCTCCCCCGCTTCTTTAAGTTGACTCAATAGTCAATAGATTTAAACATGTCATTTTAATAAATTTTAAATATTTATTTTACATAGTAAGTTATTTAATATCAATAAAAATAATATTTAAGAAATCCTTGTTTTTTTAATTGCTAAGAATTGTAAAAAATAATTGACGTATGGGACTGCCGTCCTTAGCAACCAATCACAAAATATTTTGTAGCCTTCTCCCTAGCAACCCGGCCGGGTGAGATACAATTTGTTTATGCCAATTCACGCGTAGGTACCTAATTCATTAATTTATATTGGGTCCACATTTTGTTGTATTTTTTGGTTAGCTCCAGTTAGTTCTATTAAGCATTTCTTTATAGGAATTTTTATAAAATTAACAGGTTGTTTTATTCTCAAGGTTTCGAAATTTTTACAATGTAAAACAAATAAATTTATTATTTTTCACATTTCCTTTGATTTTTTAAATCGCGCCGTTTTGGAAAAAGTTGACTTCCGGTAGAAAGTGTGGCTGCTACAAAAAATACTTTAAATAAAACAAAATGGGTATAATAAAGATTGTTTGTATCTATAATCATACTATGATGTACACTTGTACGTCTTTTATTAATTCGTTTTTTTTTTAATCAGTATATTATTCGTAAAATAATTTGATAAATAAAAAAGTACCTACCAGTCAATAATACAATTTTTTGTTTTATTTTTCATCCTTTTCCGCTCACTGACAGGAGTAATGCTGCCATCTCGGCAGATTTTCTTTTGGCAAATATTTCAGATAAATATGACAGCAATCAGCATCACTACTAATTCTTGTAAAACTATACATTCCTATCTGATATAAGAGCACGAATAGAAAAGAGGATAGTCCATTTTAATCATGCATGATAAAAGAGCGCCGTTTTTGTATGTTGCACACCACAAGGGCCCTAATTATCAAGAATAAGACATTTTATCAAGGTGCGAGAAACAAAGAAAGATGTTAATTATTAAGATATTAATATTAATTATGTTTGGCAAGAAGGGGCTTGTCAAAAATAGTTTGCCATCTAAGCACAAAAAACTCAACTCACTTATATTAAATGCATGTCCACAGACAGGCACATGTAGGTTCGCGCCTACACATTCTGCATGTGTGCATCCAAATAAACAAAACCTTACATGAACATAAGCCTTGCAACTCCTGCCGCCTTTCCCTGAAACCCGGGTGGCAATGGCAAAAGTGAACCAAGTTTTACAGCACGGGGGGTTTGCCTCATACCAACCTATCAGTTAAGGTTGATGACGTTTTTTATTGAAAAACACCCAGCCAACTATAGTGGTTGAGCAAGTACTTTTTCGTCTGTCATGCGCTCCTGATAAATTGCAACAATTATTAAAATGAACTTGATACATCTTTGTGTCATATGCTTTCCTAATACTTTTAACTTTATAAAAATGTTATTTCGTGGGCTCCCAATGCTTTCCCGCGAAAAACTAAGAAGATTGGGATATCCACCTCTTAGTGTGATAATTATGTTCTCCTAATACATTCAGCATTAAAATAATATACAAAAGGTTAGAGCTCTTCATGTGTCTTTCGTTCGTGATTTTCCCGCCAAAAATATAGGCAGTCAAGGGTTTAATACCTCCTCATTTAATATGCTCTCCTAATACTTAAAGCATCAAAAATATGGCAAGGTTAGGCTATTTTTCATTTAGTATTTTCGATACTTTCTCGTCAAAAATATTAGTAGAATAATTACTTTACTGCCTACATCTAAATGTTGTACATAATATGTTTTTCTAATACTTTGATAATTGAAAGTAAAGAAAGATTTGTATTTGTCATAAAAGTGTAACTATATTAAATAATTTGCACCAAAGAAATAAAAATAAGTAAATTAATCTTAGTAATCTTCAGTACAAAAGTTTACAAATAAAAAATTTAACACTCGACGTACAGTAATATTTTCTTCCACCTACGTTATTTTGAAGAACCACATTCGCATGGTACTTGTTATATTTAAATTCATTTAAAAGAACAATGCAGTTCTGTTTTAAAGCCTCCGACACCTACACTTCAACAGAATATATGTACTTTCGTTATAAGGAGCTGCTCATTTGCAAACGGAATCTAACGGAATTCGTTAAGAACGAAATCTGAAAAATAAACATGGCAGCTCAAGTGACAGGAGGTAAAGTGACAGCAAGCAAAAATAAAGAAATGGCAGCGCAGGTGAAACAATGTGATACTTTGAGCTCAGCTAGCTCAGACAGGTAAAAATAATGACTAATAACAAAGATAACTCAAAACAAGAAGTAAACAACCATCACTGTCAAATTCACCCCAAAATCTCTTTACCATAGCTTCTCTAATAAATGTAAATAATACTTCGATGCAATTTTTTTTATCGTAAATTTACCAAATGAACGCGATTTGATTATCGCTTTTGATTAAGCGCTTACAAGGATGCGTTAATTTAAAGCTGTTGCGCTTTTCATTGTTTGTTTTTGAGCGCAGACAGACAGATACGCGCTCCTAACCTATTTTCGTTGCGTTTATTCCCCCACGATCTATTTTTAACTTGGCAATAAATTGCGAACGGTTCAATGAGCGCCCTTCGATGCAGTTGCATGCGCGTGTTTATGCAAACGAACACGAGGCGAGAAACGTAGTATTTTTTTATTTAGTTATTTTACGCTTTTGATAAAATAAACAGACATAAATAATATAGTAAACATACAATGCTGTCTGTTATCATTCAACACAAGTAAAGTATCGCATGTATACTGTCCGGTCGATGGCGTAGTTGGTAGAATGCATGCGTTCAAAGCAAGAGTTCTAGGGTTTGATCACCATCGAAGTTGTCAAGGAGTCTGGTGATTTTAAACCCAAAATCATAGCATTGACAAGGTTTATGAAGCCTTCACAAGAAATGAAAACCTACCCCATCGGGAGCAGAGAAAACCTCACCTTGGGGTGATTGCATCTGTCTACAATCTAAGTTGCAAAGATATATATTTACATTTAAACTTATATTTATTGCACGCCCACAAGTAGACACATGTATGTTCGGTTTATGCATGCTGCATGTGTACTTACAAAGTAAAACTTACAACTTCTGCTGCCCTTTCCTGAAATCGGGTTGACATTGGCAATGGTGAACCAAGTTTTTAAGCCTGACCATGTGAGAATGAGATAATATAACATCTGTCAAGGAACTCTAATCCAAACCTACAACAAAATATTTTTTTTACCTTTTTCCTAGCAACCCGGCAGTGTGACATCACATTGTTATCCATGTCGATTTGTGTGCGAACCTCATTGCAAATATTCCTAATTCTCAACTGTAAAGCTGTTATTTTTCACACAATGTGATTCTTTACATACACTGAACTTACTGATATGAAGGAATTCCAGCGACAAACATTATCAGTACCAGTAACAGCTTAATCTCATTCTTTTCAAACTATATTTCTACGGAACTTTCTATCTCTACAGAATAATCCATCAAAGATCTGTCTGGTTTAATATCAAGTTAAAACGTAACAATATATAGATAACAAAAAAATAATTATATTATGACAAATGCCTTACATATTGTTATGTAAATAGTACTTAGTTATAAACAAAATAAATAGGGTAGGTGTATATAGACTCTAGCTGTAGGATAAATTATTATTAAGTACCTAAAATAAGCAAGTATTATAGAAAAAGTATTGGAACCTTGTGGAATATGATAGATGTTTCCAGACGAATCTATTACCAGAATGTTTTGATTTTAGAAGCTATATAAGGCGTGAATCGTCTGCAGTCAGTCTCAATATACTTTTAGCCATTACAATATAATACATGTCAAACGACAGTAATTCCAGCTTAAATTTTTTTTTATGCCGTTTTGACTTGTAGTCCGCTTGTAATCATCTTGGATTATTTATAGAGAATTCAAGCATGAACTTACACGGAAATTAAAGCGTGAACAACATAAAACATACTTGTCAACAATGTAGTATCCGGATAATAGCTCAGTTCATACTCATGAGCTCAACAGCCCTGGGTAAGCCTTGGCTGATTGTGGGCATGCATTTAATATGAATTTTTAATGTTAATATATCTTTGCAACTTATATTCCCCAATGTGAACTCCCATTAGAACACAAAAAACTGTCTATTTCCGAAAATTCTCTAAGGTGAATATTTGTTTACCCACCTCAAGGCAGTTACAGTGATAGAATTTTTTACTTTCTTGCATCCCGGAGGCGCGAAATGTAAGTATTTGGTTTTACGCAAATTTAGAGTTCCAGTTTTTCTTTTTGATCATTGCGCGCATTGGCATGTTCAGTTTATGACAAGTTTGAACGTGTTCCGTGTGAAATTTACAGGTGGATGCTGATGACGTCCAAAGATTGCTGGATACACACAATCAAGAGCCAACGAAATGCGTGAGCATGATCAGGACATTGAACACACTGATTTGTTAGGCCCAGTTGAATCGGAAAATCAGGGACAATTTCAAACAATTTTAGTCTATGTTATGGCCGAGGGGATAGAGGCGCGTGTTTGACTAGCGTATTTGGAACAGAATAACGTTACTTTGAATCTGCGTCTGGCTCACTTGATTATAACTTCGACCCTGGTTCAACAGATGCCATTACATGCACGCAAGCTTCTGCTTTCGCATGAAGACAACTCGCAAAGCCAAATAGGTTGGTGAATTGCATTCCTTTCCACAAATTTATTTAAAAAAACTTTACAGAAGTCCTCAGTAAAATGAAAAAGGGGTTATAAATTTTAGAAATAATAGATACCAAGGAAGAGCGCGTGTCTTCTACAAAACGGGAAATAAAAAAGTTACTGGCATGCTCGAGGAAATTTTTGAAATTTTAGAAGAAAAACTAAGCTCATCAGGCAACGTTCTATGATTGGTGAATCTATTATGATTAAAAATGAACCTTAATGTTTTGTTTGGTGCAGTGATGTTCAGGAGCTCGCGGAGCGGTATGCGTCGGTGTTCCTTCCGGAAGACGATGAGTTCCTCACAGGGTCCCCCACGGGGGCGCCTGCCTCCCCCACCACAGTCCCCAACATCCGGAGCAACAGACCTGCGTCCACCGGTAACATATTTGCATGTATTTGCTTTCAGCTTCCATTAAAGTGATTCTGCTTTCTCTTAACTGTTTCTCTTCTGAATGTTCTGGCTTTACGAATACCTCAAGTGTGGAACACTTTTTTTCAAGCACATTTTGTAATACATTTATTGATTTCCTACCTTACTTAATTGACGACACTTCAAACTGTGTGAACGGTCAAATGTATTAGTTATTGAACAACAATAATCACAAAGGCTTAGCACATATTTCCACTTGCGGACTTTTGAATTCTTGAACACAGATGTCAGAGATAAGTTCATAGTTTGATGACATCTATGATTGACAGCCGCACCGAATGCAAGTTTACACTTGACGCCTATGCATGCCACCCGCAGTTGAAGGGTTGAATGTTGCCTCATAAAACAAATCCTCATTTTTGGAAAATGGGAAGTCAAACATTTTGTATACAAGTCTAGAAGCCGTCAATTTTATTAAATGATTTTATATAATGTGGCTACAAAGTAAAGTTACCCACTCGTAGATTTTTGTGGTGTATTCAAATGTGGTAGTTTAAATTAACATGTATAGCAGAATGTCAGCTTACTTACGATGTGGAATCTGTGATAAAAAAATTATAATGTATTCCGAGAATCTTTTCTGTTCATTCTGAATTTTCAATTCATTCATATCCATATATTTTTCATGCATTTCCTTCTTTGACATTCCCTTTTGGATATACCATTTTTTCTCAATTTCACTTATATAAGGAGCAAAATTAACTTTTTTTTTTCTCGGCAAGCAAACCTTTTACACTTATGTGACTAGGACTCTCAGCACCTATAAAAAAATATTTGTTTGCCTTTTCCCCAGCAACCTGGCCAAGTGATGTCAAAATTTTGTTGCCTTTGGAATTATTGCCGAGTCCATTGGGTGGTCTCTTTGACTGTAAACACCAAAAAAATTCAATATTTTATAATTTGCAGGATTCTTCATAATCTATTCTACTTATTAGGTGACATATCTCAGTGGCATTCTCAAAAAAAATTATACCAATTATTTTTAAATTTATCAAATGAACCTGGTACATAGACAATAAAACTGTACAATATATGAGTCTGAAGGCGGCATTCTAGGATTTTGTTTGAAAGTGAGATAAATATATAGAAATGATGAGAGAGAAAAACCTGTGTTGCTGTATATTTCTCTCAACTTTGAAAAAAATCTAGATTGCCGCCTCTGGTTCTATACGACTAGTATATATCGTGTCTGACTTGAATGGGAGTCACAGAGACAAGTCGTAATTAAGTATGTACATTATTACATTGTATACGGCTGATAGTTCCTGCCACTAATCAACCACTGCTAACTGGTCCACTTCCAACTCTTAGATTGGCATAATTACTTTTTAACTTATTTTGAATTTGTGATCGCCGTGCAAAGAACAACTTTAGTTCTGCGTCTAGTTTTTTTAATCATTGTACGGCGTTTTTGAATATTTTTGTGACAAGATTTTACTTTTTAGTGGTTCCTGTACCCACAAACTTTTTTTTCAATATTTATGAGCCAAGATTCCATTCATTGTTGAGTGTATCTTATGCAGAGTTTTCAATATTATTGTGATGAGATTTTATTTCTTCAGTGATTTCTCTACCTTCAAATATTTTCAATATTTTTGTAACAAGATTTAATTTCTTGTTATGTGTATGTTGTACAAAGTTAGAATATTTCTGTGTCGAGATTCTGCTTTTCATTTTGTGATTTCTGCAGATTTTTTCGATATTTTTGTGCCGAGATATTGTGTCTAGTTTAGTGTTTTCTTCACATCTCATTTAATTTTTCCAATGACAAACTTATTTTTGAAGTTGGGTTTATTGTTGAGTTTTTCCTGTTCAAAGTTTACTAATATTTATGTGACAACTTAAGCTTAAGGGTTTTTCATTGTTTATTAGATTTTACTTCTTGTGCAGTGTTTCCTGTACCAAGTTTTTTAATATACTCGGGTCAAGTTTTATAGTCTCTGTAAGTACAAAGTTATTTTTGTTGTGACAAGATTTAACTTCTTAAGTGTAGTGTTTACTCTTTCTTCTTCTAAGATTTCCAATATTTTTGTGGCGAGATAAGCTTCGCTGATTGATAGTGTATTTTTGGAAAAATTATAAATTTAAGCTCGTGTATTTTGATAAGGTGCCACTTTAACTAGAGGTGATGTCACATTAAATTAACAGGAAATTTCTATTTATCACTATTTATTAGTGAAAGTTAATATTCATTTAAAAATCACACAGTGAGAAGGATAGTTGACTGTTTGCTCTTTCGAATGATACTTGGTTCTATTCCAGGAAGAGATACAACATTTTTACATACTCTCAATCAAATATTTGTGCCTCTATTCTGGAGCTTACTTTTTGCCAATTTCCAGTTTTGTTTTTATAGTTTTTGAATGTATCGTAAAATGGTATGTCCAATGTTTTGGAACGGACTGGACCAAAACAGAATGGACTCTCAATGAAAACCATAGACAACTAAAATGTGACGTCACACGGCTGGATTTCTGGGGAAAAGGAAAACAAATGTATTTTCAAATTTGTGCTGAGTCCATTGTCATTTATTTCCCAGGATCTGGCACGTTGAAGTCTCCACGCTTCCGCCGGCCGCGCACCACATCCCTGGGCCAGTCCAGCAAGAAGACGGCAGCAGAGAGTGTGATGCTGGCAGACAGACGCACCATCTACACAGCGGGCCGGCCCCCCTGGTACAACACGGCTGGCCAGCAGGTGGAACCCTTCCTCATAGGTGAGCATACTTATACTGTAGAGCCACAGGCCAGTCCAGCAAGAAGACGGCAGCAGAGAGTGTGATGCTGGCAGACAGACGCACCATCTACACAGCGGGCCGGCCACCCTGGTACAACACGGCTGGCCAGCAGGTGGAACCCTTCCTCATAGGTGAGCATACTTATACTGTAGAGCCACAGGCCAGTCCAGCAAGAAGACGGCAGCAGAGAGTGTGATGCTGGCAGACAGACGCACCATCTACACAGCGGGCCGGCCCCCCTGGTACAACACGGCTGGCCAGCAGGTGGAACCCTTCCTCATAGGTGAGCATACTTATACTGTAGAGCCACAGGCCAGTCCAGCAAGAAGACGGCAGCAGAGAGTGTGATGCTGGCAGACAGACGCACCATCTACACAGCGGGCCGGCCACCCTGGTACAACACGGCTGGCCAGCAGGTGGAACCCTTCCTCATAGGTGAGCATACTTATACTGTAGAGCCACAGGCCAGTCCAGCAAGAAGACGGCAGCAGAGAGTGTGATGCTGGCAGACAGACGCACCATCTACACAGCGGGCCGGCCCCCCTGGTACAACACGGCTGGCCAGCAGGTGGAACCCTTCCTCATAGGTGAGCATACTTATACTGTAGAGCCACAGGCCAGTCCAGCAAGAAGACCGCAGCAGAGAGTGTGATGCTGGCAGACAGACGCACCATCTACACAGCGGGCCGGCCCCCCTGGTACAACACGGCTGGCCAGCAGGTGGAACCCTTCCTCATAGGTGAGCACACTTATACTGTAGAACCACAGGGTAGTCCAGCGAGAAGTTGGCAGCGGAGAGGTACCATCTACGCAGCAGGCTACGTTGGATAGATAAATCACAATGTAAGAACGACTGCACTCTTTGGCTAACAAGCCTTTTCCACTCGACCCTTTCTCCGATGGCATTTTTATCGAGTATAAAGAAAAACTTTTTTTTTTGTATATCAACACTGTTTTTATATACATTTCCGCTTTTTTGTACTTAATGTAAAATTACTAACACTTTCCGTCCTGAGACCATCTTCACATAAAATAAACTTTACAATAGAACAATGTTGAAATAAATAATATTTGTTTTTCTTTATACATATTTTAAACATTAATAATTAATTTTCCCAGTGTTAATACGCAACCTGGAGAAGTGAAAGCTGGCAGTAGTGTTATGTGATGCAGGCACACAAAAACAGTGCTCTATGCAGAAAAATACACCATTTTTACCAAAAGAAAAGGTTTATTAACCGTTCTACATACGCACCGCCAGAACGGAATACTTTTTTGAGGTTATTTTTTTACACATAAATTGATTTACTACCTTTATTACTTGATGAAACTTCAAAATTTATGAAAAAGTATAGGTATTCATTAGTTATCCAGGAACACAAATCACAAACTTTCAACACATGTTTTCACTTGTTGTTTTATATAAAAACAAGTAAATCACAACAATACTACTTAAAAATATATATTATACGCACATTCCATAACTACATTTTATATCCATTAGGTTTTAAACAATTGTTTTACTCACTTAAATACTCGTCACTAAAGAGAAAAATAGTTTAGTTATTTTACAAAAAAAAAAAACGTACACAGTTATATCTATCTGAATAGAGTATACTTGCCTGGATTTTGTTTATAAACATTGGTACACACGCGCGGGACGAGAGATCGAGCTGTTCTGACGAAATATTTGAGAAAGAATATTTTCAAAATATGTATAATATGAGATTTTATTAGTGTACCTATAATGTAAGCAACAAAAAACTTTGAAAAATTTGAACACCGATGTCAGGGAAAGCTTTAAACTTCGATGACATGTATAGATGCCAGCCGCACTGTATGCAAGTTACGTCATGACATCTATGCATGCCAGCCGCAGCCAAAGGGTTAAGTAAATATCTTTTAAATGTGTTGAAAACATTTTTTACCCTCAAAAACAGAACCGTATATAGTAATATTACACCAATCAATTAAATAATTTTGTAATTATTTTTTCCACAGGTATATGCGGTGCCAGTGCATCAGGGAAAACCACAGTGGCTGCCAAAATCATAGAATCCCTGGATGTGCCCTGGGTCACAATTGTTAGCATGGACTCATTTTACAAAGTGAGTAAAAATTTCATTGTTTTTTAGCAACAAACTAATATTATGTAAGGCTATAGAGTTGCCTTGTTATCATCATGAGCTCGACAGCCCTTGGTGGGTCTTAAATAATCGGTGTTATAGCCGACGGAGTCAAGTGGCTGATCTTTTTAGCGTATTTGGAATAGAATAATGTTGGTTCGATTTGACCATAACTTTGATCCTGGTTCAACAGATGTCATTGTGTAATTATAAATTAATAATTCATAAAAATATACAAAAATGAATTACTCATTGATGATATTAATACCTGTTTCTGGCCAGGCAGAATAGTTGGGTGAATTGTGAATAGGGAATAGAATATTTTTTTTATTTAAATGAATTATTTATGAATAATTGTCCAAATGATATCTGTTGAACCAGGGTCAAAGCTTTAGTCATGGGGCCCAACGAGAATCAAACCAGCGTTGTTTTTATTTCTAACTTTGTAATTGGTGTATTTGTTCTGTCAGGTGCTGAATGAGAAGCAGCACATAATGGCAGAGAAGAATGAGTACAACTTTGACCACCCGGACGCCTTTGACATGGAACTCCTGGTGACCGTGCTGCAGCGGCTGAAGGAGGGCAAGAAAGTAGAAGTTCCCATCTACAACTATGTGACACACTCCCGGGAAAACAGAACGGTGAGTGGGGCCAGTCAATCTATCTTCTAGAATCTATCTATCCTCTAAAATCTATTATGTTTAATCTATTTATCTTAAATCTGTCATCTAAACTTCATCTATCTTCTAAAATCTATCTATCTTAAATCTATCATAGTCCATCTATCTTAAATCTATCATGTATAATCTATCTATGTAAAATCTGTCATGTGTAATCTATCTTAAATCTATCATGTGTAATCTGTCTATCTTAAATCTATCTATCTTGAATCTATCACATATAATCCATATATCTTAAATCTATCATGTATATAATCTATCCTGAATCTGTCATCTAAAAATGGTAAAACGACATGGCCTAGGGCCATGTGCTAGGCCTACTCTAGTACGGTCTTTGTCAAGAATGGGGAGCCATACCAAATCCCTGTCTAATCAGTCGAATAATTGCTACCAAGTGCTACCAGCTTCTGGGACTGGTGATCAGAGTGTGTAAACTGCTCACTGAGCCCAGAGCGATGGTGGACGTTTTTAGCTGCGTTATACGGTCCAAACTGGAATATGCTGTTGAGGTGTGGACGCCTCATCAGCAAAAATATATCAGTATGTTGGAACAAATCCAAAAGAAATTCCTGAGGTACCTCCTCATGAGGGTACGTGGAAATTATCCGCAATATATGCATCATGAGGAGGTACTTCGGGAAACAGGTTTCAGAAGCCTGGAAACCAGGCGCAACGGGTTCCTTATGGTGCTCTCTCATAAAGTCATCAACGGCTTAATAGACAGTCCCACCCTGTTGAAGAGCTATAGGTTGTATGTGCCAGGCGACTACAACCGTGGGCGAGGGCATAACTTATTTTATGTACCGAAAAGCCGTACAGATGTCGTTGCACAGCATCCTGTAACTCGGAGTATAAAACTCTTAAATGGCTCTAATATAGATGTATTCTACTGCAATATAAATAGATTTAAAAATTTAATCCGAGATTTTCTCCCAGCGTGTTGATGGCTGAGAGGGTGCACTATAATTAGGGAAACCTGTTGTGCACAAAAAAAATAAAAATGTGGGATGTTGAAGTTATTTATTTTTACAGGTAAGATTGCCGGCCTTACGCCAATCTCTTCACTTGAACTGGGGGTTTACCCAGCTCTCAAGGGGGCTGGTTCTCATTACTTGTAGAGGTTGAGTGAACCTTGCCGATATTTTGATTATGGGTTTGAAATAAACACAGAAACAGGAAATCATTTCCGACACCCATGATGGTGATTGAACGCTAGCCCTCTGGCATAGAACTCAAGCATTCTGTTTGATTGAAAATCCCTGTTGTAAATTAATTTAGTGAAAATGGATAATAATATATTATTTAACCTTCACTTAATACTTTAATTTACAGCCAATGCTGCAATTTTTATCAGAAATCAACAGGTTAAAGGTGTTCATTAATGAAGAAAATATTCCAATCATTATTTTCTTGCCAATAACTAATCAAATGTGTTTGTATTGTTTCAGAAAACAATGTACGGTGCTAATGTGATAATATTTGAAGGCATCTTGGCATTTTTCAACGCAGACGTTGTCTCCATGCTGGACATGAAGATATTTGTTGACACAGATGCGGATATACGATTAGCCAGACGACTCAGAAGGTAAGCTTCAAGTAAATTAATCAAGAAATTCATGTATACTTATTTTCCATTTCATGTTTTTTTACATCAATTTATTGTTCGGTCGATAGCTCAGTTGGTAGAGTGCTTGCATTCCATGCCGTGAGCTTGGGTTCAAATCCCACCGAGAGTGTCAGAAATGCAAACTTTGATAAGTCTTTTGTTTTTGCAAAACGCCTAAAGTTGACTTGTCATCCAACCATAAAAATTATAATTTAAAATCACACCCTCCATGTTTGGTGTATTATTATAGAGATATATCCCAGCGTGGCAGAGACCTGGATGGAGTCCTGAAGCAGTACATGCAGATGGTGAAGCCTGCCTACAGCAACTACATCGCTCCGTCCATGGCTCACGCAGACATCATCGTGCCACGAGGCGGGGAGAACAGTGTGGCCATACAACTCATAGTGCAGCATGTACACACACAACTGCAGCTGGTGAGATGCTCAACTTGTTATTACTTTGATCGGGCATGTCTTATGCTAGCCACTCACGCTATGGTCTATCAGAGAGGTCTCCCTGCGCAAGTCAAACCACATCGCACGCTTAATAAAGAGCAATAATAAAAAATTGCAAAAATCGAGATTTTGTAATAAAACGCAAGAACAATGCGAGAAGAACAGGTAGAATGCGACAGCCGTTCAATTTGGACGAATATGACCAATAAAAAACATTGGTCGCCTTTTTCATCCCATACAAGTTCTGGTTGTCTGAACTTCAAACGTGATTTCCCAACATTCTTATTTTTTGAGTTTTTGCTCTTTATTATTAAGCGTGCGACATGTTGTATTGTGGAGGATCTTCAGTTCTTTCCAAGATGGTATGGATTGATGATAACCATCCAGGGGTGGAAATCTCAACGGCTGTCAGTAGATCTTGCCATATCTATTTGAAGATAGCCTGGAATAAAACATGCCGGCACCTAAAATGCTCGATTGGCGGTACGCAGTGGCATACTTTTACCCACCTTGATGTATGGATGCGAGGCCTGGACGGTGAATGAAAGTGAAATAAGTAAAGTCCATACTGTTGAAATGGACTTTCTAAGAAGTATGATTGGGAAAAAACGGAGTGACAGGGTGAGGAATGATTTTGTAAGAAAAGAATGTGGTGCAAAAGAAAGTGTGAAAGTGAAGATTAAAAGAAGTTTGTTAAGATGGTTTGGGCATATGGAGAGAATGAATGAGGAAAGACTGACGAAGAAAGTATATGTTGGTAGAATAGATGGATGTCGTGGTAGAGGAAGACCGAGAAAGGTATGGATGGACCAAATATCCGAAATTGCGAATGAATGGAATATCCAGAGTCATAATAAAAGAAGAGCTTGTATGAAGAAGGTTATGACTCTGGAGGAAATGAAAGAAGTATGCAAGGATAGAAAGAAATGGCGGTTGATCTGTGATGTTGGCGGCTAGGGTTTGTTAAAGTGAAATTGGTTTTATGATTTAGTTTTTTATGTCCATGTATATATTGTTATTTATTGATTTAAAAAAATGTAATTTGTAATGTATGTTCCTTGACTTATAGGTTGTTATGCGGCTGACCACCCATAATATAAAAATTGGTTCACTTTGCCAATGTCACCCCTGTTTCAGGGAAGGACGGCAAGAGTTGCAAGGCTTATGTTCATTTGAGATTGGGTTTTTATATTGTAGGTCCACATGCGGCATGTGTTAGCGCGAAATTATACATATCTGCTTGTGGGAATGCATTTAATATAAATCTTAAATGATATATATCTTTGCAGCTTAGATTAGATTAGATTAGACCTGAACAGTAGTCACTGTTCCTTATAAAATATTTTAGCTGTTTAGTTATTACGTGTAAAAACACAAAATGATGCGCTTTTTCATCATCCTAACATTTATTTATTGATTTTGTATGGAATTCAGACAGGGGACAACATAAAATAATTCTTTAGTTTATCCTCCACATAATAGAGTACACGTCCGTTGCTCTTACGAGTCAATGGACGAGATATATTTGTCATTTGTGAACCAGCCGGATACTTTGTGTCAATGTGACGAGTCTTGGCACATTGCCAGCTCAGAGAACAGTGTATTGAACCATAATATTCAAGATTGCAAGGTGCACCAGATTCTGTTGTTTGCTTATTTTCTTCTCTACTTTCTATATCTATACTACTTTCTATACTACTTTCATTATCAAATGAAATTTGACTATTATAAGGAACAATTTTTATTTTTATTTCATACAAATTTCATCTTCTAAACAAGGAAACTAACTTAAGTAGAGAATGAATACAAATTTCCTGCTTATTTTTTTTGTCTGGAGTTCATTTGTAAAAACATTTCTACATTTTGTGTGTGTACAGGGCTTTTATTTATTAATTTACACATGCTCATTGGTTACTCAATTGCCAAGGAAATCAAAATATTATAAATGACTACATGCTCTGTACACATAATATGTAGGCACAATATTATAAATAGCTTGTTTGCAAAATGTGTTCATGGTACACTATAAATCGGCATAGACAATATTGTGCCATCACCCGGGCGGGTTGCTAGAGAAAAGTCACACAAATATTTTGTTATGTGTTGCTAAAATAATTTTGGACTGCAGTCCCGTGCAAGACTAACATTTGCTCGCCGAGAAAAAAGTTCCGAATTCAAAGTCTCATCACTAAGGTGATTCTTACCTGCCGAATATCAGTAATATTTGTATGAAGACTAATCAGCTGTTCACTTGCAGCCATCTTGGATTGACAGGTCTTCATACAAATGCATCAATAGTTTGTCAAAGTGTGGGCTCAACGGACGACTAAAATGTCTAAGACTGGCACCGTAAGTCTGCATGTCGAAAAGAATGAAAAAAGCAAAAGTGACACATTTTGACAATGAAGCTGTGATAAGAATGGCTGAAAGAAAATTGTGATGTTTACCTGATGAGTTACTAAGGTTTTCTCGTTGTTGTTATAATGGGTCCTAGTTTTCTATCATCAGCTGTCAAAATTCATCTGTTTTCATGGTTGCTATGTCCATAGACAATCTGTTACCTTGTGGTTCATTATTGCAGAATGCGATAACATAGCCGTGTTGAAATATTAATTGAATCTCTTCACGTGTATTGTTTCATAGATTGGAATCTTGGAGAACATAAGCATGTTTATATTTTTGGTTTCAGCGAGGTTTTAAACTGAGAGAAGAGCTGGCGCATGCTCACATGGGACAACCACTGCCAGACTCCATCTTCCTGTTGCCGTCCACGCCACAAGTCAGTACCAAACACTAATCGAATATACTCTCCTCGATCGTGTTAATAGAAAAAATGTTTGGAAACTAAATAACTCACTAGTGATTTAGTTGTATCCTTCAGTCGTTTTTCTGTTTATACTGCTGAGGGAATTTCCCCAACGTTTTATACTCACTTTAACATTTTTACATGAAATTTCATTGTTCACTAATAAGTAATGTAATTATTTTTAGGTTAGGGGACTTCACACATTCATCCGAAACAAAGACACACCGCGGGATGAGTTCATATTCTACTCCAAGCGCCTCATCAGGCTCGTCATAGAGTACGCCCTGTCCCTGCTGCCCTTCCAAGATGTCACTGTGGAGACACCTCAGGGATTTACCTACCAAGGTGAGAAACACAACACTACGCAGCTAACAGCCCTGCTGCAAGGGATCAGGACATCAACTGCCACCTCACTGAATGGGCCATGGCCTGCGCTGAGCTTTTTTCCTCTAGTGCTTTAATCCTACTGCAAAAAAACCTGCCGTGTACCCTTCTGGGTTTGTCACTTAAACCATTCTTTCCAGGCTCTAATAATCCATTCCCTGGATGTAAACCAACCAATGCAGTCTGCTGACTTTTATAGACTGGACCATACTGACATCTTGTTGCAATTTGTAAAATTCTTCATCGCTATATTTTTACATCCTTTATTGGACTGTAAATATGGTAGGGAATGGCGGCTAGATGCACCTACTTAAAGAGTAATTTGAGCTAATGTGGTTGCAGGTAAAAAGAGCAGTTCCCAAAGAATTTGTGGGGTTTCCATTCTCCGCGCTGGGGAGACCATGGAGCAGGCGGTGTGTGATGTCTGCAAGGACATCCGCATCGGCAAGATCCTCATCCAGACCAACCAGGCCACCGGAGAACCAGAAGTAAGCATTGACTCTTTATTAATGAATACTTGAAGATGAATGTTGGAGCCCTACTTCTCAATGTTGTGTTTATGACGATGAATATTTCTGGAAACATGTGTCACTCATGAATATATAAACAAACAGAGGTTTTGTGACATAAGGACAACTTACGAGGATGCCTCTTAATACTGTTTTGTTTACATTACAAAGCTTCACTACTAAACATCTATGTACCTACCTGGCCTACATGCTCATTCAAATAATATTATATGTCTATTTTTAGAACACAATGTTTTTTTTTGGATTCATATTATTATGAGGCAGTGCAGTAAATGTCACTCATAATGTTTTTTGAGATAATAAAATTTGATAGGGAATATAATAATAATAATAATATTAGGATGATTTATTTGGTGAGCGCTGTTTTTGTGTGTATCACACCTCAAGAGCCCTCTGCGAGCCTGGTCGTCGCTGTAGAAAGCGCCAATTCTCAAGCAAGACCCAGTTGTTGTAAGGTTGGATGGACCTTTCAGTGACCGGTCTTTGGTAAAGGTTTATGAATTTATCAACTCAGCGAAGAGCACATTCGAAATATAAATGGTATATTTTTGTGCTCCGCCGGGATCCGAATCCACAACCTTCCATTTACGAGTTCGAAGTGTTGCCACTGGACTACGGACCGGTCCAAGATGCCAACGACACGCGGTGTACCTGAGCGGTCACCCATCCAAGTACTATCCGTGCCCAATGTTGCTTAACTTCGGTGATCTATGGGAACCGGTGCTTTCAACATGGTAACGTCATATGTTTTGTATCTTTGGAGATATTACATATATAAACCAGGAGTTGAATGGCTGGATGACTGCAGAAAATTGCTGGAACCCTAGAGGATAAAATATGTTTTAAAAAAATTAGATCCCTCTTAAATGCACCAAGCACACAAAATTAACATATTTATTATCATTAAACTTTCAGTTATATTACTTGCGGCTGCCCAAAGATATAAAAGACTACCGGGTGATCCTGATGGACGCCACAGTGGCCACGGGCGCCGCGGCCATGATGGCCATCCGGGTGCTGCTGGACCACGACGTGCCCGAGGAGCACATCAGCATTGTGTCGCTGCTCATGGCCGAGATAGGCGTGCACTCCATAGCCTACGCCTTCCCCAAGGTAACCCAACATCCAAACCACTTATTAAGTTACAAATCTAATCTTAATCTAAGCTGCAAAGATATGTATCATTTGAGATTCATATTAAATGCATTCCCACAAGCAGACACGCATAATTTCGCACTCACACATGCCGCATGTGGACCTACAATATAAAAAACACAATCTCAAATGAACATAAGCCCTGAAACTCTTGCCGACCTTCCCTGAAACAGGGGTGACATTGGAAAAGTAAACCATTTTTTACAGTATGGATGGTCAACCTCATACCAACCTTTCAGTCAAGGAATACAAAAGATACACTAACAATACTATTAACAATATTAGGCTGATTTATTTGGTGAGCGCTGTTATGGTGTGAATCGCACCTCAAGAGCCCTTTGCTAGCTTTGTCATCGCTATAGAAAGCGCCAATTCTCAAGCAAGACCCAGTTGGTATAAGGCTGGATGGACCTTTGGTGACACGTCTTTGGTAAAGGTATATGAATTTTTCAACCCAGCGAAGAGCATATTTAAAAATATAAATAATATTCTTTTCCTGCTCCGCCGGGATTCAAACCCATGACCTTACGTTTACGAGTCCAAAGCTTAACCACTAGACTGTGGACCAATCATATATGAATATTCATGTTTAATTAATTAGATGTATGCAAGCAGACACGTTTCTGTGCCGTATATATGTCACAGAAAGACCCGCAGTATGTGTAAGTTCACGCTTACACATGCCGCGTGTGTGCTTACAAAATAAAAACCCAAATGAATATAAGTCCTACAACTTTAGCCGACCTTGCCTGAAAACAGGTGTCACATTGACAAAGTGAACTATTTTTTATAGTATGGGTGGTCAGCCTCATACCAACCTATAATTCAAGGAACAAAAATAATAAAATATAATTACATAATACACTATTGAATAATCATTCATATTTCAAAAACACATAAAAATTCATACAGAATATCAATAAAAATTAACAATTAAAAATTCGTAAGGAATCTTAAATGTAAATATATCTTTGCAACTTAGATAACAGATTACAGATATAGACTTACTTTACTTTACTTTCTTCGGCTCATAAGCCTTGAAGGCTCAGGGCCTCCCACACCACAATCCTCCAGGACTCTCTGTCTTGTGCAGCTTCCCTCCATGGTCCCCTCACTTCCAGAACTTCGGCATCGGCTTCACAGATATAGACTACCAACCTAATTGCTATATGGCTGCAATTTTAAAAATGTAAAAATATAAAACATGATTTGTGATGAAGAATGTACTTATCCTTAATTTTCAGGTTAAAATAGTCTCATCCGCGCTTGATCCAGAAATCAACGAGAAGTTCTATGTTCTACCTGGAATTGGAAACTTTGGTGACAGGTACTTTGGTACGGAGCCCTCTGAAGATTACTAACCTGCGATGACTACTTAAAAAATAAATACAAGACGATGCGTCTATAAATGAAATGTCCTTCGAAAATATACATGTTATATTGGTGTACTTATTTCATGTGAATATACTGCACAAATCACGGTGATTATCTTTTACATAAGTATGCTACTTTCTCATTATTTTAGTTGACTTGTTAATTTTTATGTCCCTTATTTTTTAAATATCCAATTGTTACTTTTTATTTCAATTTTTAAATTCTTTTGAGTAATTTATAATACCAAATCTATCTCATCCCAAATCAATGAAAAATTAGTTATGAAGTATGAAATCATCGATCTATATAAAAGACATATATGGTTTAGATCTGTTTCTTCCCATAGTAACAAATAGGTGTACAAGAAAAAAATGAGATATAAGATATCAATGTCATATGCCAAAAAGAGAGATAAACATAAGTTTACCTTGACAGTTGCCAGGAAACTGATTACAACAAGACCTTGTTTATATGAAATGGACGCCCTAGGACCTCTCTTTTTGGCACACCAAACGCCTCTGATGCTTCGTCTATATCTTTTATATGAAACCCTGTATTTCAAGAATATTCCAATCAAAACAATCACTGCCGTTTCTCAAAAACAGTTCAACGAATACATTGAAATAAAAACAGATTTGTATTTGATAACAGGGTGAGTAAATTTTTTTGATGTACAACCGGTTTTGTGAAAAATCTCCACTTGATCTGGTGGGCCAAAATCAAATACCAATTTGTTCTGATTTCTTAATTATGTAAAAATTAATATAATTTTTTTCAAGATAAGCAACTTATTTTATGTAGAAACAATTGATTGTGATTTTCAAAACATTTTTATTTATTTCTATAATTTTAAACATTTACAGCAATGAATTTATAGTGACACTCTTAATGAATTTTTCTTACATTTAGAAATATTTGAATAGTGAATTTGATGTTGAAAATTTTATAAAAATAATGAATTTTAGATGTCCGAAGATGTCCTGTCTAATGAAATTTTTGTTTTATGTACATTCCTTGTATGTTTTTTACTTTAGTACAATCATTTTAATATCTCGTTAACATTATGTCGATCGTTTGGGTTATTTTTAATCAGTTTAAAGTCACATAAGCTAGCATTGAAAATACCGGGCCTTAAAAACTCAAAGTATACATATTAGATTTACCGCTACTTTCTTTTATCCTTTTTTTCAGTACCTATACATAATTTTAGCATTCCTGTACTTATGTTATTTTATATTTCTGTTTTTAATGCTTGCTAAAAAGAGACGTTCTTGTGTGTAATTTTTTTGTGAATACCCATGATAATAAATAGTCTGTCAGCCTTCGCAATAAATGAGAACCAACTGAAGTGAGGAAAACCACCAGTTCACGTGAACTTGATTGGCGTGAAGCCAGCCCCTTACTTGTGAAAATAAACACTGCAAAAATTGCATTGTATTATTATGCAGTTTAGTTGCGTTTTTCATGGGTAAACACACACAAATTACATGCTTAAATGTAAATTTATAACAAGCGTAAGGCATTTGTAGATGCCAACTAAATATCCAAAGAGTTGCGTCTCCAAATTGTAATGATGCCAGTGCTATGGTAACAACTAGTCATTAGCTATGCAGCGTAAGGCAGCGGCACATCTGAAACGCTAGTCTGTTAAATTCCTTACGACCTTAAGGCGACGAGATAGTGATCTGCGTCTAAAAATAAGGTGTACTGTGATTTTTTTATCTACGGAGTTCTTTCGCAAGCGCTAGCAAGCTCCGGCTTGGATTGATATCCAAAGTGTAAGGAATTTAGCAGAATAGCGCTTCTGATAGCTAAAACATAAAAACGCAATGCAAGACTGCTTATTTTATTTTACAAATCATGCTCTATCATAAAATATGTGGTATTTTTACAAAATGTATTTTGTATAAGTCCAGATTTTCATAAATTCAAACAAAAAATACTGTCTTATTTTAACTTCAAATATGATTCAATTATTTATTTTTTGTGCACAACAGGTTTCCCTTTTTACAGTGCACCCCGACACAGCCATTACCATGCCAGGAGGAACTAATTAAATCTTTAAAATTATTTGAAATAGTAAGAATCAAAATTATTGCTAATTCTTATTGTTACACCCAATAATTAATAGCATTTTGATGACAACTGCGTTATATGTTTTCTAAGCTTCAGACAAGGATCAAAAACTATTTCCAGGTCCCTAAATGAGAAAACACATGTTAGTATCAGCCCACCTATACTGTGTTCGTGGATTATGGGACTGAGGTCTTTTGTGGATGTCATAACATTTGATGCTGTTGAAGCATAATCCGTAGATTGTTGTTTAACCTGTACAAAACACATTTTGTAAAATTATCCTTCTTTGTTTGTCCAGTCCTTATCCATCTATCTATTGTAAAAAAGTGTACCCTTTAACGTATTTTTAATTTATTCAAATAAAAATTGGTCCATCTTACAAAAATACACTAAATACATATTCTAAATAAAACAACTTAATTAATTTTTGAAGTACGCAGACACATATTTGTATCAATACACAAACATCACTGCTTTTCAAATATGGCCGATTATGATACACTTGTCACATCTTGTGTATGTAGTACTGTGACAAACTGTACAATTGTGTGGAATTAGGCAGGATGGACTTTCAGAATTGAATTAATGTCTTGTGTAACTTTATTGATGAATCAGCACATATTTGTTTGTGAAGAGCAGCGTATACGTTTTTATACTTTCTTGTTAACATGCTATGTTAGTATACGAAATGTTTCCACTTATGATTTTAAATATACTAGAAATACTGATGTATAAATAATTTGTGAAAATAAATACATACGTGATAAACCATCTTCTTGTTTATTGTTTATTCTGAAATGTATCTGCCTCCACCCAGTACATGCTTCTGTCTTAGGCTCGGTACTTTCAACGTTAACATAGCGACTTAATATTGAATGAAAAGGACGCACTTATGTCAATTGTGTGGATAGTTTTTATTATCAGTATAGTCATATAAGCTAACGTTGAAAATACCGGGCCTTAATGTAGGAGCTCATGACTCCTTTGCTGATGTAAATAAATGGTTTATGATTATGTGACTAAAATAAAAATGGTGCGTTGAACTTATTGGTTAACTTCTTATATAGATAATTATTAAGTTAGGAGATAAATGCATCAATCTTGCAACAACTCTGGGTCGTGGGTTTCCTGTCAACTCAGTCCATAAGACAAATCCTCCAACGGACTCTAAACATCTTTTGCCCGAATGTTATATAAACAAATATATTCTTTTCTTCTCGGTGGGCAAACATTACAGCTGTATCTGAGTAGGATCCTTGGAAACCAATAACAAAATGTTAGACTTGGCTCTTGCACTGCAACCGTGTGACGTCGCAACTTTTGTTTCTTTTTTTAATGTGCGGACCTCATTCTTGTACTTCAATTAACCTTGCAAAGTTTTCAATAGTTAAAGCCTGGAGAGTGACAGATAAATTTAATAAAATACAGATAAAACAACTCAATTAACTGATAAGGTGAAGGAGATCGCAAACCTCCATTATGGGAGCTTTAAAAGTGACTCCAGAGTATCGACCAAAGGTGGAAATCATCATATTGATGGAATTATCCAAGGTCGTAGAAGAATCCAACTGAGCAATAGCATTATTAATGATAGAAATCGTTTTCAACTATTAGAGAAAATTATATGCCTTTTTTTTTGACGAAACAGATTCAATCTTACTCTTTTACACAAAAACTAGGAATGAAAGGAAAAGTGATTTTAGCTTCGGTAAATAAAATTGTGGAATGCTGCCTCCCAATGTTCTCTGCGACTTGAGATGACGGTGTCTGGACACTGGCCTTGGTATTTTCTGAAATAAAAAGAAATGTAGTTATTTGAAAAGAACACCACAAAAAAAAACAAAATTTGAAACTGGAATCCTTTTCTGTCAGGGTTACAGAAATAACTTCTAGTCAATGACAACACTATTTAAACATCTGTCAAATTTGAACAAAGAATGGTGTGGTACTGTAAAATACTTTTACGCCAACCACTTCATTTGAAGTGGGTGTTTCCCAGTTCCCGAGAGAGCTGGTACTCATTTATTGTGAAGGCTGAGTAAACCTTGCCGGTATTTTATATTGGGGTTTGAAATAAACACCGAAACGGGAAATCATTTCTGACACCCTCGGTGGGATTCGAACCCAAGCTCACAGCATGAAATGCAAGCACTCTACCAACTGAACTATCGACCGGACCATCACGCAAAAAAAGTTTATTTGATCAAATCATTTGTTTATTTACCCTTTACAAGATTTAAAGAGCAAGGAAGAATATCACTCTATTTATTTGTAAAAAAAGTATACAATTGGTTTCTGGAGCATTTTAATTTTTGTACTACAAAATTAAATGTACTACAACAGTCTAGGAGCGCCGTCATATATTATATTCTATACATTTTCGATTAACGCAATCGAGATGAGATTTATAAAATGTTTTATATTGGGGCACAGAAGATCACTACAAAATTCTGTTTATATTTACCTCACTTGCTCCTCGCATTCCTCCAAGGTAGCTTCCCCATTGCTGAGACGAGATCCAAAACCACTGTAGTAAGTGATATACCGTTGCTATAAAAAAATCAACAATCAGTACAGTTGTGAACAGGCCCAGATTAAGATCTCTGTGTGCCCTGGTGGGGGTAAAAACTTGGGACCCCAAAAAAAAACATTTTTGCATAAAGCAAAAGATACATACATTATTATCAAACACAAATTAATGTTCTTTGAGGCTTTTGCGACCAACCGAGCCCTTCAATAGATCTATGTTGAATTCTAAAATCTCCAAATTTGAATCTGTCTTGATTTGAATGAGATCCAGGCATTTGACATCTGTATCATTTTTTTGTCAAATGTGCGGATGTCATAGACAAGATCTTGTTAGAAAACTTTTGACACCAACGAGATAAGACTACAAGAAAAAGCATTGAGAAAAAGTAATTTTATGCACTCCACTGCTGGAGTCTTTTTGAGAAGAAGCTCAAGCCGGCAAACATGTGTAAAATGAGTATTTGCTTAAATATGTTACGAATGTATAGGTTCATGCCTGCGTGTTTTCGTGATTGTGTGCCTACATAACATGTTTACTTGCTGTGTATGTGTGTGAGTGTAGACGTGAGTGTTTGACACTTGAACTGTTGGTACTTCTGGTACTCTCTGGAAATATCCATTCTAGACGTGTCTAGTCAATTCAGGAACACGCAAGAATACGCCTTGGTCACATATAAATATACGCTGCAGTGAACCATATTATGTAATTGACTTGTTAAAAATAAATACTGTCAAATAAATATAACTGCAATTTTATATAAAGTGAACCTGAAATAAAATCATATCAACAAGTTACCTGAACATTTTTGGAGAAGGTCTGATCTGCTAGCATCTTGGCTGCTATCCTCAATCCCTTGGCCAGAGTGTCTATGTGACTGATGTAGGTGATGAACATGTCCCGGGTGTCCACAGACTCCCTGCCCGGCGCCACCCTCAAGCTGGTGCCCCCGGGCTGCAAGCCACCCTGCCAAGTAAAACCATCACTCATTTATAACTTACAAAACAACAGGCTTGCAGTAAATACAATCCCATAGTGGTTAGATGTAATAAAAATTATGATTCCGTTTCCTCAAGCTGTAAGTGGTGATATATAGTATGAAATGGAGGTGCAGGGTCATAATAACACAATTCTTGAAAATTACTAGGCAAAAAAGTATTTGAAAAGAGATCTAATATTTAAATTTTCAATTTGCGAAATATTTCAGCAGAAACTTTGTAGAACTCCATTTTAAGAGATCAGACAGTGGAAATTACAGGATTTTATGTATTTACCTGCTCGAGGATATTCTTCATCATCAGAGTGGCATCTTTAATATTCAATGTTTCTTTTTGTGAGATCTCAACCATGCCGGCTGCATTATACCTGAAAGTATAACATTTAGAGATGAGCAGAATATGATTCAATACAATAATTAAACTCCAGTTAAAATGGGGGTTTCCCAGCTCCCAAGGGGGTTAGTTCTCATTTTTCACTGAACTTCTTCAGTCAAAGTCAACATTAAATAAGTCACATTTGACCCCTTTGAAGACAGCCCAGCAAGAAGTTGCACTATTTGTACATCTCAGTTATTTAATGAGTTACATTATGTAGATACATACATAAAAATAATAGGGAAATTCGGGACATGACATCCTTGACTAATAGGTTGGTATGAGGCTAATTCCCCATGCTGTAAAAACTGGGTTTACTTTTGCACATGCCCCCCCCGTTTCAGGAAAAGGCAGCATGAGTTGCAAAGTTTATGTTCATGTGAAGTTTGGTTCATTTTGTATGTACACATGCAACATGTGTAAGCGCGACTTTACATGTGCCTGCTCATATTTTATGCATGCCCACAGCCTAAAGCCTTAAATTTCAGTATATCTTTGCAACTTAGATTATATATTATAGAGTTACAAAGTAATATTGTTTTACTAACGCTGTGCTCATATAAAGCTGGTGTCCTGGTTGCACACACAGCTTATAATACCTCTCCAAATTATAGTGTTTTAAAAAGCAGAGTCCGCTCATGGAGTCCCAATTGTACGGATAAATTACCGCTTCATTCCTCATACTCCATATCTCACTATTCTTCAAGTTCCCATCGTTTAACCACTCATTGTAACTATCTGCTTGCGAGTAGGGTTTGAGAATCAATTGTCCCCTATAGCTTAGTCTCTCTTTAAAGTCTGAGGTCATCTTTAGTAAGCGAGCATAGTGCTTCATCTCTCGTTGGACATCAGTGTTTATGATGGAGTTATAGCCTTCTCTAGCGTTCCGCATCATAAAGCATTCGGCGTTGAGTTTGTTGGCGAGCTCCATGCTCTTCTTCACCTGTTGAGCTGCTTGCATCATGATGTTGGAATCGTAACTTGAGCCAGCGCCCACTGCGTACCTAAAATTAAAAAATGAAATTATGTATAAATGAGGCCAGAGGCATCTCTATACACAATTTTTTTTTTTTTTTTTAACAATTTATGAAAGGTTTCAGGGGAAACTTTATAGAACTCCATTATATATTTTTTTAAATATGAAAAAAACCACTGTTTATATCTACTTATTTTTTTATTTGTTGAAAAAACAAGTAGTGAGTTTGAACAGTTTCGGCCTCTTGGCCATCTTCAGTTTATATGAAGTGTATTGAAGTTTATCTGAAGATGGCCAAGAGGCTGAAACCGGTGAAACTCACTATTTGTTTTTTTAAATAAATAAGTAGAACTAAACAGTGGTTTTTTTTTCATATTTAAAAAACAATTAAAATAAACTCAATCGGTTTGTCTAAGTTTTTTTTTTCTATTTGATGACGAATCGGAAGTCTAGTAGTGTATGGGTATGTATGAAAGCTTTCAAACAGTTTGTCTTGGTGTTGAATAGAAAAAAAACTTAAACAAACTGGGCAGAATGGTTGCAGAATGTGAAATGGCTGTCACAGTAAATGGCTTGTCTTACTTGGGGCTTGAATGCAAGTCTGGAGCGATCCACAAAGGTTTCACCCCCGTTCTTTGCTGCAGATCTTGCAGGAACTCGGACATCTCGTCCATGTAAGCGCAGTTCTCTTCATAGGAATCCATCTCGGGGAACAGATCGCGATCAAACCCACTCCAGTGCTTGACGTTGAGCTTGGAGCAGAACTCAAAGCCAGCCTTGATGTAGCGCTTGTAGTTTTCAATGCTCTGTGTGTGATCGTCCCAGGTCCTCTGAAATGTGGGTCTGCCATACATGTCATTGCCTGCATGAAAGAAACAAATTTCAACATTGCATGAATGGACTTGGCACATTTTAAATATGGGGAAAAAAGATTGTCACTTGTCTGGGACAGGACAGTCATAACTTCAATATAATGTTATGTAAGTAGGTAGTTATAAAAAACATTGAAGCGCTAAGTATGTCTAATCTAATCTAATCTAACTTGCAAAGATATGTTACATTGGAGATTCACATTACATGCATTCTCACAACCAGAGATGTACAAGTTCGCGCTTGCACATGCCGCATGTGAACCTACAACATAAAAACCAAATCTCAAATGGACATACACCCTGCAACTCTTGCCGTCCTTCCCTGAGACAGGGGTGACATTGGCAAAGTGAAATGTACCTACTGCGTTTAGCATATAGCATATCTGTCGACTGAATATGTTACACAATGCTGTAAAATCGGCACATTGATCAGCATAAAAGATCTTTTTAAGTTGGTTGAAAGAGTCTTTTATGATGCTTGATGCATAAGCATAGAAATGACCACTTCTGTGATTCCATTTAGTTATCTGATTTTTTAACAAAAACCCATTGACATAATGCAAAAACCTACAGAAGAGGACGGCTGTAGTGTACAGGAGGATCTGGTGGCTCAGTATTTGGGAGGCCAAGGCTCAATTTGATGGAATTGTGAATATATATTTTTGTAACATCTGTTTACGTACCAATAGACCTAAAGGCGGTGAATGACACGGAGGGCTTGATCCAGTCCTCCATGGTTCTGCCGTGGATCCTCTCCCCGGCATTGTAGTAGCGGTAACATAGAGTATCCTCACACGGCAGATTGTCGCCCTTGAACTCTATTTTCCCAATACCTATTCACAAGGATATTCACACATTATTCAAACATTCAATGTGTGAAATGAGGAAAAATCAAGGTCAGTGAATTGAGTGAAATCAGTGAAAATCAAGATGATGAGTGAAATGAGTGAGAATCAAGATACAATACTCTTGTTTAATAAGTTACAAAGATAAATCAACATTAAGATTCATATTAAATGCATGTAAGTTCATGCTTTTACATGCTGTACATGCACTTACAAAATGAAATAAAGATGATGAAAATGCATATTCACATACTGTGTTGCTGCCTTTAATTGAAGTACGGGTGACAGTACGGGTGGACAAACTCATACCAGTTGAATTTTGAGAAAAAAGTAATTGAAACATATAGTTTAAAATTGATCTGTATACATATTTTTGTAATTAGAAAAAAATATTTTTCCTCAAAAAATAAATTACAATTTAAAAAGCACATACCTGGGAAATACTCATTGATTTCCGTCGTCTTCACAGGTTCCCTCGCCACCTTCTGTCGTTTGTTGGCCACTTGAGAATAAGCTGCCATTTTCAAGACTGGCAACACCAAAAGAACAATCTGTCCAATTCAAATATTGAAATGGAAATGGTGTCATTAATGGTGTCTCAGTGCCTTTATAAAGTAATTCTGACCTATATAACATATTATACTTTCAAGAAAACAATAAAAACCTGTTATGTAACAATCCCATTGTGTATTTCTTTTGATGTAATTCTATCTTTTAGAGTTTTTAGGTCAACACCATGGGAACTCATCTTACATAACAAAACTATGTTATAAGGTGTATTTTATTACTTGACTGTTTTAATTGGCGCCGTTTCCTGACATTGTCACTCAATCGGTTGTGTATAAGGGCTTCCACTCTTTATATTCTGGTGCAATCTTGAATGTTGTCATGTCGACTGCTCCAAGGAAGACAGCACTAAGTCAAAAAAGATAGTTTTGCAGGAAAGCCAATTGAATGTTATTTATTCCATGGAGTACAATGCATAAACTATTTTCTACATTAATTTATTAACGAATTGAAAAGAGATTTAAAAGAGACACGGCTGTCATCTTGGAATGAAGATAATGATTTGTTACCTTCAGAAATGGAAATAACTCAAAAACCTAGATTTCGGAGTTACTTCCTTCTTCCTTGGAGCAATCGATGTAATCTTCCTTTGATCCACTCTTCAGCCTTCAATCTTACCCTGTATGATCAGATGGAGCAATTGACATTTTTTCCCTCAAAATGATGTTGGTTCCTAATTTGATTTTCTCAATAGAAACCTGGCCGTGTTACATCAACTTTTTTTGTCTATGTCAAAAGTGACGACCTCATTGTAAGGACACTTCTATGTACTTTTATTTCTTTTTATAACCCACTTATTACTCCACTGTCAGGTTAGGTTAGGTTAGATGTCAGATGCCGACATCCTTCAATTTTATTCTTAAACATTGTAACATCTAGGAACATCAGTTAGTTTTGGTTTTTAATGCAACACTTCTTCAGTTTTTTATTTTTAAAATCAACATCAAAAAGGTCATGGTCTTTCAAATAAAACAATTTATTTCATTAAATTTCATTAACATATAAAACATTTTATGTCCATGGTAAAAATATTATTTCTTACTTTATTTTCTTTAGTAATAATACTAGAGCCACTGAATACAGTGTTGGGTATAATAGGAGTTCTGGCTTTTTCATAGAATTTAACACTAATGCATAAGTAGTTAAGGGTGTGTGCTGTTTGCACGCTCACATCACAAATACAAATCCAAATAGCAAATCTTGTGAAGGAGCCTTTAAAAGCCAAGACTCTACTTTCCCCCGTAAACAACAATCCGACGAACACTTCCCTTAGGCCTCACTAGCACTTAAATGGTTTTTATTGATTCACCATAACCATAATTAAAACCATTCTAAGCGCTAGTGAGACCTAAGGGAAATGTAAGTAAGATTGGTGAATACGGGGGTTAGCACACTGTAGAATAATTAAAGATAAAGAGGCATCTGTTAAAATTTTAAAACAATTCTTAAAATCAACGCTAAGCAGATCATAAAAAACGCAAACTTCATTGCTATGCTCCTAAAATCAAAGCCATTCACTTCATCCGCAGACTTGAATCCTGAAACCTGTCCTTGATCCAAAGGAGGTCGAATACCGGGAGAATGCAGAGAACTTTCAATGGGTTCCCCAAACAAGCAAAACTTTGACACTTTGTAAATGTGTACATTCACCAATTTCCCCATGTAATCTTTGTTTTTTGGTATCAACACTTGTTCATAATATATATTATGAGCGACATAGTATTGTTTATCGTGTGATATATCTGTAACAAGGACTTCTTGTGTTTGGTTGATCTTGTGGTCGTATGTCCTGTATGAGTTGAACAAGTCTGTCAATTGTTTGGTTCTCTTTTTGACGTCTTGTGCTGGTATGCGCGGCATGTTGGCGGCCGGGGTGCCGGGTCGAGGGAAGAATTGGTTGATGAACAGACTCGGGAATTGATACTCTGAACACAGCTTCATGGTGTCTTCAAAATCTTTGGACGTTTCAGTGGGAAAACCGCAAATGATGTCAGTCGCTATTGTCATTCCAGAAACACTAAAAATAAATAAAAAGTATTTGATTGATTATTATTGCACCACATGAATTGACATACACAAAATTGTGACTTTTTCCAGTAATCTAATTTATTGACGGACTAAAATAATTTATATTTTAAATTATCACTCTCACTTCCCCTAGCGGAATGGCGACAGAGTTACAGTTACAGTTACAGTTACTTCCATGGTGATACATCCATCCATAGTAGTGACAGCCTATAATACTTGTATACAAATATGTTTAAAAAAATATTTTCACAAATAAAAAAGCCAGTTTACCTTTTTCGTAGAAAGTCAACGACATTCTTAAATTCAGCCACCGAGTATTCTCGTTTCATGTCTGACAACACTTGATCACTTCCTGACTGTACTGGGACGTGGAGGAACCTAGAATATAGATACATAATCAATTATTTAAAACATTTACAATTACAGACATGTATCACGGGCAAGCTTTTCTTACAGGCAAAGGTAGACAATATATAGTAAAATATAATTTAACCTCGAAATCTATATCTTTAACCTAAGCTGGATAAATATACATTTACAATGAAGATTCTATTTTAATGTGCGCCCACAAGCAGACATGTCTAAGTTCGCAATTACACATGCTGCATGTGTACAAGCAAAATAAAAAACCCTAATTCCAAATGAGCATAAACCTTGCATCTCTTACTGACCTTCCTTGAAACAAGGGTGACATTGGCAAAGTGAAGCATTTTTTATAGTACAGCCATAGTACGAGTAGCCAGTCAGCCTCATATGTAACAACCTGTAAGTGAAGGAACTTAGAACTGATTGAACAAGGAACAAACAGAACAAGCAATCAATAATGAAATATTCATTTGCTCTTTCCCTAGCAGCCAGGTCATGTGGCATCACAATTTAGTTGCCTATGGATTTTTTTTGGAAGTCCATCAGGGACAAGTTTTCCATACAGGCAAAGATAGGCGAAATATGGTAAAAATAAGTTAAGAATGGATCGTAAAAATGTTGTAATTTGATCACAAATAACAGGTTTATTATGAAATATAACTTACTTATAAACTCTTGGATGTTGAAATATGACGGCCATTTTTTCCAGATGTTCTAGGATGTACGGAGGATTTGTCATTCCCAGTCGCAGCCTGCAGCCATCTGGGATGACTTTAACAAGAGCTTCAAGCAATTCTGGCAGAGATGTGCCAATGTCACGTCCATAAGTCCCTGGAACCAATAATAAATATATATTTGCAAAAGTAGTGTAATATTTTACAAAAATAACCTAAGGCTCGTTACAGACTAGACGCATTCTACCCGGTTTGTCTATGCTCTGTCTTTGAATTAACAGTCTACTAGCGTATGGGGATGTATGAAAGCTTTCACAGAGTCTGTCCAATTCATCGACAAATCAAGCAGAATGTGCCTAGTGTGAAAAGCGCCTAGCACTGCATTTACATTTGTCCACTGCGCCTCCTCCTGTGAATGCTCCTGCCACTGCCGGCGATGATGGGGATTTTTGTTATAGATATAATCTAAGTTGCAAAGATACATTACATTTAAGATTTTTTTAAATGCATTACCACAGGGAGACATGTATAAGTTCGCACCCAACCTGCCGCAGGTCTTGTATCCTGCCGCCATTCCTCTAGGGGTGGCCGGTACCTCCACACAAGTGCCTCCACTTGACTCTGTCCTTGCATATTTTTTTCATCTCATCTAGTTTCATCACTCTTTTCATGCACGCTCTTCTCTTGTTTCCACTTGGTAAATTCCATTCATTCGCAATCTCACTTATCTGATCAATCCATTCTTTCCTAGGTCTTCCCCTTCCACACTTACCTATTACATGGTGCAGGTGAACCTACAATATAAGACTCATTACATTCTCCACAAAAATAAATAAAACAGGAATTATGGTAAGCAGTCCAATTTTATTCTTCACTATCACAAAAAAAAATAGCTTGGAAATTTAATGAGCTATCAAAATTTCATGCATGCAAAAACTGACCTGTATCTTCGCTGGTTAACCATATTTCGCAGACGCCCTCCTTGAAGGACTGCTCCGCTCTGGCCAGGATCTCTTCGGGAGGATAGCTGCCTAGCTCTCCGCGCGCATGCTTGGTCTTGCAGTAGGTGCACTGGTTAAGGCAGCCCGTGTTGATGGCAATGATCTCCACCAGGGGATTCTTCCGCACCTTGGGCAGCAGCAGAGAGGCACCGCCCGCTTTCTGGCCACAGTCATTTTTCTTCTTTCCAAATAGACGCACCGTGTGCCCTGAAAGATTAATAATAATAAAAAATATATTCTAGATGATTTTTTATGTTGTCCTGTACATATTTAAGACTCCATATAAAAACATCATTTATAAAATAAACAATAAATCGAGAAATCATTTCTGATAACCCCAGTGAGAATCTAACAAAGTAAAAAATAAAAAATCAAACAAAGAGTAAGCAAGCTAATAAAAAGAAATTGGTAATATATTTTGATAGAGCTGTAATAGACGGAGGTGAGTTACCCTTGAGTGTTTCCTCAACGACCTCCACTATCCTGTCTATCTGCTGCACCCCCACCACGCTGAGGCCCTGCAGGTAGGAGGCACGGGGCATGCCCTGGGGGACACAGCCCGCCACCACCACATGGCGCCCCCGCTTCATGCCCAACTCTATCTCATTCCTGCAACATAACACATGCAATGGCAATTTGCCGACTGAGGCTGAAATTGAGTGTCTGCCGGCCGGTTTTGAAAGGTGTCAACCGTGTGTTGGAGACTCCTGCGTGGTCCCATGGCCAATCGGTCGCAAACAACCTGTCCACAGACAGCTCGGCCATGGACAATTTGGTCACAGACAGCTCGGCCATGGACAAATTGGTCACAAACAACATGTCCAGAGACAGCTCGGCCATGGACAATTTGGTCACAAACATGTTCACAGACAGCTCGGCCATGGACAAATTGGTCACAAACAACATGTCCAGAGACAGCTCGGCCATGAACAAATTGGTCAACAGTTCGTCAATACAACTTTTCGGTCACATACACATACAAAGACAGCTTCATCAAAGAAAACAACAATTAAGTACCTACAACTACAGTAATTACAAAGATTTCTTGGAAGTTTTTTGTGACGGAGCTGTCTGTGGACCTATTTTGTATGTGACCGAAATATCGTTGACTGAAAAGGCATGTGGACGATTTGTCCATGGACAAGCTGTCTGTGGATGAGTTATCTTTGAACAATTTGTCATGACGGCTCCTGCATTACAGTACTAAATAACCCAATATAAACATATTTGTTTTTACTATCAAGTATTTTTTCACTGTAATAATAATAATATTAGGATGATTTATTTGGTGAGCGCTGTTTTTGTGTGTATCACACCTCAAGAGCCCTCTAAACTATAGGATTGAATATTGAGGCAATATCTTTGATAAAATGATAGGATTATTTATTTCGCAAGCAATACTTTTTGTGAATTGCACCTCAAAAATCTTCTGAAAGCTTTAACATCACTACCAACTAGGAGAAATATTCGACAAGATACCTAAAGTGATCCTCCGCGGGATTTTTGACAGTACACGAGTTGAGCAGCCAAAGATCAGCCGCCCATTTGTCATCAGTTAAGCGGTAGCCATACGCAGCGAGCTGACCCGCCATGTACTCCGAGTCCGAGCTGTTGTGGGCGCAGCCCCAGGTCTTCACATAGACAACTTGGGTGCCTGAAACACATGTGTATCTAAGAAAATCTTGTTCACTTGATAATGGTGTGAAAGCATCGAAAGCGCTCGAGGAAATATATCAACTTGTGAAGAAAAACTTTGTGTTTTATTTTTACGTTATTAATTTAAAATTAATCTCCCCAATGTAGATACACAAACCCTTAAAATTTTAAGAAAATCTAAATTTCACCAATATAAAATTACAATCTTCTTCTTCATCAACAGTTCCCAGTCCACTATTGAGTATCGGCTTCCGGAAAACTCCTCCCATTGCTCCCTTCCTTTTTTTACGTTTTGTAAAATTGACGGTGTTATGGCCAAGGGGGCCAAGGGGGCCAAGTGGGTTGATCTTTCTAGCGTGTTTGGAATAGAAAAACGTTGGTTCGATACCCGCCTGGGTCATTGGACCATAACTTTGACCCTGGTTCAACAGATGTTATTGGGTAATAAATAATAATAATAATAATCTAAGTTGCAAGGATATATTCATTTAAAGCTCTCAGATGCATGCCCACAAACCAACACGTGTAGTTCGCGCTTACAAATGCAGAATGCGTACTTACAAATAAAATCCAAACCTCAAATGAACATAAGCCCCACAACTTTTGCCCGGGTAATTATTAATTAATAATTCAATAAAATAAACCATAATTAATTATTAATTGATGATATTATTAATACCTACCTGTTTTTGGCCAGACAGAATAGGTTGGTGAATTGCATTTCTCTTCACAATTTCTTTTTTTTAATTAAAAATAATAAGTTCCTATAAATCGAAATATATATTTTTTTCATTTGCCCATCCCTACGCCCCTTTATATGTTTTTCATATGGATTTGAATGGTGGATAGGAGGCGCCTTAGAAATCTCACTCAGGGCGCTGGTATTGCTAAAACCGTCACTGCTACCAACTGAGCTATCGATCAAGACATGCAAACATTCCACCAACTGAGCTATCGATCAAGACATGCAAGCATTCCACCAACTGATCGATCCGACAGGAGCTACCTATCTATAATCTATAATCTAAGTTGCAAGGATATATTCATTCAAAGCTCTCAGATGTATGCCCACAAACAAACACGTGTAGTTCGCGCTTACAAATGCTGATTGTGTACTTACAAATAAAATCCAAACCTCAAATGAACATAAGCCCTGCAACTCTTGCCGACATTCCCTGAAACAGGGGTGACATACCAATAACAAAAAAATCATTATCATTCGCCCTAACAACCTGGCCGTGTGATGCTACAACTTAAATGTCCATGTCAAATGTACAGACTACTTTCCAAGCATAGATCTTTCCATGGTCGATAAAGCGACTTTAATTTTTTGGATAGTATTGGCTGTGGGAGACCTTGTGTGAAATCCGTAGGTAAGATATTTACAGAATTTAAAGAATCACAGTTTATTTACCTGGAATAACACTCTCCAGTACAACCTTTTCACGAAAGTGTTCAGCATTTTCAGCATTTTGTTTTTTGCGTGAACGTACGGTGACTGATTTTTTGTTGGCATATCTCTCTTTAGGAGTGATGTCGTCCGATGTAAATAGATCCTCAATGTCGTCAACTTCATTCAACCAATCCCCGGTCATTTTAGAACACTTGTTTTTACAATAAATGTTTATTTCAAAAAAATATGGAAGAGGTTTTTGAGGTTATTGAGCTGTCATCAGACATAACCTCAAAATAAAATTGACAGTGGAAATAAACAGGTAGGTATAAAAGTTTATCATGTTGGTAAATTTATGTAATATAAATATTGAGGATCTGTTCCATATTAAAAATCTACAAATTTTATATTTTTCGCACAGAGTAGGTAAGGATTTTTCGCTACGATTTTTGTAGTTTTAAATATTAGCTCTCAAGCATAATATACAATAATTTTTTTTGGACAGAATATTGGACATTAACATTATTGTGACGTCACCTGGGCCGTGTTGCTAAAGTAAATTAAGCTGTGTTATTGGTTGCTAAGGATGGCGGTCCCATGAAAGACTGATGTTTAGTCACTCATCCTAAAAAAAATTTAAAAAAACTGGCTATGGTCTCGGTATGAGCAGGTATGAGTTCCAAAATTGTGACGTCACACGACCCGGCTTCTAGCGAAGAGGCTAACTAATATGTTGTTGTTGATAATGTAGATCCTTTGGTGTGTGCAGAATGATCTCACCACAATATCACATGTAAAACTTGCTTGCTATGTCAAATTCCGGCTATTCGTGCCTAACCAATTTATTTGGTAAAATAAAAAAACATTTTTCTAAAAGCGTTATTTATTTGGTCTTCAGCTTTTGTTTATAAAAATACTAATGATTCACCAAAACCATCAAAACACAAAAACAAAATACTGGTTACAATACAAGCACTTAAAAACTACAACAAATAATATCTAAGTTGCATAAAAAATAATATCTAACTCAGATGGATTTCAAATCTATCTTTAAACACGTCATCTTTGATGTAAAACAAGCAAAAAATATTTACAGAATTCCGTTCTGTAGGCAAATTATTGATCTGTATTGTTTGATTTAATGAAAAAACATATTGTTAAAAGTGAAAGAAAACCGCCATTTCATGTTAAAATGAAAAACTTTGACAGTGAAGCAAATCTATATGGATCTATACAGCTTTGAATTAATTTAGATGACAGCTAAAGGAGGGCGCTGTTATGACTTAGAGGCTTTAAAACTCCTAAAATCAATAGGTATTATTTTGCTTTTCTTCAACAGAATAGTTCTTAGAATTAAGCAATGGAGGTAACTTCACATTGAACTGTAAAAAGTTATGTTTTACAAGATGGTGATATTACTTCCAATTTTCAGTTTAAGCTGTGTTGATCCATATTTTGTTAATAAAACTGGTTTATTTTATTAATCTAATGGTAAGTACTTTTTTTTATTAAATAATAATACTGATCAAAAATAATAATAATGTTGTCAAAAAAATACATTAAATTAGGAACTTCTTTTCCAAAATACGGAATCCTTACGTATTAAAATAGACAACCATTTTCATTTTATGTGTTGCCATCTTAATAGAATATTGTGTTATCTAGGTAATAATAAATACGTAAGTACAAAGGAGTTATTTTTTAAGGTTTGCCAATATAAGTTTACAAAAAATCTTGAGACTGAGTCATTTAATTTTATTTATTTGAATCATATGGGTAGTCGTTATAACTTTAACTTCAGTCGACACATTAAAATGACAAAACAAATACCTCCACAGTGGAATAAACAAAAAAAAACAATTATTTGTACTGGCAGCCCTGTCTCTTTATAAGAGTTCTTTTTTCAAAATTTAAAATGTCAAAATATATTTTTGACAAATTCTTTCAGAGATTAAAAAAAATCATCGAGTACAAAAGAACTAATGCAATAAAATGCATTTACAAAAAAACTTAGTAATACTTTAAATGCTTTTAACAAGCGCCAATAGACCTTGTACATCAGATCAATTTAGCTCAAAACATTTTAATAAAATAAGAACACTTACACACCTATTGTAGTTATAAATAATTATCCTAGGTTTTGAGTTCCTCATGTTATACTTGCATTAAATGCATTATCAAAATACACAATTTCTTGCTATAAATATATAGAATCACAATTAATAATAAATATGTAGTTATCTGCATTGACAGTTCAATACTGGTCCAATATTTATTGAGGAATTTAATGTCCTCTTGAAATACTTTATTGTCATTAAAGTAAAAGTAAGTAGATTATATTATGAGTATGATAGAATCAAATGCAGCAATGTCGGATTTTTTCACTCAAATGAGATAAATACATTAAAACATAGAAAATGGCATTCTCTGTGTTTCCATATATATTTATTACATTAAAAAACTCTTTTTATCTCATTTTTGTAACCTTGTACACCACAAGTGCATTGGACTCCACACATGTAAAGTGGGGAAATAAATGTGCTGTCACTTGGCCGGGCTAGAGGCAGGCCAGATAGTAATAACTTCAATACCATGTGGTAGATTGAAAAGACACTATAGGGCTATGTACTGCATTTAGAATAACTGTCACCGTGATGTATTTCAAAATGCTGTAAAATGAATAATCCATGATTATCGGGAATCCATTTTTTATAAAATCAGGGATATTTTGAATGTAGACTCCATTTAAAGATATCAAAAATGAGAAAAAAAGTATTTTCAAATTGCAACACTTGGTGTTGCCATAGTGGCTACTTTTTCCTTAAAAATAGGTTAATTTTTATTTTTTTTTATTTAAAAAAAATAGATTTGTGAAGAGGAATGCAATTCACCAACCTATTCTGCCTGGCCAGAAACAGGTATTAATATCATCATTTAATAATTCATTATTGTTTATTTTTAATGAATTATTAAATAATAATTACCCAATAACATCTGTTGAACCAGGGTCAAAGTTATGGTCAAATGACCCAAGCGGGGATCGAACCAACGTTATTCTATTCCAAATACGTTAGAAAGATCAGCCCACTTGGCCCACTGCCATAGCCCCGACAAAATATCCTACTTAACTTTCAAAAGGAATACTTTACTTCTTTTAGTGATAACTTAATACTAAGTAATATCTTTGATATTTTTTCAATTGATGTCACACATCTGGGGCTCTTGAGGTTTGTTCCACACAAAACAGTGCTCACCCAATAAATCATCCTATAATTATAATTATCTAGATATCGCCTCCTTCAAGGTAAAACCGAATAAGTACTGATTCACTGATTTGAAAAATTGTAGATAAACATTTCACTGGGTGTAACTTCTTATAGTAAGTGAACTAATTATAAGGAAGTGCCCATGAAAAACTTCTTAACTACAGGATTTTCACACTTCTTTAGTGTTTTCTCTCGTAGAAAATTAGAAAAATAGTACATTTATGGGAGAAATCCACGTTAGCTTAAAATGTCACTTTTTCAGTTTTAGCTTTCAGAAATCGATATTTTTCCAGGTTCTTTAAATTTTGTTTGATTTGGACACAAATCATTAGTATAATGGTAGCAGACTTCAATGGGGCTGTAGGAGAAAGATGTTGGACAAACAGCGTTGGCTGCAGTTGATCAGGGGGACCAAGACCCATTCCGGGTTGTCGCGCCAGTGAAGCCACTGCAAGATTTCCATTTACAAATGTTGGCATGTGTCCGGGACATTTAGTTATTGGTGTACAAGACCTCCATTTTGGCTTCTTTCCCTCAAGAGGATGCATGGTTGGGTCTCATCAAGGCTGGTCCCATCACTTGGTGTGTTGCGTTCCACGCTGTTCCATATTCCGTAGCCAAAGTAGATCAGTAACCCTGTGGAACATGAACAAAAATGTACAATACATTTCATTTGAATATTTCTCTTGGGTTTGGTGTTCATCTCAAATGAACCAAGCTGCATTTATAGAGCGACTTCTTACCAGGTTGCCTCCGAAGAGGTTACATTTGGAACCTATTTATTTTCATAGGTAAGGAGGCCTTATACCAGCTGCTTCACTAGAAGCAGGGGCTTCCCAACTCCCGAGGGGGCTGGTTCTCATTTCTTGTGTCAGTTGAGTAAACCTTGGTTTAGTAACTTCTTCTTCTTTTCCTAATATTAATCTACACTCTGTTTATTGAGGAACTCTCTACCATTTTTTTGAGTGGTTGGCCTCGTAGACGCTGGCCATCTGGTATTTCCTATGCAACGATTTGGGTTATCCTTCTTTCACTCAAGAACTCCTCTTCCTCCTCCACCTGACGATGTCTTCAGTGTCGCAAATGCTTCTGGTTTGGTAACACTGAATATTATTTTTTTAATCAGGTCTGCACATTTGACTTTGACAAAAAAGCTGTTGTTTGTGAGAGTGAAGGATAACTATGATTTTGATATTGGTAAGCATCGTTGTAAGCTTTACTTGTGTTTTTTTTACCTGCGGCGATCCAAACTCCAAATCGAATCCAAGTCATGATGTCAAGACTCAGCATGAGGTAAATATTGATGAGAATACTGAATCCTGGAAGCCAAGGAACAAATGGGACCTGGAAAGACAAGCGAAACCAATTTGAGTGTCATATTTTCACACTATGAGAGCGCTATGTTGTTTCTCATTGTGTTGCTTATGAATGATTACAAAAGTAAGCGACAATAAGTGTGAATAAGTTTGTGAGTAAGTAATGGGAGTAACTGCTAATAGGCTTAATAGAAAACAACTAAAAACAGAGGAAACTAATGTATTTCGGTCACGTTATGAGGAATGAAAAATCCTTCTCCATCTCACGTGAGTCACATCAGATTTCCATCTTATCATACTGGGAAAGTTGAGGGAAGAAGAGCACAAGGGTACCGAAAGCCATCGTGGCTGAAAAACCTATGGAAATAGTTTGACAAAAGCACCAAATCCCTATTTCGAGCCGCAGTATCTAAGATGAAGATCGCCACAATGTTTAAAGAAAGAAAAATTATAAAAAAAAGGGAAAATAATCTAAAGAATGATAACATAAAAGGGACTTTAATCTTACCGCAAATGAAAGTTTCTTCTCCGAGATGGGTTGACGAGATATGACAAACAGAGTGGAGAAAACGAGGAATCCAGAGAGAGCAGTGAAGAACAATGCTTCCAGTTTAAGCTCCAAGATATCAGTGCCGTAAACATTTATGCAGCCTGCGAATGCAAAGCACCAGACACCTGAAAAATTCAACAACAAATTAACCACGCGTACTTTCTGCAGCAGAACCACAATGATCCGAGTCAGATTCCTGGGTCTGGGTCGTGATAAACCCAGCTTGCCGCCGCTAGCGGGCATGAATCAACTTCTAAGAAAATATCATTTTAATAACAGTCTCTCATCCGGAAGTTTATCTGCATTTGAAACTGCTTCGGCTTGAGAAAGAAACGTTCCGCCCCTACGATAATCAAAGTTCTGCCTTTGAAATTATCAGCTCATATCAAAACAATAGATCCCTACATATGTGATGGGAGATTGGTAGCGTGGTCCAAGATGCAGTAGGAGGACAGAGTGAGGAGAGATTTCCCACAGCTTCTCCATAACCGCTATTCTGCTAAATTCCTTACACTTTGGATTTCAATCCAAGTCAGAGTTTGCTAGCGCTTGCGAAAGAACTCCATAGAAAAATCACAGTACACCTTATTTTTGGACACAAATCACTATCTCATCGCCTTAAGATCATAAGGAATTTAGCAGATTAGCGCTTCAGGTGACAAGTTGGAGGACAGCTGCAGGGGACTGATTGTCTGTAAGCTATCAACATTAATTATGTAACTAAACGGGAAAATTACTTACAATATAGGGTGACCATCAACGTGACAAGATTGGAGCTTAGTTTTGTTGGATACTGGTGATTATTGGCATTGACAAGTTGTCCCAAAAGCAACGGCAGAGTCATCCTCACTCTATCTTCTTCTTTTTTATTTGTCGATGAAAGATTGTACCTAAAATACAATATTTATTTAAAATATACAGAGGTAGTGTGAAAGGAAAAAGAGGTACGTGACGACTGAGAAAAGTATGGAGTGATCAGATTGAGGAGATTATGAAAGAATGGGATATACGAAGTGAACGTAAAAGAAGAAAATGCATGAAAAAGGTGATGGATATGAATGAATTGAAAGAGGTATGTAAAGATAGGAAGAAATGGAGGCAGCTCTGCAGAGGCTCTGGCCACCCCTAGCGGAATGGCGACAGAGTTACAGTTACAGTTTACCGAAAGGTTGATTAAATGGGTTTTATTTTATAATAAACAAGATTGTAATTTGATATAGTAATAAAACAACAAACCTGAGTAATAAAACGCAAGAGGCTACCATAGAGTAAGCAAGCAATGTTCCAATAGACATCATGTTTACCAATTGATCAAGTTTGAAAATGGCTGCCATCGTTCCTACAATAAGAAAAAAGTAAATAAGGTCTAAGTAAGAATAGTCTGCAATAATAATTTCAGTGTCTATTTTGAGAAGTCAGGTGGAGATTATAGACAATAATCATTGATGACTGCTGACTCAGTATACTGAGAGAAGAAGGATTGAGGAGCAGACCTTGATATGAGTTAAAATCAAAAACAAAAGAGAGAATCCTTTTCTAAATCTTATCAAATCCCAAAACAGGCCTTCCGTGATGAGATCACAAGTTTAGCAAATTAATCTATCAACTTTTCCTTTCTTTTTAAGAACCATGCTGTAGAGAAGTCTTCTCTTGATGACGTCGGATATGACTGACAAAATGTTAGGAAACCTGTCCTTCTCTAGAATACAATCTGTACACTCCGTTTTTTAATTCTATACTAAATGTCTAATGACCGTAATTCTAATTTTTAATTATTAATTGCTTGTCTTCTTGCATATTTCTTTTTCATGGTGATTCTTTTTCTCCAGTTGTTTATCTCATTACTAAAGATTATGACCCCTGATGATCTCTTCTGGGACTTCAGACAGTATCATGAAGACAAAGGCAAGAAAACTTAAATAAACTTACCAGTAAACAATCCAGCCACCAGCGTTCCAACCATTGGCGTTTGGAATCTCTCGTTGATGTTGCCCATGAATTGAAACATCAAACCATCAGAAGCCATGGCGTAGATGATCCTAGGTAGAGGGAACATGGCACCAAGCAAGCTGGAAATATATATTGTCTTATAAGGCCTCATCAGACAAAAACTGGTAAGTTGAAAACGAGTGTAACATATTAGTATGAAATAATAATAATAATTGGACAATTCTATGTATGTAGCACCATTTAGTGGTACTAATAAGACAATCTTTTAAGTGCCAATTTGTGAATTCACTAAAGATTCACTGAAGTCAGAAGTTAAAATAAAAGATTTAAGATGTGTTCTTAGTTCACATACCTAGAGCATAGTCCGCACATAGCTCCAGCGCTGACAATATACTTGGCCGTGTCCCAACCTAGTATTTCATAGACATGAGGTAATGGAGCATCACCGTCCTATAATGAAAATAAATCCAGTCAATAAAGAATATGTCCATTGTAACACGAGTACCAGTTTGTGAGTCTGTCTATTGTGTTGCCTAACTTGTGATGTCTGCCTCGTGACATAATTTCCAGCACAAAAGTTACAATGTCTAATTATGTGCAGTGGCATACAATACTTTTTCTACAACCAAGAAATAAATAATGAAATGAGTAATAGTAGACATTATAATGTACTTGTCCATTTGAATGAATTAAAACTTTAATATGATTTATCATGCCCTTTGATTATGAATGTGTTTTTTTCTTACAGTGACAAAATCTTGGATGTTTCACAACATAAATAGCAAAAAAAGTCTGAAAGAAAAAGCTTCACCTGTAAATAATACGGCAACATCAAAGTCAAAACGGAAGACACTCCGAAGTACGCGAGGAATATGATGAGAAGAGAGGCCACTACAGCGATAGGAATGGATTTCTGGGGATCTTTAGCTTCCTCTCCAGCCGTGGCGACACAGTCAAAACCGATAAACCCATAGAAGCACGCGGCAGCCCCCCGGATGATGCCTGCTATACCATACGGAGCAAAACCACCACTTCCATAGCCCTTGGGCACGTCCTTGAGGCGCCAGTTCTTGCCTTCGGCTGAAACAAATAGGTGAACTTTATTTGAGCTGCTGGTTTCCAAAATCCACTATCTCCAATTCCAAAGAAAAAATTACTTGGGGTACCAAAATTAATAATAATTTTACAAACATGAGTTTGTGTGTACGTTGTGTGAATACGTTAGGGGTAGCTTTAAGGTTGCCCCAATAACAGACAGGATTCGAGAATCCCAATTCCGGTGGTTCGGCCATGTGATGCGAAGAGACAATGAACATATTGTCCAAAAAGCCCTCAGCATTCCCACAGGACCAAGAGGCAGAGGCCGCCCAATGGCAACATGGCGGGCCAATATTGGAAAATAAATGCAAAAGGGAAACCTGACAGAGGAGATGAGCCAGGATAGAAAAGTTTGGCGTCTTCGAACAAGGAGGGCCGACCCCAAATGATGGGATAAGGCAAAGAGAAAGAAGAAGATGAGTTTGTGTGTACATGTATCTAGGTGCATGCGCCTAAACAAACTGGGTAGTATGTGTGTGGAACAATCCACTATATGAGTATGTGGAATAATCTAGAACATGCAAGAATCGTCTCTTTTGTACCTATGTATACGAGTCGCAATGGTGTGAAGAGCCAGAAACGCTTGTAACATTGTAACGCGAAGTCGATAGAGCTAGAGAAGTACTGTGTAGCCGTATATTGTGCAAAATAAACTGTTAAATAAATCACAGTTTCATTAAAAAGAACCCCGGTAAAATTTATAACAATAATACATGTAAAATTTAAATAGCGCGCTTAATCGCACTAGCCCCTCCAAGGGGGCTTAGGCGCAAAGGCTCAATTTGGTCTACAGTACCGTCTGAAAGAGAATATTGAAAGAACAACTAAAAATCATCTGGTAATCAGCATCTGGTAAATGTTGACTGGGGTAGCATTCTTTCGGGTAAGACTATTGATGAAGCATTGGACCGTTTCTATGAAATTTTGTATAATTGTATACAACTGTTCGTTCCATCAAAAATACATACAAGTTCTCAAAGATTTCCCGTTTGGTATTCACACCCATTGGTCAAAGTTATAAGGGAAAAACTAAAGGTTCATAAGAAATGGAAAAAATCAGGCCTACTTCAGGACTATGATGAATATTCCTTACTTAGAGAACGCCAAAAAAAAATGCAACTCGAATGTTACAGAACCTTTATTAATAGAACAGAGTTAAATATTAAAAATGACCCAAAGAATATCCACAGCTACGTTAAATGTATGAAATCACAATCAGGTTTCCCACAAAACATGTATTATAAAAACACTGTAACTAACGAAATGGAACAGGTATGCGAGATGTTCAGTGACTTCTTTCAGTCATCGTTTACATCGAGTGCTTGTCCAGTACCAGACGTGGTGAGCCCTGGAGAGATTGATATCGCCCGCATTTTTTTTGAACCATCTGATATTTTGAAAAATCTCAAACAAATGGACTTGAATAAAAGTCCGGGCCCCGATGGAATTCCCCCGCTATTCATAGTTAAATGCGCAGAGGAATTGGTCGCTCCGCTTTCCATTTTATTTAAATTGTCATTTACAACTGGAGTATTCCCGGATACTTGGAAGAGATCCTTTGTGACTCCCATCCATAAATCGGGGCCAAAGCATAACGTAGAGAACTATAGGCCTATCTCCAAACTCTCCTTGTTCAGCAAATTGATGGAGAAAATCGTGGTAGAGCAACTGACTCCAGCATTAACCCTTGGGACGCCGGAACGCAGATCTGCGCTGTCCCCGTAGAGCGCCGGAACGCAGATCTGCGCTCGAAGGACATATCGCGATTTTTATTTTTTTTCTTTAGTTTTTGTGTAGCAATAAGACTGAAAATCGCTCAACATGTTCCTATTGGGTGAAGCCATCAACTAATCAAATCACGGCATTCATTTCGGTTATGAAGGGCTTGTGGAAAATATTCAAAAGTTCGAAAGTTTTCGCCGTGAGTGGACGTGCATTGGACCTCAAAGTTTACGGATTATAAATACATCATTTGAAAAACGTAAGTAAAGTCTATATTTTCTATATTTAGATCATTATCCTAATAGCATTGAATAAAAATATTACGAATAAGTAAGTAAAATCATTTGATAAATCAACATAAACTTTGATACTGACTGTTAGTCAGAGCAACGGTACTTTTGAATATTTTATTTCTTCATATTCTTATTCTACCGTGAATATGTTTTATACACAGTTTTGAAGATAATTTTGTAAGCATTTCGTTGAAATACAACAATAGAAGCAAGCTAGAGTATTTTTTTCTAAATTCTTGTCGAAACTTGTAGGTAGCCGTCAGAGCGCAGATCTGCGCTTCCGGCCGAGCGGTTTAGGTACAGGCTGGTTCGAAACATTTTGACCCTTGTATGCCCAAACGTATTTCCGTCAAATATTTGTTAAGTAATGCATTAAAAATTAGTAAGTGGTAAAATATGACACAGTGTGCACAAAGCCAAAAGTAAGTTTTATACAGACTAGATCTGTTCTGAAATTGTGTTTTTATTATTTCGTCTTTTTTTTCTATTGCACTCGAAAGAGGCATAAATTAAATTACGTTTGAGGGTGAATTTCGTATGTATTTCGTCTTTTTAGATTTTCTTAAATTTTTTTTTTACCTGCTTTGCTGCTAATGAAAAATTTAATAAGTGTAAAACATTTCCTATCCACACTGTACACACTCCCAAGTACACAAAAAAATGAAGGTTTTGTTTACACAAAGATGCACCCCTAGTTGTAAACATCCACCTACCTGCTATTATTCTCCTAGCTTTTGGCCTACGTGACAACCCAAATGTACACCTGCTGCAGGTAGGTACAGGTTCTTGACATGGGATGACTCATCATGGTTTGTAAAATTTTTGTAAAATAAATTAGGAAAAGAATATTCCTTATAAACAATATACAAACTTTTTATTATAAAGAATTATAGCTTGCCTTAACTTTTCTCATATTCTATCTCAAACACCCAGTACAGGTCACGTGCGCGGACAATAATGTGGCCTTGAAAATACTCCAAAAAATGACAATAGTAAAACTCGTTTTTTTTCATTTTTCTTCATCAGCCAAAATCATTTTATTATGTAATCAAGTTCACAATATATCTAAGGATATGATAAATCCAGAAAAACTTAAATTCAAGTCACTGCTTTTATATTACAGGACTTTTTCCAAAGTACTATGATTTTTTTCCGATTCATAAGAGATAATGCCTTGTAGTAAATATACGACTGATGCTGTTTTTGTAAATTATATACCAATAAAAGCATTATTTCACTAGCTTTTAAAATCAATAATCCAAAATGAGGTAAGTTTTATATCTTTCGAGATATTTGATATCAAACACATGACCTGTGTTGCTGCATTACTGCTGCAAATGGCTGGCACACAGAGGTAACAAGATTTCGCCACTAGGGGCGCTCCAAGGGTTAAAGAGTTTTATTCTTCCAAATCAACATGGATTTTTTAAAGGCAGATCGGCTGACTCGAATTTGGTTGAATTCACTGACTACTTACACAATTCAATGAGTGGTGGGGGACAGGTTGATGCCGTGTATACGGACTTCTCGAAAGCCTTCGACAAAATTAACCATGAAATATTAATCCATAAGCTCGGGAGGTGTGGAGTGCACGGCAACCTGCTACGATGGTTATCTTCTTACATTATTAATAGACTCCAAGCAGTAACGGTAGAGGGTAATACTTCTCCATTTCAACAATGTCCATCTGGTGTTCCACAGGGCTCACATTTGGGGCCTGTATTATTTATTTTGTACATAAATGATATTCAGCATTGTTTCAGATCATCTTCTTTCTTGATCTATGCTGACGACATTAAAATATACAAAAGAATTAAATGCTCCAAAGATTCCGAACAACTTCAGTTTGATTTACAGAGTTTGTCCCACTATTGCTCAAGAAGTAGCCTATTTCTGAACGTTGCTAAGTGCTGCTCAATATCTTTTACTCGTCGCAATACCCCTTACTATTTTAACTATACAATAGACGGTATATCCCTTAGAAAATGTAGTGAGGTAAAGGACTTGGGTGTTGTTCTGGACAGCAAAATGACGTACAGGGCTCATATCAATTGGAGAGTGAGTGGGGCCCTTAGGCAGTTGGGATTTATTCTGAGAATCTCTAAACCATTTAAACTACTAAATACAATAAAATTGCTCTATTATACGTACGTAAGGACATGTCTGGAATATGCCACGGTTGTTTGGAATCCTCAATATACTACGTATATTGATAGACTAGAGAGGGTCCAGAACAAATTTTTGAAGTCTCTTAATTATAGATGTCGTGTCACATTTGACAACTACCGCCTTTCTGCCAAATATCATCAATTAATGACCTTAGAAAATAGACGTACCGTTACTGACATGAAATTTCTACATAAAATAGTGAACAATACAATCGATTCACCCGACTTGCTTAAAAAAATATTTTTGAACTGTCCCATACGACGAACTAGATCCTTGCTTACATTTAAACAACCTACCTGTGCAACTAATTATTTACAGAGCGCATTCATATACCGGGCCTGCAATAACTACAATATTTTTTTTGTCAACATTGATCTGTTTAACACCACCATACTGCAATTCAATGAAGCTGTAAAAAGATCCCTTATGACAGCGGGGTCTCATGGGGTTTAATCGTTGGATGCTTTTCCTTTTCCTTTCCTTTTCCTTTTCTTTTTCCTTCCTTTCCTATTCATCCCCCCATTCCTTTTCCTCTCTTTATGTGATGATTAAGTTAATAGTCGTTTTCTCTTTGTTTTTTTTCTTTCTTCTTCTTCATTTTTCTCATATTACTTTCCAAAATTTTCTTGTTTCTCCTTCTTAATTAAGCTGTAAACGAAATTATACTACATTATGTTTGCAAACTTTGCTGGTTTTTGAAATTGTGTAACTATGTTGTTTATCCCATATATTACATGTATAACTGTTTGTTTGTCTAATAAAAAAAAAAAAAAAAAAAAAAAAAAAAAAAAAAAAAAAAAAAAAAAAAAATGAAAAGTTATAATTACTTACCTTTGAAAGATCCCGATATAATCACAAACAAGACAACTCCCAGGTTGACAAATGTGAAAATATTATTGAACCTCGATGATTCTTTGGCTCCAAATGCAAGGGCAACTAGAAATATATCAATACACATTATTTTACAACAAGTTTGAATAATTATAACAAGTTATAAAATATACTACAAAGGTTAAGTTTCTTAGTAAGAGCAGCTAAGTATGGTAATTTGGAGATTTTGTACACAGAAGTTTCATCTGTAAGTTCAGGGTCAAAGCTATCATCCGGAAAGCCAAGAAAGGACCGAACCAGCAATGTTTCATCTCAAACATACACCCAAGTTATTTTTTGTGTGAATAATATGATTTTTATATTGATTTATATAGAATTTTAACTTACTAGAGAACACCATGGTAATGGTGAAAGCGAAGAAGTCAGGATATGATGAGAGGTATGCCAGCTGTATGGGCATGGTGGCTTCCAAGTGACTGGATATTGTTTTATTGAAGAGAGAGTCCAAGTACTGGCTCAGTCCTCGCACCACACTGGCCGAACCTGAAAATATAATATGTATTCCATTAAGTTTTACTCAATTGAAGTAAATGGTAAAGAATTGTATATGAATACAAGCCATCATGTGATCACAACAAAGATTAAGGTTTGATGAAGTATTTACTAAAAAAATATAATGACACATAAGTAATTGTTGTTAAATTATTAAAAGACTGGTCTGTAGTCTTGTAGTCTAGTGGTTAACGCTACGGATTCGGAATGCAAAACTTGTGAGTTTGATTTTCGGCGGGGCACAAAAATATTTATATTTTTGAATATGCTTTTTGCTAGGTTGCAAAATTCATCTGCCATCACCAAAGACCGGCCACCAAAGGTCCATCTAGCCTTACAGCAACTGGATCATGCCTGAGAATTGGCACTTTCTACACAGACGAGGTGTGATTCACACAAATACAGAACTAACCGAATAAATCCCTCTACACGCTTGGTGACAGTCTTTGCTCAGTTGAAAAATCCATTTGCCTTTACCCATGACTAATCTAATCTAATCCAAGTTGCAAAGATATGTAACATTGGGGATTTTTTGCATTTTCACACAAGCAAACATGTAGCTGCATAACATTAAAATAAACCTATAACATTAAACCCCAAATCTCAAATAAACATACAACCTGCAACTCTTGCTGACCTTCCCTGAAAAACGGGTGACATTGTTAAAGGGAACCATTTTCTATAGCATGGATCAGCCACATACCAATCTATAAGTCAAGGAACCAAAAATCCAGTTTTAGACTCCTTACAGACAGTAGCTGGGTCTTGCTTGAGAATCGGTGCTTTCGATAGCGACAAACAAGCTTGCAGAGTGCTTGGTGCTTTAATAAAATCAACCATTCATCTATACATCCAATCAACTCGACTGATACAACACTTGGATGGCAATGAGATGAAACAAAATAACCTTTTTGTGATCAAAAGGGATCCGATCGCAAATAAATAAAATCTTCCATACCTATGACATACTCAAGGATGAGGTTCCATCCAATGATGAATGCAATGAACTCTCCCACACAGACATAGCTGTATATGTAGGCAGAACCAGCCTTAGGGACTCTGGCTCCAAACTCAGCATAGCACAGACCTGGAAAATATACACATTAAAAATTAAAAAAACGCAACTAAGATGCTCATATAGCGTAACTTCTTGCATGCGTTATCCCCGAAGAGTTTCCCATGTGGTGAGTGAAACCTATTTATTTTTAAAAGTAAGGGGGTGTATATATGCTAACGTTCAAAACCCTAGGCCTTAATCTATGAAAGCTACAAAAATTTGAAATCTTCAAATTAAAATGGGTCAAAGTTAATGCATTAATTTACCTTTGAAATTGACCTTATATAATGAAATATGTCCAAGGTTGGGACAATTTTTGAAAATAAAGAGGGATGACGCTCACAAAATTTACAAATCTACAATGCTCGACATATGCAATGCAATATCAACATCAATTCTGAATATCGTTCATATATCTGAGGAGTTTAGACTAGATCAAGTTATTTTGGTTTTTATTACTCTCTGTGAATTATATAAATGCAGTTATTTCCATATTTAATCTTAAATTTTGGAATATCATAGTTGGCTTTTCCAAATACAATGTTATCTCATTTTTATTGTTAAAGTTAAATGAATATTAAATATGGAAAAACCATAACAAAAACAATTGCTTTCTCTAGTTTCTTTATACACAATTTTCTGGTGAAATGAAATTATGAAACAATTCAAATAATCAACAAAGTAAAGAAATCAATTATGTGTTTGTCATGGTTGATTGCTCACACCTCACGACAAATAATTCTAACACTTCTCGCATTTTTACCTTATTCAAGAATCTTTGCCTTCTGGAGACATTTTTCAGGTTTCCCTCATTACAGTGCACCCTCGCACAGTCATCAACAAACTGAGAGGAGCTTTTTGACCAGTACCCTTAGTACGAGTTGCAAAACTTGAGTAATGTAAAGTTTACGACAATTATTAAAGAGTGATTTCCCCAAAATCTGCCGTTTTTATTTGTTTGAACTTGATTTTCTTCATCACTGTAACACTTTTGCTAAGACCACAAAGTGTAAGAAACAAAAACGGCAGATTTTGGGAGAAATCACGCTTTAATATTTTCCGTAACCTTTACTTTTCTCAAGTTTTGCAACTCGTACTAAGGGTACAGATCTTTGAAAGATTCTAAATTAATGGAAATACATCTATGTCAGCGGAGTTCATTAGACCGGTTCATTGGACCGTTGGACCGTTCATTGGAACGGTCCGTAGGCTAGTGGTTAACACTTCAGACTCGCGATTGGATGATAGTGGATTTGAATCCCGGCGGAGCAAGAAAAAAACAACGTTCTTTCAATTGCTCTTCGCTGGGTTGAAAAATTAATCTGCCTTTACCAAAGACCGGTCACCATAGGTCCATCCAGCCTTAAACCAACTGGGTCTTGCTTGAGAATTGGTGATTTCTATAGCGACAACCAAGCTCGCAGAGGGCTTTTGAGTGTGATTCACACAAAAACAGCACTCACCAAATAAATCAGCCTAATATTATTATTATTATTAGAGTTACACTCCGAGTTAAGGCATGTTCTGCCATGACATCGGTACGGGATAGCGGTACATGAAAAAGATCATGCCGTCTTCCCCGACCGTAGTCATCTGGCACATAAAGCTTAAATCTCTCCAACAGGAGACTCCTTTAGACACAACATAGTCTGCCCGGTTTGTCTATGGATTACTGGACAAACTGTGTGAAAGCTTTCATATATCTCCATACACTACAGACTCCGATACGGCGCCGGATAGAAAAAACCATAGACATACCAGACAGAATGTGTCTAGTGTGTAATAGCTTTAAACTGACCTGCAAAGATTGAAGCGACGGCGGCAATCAGGAATGATATGATGATGGCAGGACCCGCGTGTTCTTTGCTGACGTTTCCCGCAAGGACGTAAACCCCGACCCCAAGAGTGCTGCCAACCCCCAAGGCAGTCAGATCTAAGGTGGAGAGACATCTGGCCAGGCGACTGTCTGTCAGCACTGTCGGGGAAATGGGTTTCTTGCGGGAGAATACTTTGTAGGTTAGTTTTAACGCCTTCCCAATGCTGTTTACTCCAACTGAAAATATTAAACGATCAATCAACACAAGGAGTAAACACTTGAAACAATAATACCTGACTTTGAAATTGCAATTTGGACTAGTAGGACTAGAAGTTGAAAATCAATTCCATGTGATAAATTCTCATTAATGGAGCAGTGAAATTACAATTTGTGTATTTTTTTCCTTCAAATGTGCTTTGGCAGCCATTAAAATTTTCCTAAGGGACACTTAAAATTTAGGAGTTGCTCCTTGACTTATTGGTTGGTATGCGGCTGACCACCCATACTGTAAAAAAAATGGTTCACTTTGCCAATGTCACCTCTGTCTCAGGGAAGGACGGCAAGAGTTGCAGGGCTTATGTTCATTTGAGATGGGTTCTTATAATGTAGGTCCATAATGTAGGGTTCGCGGCATGTGTTAGCGCGAAATTATACATGTCTGCTTTTGGGAATGCATTTGATATAAATCTTAATTGGTATATATCCTTGCAGCTTAGATTAGATTAGATTTGATTAGACATATCTTCGCAACGTAGATTAGATTAGATAAGATGAATGATGAATTGGTGCAACCGGGCATAAAAGCCTTAACAATATCACTTAAGGTCGAGTGCATTCAGAAAATGGAACCTATTTATTTTCACAGGTGAGAGGGCTTATCTTACGACGACCACTTAACTTGAAGTGAACAAACTAAGACACAATTAAGAATATCTCACACTTGATAATTCCCATTTTTTCACTTGATCATTCAATTTTTATTTCAAAGTTCACAACACATGTTCAATAAATAAAAATTAAATGAAAATGCTATACTTTACAATAAGATACAAAATCATAAATCAGTAGGTAGTTAAAATGCTTAGAAAATCTTTGCAAAAGCGTCTCATCACACCCGCGTGGCAGAAAACACTTGAGCGAATTTCATCCAATAGATTCGACCAGACTATTCCATCAGAGCCAATTGATTTCACATTACTGAGACAGTGGTAACTAGAATGTATGGCAAAGTTCACCATGTGCTTCCCAAATGTAAAGTTAGGCAAATACAATGGTTCTCAAATGAATTGCACAATTTTTTTTTCAGTAGAGCATCTTGATGACTTTTCTTTTCAAAAAAAAATGTGAAAAGGAATTGAATTCACCAACCTATTTTCCCCTGGCCAAAAAGAGGTATTTACATGATCAATAAATAATTCATCACTTTTTATTTTACGAATTATTAATGAATTCATTAAGTACTGTTAATAATAATAAGTAATAAGTAAATAAGTAATCTGTTAGCTCAGGGTCAAAGCAATCTTAAAACAGACATGAAAGGACTCGTAAAGGCGCTTATTTAAAAAACACCAATTCAGGTGCTACTGCTTTGACTTTGATTTCTTGCCTTATTTTTTCAGGAGTCGTATTTGAAGGGTCGATTCTTTTTATTTTCACAGGTAAAGAGATCAGCCTAACACCATCACTTAGCTCGATGTGAGGGTTCCGCAGTCCCCGATGGAGCATGCTCTCATTTCTTGTGAAGGCTGAGTGAGCCTTGCCAGTACTTGATTTTCAATGAAGTAAACATTGAAATGGTCAATCATGTCACTCACAGCAAGGTCTTGTAATTAAAGAGTGAAACTTATTCATTTTCACAGGTATTAAGTGGGTCGGCCATACGCTAACTACTTCACTTGAAGTTTGGGTTTCTTTCTTGTGAAGGCTGTGTAAACCTAGCAGGTATTTTGATTTTGGATTTATAATACAAACAAAAACGGCACTCTAGCATAGAACGCAAGCATTCTACCATCTGAACTATCGACATTCAACTTAATTTTATTTATTTTATGATTTAAATTTAAAAATTCTTACCACCATTGCCAACGTGATCCCCCAAATCGGCTGATGAAACATTTTCTGAGTTGGCAGCATCCAAACTCGCGTACCTAGCCGCGTCTCCAGAAGACAGCGACACCATTATATATCATTAAATTTAAACTAATCAAAATCAAATTAGTGAATAATTTAATCCACGTCGATGTTTTAATTCATAAATTAAATAAAAATGCTGAGACAGCTCCACGTTTCTGAAGTCTGTTGCGTCAGCTACGTTCCAATTTATTCGGCACGAAAATAAAAGACAATACAGCAATTGTCACACCTCCGCTCTTTGGTTTTACAGTTAAAGAATAATTGAATACAGACTAAATAAGGTAATTATGCCATCGTACACCCGCGAATAAAAATAAACATAGCGGACTCATTACCACTGCACCACATGCCGAATTTAAAAATTTCATGTCACTTTTGACAGTTCAACGTAAAGTGATTTAGGTATGGTATGAAATTTACTGAAAAACTGAAATACCTAACTTGAGTAATGAATTTATTTAAAATAATCGTTGCCCATGTTGAACCATATCGTTATGCAGTAAATAATCAAATTTTGTATCGATTTATTTAACTTCTTTGTTTTTAAAGTTGTATATTATTATTTAAGCACAGATTTTAAGTAAACTTTAACTGTCAAATAGCATACCAGTTTTATCACATACCAGCGAGTTTCCGGTTCCGATTGGTTCCGATTTCAAAAACCCACAAAATATTTTACTTTGATTTTTTAATTGAGGATGCAAGATTGCATAGTTTTTACAAGCATTTTAACGCATTCAGTTGAGCATACGAAAATGTAATTATTAACCATGTAAAGATTCTTGACGTTTAATGAGAAAAAAATGCGTCACGCAAACATTAAAATAAAATCAAAATGGTAGTTTGAATAAAGTTTGAACAAAGTTAAAAAAAGTTGTTGAATCACACGGCCGGGTTTCTATGGACCTGCATAATTAATATTTTGGTTGCCAAGGATATTAGTCACATAGGCACATTTGAGATAGATTTTGCCCGACGAGAAAAAAATCTAATTTAGAACAATCGAGTTCACCTACCCTTCGAAGTAGGTATCTATGTTTTGAATTGAATTATTTTAAAGTTGTGAAGATATTTGAAAGAAACGTGTATCTCACGTTGTATTGTGAAGTACCATGGGAGTACCTAAACATAAATCTACTTCTCCAATAATTATATCAGCCGACCGCGTCCAATCCGAAATGATATTATTATGATAAACTAATCATGATATTTTGTTACAAAAAGCCGATGTTTCTCTCATCGCAAGGGATTATAGGAAGGGAGCGAGATCGGGCAGCTGTATTTGCTTTGTTAGGGGCAGATCCACAACATGGTTTCACTAGCAGTGCCTTCCTAGGTACATACTATTCATATAAAAAATGTCACTTCCTAGTTCTCATACCGTTAGCTAACTTTTATATTTTTACATCTTCTACACGCATATAATATAGTCGACACAAATGACATGGAAAAAAATGCTACGTCATCCTTTAATAATAATAATATTAGGATTATTTTTTTGGTGAGCGCTGTTTTTGTGTGAATCACACCACAGGATCCCTCTGCGAGCTGGGTTGTCGCTATAGAAAGCGCCAATTCTCAAGCAAGACCCAGTTGCTGTAAGGCTGGATGGACCTTTGGTGACCAGCCTCACATACATTTTTATCGAATACTCAATACTTCGAGTATTGTGAAAAAACTCGTACTACGGGTACAGAATCCCGATCCACTCCTGCAGTATCACTTTACCCGAACAAAGAAGCTCTTGTGTTACTTACGCTTTTGATCCTTTGAAATGTTACGCCTAGTTTGGCCTAGAAGTCGGGATGTGAACCCAGAGCAAAGGGAATAACACAATAAAGCACACATCTGCCAGTGGCGGTCGGTGGGGTGGAAGGTCGAGGGGGCTGCCCTAAATTTTTAAGAAAAAAAAACACCGCTGATGACGTATTTAAGCCAAGATAAACACGTGAAGGTGTATGTACTTTTTTTTTTGGCAGTTTTACGTTGTTAAGTTTTTTTTTATTTGTATTTTTTTAGTTACAATAATGCAGCTATTTTATGAGAAGGTTATTTATGTTTCTGGGATGATTACAAAATTCTATCTGTATCTAATGTTACAATCAGTACTTGTTCTAGTACCGTGATGTGGAGATAGTGGAATTTTTCAACTTTCCGTCGGAGTCGTATCCGGCGTCGTATGAAGTTGTGTCTCGTCTACGCCAATCATCATATTTTAAAAGCAGTGCCTTGTTGTGCCAGCCATCTGTCCCTATCGGTTGCCATCCTCATGAGCTGCGAATAGGACGAGACACCCATGAACAGGCCCGGATTAACCCTTCTGGGGACCCTGGTGCGGGGAAAAACTTGGGGCCTCCCTCTATGCCCCCCCTCTCTCGGAAAATTACCCCGCCCCCTTCCCACTATCTTGCTCACAGCACCAGAGATGCATATCATTACTGAAAAAAAAGTTGAAATGGTTTCTACACAATATTTTTGAGCGTTTGGGGCGGCCCTTGGTCACTTAGCCTCATAAGACTTGAGCCCCAAATATATTATGGTTGTAATGCATTTAAAGTAACTTCGATTAAATTTGTAATCGGGGGCCCCTTGCTTGCAAATGCTCGCAAAGACATGGGCACTGAAAAAAATACAAGTTTTTTGACAATTTGTGACCCCCCTGGGCATGGGGGCCCTGGTTCGGTCGTGCCGCTTGAACCGCCCTTAATCCGGGCCTGCCCATGAACCACTTCAAATCTTGTTCGTCTTCCCAAGATTTTTCGTTCAAAGCTGGCTATAAGAAAAGTGATATTATATGTCTAATCGAGTGTCCCATTACTTTGGTTTTCGTCTTTAAATTATGACTTATAAGCTCTTTTCCTTCTTCTAGTTCCTACAACACCATTTCGTACCTACTTCCTTTCAATCCATGATCGCTATATAAACAAAACAAACGATATAAATACAATTTCACCTCGATAACGACGAGATAACATCGTCGAAAGCGCTCGAGATGGTAAAAACTCAAGTGATGAAAAATACACGTTTATTTCTATTTCATTTATGTAATTGAAAATGAGATTGTGAACACACAACCATCAAACAAATACACATTATTTAATTTAGTTGCAGGCAGCTTCCTTCCATGTAATATTAAATAACCCACCACTGTTTTCCGTGTACCTACTTGCCCTGATGCAACTAAAGGCTGCAGAATGGGCTGCTTGCACGTTGCACCAGTTGCTTATCGGACGGTGACTCATTCGCACGCTGCCGTGGTATACGGCTCACAATAATTGTATTTTCCTAACAAGTATCCGTTCTACAAACAACCCTTCAGATTCATAAGCTTGCAAGAAAAATATTATTTAATTTCGGGAAATGATGGTTTATATTTAAATATAGTTTTCGTGTGGACAAATCTTCGTTCTATAAACTACTCTTTAGATCTACAAGCACGCAAAAAATCATGTTTAATTTTGGAAAATAATGGTTTATATTTAAAGACAGATTTAGTGTGTGAAAATCTTCATTTAATAAAATACCCTGGAGATTTAAAATCTTGCAAAAAAATCTCATTTTCTTTTGGAAAGTACTAGATAGTGATTTACATTTGAAGAGAGATTTCTTGTAGACAAGAGTAAAAACTTTAAACTACCCTTCCAATTTATTAGCACGCAAAATATCATTTTTTTTAGAAAGTCACTTCATGTATTTGAAGAGTTTTTTTTGTGGATAAAATAGTGTAATAGCTTTACAAAACAATTGATAGGTAAGTGAAAAATGTGTTTTCTTTTTACATATATTTTTTGTAACTTCCAAACAATGTGAATATGAACTCAGCACAAATTTTGATCTAATCTAATCTATGTTGCAGAGATATGTAACATTAGGGATTCATATTATATGTATTCTAACAAGCAGACACGCATAAGTTCGCGCTTGCACATGCCGCATGCGAGCCTACAACGTAAAACCAAAATCTCAAATAAACATACACCCTGCAATTCTTGCCGACCTTCCCTGAAACAGGGGTGACACTGGCAAGGTGAACCATTTTCTACAGCATGGGTGGTCAGCCGCATACCAATAGGTCGGTACAGAACAAATATCACTTATTTGCCTATTTACAAATGATACCTATAAATATTTACAAATGAAATTAAGAATGGGATAAATACCTAGTTACAATGGACGATGGACCAACTTGAATATATAACTTTTAGCTCGGCAGGTAAACATTTCATTTGTATGGGACTTTGGTCCTTAGCAACCAATAAATAATATTTTCTTGCCTTTTACCTACCGTAAAACGTCACAATTTCGTGAAAATCAATTCATGTGTCGACCTCATTATCATGACGTAGGTTTGTGTATCTATAAAATAGAATTTGTAAGGTCTAAGTACAAAAAATTGTCAAAATTTAATTAATGTAAAAAAAATCCTAAAAGAAAGTCTCATTTACAATCTAAGTTGCAAAGTTGCTCATGACGGTGTTATGGCCGAGGGGGCCAAGCGGGATAATCTTTCTAGCGTATTTGGAATAGAATAACGTTGGTTCGATCCCCGCCTGGGTCATGATCATAACTTTGACCCTGGTTCAACAGATGGTATTGGGTAATTATTAATTAATAATTTATTCAAACAGACAATACTTAATTATTAATTGACGATATTAATACCTGGTTTTAGCCAGGCAGAATAGGTTGGTGAATGCATTCCTCTTCACAAATCTATTTAAAAAAATAAAGAAAATGACTGAAATATAATCATTCATGTTCACAAGTATTGAGCATAGTTCGTTGATGTTTGTAATTATTATCAATAAAAAAGTAGCAGCTGTAACGTTTAATAAATGATCAATTGTCTAATTGGTTTTTATTAGCATTTCGCCACTTCTTCCACAAAATCCAGGGACGGATCAAGGCTATAATCTTTTAAGAAAATTTTGATTAAAAAATGTAAAAATCTAAGTTGAAAAGATATGTAACATTGGTGATTCACATTACATGCATTAACACAAACAGACACGTACTTACAAGTTTCGCGCTTGCACATCTCGATGAAATGAAAGAAGTACGCAAGGATCGAAAGAAATGGCGGTTGATCTGTAATGCTGGCGGTTAAAGTTGAGGCTTTTAAAAGTTTTTTTTTTTTTAAATATGTTTTGTAGTTTTTTTTTAATTTTTTACTGTTTAATTGTTTAGAGTTTATTTGTTTTATATATTTGAATGTATTAATTGCTTGTATTCCTAGACTGATAGGTTGGTATGCGACTGACCACCCATACTGTAAAAAATGGTTCACTTTGCCAATGTCACCCCTGCTTCAGGGAAGGTCGGCAAGAGTTGCAGGGCTTATGTTCATTTGAGATAGGGTTTTTTATATTGTAGGTCCACATGCGGCATGTGTAAGCGCGAAATTATGCATGTCTGCTTGTGGGAATGCATTTAATATGAATCTCAAACGATACATATCTTTGCAGCTTAGATTTAGATTTAGAAATACCGTAGGTATGTGAATTTTTTTTTTCTTCAATGAAAAAACTTCGACAGTTTTTTGTGGGGTAGAACATCACACATTTTAGGGTACAGGTTAAAAATTCAATTTTTACTAATCATTTCCAGAATGGGTAGCCAAAAATATGATTTTTTTCCCGTCCCTAGAAGTCCAGAAATCAATTCATTTACAATCGTGTCCTACTTATTACTATTATTATGGGGATATACATTGCCTAATAGATTGGTATAAGATTGACCTCCCATGCTGTAAAAACTTGATTCACTTTTGCCTAAGCCACCACGGTTTCAAGGAAAGCCGGGGAAAGAGGCCTGGCAAATTGTTCTGATGTTCATGTGAGGTTTGGTTTTATACACATTAACACATGAAGCATGTGTAAGTGCGAACTTTCAAGTGTCTGTCTGTGGGCATGCATTAAATAAGAGCCTTAAATACCAAAATATCTTTGCAACTTAGATCATGGATTAAATAAAGATAGCTTGCTATTAAAGGACTTCTGATATGATATGTTTAAACTCCCAATCATGTAAATATACAAATAAAAGAGCACCTTTTGTGAGTGATTTAGTTTCCATATTTTTTTCTATTCACGCGAGTAAAGGGTGTTGTGCGATTTTTTATAGTCGGGGTTTATAAAAAACATAATAATACTTTTGCATCAACCCGAAATCATGGCATTCATTCGAATATTATAAATCAAAATTAAAATGTAGATGAGAGCATAAATTATATTGTAAATAGTTTTTTTTTTTAATTATTAGGGCAACCCTGAGAGTGCTAGTGTTGTGCCCGCATACGAGTATCATGTAAGCTGTGAAGTATCTAACCAATAAAAATATTACCATGATATACTGATGAATACTTAAAACGAAGCGCGTTGATTAATGAGGACATCTCTTTACTGAATAATATAAAATACAGATGCGTTCAAAGGAATAATATGATTGGAAAAACCACCCTCAGCTATTCCCATTTCTCACAAAAATCTCGAGTCCCAGAAATCAAGATTCACAAAAAATGGCTGCCTCGTATTCTGCAATGCAAGTGTTTCTGTCTAATACGATTCTATCAAAACGATTTGACAACGTTGTTTTTGATCATGCTGTCTCACTCTAAATCATATATTTTTATTCGCTCTCGCAAAAGTCAGCTGGGAATTAAAAATAATATTATTATTTACGTATTTTGGACAATGTTATAATTTTCTGATATTATTATCGTGTTAAATAACGTTGCATTGGAATTGCAATAAAAGTACTTATAATGTGTTCATCGATCAAGTATTTCATCTTAAAACCACGAATTCTAAATTAAAAATATGATACTGAAGTACTTCTTACTCTTATGATATGTTATTTTACGGAGGAATAACATTTCACCTTTTAAAAAATAAATACTTCTCAAAATCTTCGCAACATAATCTCCGTAACATAGATCTTCATACATTTTGAGCGCTCGAGATGCAACTCACCGGCAAAATGGCTCATGATTCTTCTCTAATGACAAAAATCGAGGTGAGACCTTGTGGAATACCGTTTATGGCTTTTTTGACATATTTTCGTAAATTCTAGAAGATTATTGTCTATGGGTCAAATGGGAATAGACACCCTGGCCGCTATTTTCGTAGTAGATATTTTTTATGAGGCAGAATTTTTTTTAAAATAAATCCTGCTTTTCAATAATAGTGTAAAAATAAATTAGAGATTAACATGAAATATTCAAAATGAATGCATAGGGGCTGTCCATATATTACGTCATTCGCATTAAGGGGGGGGGGGGGGAGTCTGGTCTGCGGATGATGGCAAATGATGCACGAGTACCAAAAGTGACGTCGTTCTTGTAAATACCAATTTCTACAAAATATACAAAATAGTATGCAAGTAATATAACATTATTAATTATTAAGCTCATCCATTATTATAGCAAGAGGGGGGGGGGGTCGAAAATCGGCCAAAATCGATGACGTAATTTATGGACGGCCCCATACCCACAAGTAGACACACATAAGTTTTCACTTACAAATGCTGCAAGACCCTTGTAAAAGAAATGATTGTCGGTGTTATGGCCGATGGGGGCAAGTGGGCTGGTCTTTCTAGCGTGTTTGTAATAGAACAACGTTGGTTCGATCCCCGCCTGAGTCATTTGACCATAACTTTGACGCTGGTTCAACAGATGTTATTAGGTAATTATTAATTAATAATTAATTAAAATGAATAATGAATTATTAATTATTAATTGATGATATTACTACCTGTTTCTGGCCAGGCAGAATAGGTTGGTGAATTACATTCCTCTTCACAAATCTATTTAAAAAAAAGACCCAAATCTCCAACAAACATTTTTGCCGAACTTCCCTGAAACAGGGGTGACATTACAAAGTGAACCAATCACTAAAGTATTTGTGGTCAGCTTCACACCAACTTATAAATCTTAGTACTTACTCAAATTAATTTCTTATTTGTTCAAGACAAAGGAAAAATTGTTATTCTGAAATGTATTTACTTCTACGTACGTGCTTTCACTGTAGTCGAGTTATTTGCCTCGAGCTTATAACACCCTAGTTCCTGGTCTGCCCGTATATTTTATATCCAGCTTTAGGGGTGAGCTTTGAGATAAAAATAAGATTCAGGCTTAGTCAAATAAAAAGTCAATACGCACTACATAGACATCGTCTATCGGAATAAGTGATAGCTTTGTGGGTTTAACAGTTGACGCATTTTTAACGATGTATCTAATAAAAATGCATAAGTATTTGATACATATACTAATATCTAGAGACCCTACGTTCTGTTTTGAATGAGACCGATATGTGATTTCCGATTTTAAAAGCTAGACTGTCATTCATTGCTGTAGGGCTATTCTTTCAAAGCTTATTTTTTTAATGACTTATTACAGACATACCAAAATGAGACTTCTATACCTGATTAAATTTCTGACATCTATACCTAATCTAAGTTGGAAAAATACATTAATATTTAAGAATCATATTGCATGTATTCCCGTTTAAGCAGACACAGTGCGCTAAAACCCGTATGAGTTCGCGATTACACGTATGCCGCATGACGACCTACAACATAAAAAGAACCAATCTCAAATGAGCATACATCCTGAAACTCTTGCCAACCTTTCCTGAAACAGGGGTGACATTGGTAAAGTGAACCATTTTTTACAGTATGGGTGATCAGATCATACCAACATATAAGTTAAGGAATATAATCCGTTGTATTATTTTCCTGAAAAACTGTGATTTGACTGTCCCATTTAGGGATAGACTTTTATGGTCACCCTATCCATTTGGGTACATAATATAATATGGTAGGAGCTATCAACTTTTTATTTACTTACCAATAAAAAAACGAATGATCTTTTTACTGGCTTAGTCGTTATGTACTCTATCTACTTTATAAATAAGAGTGCTACTGCCTTGTACAAATTGGATTGAATAATAAAATAAACAACAGTGATAACCAACAGTCGGAAATAAAGTCATGACAACCAATTTCTCATAATTTCTTGCATACTCAATACTTTTCCAAAACATAATTTTTTATTGATATATAACAGTTTTCGTACTTTTTTTGGTTTGTTTACTCGATGGTTGAGTGTTTACGCAATACTTTATACTCAGACTATTGTTTCAGCTATCAACCTCTTCGTATTCTATCAATTCTTCGTATTTACATTTTTCAATCATCATCAATTCCTTGACTTGTAGCCCTTATAGGTTGGTATGAGGCTGACCACCCAATACCCATACTGTAAAAAATGGTTCACTTTGCCTTACTACATTGATTAATTTTACACATTTTGTGTGACACACTTCTAGGTTCTAAATCATTGTTTTTACCAATCCCTCTGCATCACTCTCATTTTTAAAAGCCAAAGAGACCAAAATATACATTCTCTATTCTATTGCTCTCTTCGGAAAAACACTTCAAAACTCTCTTACGCATTCCGATCTCAGTAGATACGGTATTTTGATTAGTTGATGTCTTCATGAGAGTGCCGTTTCGTGATTCAGTTACTCCAAAGACGCTCGTGCAAAATATGCCAGAAATTTGCTTGTCTTTAGTGCATTTTGGAACTTCCCATGGTCCTCTAGCTCTCTCACACGATGAGGCAGGTGGTTTCAGGCTAGAGGACCAGCAACTGCAAAAGCACGCTATCCAAAATATTAGATCTAACTTACTTATTTATAAAGTTTGGCGCCTTTGTCATTGCAATGTAATTTGTCGTGTGTGTGTGTTCCTTGACTTATAGGTTGGTATGCGGCTGACCACCCATGCTGTAAAAATGGTTCACTTTGCCAATGTCACCCCTGTCTCAGGGAAGGACGGCAAGAGTTGCAGGGTGTATGTCCATTTGAGATTTGGTTTTTATGTTGTAGGTTCACATGAGGCATGTGCAAGCGCGAACTTGTACGTGTCTGGTTGTGAGAATGCATGTAATGTGATTCTCCAATGTAACATATCTTTGCAACTTAGATTAGATTAGATTAGACTGCATTTTCTGTGACCGAATCTGCGCACATAAAAATATTCCCATCTATGAGTCCGGTCCATAGCTCAGTTGGTAGAGTGCTTGCATTCCATGCCGAGAGCTCGAGTTGAAATCCCACCGAGGGTGTCAGAAATGATTTCCCGTTTCGGTGCTTATTACAAAAATCAAAAAGAAAATACTCGCAAGGTTGAGGTACTCACCCTTCACAAAAAATGATTACCAATACGAATTTCGCATTTTTATGGAAAAGCCCACTTCAACTGAAGTGGTTGGCGTAAGGTAAGTAAATCTTTACTTATTAAAATAAATAGGATCCACTTGCCACATGCAAAATCCTTCGGGAATAGCGCGGCTAGAAGTTACACTGTATATGTAGCTTAGTTGCGTTTCTAAAAAAAAAAAAAATGATTTAGAAATAGTTGCTCTCTCCTCGTGTGCATTTTATAATCTGTGAGTGTGTACTTATAGTATAGTGTAGTTATTTAATTGTATCTTTGACTAAACAGTGCTCCCATTCAGTCCGCCATTGCGCTCTCCTCAACGAAGTCCCGTCACGGCTTATCTCAAAATATAACCAAAGCATTCTTCTTCATTCTCCTTCCTTCTCCTTCCTTCTCCTTCCTTCTCCTTCCTTCTCCTTCCTTCTCCATCCTTCTCCTTCCTTCTCCTTCCTTCTCCTTCCTTCTCCATCCTTCTCCTTCCTTCTCCTTCCTTCTCCATCCTTCTTCATCGCCACGATATTCTCAGAGACGCTCTTCCCGGTAGCCATTTAAACCAACAGCATGCGTATCATTTTAAAAACATTAAAATTTCCGTCTTGAATAATATCGACATGTAAAAGGTAAAACTGAATAAGTGACGTCTAATCTAATCTAATCTAAGTTGCAAATATATATTACATTTGAGATTCATATTAAATGCATTTCCACAAGCAGACACGTATAAGTTCGCACTTAAACGTGCCGCATGTGGACTTACAATGTAAAACCCAATCTCAGATGAACAAACGCCCTGCAACTTTTACTGATCTTCCCTGAAACAGGGTTGACATTGACAAAGTGAACCATTTTTTTTACAGTATGGGTGGTATAAGTCAAGGAATGACGTATTGAGTTAATTCCGGTTTCTCAGATAAAGGCAATCCCCCTTATTCATTAATAGGTTTTAATTTTTAAACCAGCTTATAGTTCGTTTTTCCATACTAATAAACGGGTTTAACTCTGGTTTTGGGTTCAATCAATCTAATGAATAAGGCCGAATATGTTTTTCTATTTACTACGAAAGTAAACACTGAACAAATGTGAAAATCCTGTTGTGTAGACCTTTTTCATGAGCACCTTGACTTATAGGTTGGTATCAGGCTGACCACCCATACTGTAAAAAAATATTCACATTGGCACCCCTTTAGATTACAAATTACCAACGTTTTCGGTCATCAGACTATCAGGTATATTATGAAACTAACTTGAAACTTATAGTGAGGTTTAGTTTATTTTGTAATTAAGTACAAATGCAGCATGTATAAGCCCGAACTCACATGGGTCTGCCTGTGGGCGTGCATTAGATATAAAAATGCCAATGTATCTTTGCAGGTTAGATGAGTATTGATTATAGATAATATAGACAGCATTCATTATCCAAATTGATTGGGGAACAAGGGTGTTTGTTTACTTATATGAACTAATCTACCAATAAAAACATATTTATATTATAAAAAAACCTTTAATTGCGTAATATGGTTGTTTTTAAACGCCAATACTTACACGATTGTGTCAACAATTACTAAAAACATTTATAAGTACCTGTACATTATGTAAATAGGTGTTGCAAATGAATACTGTAGGCATGTGACACTCGACGTGTCGGCAACAGATTACTAGAAATTCCTGAAATGTAAGCGTTTTATGATTTTTCCGACAAGGTACACCTGTATATTATGTAGATATGATAGTGAATCCATATCTGCGTTATAAAATGTGATCCCGCGTCTGAAATTCAATCCCGGTTTTTCCGGGATTCAATTTCTTTATCCCGAGTATTAAAAATGCGTACCTATATATCTTATTTCGATTACGTTAAGTGAAAATGTATGGAATATACAACGGCTCTTCTTGTGACGGATTTAGTTTTCATACATTTTTTTCAACTTATCCAATCGATTATTCCATCCAGGCGCGTGCATGGGTTAAAAGCACACATTTTTGAAGTGTAGAAGATACATTGTCAATATTGACAAAATTATTTTGATGTTATTAGTTTTAAATTATTTTGAATAACGTATAGGTACTAATCAGAGACATGATAAATTAAAGTCAACATCGAAATCATCAATGGTACAACTTTCTGGGTTGGGTCTTGGTTTTTTTGATCAACCACAGCCGCTGCCTGTCCAACGCCTTCCTGCTCTAGTTCCGTACTTCTACCACATGGCAGTCTGCCACCATTGTCCTGCGTCGCTTTGGGTCCATCATTGCAACTATCTATTCTGGGCTGCAATCGTGCCTGCAAAAGATTCATCCGAATGTTAAATTCATTGAATACCAAAAACAATACCTAAATAAAAATGTTTAAACCGCAGTTTCATGGGAGCTCCCTTTTAATAGTCCAACATAATATTGTGGAGGGCCAGATTTAGTATTTTTGTAATCGTGGGTTAAAATAGGTTCAACTCGCCACATGCGACCCCTTCAGGGATAACGCGGCAAGAAGTTACACTATATGTGTAGCTTAGTTGCGTTTTTTGCGTTGCGTTGCGGTCCATAAATAGTAGCGTCGACGGGGGTTGGGGGGTGATTTTTTAAATGATTGCGCAATATCCATGATGTCGTCGCGGGCCGAATGAAAGGCTTACGCGGGTTGTATGTGTGACAGGCCTGCTCTAGCACTTTGTAAATTCATGGCTGCCCCGGTATTCCGGTATTGCCGGTCTTAGCTCTACACAACACCATTTTCAGTGTTAAAATTATTAATAAAAATATGACTCTCCGAATGTCTTAACAAGTACCTAGGTACAATCACAAACATTGCACATGTGTACGTTACTCCACAATACTTGTAAGTGAGTGGATGATAATATTAATTGATAAAGAATGATTGTGACTGTTCTCGGATTCCAGCGAGCATTTCAAATTTGAAATTGGAACTGTGTTGCCAGTGATATGCCACCACTCGGCGGGAAAACGAGGCATCTGTCAAATCCGGCGCTCACCAACACGATGCGAAGCAAATAAAATCAAGTTTTCATGACATGGCTGAGGAATATTTGACCACGGAATGGATGGTCATCACGGAAGAGGACCAGACCTTCGAGAATGGCACGGTGCACCAGGTTTCCTATCCCAGGGTTGCTACTATGATGGCTTTTGTCTGTGCCGTCGTTTTCATCGTCGTGGGAGTAATAGGTATGTTGAATTTGTTTTACACAATGTTTGTTTTTCGCAATGCATTTTCTTTTGATAAAAAATTGTGTCCCGGAAAATTTAAATTGTATATTTTTCCATTCGATATTATTTTTGCTTATTTTTTTCTTTCCATTAAAAATTTAGGTAGTTTCGCAAAAAAAAATTATAATAAAATGTAAATACATAAATAAAAATGTATAAAAAGTTTATAATTTAAGATTTAATGCATGCCCACATACAGATTCGTGTAAATCAAAGCCTACACATACTGCATGTGCATTATGCAATTACAAAATAATCAAACAAATCTACAATGAACATAAACTCTGCAAATGTTGCCAAACTGAAGGTTCTCAATGTTTTAACCAACAAATCTAGTATTACTTTTTGCATCATTACATATATTTTTTGTAATTGACTGAAAATTTAATTAATCAAACATGCCTACTTATTTAGATTTAAAATCTTTTTTGTCCCATGGCAATAATATTTACGTAGGATAGACATATTTATTTACTGAAAATCTTAGACAATAGAGATACCAATAAAAACAATATTTTTCTATCCTATTAAAACTTTTTGATCAATGAAAAAAAAGGAAAACAAAAAAACGGCTGTCTACCTATAAATAAGCTAGAGGTCTAAGGTTCGTTTCCCAACGAGGGCGTCACATATCATTTTCCTTTTTCGTGTTTTCGTCTAAACCTCATTGTACCGGCAATGTTTACTCAGCCTCCACAAGAAACAAAACCCTTACCTCCCACTTTTTGTGAAATGGCAGGCGCACTGATCACGTATGTAAAAATAAATTGGCACCTCTGGCCAAAAATAATTATGTATTTACATAACTTCATCGAAGTTTGAACTTAAAACAAGAAAGTAAAAAGAATAATTACCTACATTTTTTTTCGATTGACGATGTGAATTACCATAGACAAAATTGTGTCGTCACACAGCCGGGTTGCTAGCGAAAACGCAAACAAATATTATGTTATGGGTTGCTAAGGAATGTTGTCCCAAACAAGTGTTACATATTTTGCTCATCGAGGAAAGTGTATTTTTTTTAAAGAAAGCCTGTGCGGGAGACTCCCTAGATTCAAGAGACTCTAGGGGTCTATGACACTTGTTATAGTGCCGCAGAGGTGTTGGTGATGTGGCATTTGTCCACTATAACAAATTCATGTTTAATATGCATATTAAAAATATTGGACTCGGAACATTTTTGAATTTGAAGCTTTTCAAAAAGACTGCCGCGTTCTTAGCAGCTAATAACAAAATATTTGTACACATTTTCCATAGCAATCCGGTCGGTTGACGACACGATACTCTCTATGTCAATCTACGTGTGGACCTTATTTAAGTAATGAAATCTTATTTACTTTTATCATATTTTTTAATCCAAAATCAGGGTTAAATCAATTTTTTGGATAGAAAAACTGACTTTAAATCTGCGTATAAATTACAACCTTTTTATGAATAAGAGCTAAGGTTTTCTTTTCCATTAAACCGGTAATAAAACAGAGATATCTATTATAAGAATGGCTTTTAGCCGTGACAAACCTTGATACAAAGGTGACACATAATTTTCCCATAAAACCATGAGTATTTCTAGATAGATTATTATTAATCAAATAAGGCGTTCCAGTATCAGATACAAGATAAGACTGATACTGCCGATAATACAGGTATTATTGCGTAGACTCCTTATAATGAATTAAACTACGTCACTATTTATTTACTTAACCAGGATTGACTTATTAGAATGGTATAAGGCTCATCTTTTGGCGACCTTCCCTGAAACAGGGGTGACATTGGCAAAGTGAACCATTTTTTGGAATGAAAAAAACCGGATGTTACTGACCGTGGAAAGAGAAGAACGATTTTCTCTACGTTTCGTCACAGTCATATCCGACGTCTTCGCGAGGCGTGTCTTCTACAGAGAAGAAACACGAACTGTTGAATTATTGTTGTTTGACTATTAATTGTACCTACAACCTTCGACCTCGAGCAAACAACAATAATTTAACAGTTCGTGTTTCTTCTCAGTAAAAGACACACACCTCCTGAAGACGTCGGATATGACTCTGATAAAACGTAGAGAAAATCGTTCTTCTCTTTCCACGGTCAGTAACATCCGTTTTTTTTCATTCCAAAAAATGTACCATAATCATAATTTAATTTTTTTAAAAGTGAACCATTTCTACAGTATGGGTGATCAGTCACCCATAAATATAATAAATCAACCTATATGTCAAGCAATAACAAAATATTTATTTGCCTTTTACCGAGCAACCCAGCCGGGTGACGTCACAATGTTATCTATGTCAAATCACGGACAATCCTGCGACAAGCGGATAACTTACAACATCTGTTGTAAGCCTTTTGTATTTCCTATTTATTTTTTAACATTTTTTTGTATTTTCCATCCCACAGGATCTGAAAAAAAAGGGTACGACAAGGTTAAAACAATAAACAAATTTGTTGCCACGCTTGCCAGTAATTTATACAAATTAAAATTTAATTTAAACGTCTGACGACACATTTCAAAACGATAGTTTATTTATGAAATTGTGTGCGTTACTTACATGTGGTTTGCTTTTAAAAAAATCTAGCATGTGTACACCAGATTTAACCGAAATATTGTTTTAATAGATGATAGTACCGAAGTAACTAAGATGAAAATGATCTTATCAAAATATTAGTCATACAAATGGTTGTTAGGCGTGGGAAAAACTTTTTTTGTTTGTTGGTATGAAGCTGACCATCCATACTGTAAAAAATGGTTAACTTTTTCAAATCGCCATCTTAAAGATAAAACTGAATAAGTGCAGATACACTGATACGAGAAATCGTTGATTAAACCTTTTCTTGGGACTTATAGGTTGGTATGCGGTTGACCACCCATGCTGTAGAAAATGGTTCACTTTGCCGATGTCACCCCTGTTTTAGGGAAGGTCGGCAGGAGTTACAGGGTGTATGTCCATTAGAGATTTGGTTTTTATGTTGTAGTTCACATGCGGCATGCACAAGCGCGAACTTGTACGTGACTGCTTGTAAGAATGCATATAATGTGAATCCCTAATGCAACATATCCTTGTAACTTAGATTATATTGGGGGTAACTTCTCACAGTAACTGAACAAATTTTAAAGAAGTGCTCATGAAAAACTCTACTACTAGATTTGTTTACTAGTAGAAACTACAGGATTTTCACACATTTTTAGTGGCTTGTCTCGTAGAAAATAGGAAAAAGAAATGGTGAAATTAATTTTACTGTCTACTGCGATATTGCGCTCCTAGCTACATCAGCGGTTTCGCAGTAATCCTATCCTTTATACCAGGCCTGTCCAACATACGGCCCGCATACCTAAGCCTTTCACCCGGACCGCGAGACATCAATAGTTATTGCGCAATAAGTCCAATCATTGGTATCGTCGAGCGGATAAGGCGTTTGCACTCGAATTTGCGTTATTGAACAAGCACAAGTTTGAACCCCGCCTTCGCGGTGTCAACGTATTAAATAAAGAATAATTAATTGTTTATGTTTAATACCTATTTCTGGCCAGGTAAAACTCTTACAAAAAATAGTCACTTATCCTGTGTGTTGTTAGATGGCTTGGTACTTGTGGTCTAGCAGCAATTCCACAAGGAGTAGGAAGATTCGAATTTCAAAATTTGAATTCATTTCACACTTATGTTTACGTTCCATTCAATTTAAAATTGCAGCATAGGCATTTTAAAAATGCGTTCGATTTTTAAAATTCTTAAGTGAGCGCCTGTCAACAAAAAATATTTATATCAATAAATTATTATATTTATATCAAAATAATATTTATATCAATAAATAAATAATAGACTAATCGTCCATGCACATAAAATGAAACGTACCTACCTACAAACCTAAATTTGGAACTAACTAAGAAATGGCGGTTGATCTGTAATGCTGGCGGTTAAAGCTGAGGCTTTAAATTTTTTTTGTTATATATATTTTGTAGTTTTTTAATTTTTTACTGTTTAATTGTTTAGAGTTTATTTGTTTTATATATTTGAATGTATTAATTGCTTGTATTCCTTGACTGATAGGTTGGTATGCGGCTGACCACCCATACTGTAAAAAATGGTTCACTTTGCCAATGTCACCCCTGCTTCAGGGAAGGTCGGCAAGAGTTGCAGGGCTTATGTTCATTTGAGATTGGGTTTTTTATATTGTAGGTCCACATGCGGCATGTGTAAGCGCGAAATTATGCATGTCTGCTTGTGGGAATGCATTTGATATGAATCTCAAATGATACATATCTTTGCAGCTTAGATTTAGATTTAGATTTAGAATGCCACCATATTGTAAAATTACATTTTTGTTAGTTCTAAGTGAAGTTAGCTAAATTTCTGATATTTGAAGAAGTGTGTATTTTGTTGAAGAAGTAATAAACATTTATTGTAAGAATTTAAGTTCCTTGACTTATAGGTTGGTATGCGGCTGATCACCCATGCTGTAGAAAATGGTTCACTTTGCCAATGTCACCCCTGTTTCAGGGAAGGTCGGCAAGAGTGGCAGGTTGTATGTCTACGTGAGTTTCGGGTTTTTATATTGTAGGACCATATGCGGCATGTTTAAGCGCGAACTTGCAAGTGTCTGTTTGTGAAAGTGCATGTAATGTGAATCTTTAATGTTACAAATATTTTGCAACTTAGATTACATTACATTAGAAGGCCCTAGAGTCGTAACAGCGCCCTCTAAATTTATTTTAAGCCTGTATGGGTGTTCAACCTCATGCCAGCTTATTAGTCAAGCATACCCATTATAATATAACTGGAAATTAAAAAATACATTTTTTTCAAACTAAAACTAAGTGTATAGTACATTTACATAGGTAATCATTATAGAAATGACTATGTCGTATAGTATCAAATACAGCAATCTAGGATTGTTTTAAAGTAAGATAAATACATAGAAATAAAAAGAAAAGCATTTACTTTCTTTCCATATGTTTATCTCATTAAAAAAAAAACTTAGATGGCTGCTTTTGGTTTTATACGAATCGTTTGTCACCTTTAAATCCTAAAACGAGCTACAGACTTCTGAAATATAATTGAAAAAAATAGCTTAGGGCCGATTTTTCAATGGTCAGATAAACAGTCAGTTAAGGTTTATTCCACAGTTAACAAGATTTTGAATTTTTCAATTGACAGTTAGGCTGTATCGGCCCGTTAAGTTCCCTATCTGTCGAATAAACTTATCTGCCCCTTTACTCCGCCGTTAGCGCGCTAACTGTCAAATAAATTGACATTTCTGTCACAGCGCGCGTCTAATATTTGTAGGTTGTCTTCGTTTTTGTGGTCTTTTCTTGTGAAAATATGGATATTTTTGATTTAATTGACGATGAAGTAATAGAAGAAGATTATGCAGTGGTAAATTATTTAAATCCATGCAGAATTGTCAGAGAAAGACCTGATAATATGTCTGTATGGGACGATAAGGAATTTCAACGAAGATTTCGTCTGGAAAAAAGTACTGTGCAATTTTTATTAACTCGTATTGGAAGTAAAATCACCAATACAACAAACAGGTAAGAACCAATAACAGTTCTTGAATAAAATAAATGCGATCTTTAGAAACTTTTAGTACATAAGTACCTTTATGTAGTGACATACAAAAAGTGTTTTATTTTTCAGGAATGAATCTATTTCACCGTTACAGAAACTACTGATAACTTTGCGGTTCTACGCTTGTGATAGTTTCTACATTACTATTGGTGATTTTGCTGGAATACACAATTCAACGACATACAAAATTATAAAAAAAGTGAGTGAAGCAATCGCTTCACTTCGGAAGGAATTCGTTAAATTGCCAGCCAACAGAGAAGAAATGTTATCAATACAAGCAGGGTTTTATAATATCGCCCGATTTCCAAGGGTCATAGCTGCATTGGATTGTACACACATCAAGATTATTTCCCCAGGTTAGTAAGTGTATAGGCAAATGTCCTTTTCATTAAACTATTCTTAACTCCTATGGGAGTCCATATAATGTGTGTAAGATTCCATCCACACCCAAGCCAAAGAAGTGGTCACAGCAATGTATGTGCAGAGAGCAATGTTACTGTATCCTGCCGCCGTTCCACTAGGGGTGGCCGGTACTTCCGCAGATGCGACTTCACTTTTTTCTGTCCTTGCATACCTATGTCATCTCTTCAACATTCATCACTTTCTTCTTACATACTCTTCTCTTATTCTCACTCTGCGCGCTTCATTTTTTCACAATCTTACCTATTTGGTCTATCCATTCCTTCCTCGGTCTTCCCCTTCCACGCTCCTCTGTACACTTTCTTCATTAGTCGTTCATCAGCCATTCTTTCAAGATGTCCGAACCATCTCATTGTGCTTTTTTGTACTTTCATTCATGTGCTTATCAGTTATTATATTTTTTAGGTGGGAATGGTGCAGAAGACTACAGAAATCGAAAAGGTTTCTTCTCATTAAATGTGCAAGCTATGTGCACTAGTGACTTAAAATTTGAAGATATTGTAACAAGATGGCCAGGCTCAACGCATGACAGTCTAATATTCTCAAACTCTGCGGCCAAGTTTCACTTCGACAATAATAGATTTCAAAATGGGGTTGTCTTAGGAGACAGTGGATATTTTTTAAATAATTATTTACTGACTCCGCTAAGTGATCCTCACACAGAAGTAGAAAGGCTATATAATGAGTCTCATATCCGTACTCGAAATGTTATTGAGAGATGTTTTGGGGTGTGGAAAAGAAGATTTCCTGTTTTAAGTATGGGCCTGCGATGTCGAATCCCTCTCGCTCAAGACATTATTGTAGCAACAGCAGTATTACATAACCTAGCAAGAAATAGAAATGAGAGGGAGCCACCTGCAGACCCTGAAGTCCACATACCACAACAACCACAATTTGAAACAGTTGTTGTTGACCAGCCAGAACACCAGCGTAATAGTACAAGGGACTCTATGTTAGAATATTTTGAAAGTCTAATCAACTAGTAATAATTTACTTTGAACTGTACCTACTGTTTTAAATAAAAATCATTAAAGTATTATTCAAATGTTATTTTTATTACACATATATTTGCATTACACTTAACTTTACCTTACAAGAATACATAATTATAGGAAAAAATTGAGGTCTATAATCTATAATCTAAGTTGCAAGGATATATTCATTTAATAAAGCTCTCAAATGAATGCCTACCAACAAACACGTGTAGTTCACGCTTACAAAATATGCTGAATGTGTACTTAGAAATAAAATCCAAACCTCAAATGAACATAAGCCCTACAACTTTTGCTGACCTTCCCCGACACAGGGGTGACATTGGCAAAGTGAACCATTTTTACAGTATGGGTGGTCAGCCTCATACCAACCTATAAGTCAAGGAATACAATTAATAAATAACATTTAAGTATAACAAAAGAACAAAACCTTAAAAAGAAATCTATACAAAAAAAAGTCAATTTCCTGTACAAAAAAATGTAACAAATTAATAAACCAACATTGCAGATTAGCCGCCACTTCTTTCTGTCCTTGCATACTTCTTTCATTCCATCCAGAGTCATAACCTTTTTCATACAAGCTCTCCTTTTATTATGACTGGATATCCCATTCATTCGCTATTTCAGAAATTTGATCCATCCATACTTTTCTCAGTCTTCCTCTAGACTGCTTTTAAATTCATGTTTCATAATTCACACAGGCAGGATTTGTAGTCGGGCTTAACAACATACAAGTTATGCAATTTTTCATAAACAAGAGAGAACAGCATTACAATATGTGGACTATATTATGTTTGTCACATCAGTATGCTTGATTTTACAATACTTTACTTTACTTTACTTTCTTCGGCTCATAAGCCTTGAAGGCTCAGGGCCTCCCGCACCACAATCCTCCAGGCTGATTTTACAATAGTCAAACAAAAAGCCTACATTTTTAATCTTCATTTACCAATATCTAAATTATTTGAGATAAAAAGAAAAACCACTTTGTTTTAGATTACTATGAGTATTTTATTTTATACCACAACCTGTTTCGCAAACATCCGTTTGCATCATCAGGTGGATAAATTAATCCACCTGATGATGCGAACGGATGTTTGCAAAACCGGTTGTGGTATATAAAATAAAATACTCATAGTAATCTAAAACAAAGTGGTTTTTCTTTTTATCTCTTAAGATGAACGATTACAAAGTTAATGCCTCTACAATCAATAAAATTCTAAATTATTTGTTTGGAAATGCACAATATTAGTCAGCAGACATATAAAATTAGTTGTAAACTTGTAAATTTAGTAGTAATTAGCTGCAGGTTGTCGACTCCTGGTGTAGTCGAATAAAAAACATGTTAGAGTTCATGAAAAGAGGCAGCTCTGCAGAGGCTCTCGCCACTCCTAGTGGAATAGCAACAGATTTACAGTTACAGTTACAAATGCCCACAATTTTTCAACTGATGTACTTGTATTTCATGTATTTCTTGTTTTCTTTTTTCCTCATTATTCATAAATAAGACTTTCAAATTGTGCTCCTTCATTTTCAAATCGTGCTCCTTCATTTTCAAATCGTGCTCCTTAGTTGCAATTTCTTTCTGAAGCTCCACTAACTCTAAGCGAGCTTTTGTTAATTGGTCTAATTTTGCAGTTACTCCTGCTTTAGTAGTTTTTTGATAAACAGCTGCTTTTAAACCTGGATTTATCTTACTTTTTAAGGATTTCGGATTCCACGAAGACCAATTCTTTTCTGTAAACATAATAAGTTGTAATAATTTTATAATAAATTAGATGAATGGATAACAAGATCAGTAAAGAGGTTTTTACACTGAACACACCTTTTTGAGTGTCTTCAATTTCCATTTCCTGTACTTGCACGGGTTGATGGGTGACCAACAGGGGATCTTCATCTAAAAATCAAGTTAAGAATGAGGTCCACGCGTGACTTCCCAAAGACAATACTAAATAAGATATTAAGGCTTACACGGCTAGCTGCTGATGCTGGAGAGGTGTTTTCCGGGACCTGTTGCCGTGTTGTGTGGGAGCTGGAGCTTTTCGCTCAAGTCTACGATGGGCTTCTTCCAGTGGTGAAGTGATGGAGATGATGTTTGTGAAATCTGTGATGAAAATATGAGTACACTTGGGGTATAAGAATGACAAGGAAGACACTTGTGAGTTGTCTAAGTGAGCAGAGACATCTATCAACTGTTCAGTGTACTCATATTTTCATCAAGTGTACTCAAAGGTACCCCAAGTGTACTCATATGTTCATCAAGTGTACTCAAAGGTACCACAAGTGTACTCATATTTTCATCAAGTGTACTCAAGGGTACCTCAAGTGTACTCATATTTTCATCACAGATTTCACAAACATCATCTCCATCACTTCACCACCACATCTCGCTGAAGAAGCCCATCATAGATATGGGTGAAACTCCGGTAGTTCCAGCTCCCACAGAAAACGGCAACAGATCCAGGAAAACAGCTCCCCAGCATCAAAGATAATATTGTGTCGTCACCCGGCCGGGTTTCTAGGGGAAAAGAATACAAATGTTCTGATATTGGTTGCTATTTTAGACGGTCCCATACAAGATTGACGTCAGCTCGCCGAGAAAAAACTTCAAGATTAAAAAATAATCCAACCTCATTTCATGTATTGCTTTTTCATACCATGTAGGTACATTAGCTACATAAATAATACCTGAAAACTTTAGAAGAGACAACCCTGCATAAAAAATAAAATTGACGTACCATTTTCAATTTCATAGTTGACAATTTCAAGTGGTAGGCAAACGTCATCATTTTCTAAAACAAAAAAAGAAATATTAAGGCCCGTCTTCCATATTATAATTAAAGGCAGTTGAATATCTGGTAGTAGGTAGAGAGATAGATTTAGATTTAGAATCAATTGACAATCAATAGTCAAGTCGATAGCTCAGTTGGTACAATGCTTGCATTCTATGCCGTGAGCTTGGGTTCGAATCCCGCCGAGGGTGTCTGAACCTTAAATAAAAAGAACCGGCAAGGTTTACTCAGCCTTCACAAGAAATGAGTACCAGCCCCCTCGGGAGCTGGGAAACCCTCCACTTCACTGAATTGGTTGGCGTAAGGCCGGCCTCCTTACCTATAAAAATAAATAGGTTCACTCCCCATATGCGACCCCTTCGGGGATAACGCGGCAAGAAGTTACACTATATGTGTGGCTTAGTTGCGTTTTATTACAATAAAGTGTAAGTGCATAAATACAATGTCTATTAAATTTCCATAATAATAATACTATACCTTCACATGAAGTGAAAGAAACATTGGGTTGCATTGGCAATTCTTGCAGGACGATTTCGGTAGTCTCTATTGGTTCTGAAAAAAAAAGATACAGCTATGAAAAAAAACTAAAAGAAGCTGATGAAATGTGTGAGTGAGTCAAATTTAGGTTTATTATTTTCCATCATGTTTGAAGAGTAACTAAAAATATGTAAGACCTCATACCTGGAATGTTGTCACTGTCATTGCGTGCATCTAGTCCAGTGATGTTTGAACATATTGAAATGACTTTCTCCTCAATTTCGGTGAAGTCTGGGGCTGAAGAGCGCCCGCCCCCAGTTTTATACAGTTGCTGCCGATGTGCTGCCATCGATTTTTTTGTCCCTTTTTTTATACTTTCGTATTTTAGTTTTAGGCTCTTCGTGCCCCGTACAGTAACGCCTGAAGCGGCATTAAACAATGAAGCAACTTTATTCCAAGCTGCTTCCTTCTCTCTATTTGTCACAGCATCAGTCTTTTTATTTTCGATGATAGACCGATGATTTGCCACCAATTCAGCCAAAATCCGAACTTCGCTCTGACTAAAGTTCGTCGAGCGTTCGCGTTTCACAATATCTTCCATTATTTTAAAGTTTTTAAAAAAGTAAATCCAAATAGCATGCAGGCAAGCCGACAAGATTTAAGGTTATGATTTACGTCATATTTTGACACCGTCTGTCATGGCTTCGAAGTCCTCTATCTCTTTCTAAAGTAACAAAACGTGCATAAGCGTGTCTCGCTCTCGCAGATGGTGTGACGCAAGTCTGAGCTAGTCACACAAAATCAGTCAGATAACTATCTAACCGTTATCTGGGGTTTGAAAAATTGGAAAGTTTTATTCGTCCATTAAAACCTCAGATAAATTTAACGGACAGTTAGCTATTTGATTGTTTATCTGACCATTGAAAAATCGGCCCAAAATGATAGTCTGGGTTCTTTGCTTTTGGTGGAGGAAGTGAGATTCGGAGTTTATTTATTTTACTATCTGATACATATTTAACAGATTTGTACCTAGCTAGTCACAAATCGACCCCTCACATGTAAACTATCGTATCTTCAAAAACTTATTTTGTTGGATGATGTTTTTACATATGATTATTTTGTTGTGTATGTTCCTTTACTTATGTGGCTAGTATGCGGCTGACCACCCATACCGTAGAAAATGGTTCACTTTGCCAATGTCAACCCTATTTCAGGGAAGGTCGACAAGAATTGCAGTGCATGCCCTTTAACCTAAGTATGGAATATTGCATAATTAACTCACTTCGATTGCGTAAATGTATCGAATATACTGTTACGAATGTGTGATTGTGTGTCTGTTTACTTTTACTTGTGTATATGAGACCATGCTAAAATAAGAATATTCTAGCATGGTCTCACGTGTGCCGGAATAACTCTTATACACTTATAGATAGAGACCAAGACTTCAATCTTTGCAAGAAGACTTGTGTCGGAGCTGTCGAGCAATACAGTACTAAAGTTAGCTCTGTGAACGAATCAAATATGAACGAAATCATACAATAAATTGTGTGAAATAAATCAGCCGTTTTTTTGTTTTTTTGTTAAATTTAACCCGTGAATTATAACCATACATTCCTAGAGAGTGTCGAGTGATTTCATTTTCATTCATTTTTTCGATTTCCACGATCAAGGTGAGTTTAAGCGATATTTTAAACTCGGGGTCTTTCTTTTATAAATCAGCCATGTCAAACTCATTTGAAATTGCGGGTCAAATTATCTATTTTGTAATAAGTAAGGAGCCGTAAAGAACCGAAGGCCAAAATTTTTCATGAATTGAAATCGACAACGTGGTGTGGTGGGGGTAGGGTAGAAACGTTCTCAATTTAAAAATGCCCGCCAAATTGAAAACGAAAGATTTATTTTATATTGCTTGATTTTCTGGTTCCGGGTTTTGACCGTGGTCCATGTTTTATTTTATATTTTTAAAAGCTTGTGGAAAACATAAACAATGCGATGGATTTTATTCCAAAAACTTTTTTTTTCGTTTCTTTGATTTTTTTTGCATGAAATCAGTTGACATTTTCTTGTCTGTGATTAAAATAGATTACATTATATCCTTCCGAGAATCGATGATTTTGCAGATACGATGGTTTGTGCGAGAGGAGTCCAAATATTGCGTGGCTTCTTGAAACTTGAAACAAAATATGGAATATTTTCCATTTCCGGACTGTTCGTGAATCATCCCATGATAGATTAGATACAGTAATAATGCAAATGAAGTTTATTGCCATAGGTGCAAGGAAAATGTACTAATTAATTATATTTTTTAGTGTTGATCTGTTAACACAGTGAAAGTCCATTTTTTTAATATTTAAAAAATTGAAATGGTAAAACATGGTTTTAATTCACTTTATTTTTTTTTGTTTTTTAGTATTAATTAATTATTTTATCTAGTAGATACATGATTCACTTCCATACATCAATGTCGGTAACAGCAAATGTGTGCCGTCATTCTCTCTTGTTTTCGTCATGCTTTAATCAAACTTACCACAATCTGTAATCTAAGCTACAAGATGTATTGACATTAAGGTTTATATTATTTAATGCACGCCCACAGGCAGACACGTCTAATGGGGCTTCCACACGCTTGCCAAACCATCTCAAGTCAAGCGCACAGTGTGTCGTCTAGAACATGCTAGCTGGACAAAATTTTGTCTAATGGACTCATTTTGTCCAGCTAGCATGTTCTAGACGACACACTGTGCGCTTGACTTGAGATGGGTTGGCAAGCGTGTGGAAGCCCCATAAAGTTACGTTTACACGTCATGCTGCATGCGTACTTACAAAAAACCTCACTTGCAACTCTTGCCGTCTTCTCCTAATCCATGGTGCCATTGGCAAAAATGAACCATTAACAAAGTGAGGTTTTTACAGCATGGTGGTCAGCCTCATCAACCCATTAGTGTAGGAACCACGTGTTTGACTCACCTATTGGAAAGAGTCACTCGGTCATTTTATAGGACAAAATATTTTATAGAAAGGCGATTCCACCCCTCGAATCCCCCCCCCAGTCGACGCAATTTTCATTTAGGTATGCATTATTCCTTGACTTGCCAATGACACCCCTGTTTCAGGGAAGGTCGGCAAAAGTTGCAGGGTTTATGTTTATATTTGAGGTTTGGCTTTCATTTGTAAGTACACATTCAGCATTTGTAAGCGCGAACTTTAATTTGGGCATGCATTTGATAAGGGGGCGATGGGCTTATCTTTTCACGCATAAAAGAGGCAATGGGCGAAAAAGGGTTGGGAAAACTCACAACACACAAACACTGCCCTAAACGCATTTTTCCCGGTTTATTTATGGTTTTTTCTACGGGCGTCGGGTCGGAAATCATAGTATGGATATACGAGTACGTAAAATTGTGAAAGCTTTCACACAGTTTGTCCGGTAATCCATAGACAATCCGGGCAGAATGCGTTGCGTCCGAAAAGGGCCTAGTCATCGCGAATAGCCGCATGCTCATCCGGATTTGATTCCATTTCTTTCGAGTCCTAATATTTAGATAGCGAAGTTTATTTTCAGTGCAGCAGATTACGGAAAGATGGAGCTGTTTTATGTCCACTTAATCCCATTAATGTAAAGTACCTACATCTGCCACTCCCCGGCACACTTGCACTGGAGAGTAAAGAATACGCTACTGACACATTTCCAGTGGCGTACCCACACAGAGAAAAACAAGGAAGATTATAATAATAATAAATTATATATTTGAGTGTTGATCATTAACACAGTGAAAGTCCATTTGAAATTATTTAAAAATTCAAATGGGTGAAACATAGTTTTAATTCACTTATTTATTTATTTTTTGTGCTCGAACATTTTCGCCTAATGAGGCATCTTCAGGAGCAGAATGGCTACAAATATTTTTATAAAATAATTTTCAAAACAATTTTTTTCAAAACAAAAACAGGTTCAGGTTTTTGTTCAGCATTTGTAAACGCAAACTTGCACATGCCTGTTAGCGGGCATGCATTTAATACGAATTTGAAATGTTAATATTGTATCTTTACAACTCAGATTATAGATTATTTTATAGATGCTGGTTCAGCGGTTTCCAAGCTGGGGGGCGCGCCTCCCAAAGGAGGCGCGAGCTATGGCTAGGGAAGACGCCAAAAATGTGTCTATAGTAGTATTAGAATGAAAATAAAATAATAGATGTAGAAACTAGAAAGGGAGACGCGAAAAAAAAAAAATTTAGGGAGGCATGATAGCATGAAGTTTGGAAACCGTTGTGCTTGTTAATACTTATATACAAGTATAATATCAAAATACAGCACAGAACTCATTTGAAAAAAAAATAGCTCAATGAACTCTCTTTTCTCCGCGGGCAAATTATGTCACACTTGTATGGACTGCGTTCCTGAGCAACTAATTACAAAATATTTTTTTGCCTTTCCCTAGTAGGTAACCCCATCGTGTGACGTCACAATTATGTTTGTGTCAATTCACATACGGAATTCATTGGCATCAATAAATTTATTCCTCTCTTTTTCAGTTTTTTTAGAAGCCCCCATTTTTTTCCCCACCGGCTGTCCCTGCTTATCGCCAAGAGTTGTGTAAAGTCAAACAGAGCTTTGTCCATTATTCAGAAAGGTCTAAGCCACCACTTTATATCAACAAAACCATAGATTAACCTCGGTCCTGTGTTAGAGAATCAAGACCACCCAACTGTAAACAATACTTCTATTTATAAGGCTTTCCTAGAAATAGATAGATACAAGCCAATTTCAATAATATTATTGTCATTCTCAATAACAAATAATTAGTATTTACAAATTATACTATTATATTAGTAATAATATATTAATATAGTCATAAAATGATAGGATATACCAGTATACGTATATGGTAATCTATCTTTCTATGAGTGTAAATTTATCAATATACCTACTTATACATAATAACAATTAATTCACAGCAAACCCATAAAGTATGGAACTTCTTACCGCTTTGGCTTGTGAATTCTATTTATTTTAACAGATAAGGGAACTAGTGTTGCAATAACTAGTACATTCAAAAATGGGTTTTACCCGCCAATAACAACGAAGATACATGATGACAGAGATGAGAAGAGCATCAGCAGCCAGCCAGTTGCCAAAAGTAAACGAAGGATAAAGGTCCCCCGTCGCTACGAGCCTTGATAATGTTCCCCGCTCGAGGGAATGAAACGTCGGCAGATATAATAACTGCAAGTAGAACATGGTCTAACCCGAAAACAACTATACCATGGGTTTTACTGTTCCTAAAAAAACAGGTTATCATTCATCGTAAAGGACTAGTAAACCTCGCCAGTAATATGAATTTTATTTGAAGGGGGCGGCCCGGTAGACGCTGGCCGTCTGGTATTTCCTTTGCCACCATTTGAGTTCTTCTACTTTCACTCATGCGGTCTACACGGTCACTCCAGAACCGTTTCCTCTTCCTACTCCATCTGACGATGTCTTCAGTGCTCTCTTAACATGCTTCTGATTTATGATTTCCTTAGTCTGTCTCTCAGATTTTTGCAGCAATGTCGCAGAACATTTTCATCTCAATTTTTTTTTTAAATGGATTTGTGAAGAGGAATACAATTCACCAATCTATTCTGCCTAAGGTCAGAAACAGGTATTGATATCATCATTAGAATTATTCAGAATTATTAATCAATAATTACCCAATGAAATCTGTTGAATCAGAATCAAAGCTATGGTCAAATGACCCAAGCGGGGATTGAACCAACATTATTATATTCCAAATACGCTAGAAAGACTAGCCACTTGACTCCCTCGGCTATAAAACCAATGTTCTGAGTAGACTCTTGGTTCTTGTGTGTCTGCTGTTGCCTAGACCCCATATATTCATCCAAGTAATATTTATTCCAGGTAACCTAGTGACCACAGTCGCCCTGCTAGCTTGTCCCAGACTGCGTGGTCACGCCACCACGACATTTGTCCTGTCCCTGTGCGTGTCAGACTTGCTGTTCTGCTCGTTGAACCTGCCGCTGACGGCCTCCAGGTATCTGCACGAGAGCTGGAACTTTGGGCACGCCCTGTGCCAGCTGTTTCCAGTCATATTCTACGGGAATGTGGCCGTTTCATTGCTTTCTATGGTCGCCATCACCATTAACAGGTAAATAAAATTATAATAGACAATTTCTCCGCTGCTAATTGAAAAAAACATTATGACTGTTGGGATATAGATTATAATACTACTAGTAATTTCTCAACTTGTCCCATCAGTACCCGTAGTACGAGTTTTGTCGTAATACTCAAAGTATTGAGTTTTCGAGAAAAATGTATGTGAACTTGAAAAGCACCAAACTTTTTTCTCGAATACTCAATACTTCGAGTATTGTAAAAAAAAACTGGTACTACGGGTACAGGAGTGTGGTGTAGTGGTTATATCAGAGAGCCAATGAAGACCACGTTAAGGGTAATTTAATAAAGGATGATATTTGAGAATATGTAGGCTAAGAATAAGTTTGAATTTGCAGCATTGTTCTTAGCTAGCAAATGGCACACTTGTAAGGAACTACGCCCCTAGCAAACGCAAACAAAAACGCAACAAAGCTACACATATAAAGTGTAATCTTTTGGATCATGCGGCGAGTGGAACCCATTTGTTTGTACAAATCATGATGAGTTGATGATTTCTTTAGACCACCGTTTCGTGATGTAGTCCCTCCAATGGCACACATGCTACAGGTAAGGGGGCTAACCTTACGCCAACCACTTCAGTTGAAATTGGATTTTTCCAGCTCTCGAGGGGTCTGGTACTCATTTCTTGCACAGGCTGAGTAAGATTTGCCAATATTTTATTTTGAACTTGAAATCAAAACGAAACCAGAAATCATTTCTTACACCCTCGGTGGGATTCGAACCCGAGTTCTTGGTATGGAATGTAAGCACTTTGCTAACTGATCTATCGATCAAACACAAAATATGATGCTAGAGAGTTGCTTTTCGGATTTTGTTGGCGTGATCTATGGAAGCTGGAGCTTCCGAACATTTCGCCCATGTCTGCAATGGGCTTCTTCAACGTGAAGGTGAAGTAATGAAGATGATTTTGATTTTGATGAAACTGTGATAATATGAGACGTCTTAGAGCGGGGACTACTAGGAAAAAGTCTAACAAAATATTTGTATGGGATGCTATATAGAAGAAATCTAATCTAATCTAATCTAAGCTGCAAAGATACATATCATTTAAGATTTATATTAAATGCATTCCCACAAGCAGACATGTATAATTTCGCGCTAACACATGCCGCATGTGGACCTACAATATAAAAACCCAATCTCAAATGAACATAAGCCCTGCAACTCTTGCCGTCCTTCCCTGAAACAGGGGTGACATTGGCAAAGTGAACCATTTTTTACAGTATGGGTGGTCAGCCGCATACCAACCTATAAGTCAAGGAACATACATCACAAATTACATTTTTTAAATCAATAAACAATAATATAAACATGGACATTAAAAAAAACTAAATCATAAAACCAATTTCACTTTAATAAACCCTAGCCGCCAACATTACAGATCAACCGCCATTTCTTTCTATCCTTACATACTTCTTTCATTTCCTCCAGAGTCATAACCTTCTTCATACAAGCTCTTCTTTTATTATGACTCTGGATATTCCATTCTGGATAGTCCATCCATACCTTTCTCGGTCTTCCTCTACCACTACATCCATCCTTCCTCTACCAGGAAAGAGGAACTAAAAGTATAAGTACTTCATACTTGCAGTAAAAAGAAAAGATTACTTGAAGCTCAATAAGAAGTACGGAGATCTTATCCTCTCAATAGTTTTAATTGCTTCAATTTAACTATACCATAGACTTGATGACGTTAAATTAAAATTGTATGCATTGAAAAGGGATCCCACTTAATTCAAATACAGATAGATGATGTCACTAACAATTCATTAAAAAATATTAATAGGCATTCCTTCTAGAAGGTTTAAATGATGCGGCGACATTTAATCACTTTATTTTAAGTTCTAAGAAATACCATATTTATATAACTGTTGTCTTCAAGTTAATGTTTCGATAAAAAAGATAAATGAAAGCATAATTATTTGACATTGTATTTACTTTGACCAGTCCGTAGTCCGAAGTGGCAACACTTCGGACTCGTAAATGGAAGGTTGTGGATTCGGATCCCGGCGGAGCACAAAAATATACGATTTATATTTCGAATGTGCTCTTCGCTGAGTTGAAAAATTCATAAACCTTTACCAAAGACCGGTCACTGAAAGGTCCATCCAACCTTACAACAACTGGGTCTTGCATGAGAATTGGTGCTTTCTACAGCGACGACCAAGCTCGCAGAAGGCTCTTGAGGTGTGATACACACAAAAACAGCGCTCAACAAATAAATCATCTAATATTATTATATTATTATTATTACATACTGAAATATTGAATGTTTTGTTTTGTAATACATACTGATAATTGTATTTAAAAGCAAATATAAATTAATTACTTCATGTGAATTCAATAGATAGGTATTACCTTCTCCTTCATTAGGAATGCTTACTCGATGAGCTTCCCTCTAAATATTTATTTTTCTTTACTTTTCAGATACATTCTTATCACATGCTATGACTTATATAACAAAGTGTATTCCAACTTCAACATCTGCCTGCAACTCATCTTCATATGGGCGATTTCTTTTGGACTAATGGTACGTACAAAAACATTACATAATTGAGAGCTTGGGTTCGATCTCCACCGAGGGTGACAGAAATGATTTCCCGTTTCGGTGCTTATTTCAAAAATCAAAAAATAAAATACGGGCAAGCTTAACTCATCCTTCACAGGAAATGAGCACCAACCTCCTAAGAAAGTCTGAGAAGCCTATATTTCAACTGAAGTGGTTGGCGTAAGGTCCTTACCCGTAAAAATAAATATATTGACAACGCAGTAAGAAGTTGTACTATATGTGCAGCTTGGTTGCGTTTTTTTTGTCATTTTTAATATCAAAACTTTCACCAAAAATATGTCATTATTCTTAAATACCTACATGTCAAAAACATTTTTTTCACATGGTATCACAATTTTAGTTGTCTATGAATTTTCAACCAATCAAAGCTCACATTATTGACTTCCTGTTTGACCTTCAACTTCCTATTTCTGCTTTATTTTCAAATAAAAACATGGAGTCTCCTATAAATTTTCTAATCCGTAACAGGTACTTTTTTTGCATTTACTTTATTTTCTTTTTATCAATAATTAATTAATATCATTAACTTCAACAGATTCCTCCTTTACTCGGCATTTGGGGCCAACTTGGACTCGACCCTGAGACATTCTCTTGCACCATCCTGAAGAAAAATGGGCGTTCGCCTAAGAAGTTTTTATTCCTAGTTGCCTTTGTGGTGCCCTGCCTGGCCATCACAGTGTCCTACAGCTGCATCTACTGGAAAGTGAGGAGATCCAAGAAAAGACTGGAGGCACACAGCAGGTCAGCGTGACATAGTATTAAACTTTTTAGAGATTGTGTATTCAAATGCAACTGAGCTTCACATACAGTGCACCTTCTTGCCGCGCTATCCCCGAAGGGCTTTGCATGTGGCGAGTGGAACGCATTAATTTTTACAGGCGTGGGGCGGGTCTTACGCAAACCAATTCAGTTGGAGTGAGGGTTTCCCAGCTGCGATGGGGCTGGTACTCAACATAATAAATAAACACCGAAACGGTAAATGATTTCGGACACCCTCGGTGGGGTTCAAACCCGAACCCTCTATTTTACAAAGTGAAAATTATTTTTTATGAGAATGTGTAAAAATGTTTACAAAACAAAGTTTTATTTATATAATTTTCAAGGCTGTCAAATGATCTCCTTACAATTTGTATGCAGATCATTTGACAGCCTCATCAACTGATCACACGTGGCCATGTTTTATCGCTTCCTATTAATTATATCACTAAAAAAATCTTAGAAGTGTTCTTCCACTAGCCACTACCAATTACAGTATTTTCTTACAATTGCAAAATTCAATCAAAACCACTCTCTTCTTTTTTTCAGTCAAATGAACATGAAGGATGTCGTGAATTCCGCACGAGAACGAGAAGACTCCAGACTGACCACCCTAATGCTGAGCATCTTCATCTTTTTTGTCTGCTCGTTCCTTCCCTTGATGATCATGAACGTGGCAGACGATGACATCAAGTTTCCCTCTCTGCACGTCATGGCCTCCATCTTGGCTTGGGCGTCGAGCGTCATCAACCCGCTCATCTATGCCGCCACCAACAGACAGTACAGGATGGCGTACAAGAAACTGTTTGGCCGTTTCTACGCCAAGAAGGACACGGCCCCGCACAAAACAATTCTGTTTCAGCAGTCCACAAACTCGATGAATACTCATAATGTTGAACCCAGATTGCACTTAAACGCAGCTGATAGAAAGTAATGCTTAGTTTAATTATTAAAGAGTGATTATTTGAGTCACATATTTGCTAAAATCTGCTCTCTTCACATATAACTGTAACTGTAACTGTAACAGAATGTAACTATAGCTGTAAATCTGTTACAGTTACATTTAAAATGGCTGACATTTAAAATGCCAATTTCTCAAAATGGGCTGTGTGTGGAGATAGCGCACTTTAGAAATATATGACTCTATCAAATATTCCTAACACCCCGTTCACAAACATTCAGAACTAATGCATTTGTGAGAAGCTGTATGCTTGATAGCATATTTAAATGCTTACACTGGTGAGAGTGTGGTGCGTGCCCAAAGGCAAACCATGGAGGCACGTATGGATCTACACGGCTTAAACTGAATGTGGTGAAAATCAGAACTAAGGTCACCATCTTGTAAAATGACACTTATGATAGTTGAAGGTGAAGTTAGCTGAATTGTTAAAGTTTCAAGAAGTATTTTGTTGAAGAAAAACAAAATAAACCCATTGATTTTAGGAGCTTGGAGGCTACAAATTCAGCCGCCCTCCTTCCACTGTCATCTGCGTTCAGTTTAAGCTGTGTCGGACCCAACACATATCCACCTACTAATGCATCAATACTCATCTCCTGTGAACGGAGTATAAGTGTCAAGGTAACACACAAATTAAGAAAAAATTGTGTTAAGTCGAAAATTGATTAATTTAATTTTGAAAGACAGAAATAAAAACTATTTGGATTCCATTATGGTGAGTTTATTATAATATTTAGCTACCTGAAGATGCAAACGGATTGTTTGCGAAACCGGTCTGGAATCATAATATACTCGCCGTAATTGAATTCAAAATTGTTTTTATTTTTATCTTTTAAGATGAAGGATTACAAAGTGAATGCCTCTGCAATCAATACAATTTAATTTTGTGTTAAATTGACTCTTGATTAATTTAATTTTGTGTTACATTGACATATAGGAATGTTTCTATGTAGTGTAATGTAAACTGTGTGATGAAAAAGACCAAAACAATTTTATTATATTCATTTATATTTTTGTATTAATTTAAGTAGGTACTTAATTATTTAAATAAAATATTTTAAAAATAGAAATACATGAATAAGTATCATTTAAGTTAATATCTTTACTATGGGTTAGTTTTATGAACATTCCTGAGCATTAATGCAGTACATAATTAAAAAAAACTTTCCTGAGGTACATTGAACGCAATGAACGTGGGTGACAATTCGTCCACTTAATTAATTAATTAAATTAGACTGATTTATTTGGTGAGCGCTGTTTTTGTGTTTATCACACCTCAAGAGCCCTCTGCGAGCTTGGTCACCACTGTAGAAAGCGCCAATTCTCAAGCAAGACCCAGTTGTTGTAAGGCTGGATGGACCTTTTGATGACCGGTCTTTGGTAAAGGTTTATGAATTTTTCATCCCAGCGCAGAGCAAATTTGAAAATATAAATGGTATATTTTTTGTGCTCCGCCGGGATTCAAACCCACGACCTTCCAGTTACGAGTCCGAAGTGTTACCACCTGGACTACGGACCGGTCACTTAGTGCTTGTTTGTTTTATGTCCATCAGATTTAGAGGTAATTTCACATGCTCAAAATTAGTATGTGTACTGAACTAAGTAATGTGTCTTATGAACACTGGAAATTGATTTTAAAAATATTTAAAATGACTCTCACATTATCATGTTTTACGCTTTTTTCTTAGCTCAAATTGTGTCAACATTGAATCAAATAGTAAATACGCCAAACAAGCACTAGGGAAACAAGTTGAGGGAGGACGCTGCTGTGATGAACAAAATTACTGGGCATTATTTGATTTTTCTTTCACAAAATACACATTGATTTTTAAGACGACTTCCAGAAACCACTTCTTTTTTTATTTGTCAATCGGGCTATTTTTACCAACACATAAAATAAAAAGCATGAGCGAAACAATGTAGCCAACTTAATGCTGACCTCTCAAAAGTAGCATGTTATAATACAGCGCTGGTAGTTCCAATTTTCCCCTTGTTTAATCTGATTGTTGAACATTAATTATATATCGCCACCTGGTAAAACTGAATAAGTTCTGATTCACCGATTTGAGAAATCGCCAATAAAACATTTTTTGTGTGTAACTTCTCATAGTAAGTGAACTAATTATAAGGAAGTGCTCATGAAAAACTTTTTAACTGCAGGACTTTCACAATTTTCATGTTTTCTCTCGTAGAAAGTATAAAAAAAAAGTACTTAACTGAGAAACCCATGTTAAATTAAGACGTCACTTATTCAATTTAAGTGTAAGCTTGAGGCATAGATATGTTTGTAATTCTGACCCTTTATTAGGATATGCCTAATATAATTTACATGCCATAAATGAAAATAATGTACAAATACTTAACTATAGGATAATAAGGTAATGACACCAAAATGAAGATTGTTGTAAGAAAATATTCATGTTGTTTTATTCCCTACTAACTTGTATTTTCCAACTGGCATTGTCTAGAGCAGCGGTCGGGGAACTTTTTTAACCTTAACCCAAAATATTTTTGTGTAAGTCGATATTACCCCTTCGCGGCAAGAAGTACACTCTATGTGTAGCTAAGCAGTGTACAAGTAATTTATGAGAAAGATTGTGTGTAAATAAAAATGCATGAAAAGAATTTGTAAGTTGAGAAAATGCTCTTTTCTCTATACAGGGTATTTTAGATAAAACAGAAATCTTGTGTGCAGTGACTAAGAAGCGCAAGTAATTTCTTGACTTGTTGCCCATCAGAATCTGCGGAGTAAACGTCAACCCGTTTACCAGCATTAAACTTCTCGGAGCTTGCATTGACCAACACCTGACACTGGATAATCAAGTATCAAATACTGTCAGATCCGGTTTCTTTGCTGTCCGTCAAATATAGACTGTGGTTAAAAGTCTGCCTAGAAGTGCTACAAAGGCGATTGTGAACACCTTTGTAGTGGCTAGACTCGACTACTGCAATGCGATCTATGCTGGCCAGCCCACAAATCAGCTCAATAGGCTTCAATCGCTACAGAACGCCGCAGCTAGACTTATATATGGGGCTGCAAAGTCCTGCCACATCACTCCTCACCTTCAAGCTCTGCATTGGCTGAAAATCCCCGAGAGGATCACCTTCAAAGTCATCTTGCTCACCTTTAAAACACTGCGTGGGAGTGCTCCAGTGTACCTGATGGAGCTGGTGTCTCCAGCAACTATAACCTCGCGCGGAACACTGAGGTCAGCTGCATCAAGAAGCAGCTGCCTGGACATCCCTGCAAGAAGGCCCCACACTGTTTTTCGAGACAGGGCATTCAAGGCGGCCGCTCCAATGACTTGGAATGCTATTCCCACCTCACTGAGGGAACTGGATTTGGAGAGACCATTTAAAAGATGTCTCAAGACTCACCTCTTCGTCCAATCATATGGACAAGCACCTTTGCAGTGACACACTGTCATAAAAGGCGCTATATAAATTTTGCATTAATGATAATAATAGGGTAGGTACTAGTTCTACCCAGATCTGAAGAAATTGGCTGATGTCTACGCTGCATTGCCAACTGCCTGCTTCTGTCTGTGCATGAAGAGTAAGCCTCAAAATATATGTTATCACTCTCTATAAGATAATCTATAGATCACCAGTGGCTGATTTTCATTCTCACCGCCCTAGTCCGTGTGCTAGTGTTGGACCTGCCACCCCTTTCTCAGCTCGCAGCCTCTCATTGTTTAGGTGCTACATACTAATATGTAGATACAAATACCTACTCATCATCGTCATCATCAAAGGCTCTATGGTTTTTATACTATGACTGTAATCTCCACGTACTTATATTTTTCTTACTGTATATTTTTTTGCCACTTTGCCAACCTTGGCCCTGGCCAATTGGGTCTTTCGTCAAACTTACAACTGTAAATCACCAGAGTTATGTAAAAGATAATATCTACACCAATGCAGCTGTAAAAATCATAGATAAGCAACACAAGTGGGATTCTCATAATTATATATTTTTGCAGGCTTTTATTTACTAAGTAGTAAATAAGCTTGTTGATTGCAAGTTTCAGGCATGAGACATCCATGGCTGGCTAAGCAACAATGAACGGCTACTTTGCAAATCTATTGCTGGGGTCCATCGGAGATGGAGTTTCTCGTATCTGCTATAGACCACTGCAACAGATTCCAGATAACCTTTTACAAAAAAAGCTTATTGCAGCAGTATTGAAAAGGTAGGAATTTAAACACATATTATTGTAGAAAATTTATCATTATGGAAAAAAGATTTTAAATTTAATATTTCACGCGGTAAAATCAAATAAACCGCTCAAGGTTTATGTGTGCAAAAGCTAGACACAGATTGAACAGCAAAACATCGTTGCATCAATCAGGAAAATATTTTCGCGGGGGTTTCTTTGTTTCATTTAATTTTTGCGGTTTTTGACATTATTTAAATTTAGAAAGGATTTGTTTATATCTTGGAAAACTTTACTTAAAATCTTGCGGAATTACATGCAACACGGAATTTGACGTAATATGTCAAGTTGGCAGCATATGACAAATAATTTTATTGTCTATGAATTGGTTGTAAATTTTTCGAGGAGGATTTTGGGTTATAAAGTAATCCTTTCTTAAAAAATGGCTAAAAGGATCGCTCAGAGCTCCATGAACTGGGGCGCCCTCGCAGAACGCGTGGCCCCATCGCAAAAGAATAATTTCGCCGTCTTCAAAGCGAAATCAGATGGATATCTTAGGCGGTAAGTGTCACTCATCGTTCTGTCATGTCGACTTGCCGATTATATAATGTTAAAAAATATATGTTATTGTGTTGAAGGGTTCTCGCTAATCCTCCCGAAGCCCCCAAGATCGACTGGGCTTTCTACAAGAACAATGTGGCCATCGCTGGGATGGTTGACAACTTCCAGAAGCAGTACGACTCCTTGAAGATTCCTTTCCCCGCAGACAGTATGAGCAGCCAAGTGGACGCTCAGGCTAAGGAAGTCCAGGGAGAGATCGCCGCTTTTGTGAAGGAGTCCAACGTTAAAATTGCAGGGTAATAATTCTATTCACTTTAAGTAAAAGTCGGTGTTATGGCCGAGGGAGCCAAGTGGGCTGATCTTTCTAGCGTATTTGGAATAGAATAACGTTGGTTCGATCCCCGCCTGAGTCATTTGATCATAACTTTGACCCTGGTTCGACAGATGTCATTGGTTTAAGCCGCGTACATCCGCATCTATGCAACTTACCTTTCGGATGAATATGTCTAGCTAGAAACTTAAAATGAAGAAAACTGCACTGCTGATTTCCTAATCCAGTCATTGTTAATTTATTATCAATCAAGTGTGGTATTCTGTATTTTTACTTACAAACCTTTATTTAACAGTTAAAATAATTTAGAGATCGGAAATAGATTCACTGTAAAACCCTTTTTTTTTTGTAGTTACGAAAACGAACTGAAGCACCTCAACTCTCTCCTGCCCTACGACCAGATGACCATGGAAGACTTTGCCGATTCCCATCCCAACGAGTCCATGGACATGATCAACCGCCCCAGCATCTGGCCCCACACACCAGAGGAGCAGCCCGGCTTTGTGGACCCCAACGCTGCGCCCGCTGAGCACCACCATTAAAGACAGGCCATCTCCATCGACAGTGCCACAAATATAAAACATTATGTTTAAGATCAATCATAGTGTTTACCAAGAAAAATGTGTGGTAGTTGTTTGACAACTTCCAGAAGCAGTACGACTCTAGTCAAATTGTTCACTAGCGGTGCTGTTTTAGTTTCCTTCTTTAAATCCATCTCGATCAATATAAAAGACATTATTAGCATAGGTCTGTTTCTTCCTATAGTAACAAACGTGCCATGAAATATCAGCGTCATACATCAAAAAGAGACTTGAAATAAGAGTTGCCTATAAACTGGTTACAACAAAACATTTGTATTAGAGAACGGCCTAGGGTGCACTCCCTAACGGCTCTGATGCTCCATTTATTGCTATTATGTTGATCATGTTGCTAAATCACTATGGTTGAGCTTAAACCTACAGTTTTATACTTTTCTGGTAATCTGATTGGTCAGCCATCAACATCACGCTTCATCTAGTAATTTTCAATGTATAGGACTTGACGTCTGGATGATTATTAGAAGTGAAGTTCATTATTTATTATTTAATGGAATATTGCATTGTATTTTGAATAATGTTCATTTCATGAAGCAAAAAAAGTGTAGATAATAAAATAATTATATCAATGTAATTTTATTTTTTAGCATTTTATATTTTTTAGGAGCACTTGCAAAATTCATTAATATATACAAACTTGAGGGTAAATCAGTGCTACGAGAAACAGACTTGATTCACCACACTAGAATGGGTTGCAGATTTGCAAAATATTGCATTCATCACTCGCTGCTGGTCGTGCTGTGTTCCGGAGAAAATGCATTTTAGTTTCTGTATTGGGAAACAGACTTTATCCTGCGGCAAATGGCAATGGACTCTGCTCATTTAAAATGTGATTTAACTGGGCTAGAGACAGGACAGAGAATACAAGATTATGTAGGTAGCAGTGGCGAAGGGTGATTTTTCTCAGAAGGTAATTCATTTGAGAAAAAGAAAGCCATCGAACATTAAAATTCCATGGGGAAACATAAAATACTATTTCTAAAAAAAATAACACAATTTTTGTAATTTACACTTAAAGAAAATAAAAGTGGCTTTGAAATACGTATCTTTCATACAAGACATGAAATCCTTAGAAATTAAGGAAATCATTAAGAGTGAGTATCTGAAATAAATGAGTTATTTATTTCAGATACTCTGAAGAATCAGTGAAATTTAACATGAATAATGGTTAATCTTTCTAAAAATATAAATTCATGAAGTATTCAATTTTATTTTATTCAAAAATATTGTGTTTAGTCCGGTTTTTTTTTTTAGTCCGGTCGATAGCTCAGTTGGTAGAGTGCTTGCATTCTACCCCGTGAGCTCGGGTTCGAATCCCACCGAGGAGGGTGTCAGAAATGATTTCCTATTTCGGTGTTTCTTTCAAACTCCATATTAAAAATACCGGCAAGGTTTACTCAGCCTTCACAAGAAATGAGTAACAGCTCCCTCGGGAGCTGGGAAATCCCCACTTCGACTGAAGTTGTTGGCGTACGGCCGGCCCTGTTACCTGTAAAAATAAATAGGTTCAACTCGCCACATGCGACCCCTTCGGAGATAACGCGGCAAGAAGTAACACTATATGTTTTTTTTTTTTTTAAGAAACCCTGTGCGGGAGACTCCCTAGATTCTAGAGACTCTAGCTATGACACTTGTTGTAGTGCCGCAGAGGTGTACGAGCTTGGTCGTCGCTACTAAGCGCCAATACTCAAGCATGACCCAGTTGCTGTAAGGCTGGATGGACCTTTGGTGACCGGTCATTGGTAAAGGTTTATGAATTTTTTAACCCAGCGAAGAGCAAATTTGAAAATATAAATGGTATTTTTTTGTGCTCCGCCGGGATTCGAACCCACAACCTTCCCATTCAGAGTCCGCAGTGTTACCACTGAGCTACGGACCGGTCAAACCGGTTGCATTTTATTACAAAATCTCGATTTTCCCAATTTTTGAGTTATTGCTCCTTATTATTAAACGTGCGAAATGTTAAGTCCAAAAAATGTTCATAAGACAACAAATTACTCATGTTAAATTAACCAACAAAACGTTATATTGACATCAAATGAGTCATACCTGTATACAACAAAGAGTCTCCAAGGATATTTTCAGAAATGAGAAACACATACAATATCATTCCTGTGTTTTCATATAGGTACTTATCTCGTTAGCTATAAAATTCCTACATTCAGTCATTGGTTCTGTAAGACTGAAATGTTGAATAGACAAATGGCTCAGCGATAAGATGGCTACTGACAATTTCTTTGGAGTCTTTCCAAATGCAATTCGTACAATAATTTATTATCAAAATAATAGCTACTCTGTGAGGAAGTGACCCCGGGATCGTAGTCGGGCTGTCGATGTGACTCTCGATATGTTTCGCCCAAAGAAATTTGTTGTGTGCGCCCTGGAACTTCATGATTCACCAAACTACTAACATTGTTAATGTTAAATTATATATGTGTAGCTTAGTTGCGCTTTTTTTTTTTGCGTGTATTTCCATAAATATGCAAACTTTTCAGATTTCTCACTCACGGCACGCGTCTACACTACAGAGTAACTCGATGCGAGACCGGCTTATTGTGACCATTTTTAGCGCGAGTCACCGCGTCAACAGGCCCCTCCCCGCGCCTCCGGCTGATCCCCTCCGATACCATAGTTTGTTGGAACTAGAAGGCGGTGTTCGCATTGGGAATCAAGATTCGGGAGAGATCGTCTGTCTGCAGCTTTATTATACACGATCTAATAAATTTTGCGCGGTTCGAAAAAAATAGATTGTTAGTTAAAAAAAAAAAAACGCAACTAAGCTACACATATAGTGTAACTTCTTGCCGCGTTATCCCCGAAGGGGTCGCATGTGGCGAGTTGAACCTTTTTATTTTTACAGGTAAGGGGGCCGGCCTTACGCCAACCACTTCAGTTGAAGTGGGGGTTTCCCAGCTCCCGAGGGGGCTGGTACTCATTTCTTGTGCAGGCTGAGTAAACCTTGCCGGTATTTTTATTATGGGGTTTGAAATAAACACCGAAATAGGAAATCATTTCTGACACCCTCCTCGGTGGGATTCGAACCCGAGCTCACGGGGTAGAATGCAAGCACTCTACCAACTGAGCTATCGACCGGACAAAGTTAGTTAGTTTATTTTTATAAATGAAATAAATAGTTTTATGCATTACTTTTTGCGTAATTTCAAAAGGGAAGTCGATGGGAATCGTGTTATTCAGACTCTTCGCCGCTGGTAGGTAGATGGAAGACATAACATCGCTATGCACCTCATTTGTTTCACAATACTGGCAACTAGAAAAAATCTCTGATTATCAGGAATACATTTTTTATTTACTATGGGTGAATCACATAGCCGAGGATTTTTCACCTGCGCAAAGTTCATCATCCAAAATTCTTAGTGTCAGATGATATTGCGATCCATTATCCATGTTCCTCAGTCAGACAGTATGAAGTGCTCCAGGTTCCCTCAAATTTTCAGCTTGTCTTCAGAGTCATGGAAGTATATTCAATGGAAGAGCTATGAAGTGAATTAGTACCAATCGACATGATGCAACGTCTTTGACACCATACATTGTTAATCGTGCTGTCTCGCTCACGACATATGAAATGCTTTTGTTATTTTCTATGTAAGCAACGTATCTCTACTCCGTCTTCAATCTATGTACACATCACCATGGTAACTCATGAAATCACTATGGTATGGTGGTGTGTTACTAGCGTTGTTTAAAGTATAAAATTATCTGATAAATTCCGAATTCAAAAATGCCTCCACCTCATTATGTACGGGATGATTTTTACAAGTATCTATTACCGCGAGCATAGAAGTTACATACTTGAAGAAGCAAGTACCTATATATTTGAACATCACTAGTTCTAGAAATGGCTGTCACTTTCGTTTTAATATAATAATTAAATAATAAATTTTATCAACGTAATTATATAGAAAAGTGATTAAAGTGAAATAATATTCCATGTTCTATAACACATTTACTCGATTTTGTTGGCACGTTTAGAAAATACCCAGTTTGGCATTTATATTGATTTTTTTTACAATTAGGTAACACACCTGTTGATAGTTGGAAGGTTACCGATAGACTGAATTTGGATTTTTGTGTGATGAGTGGGGTAGCGTATTTCTGATTCTCAAAGGATTGATTTCTTAGCCCATCCAGTTCTATATATCGATGTTCGGAGTAACCAAAATTATTCAAGGCCAGTTTGATAACTTTCACACAGGCCATTCCAAGAACATGGATATGAAATGTATTATATACACCTAATAAGTAAAAACTAACAGCAAAGAAAAGTAAGTATCGATTACCAAGTGTTTTATTGATTTATTACTAAACTTAAAACAATTTAAAACTAAAGATTCACAAAAAAAACAATACACAAATGTATGAAAAGTGTAGAGTTATTGTTACATAGTTGATCATGGATACAAGGAAGGAAAACATGATCAAGATATTTCACCTGAGATGAGATCTGTTATTAGAATGAAGTCTGCGCATTTAAAACCGGGGGAATAATGTGGTTTCGCTTGTCCGGGTTGCCATGCTTTGTTACTGGTTACCTTGGTTCATAATTTGGCACTGTCATCCAAAGAAAATAAAATATTTCACTGAGGACAGAAATTGGTTATACCGCAATATAATTTATGCATAAATAGATTGGCAACACGCTAAATGCTATATTTATTACATCTGTCATTGGATGTCACTGCACATATATTTCACAATGCTGTAAAATTAAAATATTCCCCGATTATCTGGAATCCAACTTTTAATTACTGTAGGCGACAACCAGTGACGTCATCCCGCCGAAATAAATTTTGTATGCGCGGACTTCGTAAACAAGAACGTACTTTATCAAAAAAATATATATATTGACAGTGCAAAGTGGCAAAGAAAAAAGTGTGAAAAACCCAACCTTACAAAACATAATATAACCTATAATTTACACTGTCCAGCATTTAAATAAAGCAACTAATGGTTTAGGAAAAGATCTATAATAAAATCACTAATCATATACACGTTCTATCGATAAACTTTTGCACCCCTGCAATATTAAGCTCTAAGTGTTATGAACCATCACAAAATAATTTTGAAAAATGTTACTCAGACCTGATCCCTCGGTCTGGCTTTTTACTTTACTAGAAAAAAATCAACTTCTCAAAAAAATTACGAAATAACACAAATTTCTTTGTACACCATTACTATCTGGTGTAGTAAATATTCGTACAAGTAGAAGTTGTAGCATATCAACTGTTAAAAGAAGTGCTACTTCTGAGTAGGGACAACATGTATATTTTTTAGATAAATAATGTAATCACTTATGGAATAAAATATAGTAATCCATCCCCGTTTGTGTATACTGCAACTAGATAAATGTGAATTGGATGTAACCTTGTTTTTTGGTTATTTTTTTTAGGTTCCCTTAAAGTTTTAAATCAAGTAGGCGTGACATCTCGGATAAAGTGCAAGGGGGAAATCATTTATTGCTTGCTTGTCCCACAATCATAGTTCGCCACATAAATACATATGGAAAACAGAAAATCTTTGTTACTATATCGGGCACCAATGGGCGCACAAATTAGAAATAATTTCTAATTAGTTAAGAGGAATTCACTTCAAAAACTTACCTCCTGTTTTAAGAAACGTCCAGAGACCTAACTACATCTAAAGACATCATCATTGAAGCTACAAACCGGTGTGGGGTCTTGGCCTCCTCGAGAAGTTGCCTCCAACTTTCTCTCTCAATCACCTCTTGCCACCAAAACCATCTATGACAAGTCAGTCCTGAAATAACCTGAACATTTTATAGAAAATGCTTGGATCTAGATAATCTAGCTCAATGACATCTGTATGTAATGTCAATGACCGTCCGTAGTCCAGTGGCAACACTTCAGACTCGTAAATGGAAGGTTGTGGGTTTGAATCCCGGCGTAGCACAAAAAAATACTATTTATATTTTCAAATATGCTCTTCTCGGGGTTGAAAAATTCATAAAATCTTTACCAAAGACCAGTCACTATAGGTCCATCTAGCCTTACAGCAAATGGGTCTTGCTTGAGAATTGGCGCTTTGCAGCGACAACCAAGCTCGTAAACAACACCTCTGCGGCACTACAACAAGTGTCATAGACCCCTAGAGTCTCTGAAATCTAGGGAGTCTCCCGCACAGGATTTCTTAAGAAAAAAAAAATATTTAAAAAGTTTATAAACAAACATAAATAACATTGTCGCTGCATTTTGTAAAGAAATAAAAAAAACATGACATTCTTCAGCTATCTCACATTATTTTAAGTTGCAGTACCAAGGGGATGAATCTTTGTTAGAGGTTTAATTTTTAGGTAGCGGTGGTTGTCCCGGGTAGGAGTAGCCATTAGAGGGCGGAGGTGGCTGGCTGTACGGGTTGGGCTGCTGGTAGTAAGCATTCATGGGAGGCGGCGGCATGGAGTACTGCCCAGCTGGGTAACCGTTGGCTGCTTGCGGGGGCTGCCTCAGGTTATGAGTGGACTGCCTCGGGGGAGCAGCAGCCGACGAAGCAGGGGGAGGCGCAGCATTCTGCCTGGCAGGCGCTGAATTCTCCCAACGGCTTGAACCCTGCGTACCGCCCGCTGAACTGCTTCCGTATCTATTTTCGCTCGTGGAATGCTGCCTTAAGCCCTCTCTGTGCGGAGGTGGACCCGAGTTGTACTGGCCAGAAGATGAGGCACCTCGACTTCCTCCGAAGCTGCCTCCCCTGGGACCTCCGGGACCCCCGGGCCCCCCGCGGGGACCTCCTAGGCCGCCTGGCCCGCCTCGGCTGCTGAAGCCACCGCCGCCGCCTCCCCGTCCGCCCCCGCCGCCCCTGCTCCCCCCGCGTCCTCCATAAGAGCCACCCCCGCGGCCGCCTGATCCACCATACCGATTTCGTCCTGGAAAGCAATATATCACAATAGTATTATAAACTTAAAAGACAATGTCTAAAAGTGAATTTGTTTATTTTGTAAGTGACTGAGTGAGTGAATGTCTGGTTGAAATTAAAAAATAACCATAGGAACAAGTATTGCACAAATTTGTCATAATAAAAAACAGAGTATCAAAAATGATTACAGGCGAAGGAAATTCAATACTAATGTTCCTTGACTTATAGGTTGGTATAAGGCTGAGTAAACTTTGCCATTATTTTCTTTTGGTTTTTGAAATAAACACCGAAACAGGAAATCATCAGACACCCTCGGTAGGATTCGAACCTGAGCTCTCGGCATGGAATGCAAGCACTCTACCAACTGAGCTATCGACCGGACTATTCCTCTTCACAAATCTATTACAAAAAAATTAGGCAAGGAACAAAAAAATACTGAAATGTGGATACGTGGGATGAATGATCTATATTTTCTATTTAAGTTGCAAGGATATATTAAAATTCAAAGCTCATACCAAATGCATGCCCACAAACCAATACGTGTAGGTACACGATAACAAACAAATGAACATAAGCCCTGCAACTTTTGCCAACCTTCCCTGGACCAGGGGTGACATTGGCAAAGTAAACCATTTTTCATAGTATACGTGGTCAGCCTCATACAAACCTTTAAATCAAGGAACTGTATAAGTTAGTATAATTCCTTCAACTACAAGTTAAGTTAAATATTAAGTCGGTGTTATGGCCGAGGCATCAAGTCGCTATACTTAACTAGCGTATTTGGAACAGAATGACGGTTCGAATCACGTCTGGTCCATTTGACCATAACTTCGACTCTGGTTCAACAGATGCCATTGCATGCACACAAGCTTCTGCTTTCGCATGAAATACCGGCCAGGCAAAATAGGTCGGTAAATTGTATCTCTCTTCTCAAATGTATTTAAAAAAAAATTGTCAAGGAACAAAAAAAATACTGAAATGTGGATACGTGGGATGAATGGATTAACTTATTATAAAAAAATAATAAAAAACACTTCTTTCATAAGGTTGTTATGATGAGACGTGCGTGTACCTTTACCAGGGGGTCCTCCGGCGCTGCTGAGCTGCAGCAGCCTGGGGTTCACCATCTGGTTGGCCTCCTCCAGCACGGCGATGAGGTCTCTGGCCTTGGGCGCGTTGTTCACCGTGAACAGCGTGTAGGCCGTGCCCGTGCGCTTGGAGCGGCCCGTGCGCCCGATGCGGTGCACATAGTCCTCCGAGTTGTTGGGGTAATCGTAGTTTATCACAAACTTAACGTCCTCCACATCTATGTTGAACACAATGTTGCATTAGTGCGGTGAACATACAAGTTTGAAAACAGTCGGCTTTATTCGTTTAGATAGGTTGAACCAGAAACCAAAAGTGAAAATGAAGACTACAGGGGAAAAACAAGGAATGTCAGCAAAAATTGTTGGTTTTATGGTCGAGGGGGCTAAGTGGGCTGATCTTTCTAGCGTATTTGGAATAGAATAACGTTGGTTCGATCCCCGCTTGGGTCATTTGACCATAACTTTGACCCTGGTTCAACAGATGTCATTGGGTAATTATTAATTAATAATTCATTAAAATAAACAATAATTAATTATTAAATGATGCTTTTAATATCTGTTTCTGGCCTGGCAGAATAGGTTGGTGAATTGCGTTCCTCTTCACAAATCTATTTTAAAAAAAATATATAAATAATAAGTTTGTAAGAAAAATAGGTAAAATCTAGAGGCAACTGTGTATATCTAAAGCTCTACCAAATTTGTAATGTAACAACAGTTGCTATCACAGTTTATGGGGGTATTTCCAGTTCTTTGTGACTGGCAATGAACATGATTTCAAATTTATAATTTTGATTTACTCATGTTCTTCAACTGACATTCCTTGTTCTTCCCCTGTAGTCTTCAAATGATTTCTAACATTGAAAATTTGGTTAAGTAATTATACCTTTCTCATGAACAAGGCCTCAAAAGCTTGAATACAATTTCGAGCCTTTCATTTTGAGTAGGGTGGTCGTATGAGTTTTAATTAAAAATGAAAGAGTGCAAGAAAAAATACGATCCTGAATCGTTTGACCATTAGCAATGTTGGCAAATTCTTACAAAAACGACGATAAGGAAACTCCGTATAGCACAAAGAAAACATGAAAGAGCTATGCTACACGTAAGACTCTCCGACATAATAAGGAACACAGAGCTACGGATAAGGTCGGGAGTAACTGATGTCATAGAGAGAGCGGCAAAGCTAAAGTGGTCCTTTGCGAGACATGTTACTAGAACCACCGACCAGAGATGGACAAAGAGATTGGTAAAGTGGAGACCTCGGGAAGAAAAGGGAAGCAGAGGGAGACCTCCCACGAGATGGTCGGATGATATAAGAAGACTTGCTGGAGACTGGATTAAAAAATCGCAAGACAGAGATGGATGGAGAGATATGGGGGAGGCCTATGTCTAGCAGTGGACGGAGATGGCTGTATAAGAAGAAGAATGTTAGCAATCTAGATTTTTTGCCAACGTTCAAATAAATACATGGAAACACAGCAAAGGAAATTTTATTATTTTCTGAAAACATCTGCGAAACGAAGTTTTCTGTTCTATGACTCAAGTATTAAAGAGCCGATAAGAAGAGTTAACACAGTGTTTGGAGAGTATGCATTTGCAGTTGCTGGTCCTCTGGCCTGAAACCACCTGCCCAATCATGTGAGAGCGCTAGAGGATTATTGAAGGTTTAGAAATGCACTGAAGACAAGCAAATTTCTGGCATCACATGCGCAAGCGCCCTTGGAGTGACTACATCACAAAACAGCGCTCTAAAGAAATCACCAACTTATCATCATTGAATCAAATGAGATATTTCAACCATTTTTAATCTTTTATTCAGCAATTCATAAAAACCCTGCAGAAAGCCTGGCAGATGGCAGAATTTGAATTTTTAGTATATTTCTAATTGATAACTGAATCATGTTTATTTTGTACAAAAAATAATAGAAAAAAGACATCATCATTAGACATCATTAGACGTGTTAAGAGAATGAGTCCATCTTCAAAAGTCTAAAAGTCAATTCATATGACCACCCTACTACTGTATGATATATTTTCTAATACAAATACAATATTGATTATGTATGTAAAAAAATAATACACCCTCCATCTCAGGCATGCATTATAGATACACCGATATGGAGTCAAGCTGAAAGAATGAAACAATTCTATCAGTCAACATGTGATGAAAGCCTATTCCATCTACCTGTATAGCACACAGCATCCCAAGTTTACAACTTTTGCATTTCAACTCAACCATAGCGTTTTAACAAAGATATCTGTGAAGTAAAGCACCCACTAGAGAGGCTGTTTAACCTTTTCACTTCTGAATATTCTGGCTATATGAATACCCCCAGTACGGAATACTTTTTCAAGCAAATTTATTGATTTCCTACCCTCATTGATTGATGGCACTTCAAAATATGTGAACAATTAAATGTATTAGTTATTCAAGAACAAAAATCACAAAGGTGTAGCACATATTTCCATTTGCAGACTTTTGAATTTTTGAATGCAGATGTCAGAGATAAGTTCAAAGTTTGATGACGTCTATGATTGACAGCCGCACTAGTATGCAAGTTTACATTCGACGCCTAGTTTACCAAAGGCTTGGCGTGTCCCCTCAGTTGAAGGGTTAAGTTCACATACATTTATCGGCTAAAGCTATTGGTTGCGCCTATTCATTTCAGGGATTTAGTTTTGTTGCAATGTCATACTTTTTGTACATGGCCGATGCGACATTACCAAGGTGGTATCAGCGTCTATAATAATGATCTATAATCCAAGTTGCAAAAATATATTGACAATAAGATAAATATTAAATGCATGTCAACAAACAGACACATGTAAGTTCGCGCATAAAAATGCTGCATATATACTTCCAAAGTATCAATCCAAATCTCAAATGAACAGAAGCCCTGCAACTTTTACCGATCTTCCCTGAAACAGGGGTGACATAATTAAGTAATAACATAGAGGAGCAGAAACTAAACTGCATTGATACATGTTGCATCCAAAAAGTAAAAGACAAGTCGTCCAGCTGGATTGTACCAGAGTAACGATCCACTACTGGTAAGTCTCCAGAGTTTCTAGATAGGTAATTTAGCTGGCAAATCTATTTAACCTCGCCTTGGGGATTGCACAGGGATCCAAGTGATTTTAACTCTGAGAAGAAAACAAATTCCAAAAATACATATCAGTATTTATCGCCTGAACGGCTATGGTTGAATTTCAATGTAAAGTTTTATACTAGGGATTCAGACAATTGTAAAGATATTTTAACCAAATTACCTGAGATCTTACATGATCTAATCGAGAAAATCATTTCAGTTACCGATTTAAAACATTAACAGTGTTATTCACGAAAAATTCATAATCCAAGGATCATAGTTTTGTTTTTGTATGGAGCATTCACTGTAGGCCGCAGAGGAGCCATGAATAATTAGTTAAACAATCTCTTGTGTGTAAAAATTTGAATTGCATAAAATTCTCAAAAAAAAGATCTTTTTTGTTTCAAACACACATTAGTTGAAAAGTAACAAAATTAATTATTTGAAGAAAAATCCATTTGATTCTGTTAAATGTTGGTTGGAGTTGCACATCAGATTATTTTGTGTAAAGCTGTAAAATTCTATAAAACAATGTAAAAATAAAGAAATGTAAGTATGTGATTAAAAGTATTTGTTATTGATTAGTCTTTTAACTGAATTACTTGAGAATTTTAGCAAATGAAAACATTGGGAGATGTTTACCGATATTAAGAACACAACTGAAAGTATTGCTGATATATATTTTTTTTACATTGTAAGTTTGCGCTTACACATGCTGCATGTGCAGCCTTGCAACTCGTGCTACCCTTCCCTGACACCGGGTGGCATTGGCAAACGTGAACCAATTTTTACAGCATGAAGCATGGGCATACCCCCCCCCCCCTCTGGAAGTAAAACAATACCTAAATCATTATTAAATTTTGTAGCTAGAATTTATTACAATTATTGAAATTAATAATAATAATAATCAAAATAAATTGTGCAGTGGCCTGTACATGACTTTATAGCATAAAATAAGGTTGTGTTTAGGTCATCTTCAATTTTCAAAACTCCGCTCCCTTGTTTTGATCCTGGGTACGCCCTTGGCATGAAGGTCAGCCTCATACCAATGTTTTAGTCAAGAAACTCGTAACAACCTATTAGTAAAACTAAAAGTGGTTAAACATTGAGATAAGGTCCAGAACCTCATTTGTCTCAACACAAAATTAAGCCTTTCTTATTTGTGAGTGTTTTATATCTTTCAAAAATACTTTGCTATGTTTGCATTGTCCAAATCTCCAGTAATTCAGTTGCGGCGATGATGCAATTGTAATCACAAAGCAAGAAACAACAGTCAGTAATACCTGTGGCGTGGGTGGGCGGCGGGCGCGGGGAGGTGAGCTGTAAAACAATCAGTTATGGCGTCTGTGGTGCCGGGGGTCTGATACAAATCTGTTTGGTTACATGATTAGTCAAGTCGCGTAGAGGCAGAGAGAGGCACTTGCACATGTGTGACCGGCACGAGCCTCTGAAAACAACAACAAGTTATTGCGCTCACAGCTCGGTGGCCAGACTAGCAGCCAGTGCACGTCCACGGCACAGACACGGCCTCGTGTTCCAATATTCACCAGCCATTGCCAGATGATGTGCGCAAAAACAATCTGTCAGTCGGCGTGCAATACCGACGTCTTATCATATGTTTCATATATACCTAACCTAATGAGACACATACGTGGACCCTGGGCAAAATCTCATCTATAATCTATGTTCCTAGACTTATAGGTCGGTATGCAGCTGACCACCCATGCTGTAAAAAATGGTTCACGTTGCCAATGTCACCCCTGTTTCAGGGAAGGACGGCAAGAGTTGCAGGGTGTATGTCCATTTGAGGTTTGGGTTTTTATGTTGTAGGTTCACATGCGGCAAGTGCAAGCGCGAACTTGTATGTGTGTCTGCTTGTGAGAATGCATATAATATGAATCCCCAATGAAACATATCTTTGCAACTTAGATTAGATTAGATAATTTGCAAAGATGTATTAACATTTAAGGCTCATATCAAATGCATGCCCACAAACAAACAAGTGTAGGTCATAATTACAAATGCTGAATGTGTACTTACAAATTAAATCCAAATCTCAAATGAACATAGACCCTGCAACTTTTGCCGACCTTCCCTGAAACAGGGGGGACATTGGCAAAGTGAACCATTTTTTACAGAATGAGTGGTCAGCCTCATACTAACCTATAAGTCAACGATAGACTGACTTTGTTAATTAATATTTGGTGAGAATGTTTTTATGAAAAAAATTTGAAATTGAAAGATTCAATCCACCGAAGTTATTGCAAACAAGTATCCAGTTTTGTGATGAAAAAATAGCAGCGATATTTATGTGGAAAGGGATTATTTCATCCCAAATAAAAATTAAATAATATTGTGCGAAAATTCACGCAAATCTTTACAATAAAAGATACTGTGATATTTGCAAGATTGAGAGGTATTTAAACCAAATTAAATGGAATCAAAATGTTTTTGGAAACTTGTTCGATTAAAGGTGTTTCATACATTTTTGCCCAGCTATGACGAGGTATCTATGACAAATATCTATCTCTGTGGTCCTGATAAGCAAACGGGATAGTATTGGACAAAGCAGAATGATTTGTAGACAGGAAGTATTAGACCCCGACTGACAAATTCATTCACTCGCCACAAATAGACAGATTATGACACAGACGAGGCCACTAGCGGACGGATATGTGGCCAGAGTGTCTTAAATCATCTAGAAAATGTGCGATATATTTGTACTGTAATCTGTGCCAGAGTTTCTGTGGCCACTAACGCATCCGCTAGTGGCCTGGTGTGTGCTGGCCAGATATACACATTACAGAGACCACATATCATTGAAATAACCTATTCTAAAGTATCATCATTTCAACCAACGCTTGTTTACTGCTGGGCATAGGACTCACCACTTCTTCTCCACAATGTACAGCTTTATGCCGTCAGTAACCAGCGGATATCTCCACAACCTTAGCCGGGTCATCTGTCCATGCAGTGGAAGGCCTTCCTTCCCCATTGGTTATACCAGTTATGTGTCCTGCCCACTGTCATTTCCGGTTCACAATTCCATGAACTACATTGGCAATGTTTGTTCCTCTCCGGATCTCCTTATTTGTGATTTAATCACAAAAGGAAACACCGAACAGCATAACTCTATCCATCACAAAATGAGCTGTGGCCTGCTTCTTCATGAAGCCCAGTTAGTGATGACGTCTTTGTATTGTACATCATGACCGGTAACACACCCTGCTTGAAGAGTTTTCATCTTCAAACACTGCCCCATTGAAGACGACAATGAGAAACATATATTTTTATTAATTTTAAAACATATAACTTTGTAAATTTTTGGTATTTCATGGGCAAAGTTCACCAGGACAGCCCACAGTATTTTAAAATTTAATTGTGTGATGACTAAGTGGACGGCTTTTTTGAGGAGGGGGAGGCGGGTAAGAGAGAAGTGATTGGTCTTCTCTCAGAACACTTGAGTATATAAGCATTTCATCAGAGCCATGTTTCCCTGTCCTTTTCCATCCTGCAGTGTATTGGTGTACTCTTAAATTTCTAAGCTTATACTATTTATGCGTATGGTTGAGAAGACTGGAAATTGTATGTTGTGAAGCCATTTTGTGAGCTCATCCGTCAAAGTATCGAGGGCCCTCAGTCCTCTGCCCAATCAACAAGAGGAGCACTCCTCTATCATGTGTTCAGAGGTCGACTCTTAGTGGCCGCATTTGCATTGCAAGTCGTTCAGGAGCCCCTAGTTGTGCATTTTTGCAGAGCTCCTGGTACAGCCTGAGCAGAAATGATTTGGGTCATCCAGGTCAAAACCCGCCAATCATGTGTGGGATCAGAGACAATGCTGTTGTTGTGAACATTGCCCTGAAACTCTCTGCTTACCATGCTTTCCCAGCGCTGCGACTGTTCACTGTGAGGCTCCGAGAGTGTTACCAGAAAGGCTTTAATGATTTGAGTTTTGTGAGAGGAAGGTTATTCATTACATCCCTCAGTAATGATTGGCTCTTCCTTGTTTATCCCCACTCCCTGGCTACTTTTAGGTTTCTTCTAGTCCAGGAGCTTATATTAATAATAGCATATATTATGAGCTGCCTTTATCTGGCATATTTTCTAACCATGGAGCCTTGGAAACCTTAAATTATTTGTCTTCATCAAAACAACAACTCAGCATCTTTGTAAAAAAGCCACTCTCCAATCAGACTTGGAAATTACATAAAAGTTAAATCAACAGTAGCCCAAGTATAAAAAAACTAGCACATTCACATATTGTGGAGACTAAAAAGCTTATAAAAGTTTGTGATTCTATTTACGCTCCCTGGAGGCACTGTTGAATCTGTGTATGGTAAATTTAACATCGTCTCTAGTGAGCGTAAATTACAACATGAACTTCCATACATTATTTACTCCCCAGGACATGTAAGCGTAAACCAGTATGCGTTATACTCAGATTACAGGTCTGCGTAGTTAAAAAATACAAAATATTGTAAAAATGATGTCAACCTGTTGGAACAGTCTCAAAAGGTCTATAGAGTGAGCTTAATCTTTAATACAAGTTATATTCTTGTACCTTTATTGTTTGAAAGATCCGTTCAACATGTATGTAGAGAGTCTTTGTCCATCATGTGTTGTGATGCAACATGTGAGCAGTGTGAATACTGGAACCCTAATTTACAGATAGCGAGCAATGGAAGAGCTCCTGCGCCTACTACGCCACTGACCTCAGACACCCCCGGTTATATATACCGTCATCCGCAGCGCACCGTCTCCTTGTGCCACGGCTGCCGTGCGAGGGAAACAAGAAGAGGCAGAGACCGCCCGTGTCATGTAAAGTCACCCCTCAGTCTTCCCACCCGGAGGGCAGCCCTCCCCGACAACAGTGAACTAGCGCATTCGCTAGCGATGATTTGGAACTGTGCACGCCGGTTATCAAAATGCCAAGTTGCTGAGGATATTTGCATTCTCAATTATGACTGGGGAAATATATCAGTAACTCAGATTCATAGAGGAAAAATATAAGTTTTGAGTTGAATTTTTTTAGGTCTATTTCATTAAGACTTCCATCCAATATCTCAACAGTTAGAACGCCCACTAACCTTAAGATTTGAATACAGATTATACTAAAATAATATATACTTTCATTGATGGTTACCTTGTTCAGATATTAAAATTGACAAGGTTTACTCAATCTCATATGAATAAGTTCTTAGAAAAGAGGAAAATCTTCATTGAATAATACTCAATCAAGCCATTATACGTAACTCCTAAAAGACGATGTTACCCTTTCAAAGAATGGAAGTACAAGAGAACAATATTTTGTATTAATGTGTACTGTAAATCCACACTTGTCTAGTGCTAGCGCATATAGCTTGCCAAATTGTAATGATTAAGTAGCAGCTAGACAAGACAAAAAACAAGTCATTCAAGTCATCAACGACTTAAAACTTTGCCAGCTTTCTTCCAAAACTTTTCTATGAAAACAGTTGTTTGAAAAATTAAACACGGTCTTCCACGTGACTGTCTTTTTCTAGTATCCTTATACTTATATTTCAGTTCATGTCTCCTGAATACACAGGATATTCTATAGTTGGTTCACAAAATTTATATGGAGCCATTTTCTGGCCTCCAACATCAAAATATTGAGGACCCTTCATCTAATCGATAAGAGAAGCACTTCACCTTTGTTTCCTCTGCTCCAATTCTAGTCTTAAAAAAAAACACATTAGATTTTTTCACAATAGCAATACTATGAAACTGAGTCACCGCAACGCCTCCCACTATCTCGCTTCAGAGTGGGAATGTATTGACACCATAATGCACAGTCAGGTACGGCCAAAGTGGGTGAATATTCAGGCAGATTAAACTTGTGGGTGACATCAACATTGACGGAACGGATCTCGGGGACAGTGGTGCTTACCTAAGCCTCGGGCGGCCACGTCTGTAGCCACCAGGATGCCCACCGGAGACTGCCGGAACTGGTGCAGCACGTAGTCCCTGTCCTGCTGGTTCTTGTCCCCGTGGATGCTGAGGGCCTTCCAGCCCGCACGGCAAATGGCTTTCGTAATGGTGTCCACCTGAAAGCAAACGTCAGCTTTAAAATCATTTGCAAACATGACATTCATGATTAGGGGGGCCCTTGAGGTGTGATACACACAAAAAAAGCGCGCATTTATCATGTAGAAACAAAAAACAAATAAATCATCGTCATCCATGTATATATATGACAATCTGTAAGGAAAAGTGAAGTTACAAATCTATGGTGATTTCTTGAAGACTAGAACTGGAATAGAAAAAGCAGAGGCCGGGTCAGAATGACCTGAAATCAAAGTATAGGTCTACATTTATTGTCATTTAGGACTCATATTTAATGCAGGCCCACAAACAGTTACAATGGTGCATGTGTACTTAAAAAAAAACCAACAAACCAAATATCTCATGAACATAGCCCTTGTAACTCCTGCTATCTTTCTCTGAAACAACGGTGGAATTCGCAAAAGTGAAAGAATTGGGGTCAGCCTCATACCAACCTAATAGACACAAAATAGGCATACTAACAAAATGGCAGCATCACATAGCAATTTTTAAAACAACAGATGTTCATATTCATAATCCAACCGCCAACCACTGCAATTGAAGTGGGGGTTTTCCAGCTTCCAAGAAGACCAACTTTCATTTCTTGTGATGGCTGAATAAACGTTGCTGGTATTTTATTTTAGGTCTGAAATAAAAACTGAATTAGTGAATCATTTCTGACACCCTCGGGGGGGATCGAACCCGAGCCCTCTGCATAAAAAACATTGAAATAAACAAGTAACAAAAATAAGTAGCCGAAACATAAAATTGTTAGTGTTACCCTTTTTTTGGTTTCAGCAAAAATGATGGTCTTGGTCTCCTCCTCCGACGCTATCTCGGTGAGCAGGTTGAGCAGCTTTGCCTCCTTCTGGTAGGCCTCGCACACGTCCACAATCTGCAGGATGTTGTGGTTGGCGGCCAGGGACAGGGAGCCAATGTTCACCTGGATGTAATCGTTCAGGAACTCCTCGGCCAAGTTGCGCACTTCCTTTGGCCACGTTGCCGACCACATCAGAACCTGGAAGTATTAGAGATTCATATTACTGTCTAGTGTGCTTCCAATTTTCAGCTTTTCAACTCATTCTTTAATGTAAAATAGCTTAGAAGATGTAAAACACATCTCCTACCAGATTTTTTAGATCAAAAGGTATGTGTTTGTTTGTGGGCATACATCTGAGAGCTTTGAATGAATATATCGTTGCAACTTAGATTTTAGATTATAGATAGATTAAAAGGCAGTGAAATAAAGCGTAAATTTTGTCGTAATTTTCATTTATAGTTTGTATGTCAATTTATTAATGTTTACGATGCATGAGTCACAAGAGTGCCCCAGAGGACGCGGCAGGGGGGGGGGGCTAGTCAGCATTTGCTGAAATGCTGACCGTTTGATCCGCCACTGCCCAAGTGCGGCCCGCACTAAATCCCACGTAAAATATTTGGCCCTTTACAACAAAAGGTTGCCGACCCGTGCACTACGGCATTGAGACCCGACATAGTTCTATACTCAAATGAACTAAAGCAAGTACTGTTGGTTGAATTAACGGTGCCCTGGAAGATGGCCATGCCTACAAGATAAGGTATAAGGTATGTGGACCTACAATATAAAAACCCAATCTCAAATGAGCATAAGCCCTGCAACTTTTGCCGACCCTCCCTGAAACAAGGGTGACTTTGGCAAAGTGAACCATTTTTTACAGTATGGGTGGTCAGCCTCATAAAAAAGATATATAATATCACAAGATTGTATGCAGTGGAGGTGGGAGCGAGAGACTGCCAGCCAAATCGGTACATACTTTTCTTAAGAATCTAGTACTCAATAGATCCCAAATAAATGGATTTCAGAAAGACTGCCAAAGGCGGCCATCTCGGGATCATATCACATTTGGTTACAAAGATCCGAGAGCCAGGACACCTCTAGGTAGGCAATGTAATAAATTGGATTTACATATTAGGAGGAAGGTTGAGTTGGGAGGAATTGGGAACGTTGTTATGACAAAAGGATCCTTAACCAACCAGAGACAGGTCATGAGTCCTGTGACTCCCATCTAATCCTGACTCTGTGTAGCGGGCCTGAGTTTGGGTCTTGAATTTATTTTAAGAAGTAAAGACCTGACTCGGTGAGACCGTGCAATGCTTAGCTATTTCACAAGTCGTACAGACCTGTCTGTCGGGCCTGATCTGCTCAATGATCTTCCTGATCTGGGGCTCGAACCCCATGTCCAGCATGCGGTCCGCTTCATCCAGCACAAGGTAGGTGCATCGCTTGAGGTTGGTGCTGTCCTTGGAGAGGAAGTCAATGAGGCGGCCTGGCGTAGCGATGACGATCTCCACCCCGCGCTCAAGGTCGCGCCCCTGCGGACCCTTGGGGGCGCCGCCGAAGATGCACGTGTTGCGCACCTGCATGGACTGCCCAAAGTCGTTGGCCACCTAAACGGGATGTGAAAAGGATCATTTCATTAGTTAAAAAAACTGTGAACATTATGAAGGTAGTCACAATTTTTAAGTGATTAAAATTTAATAAACGGTTTACAATTTAAATTTTCAATGGCGAACATTTGAGATCCACACAAGTTGCGGAGAAAAATTGACACTTTCAAAATGTGGTGCAAGAGGCGCATGCTCCGAATCCCTTGGACGGCTAGACTTACCAACGAGTGCATTCATCAGCAGCTACGTTTGGACTGTTGACTTTGGCCAATATATGCACATGTTGTATTCTTCAGCACTTCGGATCGGTGGCTTGGAGGGGAAGAGAGGAAGATGAAGATGCCCCATCAAGTGAAGACAGCAGCAGGCACCTCGGTAGTTGGAGGAGCTATGAACAGTGCAGTCAAAAGAGAGCTGGAGAAGAGTGGTTGCTTCCACATGGGTCACAATCTTCAGCAATGAGGAACCAGATTGAGAAGAAGAGATCCACACTTCACGCCGATACACAAGCAGACATGAGTAGGTTTTAATTTTCCTCATTGTCTTGAGTGAAGAAAATTTTGTATATTAAGTGAAGGAAATTCACAATTGTTTACCTTACAAGGGAATCTTCATTAATGATTAATCACCACTTCTACAGTTTCCCATACATAAACTTCAATCTAGTAAAGTTAAGTAAAAATCCGATTGATATTATTGAGCAATAATTATTACCTGTTGTATTTGCTGCGCCAGCTCTCTAGTGGGAGCCAACACTAGAGCTATGGGGCCGTCATGGCGCAGCAACCTCGGCTGGTTCATGATGTGGACGATAGCAGGCAGGATGTAAGCCAGGGTCTTCCCCGAGCCCGTCTGCGCAATCCCAACCATATCCCGACCCGACAAAGCAATCGGCCAGCCCTGAGCCTGGATAGGAGTCGGCGTGGGGAAACCTTGCTTAACAATCTCGCGCATAGCATAATCCGGAAACCCGCCTTCTTCAAAATACATGTTGGGAGTCGGGACATTGTTCCCCTTGACTGTGATGGCGTGATGACTCCGATAGACTTCCACGTCCTGCATGGAGCGCATTTGAACATTCGGATGCGGAACGTAAAAATCTTTCCGGAACGGTTGCAGCGTGACGTCATCCCAGCGGACTTTCCTCAAGCTAGCGCCAGGTTGCTGCTGCTTGGATTTGAATCCCCCGCCCTGGTTTCCCCAGCTGCCGCCCCCGCCCCCGGGGCGTCCGCCGTCTCTGGAGTAGCCTCCGCGCCCTTCATCTCGCCCCCCTCCCGATCTCCCGCCCCTACCCCCGCCAGACCCGCGAGAACCGCCCCTGCCGCCGCTTCGATGTCCTCCTTCTCCATCGCGTCTGTCACGAAACCTATACACAAAATAAAAAAATTAAAAATGGAACACTGCAACCCTACAAGTAGATAAGAAAAAAAACGAAATAACACATACATATTTACTTCACCGGCGAGTCCTTTAAAAATTCAATTATTGAATAACTAACAACGTATCCCAAATAAATATCAAGAATACGACGAAGCGGATGAAATAATAAAATGGCTGTCAAATTTTTCAACAACGTCAAGCAGTGGTACCAACTCTAAAAACCAGGACAAGATAATAAACGAATCTACCTAAGGACCACCTAAGGACTAGAAATTATTTTAACGAAAACAGACATCTGTTTCAACATAGGTACTTACGGAAATGGTCATTAGTAAGAAAGAGAACAAAGAATTTCACAGTTGCATTTCCATTGTGTAGGTACCTACTTCAACAAACTCGATCGAACTAAAAAAAAATCTTGAATGTTGGTACGACTGCGATGCTGCTGCTCTGGCTAGACCGGAAATAGCTAGAATTGACAGATAATACGCGTTGTAAATATTGTGATTGACGAATTTTGCTAATTGTGATGCTAAAATTGACGAATTTTTAAGGAGCCAGACATTATTTGAAGACATTATGACATGTGCTATAATTGGATGTCGAAACACAAAACGGAGAAAGCAAGAAAACTTAGGGTTTCACAGGTATGACCGTGATTTATAACTATTATGTTGAATCGTTAATTTCACTCTTTGGTGTCAGTATTTCATATTTTCAAGGTGTATATTCATATTTTAACCTTATCACTCATCTCATTATAACTATTGTGGTTATTTAATTCGTAATTTTGGTAATTGTTGCCGCCGGGATCAATGGCCTTACGTGACAGTGGCGTAGTGCAGACAAATGGATCCGTCGCGTTTTTTGTTGTAAAACTAAAAAAAAATTGAACTAAAATTAATTTTGTACATACTCTAAAAATACTTTACCTAATGTTTTTGTTAACATTTTTCTGGTGATTATCCATTTTATCAAGGGTATCTTGCATTTGTTTTGTTTATTTTTTGTACTTTTCTATTCCTATTCATAACATACATTTTCATTAAATCTTGTTCGAAATAAGGTCAATAGAAGTGACTTTAAATCACCTACTCATTGTTTTCTAGCTAAAATACAGTTGTGTCAAAAATACAGGAAGCTTATAGGAGTTCGAATACAGGAATATGTGTGACCACTCAGAAAAAACAATCAATCATTTGTTTCAGAGTCATATTGATCTTTATGTTAATAACATTTTAAAGAAAAAATAAAAAATACTATTGCAATATTAATGATTCATACAAAATATATATATATATATATTTTGACTAATGATGGCATTTTACAAACATACAAAGTTTTCAAGTGTTAGTGAGGATGTACTAGAAATAAATCATTTACAAACAATAATAATCTTAAATCTTAGTCCGGTCGATAGCTCAGTTGGTAGAGTGCTTGCATTCTACCCCGTGAGCTCGGGTTCTAATCCCACCGAGAAGGGTGTCAGAAATGATTTCCTATTTCGGTGTTTATTTCAAACCCCATAATAAAAATACCGGCAAGGTTTACTCAGCCTTCACAAGAAATGAGTACCAGCCCCCTCGGGAGCTGGGAAACCCCCACTTTAACTGAAGTGGTTGGCGTAAGGCCGGCTCCCTTACCTGTAAAAATAAATAGGTTCAACTCGCCACATGCGACCCCTTCGGGGATAACGCGGCAAGAAGTTACACTATATGTGTAGCTTAGTTGCGTTTGCGTTATAGATATTTTGAAAGATTATCGCACATCAGGTATTATTGTTAACTTCAATCAGTTTAATACAACGTTTTGGGAAACAAATGTATTTCTCGCACATATTTTTCCATAATAAATAAAAAATATTTATAAAAAATGTCACAACGAAATAGGTGTCTTATTTCGTATGACTACACCACTGCAACATTTGACAGCAGAGGAACGCAAGTCCTAACAAGTATGTATCAATTCTATACATAAGTTTCCACTCCCCTCTGAAGCAAAAGGAATGTGCGATATTAATAATAAAGTATAAGAATATATGGCATATAAATTAAAATAAATTGTTTTATTTTTTAATATCTGTGGACCAAAAACTATTTTATCCGTTTTCAACTTTAACCAAGTGAAATCACGAAAAAATTATGTGTTCATGTCTAGCCAGTAGCTGCCTTAGTTCTTGTTTATCGTATACGCCATTGAGAAAATTTTACATGAGCAATGTTTGCATGTGTACTGGACCAATGTGTCTTATGAAAACAAGAAATTTATTTAAATAATATTTTAAACAACTCTCACATTATCGAGTTTTACGGTTTTTCTTAGTTCAGATTGTGTAGAATTTGATTCATAAGACAACTGCATGAAAAAGTCATATTTGACAAGATTGGCGTTTACGATAAATAAGAACTGGGGGAGCGAGTAGCCAGCCTGAGCCAGCCGTCTGCGCTGACGTTGTTTGCACGCGTTATAAATCATTATAAATAAATGAAATAAATGTTTTGATGTTACTTTAGCGCTACTTTAGCCGGTAGCGCTGTTATTTATTTATTTTTTAAATAAAAGGCATTATAAAACATGTCATGTATAGTTATTGGCTGTCGAAACACAAAATGGAGAAAGACAGAAAATGTAGGATTTCACAGGTGAGAACATGATATTTACGTATTATTTTGAAGCTGGAACTTAACTGTTGGTGCCTGTATATTTCATCATTTTTAGGTGTCTATTAATATTTCAACAAAATCGCTCATTTAGTTATAAGTATTGCGGTTATTTGCGTGATTTTGATGAGGTTCGCTCAACACTATTGACATTATTGTTTACTGCTGTCAGCAGGGTCAAAGAACCCATAAGAGCAAATACCTCTAATTTTGCGGACAGGAGCTTTGGGGTAGCTGGGCTGGTTGCCTGGAACAAGCTGCCTGTCGAACTTCGCTCTGACCAGCCCACCATCGCCTTCAGAAGAGGACTTAAGAAAATGCTGTATTCGAAGAGCCACGGCGCCCTTGAGATGGTCTGTGATCATTAAACGGCGCCACCGGAAATAAATCATCCATCATCATCATTGTGTCGTCTCACCCGGCTGGGTTGCTATGGAGAAGGCATATAAATATTTTATTTTTGGTTGCTAAGCAAGTGACGACTGACATTTGTTTGCCGAGAAAAAAGTTCCAAACTCAAAAATGTTCCGACCTACATTCAGTCTCATTCATAAAATACAAGTTTGTACTGCATTCTCTTAAATAGACTCCAAACATTTTTGAATTTCAAACCTTTTGCTCAGTTAGCGAACGCAGATCTGTATGGCTCTGTCGTCCTTAGCAACCAACAACAAAATATTTGTATACCTTTTCACTAGCGATCAAGGGCGTACCCAGGATCAAAACTAGAGGGGCAAGCCATAGTTGTAAGATGGTTATTTCAATAATTGTAATAAAATTGATCAGGGGTGCCGCGAGGCGCCCCTGAAGTCTCTACTAAAAATCATAATTTTACATTTTTTTTTTTTTTTAAATTGTGAAGAGGATTGCAATTCACCAACCTATTTTGCCTGGCCAGATGTCTTCATGCGAAAGCAGAAGCTTGTGTGCATACATAAATACAAACATTTCATGGAATGGAAAATAACCCACGTGGCCGGACCGCGTTCTAGGCACGGAACGTGTAAACGAATAAATGTACTTGTGAATTTTAAATACGAGTTGTATTATTTTCTTACCTGATTTCTTCTTCAGCCGTACAAATATGAAATATACCTACCACAGATCGATATTATATGACTAGGGTGCCGTGAGAAAACTCAAAATTTCAAAGGGTGCCGTGACTTGAAAAAGTTTGGGAACCTCTGAATTAAGGGATACTTCCTTCCTGGGTATGCCCATGCTAGCAACCCAACCGTGTGACGACTGAATTTTGTCTATGCCAATTTATGTTGTGGATCTCATTGGCATTAAATGTAGTATTTTTTTTTTAAATAAGTGTTGCCTGAAATTATATTCTTCTTCTTCTTCTTCTTCTGTATGGCGATTCCCGCGGAGAGCAGGGGCGCCAGTGTCAAGTATACTAGGAGTGGGGATTTTGAATGATGGGGAAAGGTTACAATTCAATGGTCATGATTTACACTTGATTTTAAACAATAATAAAAAACAATAAGAATAAAACAAAAAAAACACATGTAAAACATAATTTTAAGGGAATCAAAGAAAATTAACTAAGTAGTCTTTTTGGGTAAAGTAAATTTTAATTTTATGTTGTGGGAATTTTAGAAACAGAAGGTTAATGGATTTCAAATTCAGAGATAAAAGATAGGAAACATTAACAGGATATTGAATGGAGACGTCAGTTCTTAGAAAAAGAAAATACAATTGATATAAATGGTGAGAGCAGTTAAAGAAAATGTGGTCTAAATCGCCTATTTCGGTTTTACAGTCGCGGAAAGGAGAATCAACAACATTAATTTTAAAAAGGTGAGCTGGAGAGCAACAATGGCCAATTCTTATGCGACATAGGGTAGAAATTTGTTGTTTATTAACAGAATAATTGCAAAACCATGGGGAATTAGGAAGAGATGGCTGGATGCCAGCGTACCACTTTCCTTTTGTTGAACATGTGGACGACCATACCTCACTCCATTCATTTCGAAGAGAGTGCTTAAATGATGGGATAAGGTCCATAGGGGAGAGAAACGGAAGGCCAAGGATACCAGTTAGGATAGCTTCTTTAGCAAAGCCATCTACCACTTCGTTTTCCACAATTCCACTGTGGCTGGGAATCCAAACCAGATCCACGTTCTTTCCCGAATGCGAGAGACTGCAAAGGAGGGATCTAATTTTGAGAATACTTGAAATTGGAGGGCGTTTAAAAGGGAAGGATAGAATATTCTGCAGGACGCTTAGGGAGTCTGAGAATATAACAAAATTTTGAGAAATAGTTGTGTGATTGATGAATTTGAGAGATTCCAGGATGGCATATGCCTCTGCAGAGAAAATCGTTGCCGTTGCAGGTAATTTAAATTTATAGACAATTGATTGACTTGGAAAGTAAAAAGCTGCACCAACGGCAAATGAATTTGGTGTTTTGGAACCATCCGTAAAGAGGGATGTCCAACCTTTCCATTTGTTTTCGATTAAATTCTGAAAATTTTGCTCCTGCGGTGGGTGATCCGTTTTTACAAGACCTGTGTTTGTATTTACTGAGGGGAGAAAAGTGATGTGTTCAAAAGGGCATAAAAATAAAGGTAGAAATTATATTCAAATCAGTGATATTTGAATGCTCACATTGTTTTCTAGCTTTCCAAAAGACGAAGCGATGAGGAAGAAGTGGGTTGAAGCAGTTAGGGGAAAAATTCGCCCGAATGCCAACTTCCTGTCCAGGATATGCTCCGCTCACTTTGAGAAGAAGGACTTGATGATTCTTGGCAAGCGCATGAACGTCAATACCTATGGAGTGCCATCTATCTTTCCTTCAATAGAACCATTCACTGAGGTATAGTGGCATGCATTTATTTTTCTGTGTATTTTTTTTTTTTTCATTTTTCTGTGTCTTTATATTCTTCAAATATTTTCTGTGTATTTATATTTTTCATTCCATGACTTATAGGTTGGTATGAGGCTGACCACGCATACTGTAAAAAATGGTTCACTTTGCCAATGTCACCCCTGTGTCAGGGAAGGTCGGCAAAAGTTGTAGGGCTTATGTTCATTTACGCAGCTACACATATAGTGTAACTTCTTGCCTACGTTATTCCCGAAGGGGTCGCATGTGGTGATTCGGGTGCTATTTATTTTTACAGGTAAGGGGGCCGGCCTCCAACCACATTGCTAAGTCCAGACCTTGTGGTATTTTATTACAAAATTTTCGTTTCTGCGTTTTTACATTTATGGAAGACAGCGCCAGTAGTGGTCAGATTCGGAACTAACCTACAGGCAACCGGTCAATTAACGTCATATTTTTTCCACATTTTTTTTTTTTTTTAAGAAATCCTGTGCGGGAGACTCCCTAGATTCTAGAGACTCTAGGGGTCTATGACACTTGTTGTAATGCTGCAGAGGTGTACGAGCTTGGTTGTCGCTACAAAGCGCCAATGCTCAAGCAAGACTCAGTTGCTGTAAGGCTGGATGGACCTTTCAGTGACCGGTCTTTGGTAAAGGCTTTAGTGATTTTTTTTTCAACCCAGCGAAGAGCATATTTGGAAATATAAATTGTATATTTTTGTGCTCCGCTGGGATCCGAATCCACAACCTTCCATTTATGAGTCCGAAGTGTTGCCACTGGAACACGGACCGGTCCAAGATGCCAACGACACGCGGTGTACCTGAGCGGTATCCCATTCTAGTAGCATCCGCGCCCAATGTTGCTTAACTTCGGTGATCTATGGGAACCGGTGCTTTCAACATGGTATCGTCGTTGACAATTATTATATTTTAAATGCACTGTTTTAATTTGATATCATTCTTTACAGGGTAAAATATCGTCAGAAACAGATCCGTTGGCTGAAGACATACAAAGAGCACCCGATTCTATGCCAACAAATAATACCACTACTGCAAGTTCTGTCAGCAAGGTATAATTCCTTAACAGGATAATTTCTTTGAAGTCTGTGTCGCTTTTTTCTTCTAATTCAAATTTAATTATTACACAGTGAGGAAAGGTAGCCCTGATTAAGGAAGCAATAAAGAAAAATAATGTTAAAATGCTCTAAAAGACATCACAGAAAACTTGCTCTCCAAAAAACCTTCGTTAAAACTTTAGCTCCAATTAATTGTAGGTTTCTGTGATGGAGCTGTCTGTGTACCATGTATTGTATGTAACCGAAATGTCATTAACCTCAAAGTCGTGTGTAGGTACTTTTTAAATTGGTTTTATTTACTGTTTGAGGTCTTTGTCGCTTTTTCTTTCTAATCTTAATTTTATCTTTGCAGGCTAAGCTGGCCCCTTCAATGGTAGATGAATTAAAAGCAAAACTATTACTGCTACAATTAACTCTAAAGAAAAAAAATGACACCATTTTAGGCCTCCGCAAACAGGTAATAGGCCTCCAACAAAATAAACGGCGGATGCAAAAACGTATTACCAGTTTAACCTCTATTTTACGAGAATTGGCAAGTAAGCGGTTTGGGAAAGCGAGTCAAGATGGTAAACATGACAGTAATCTGGAGGATGATCACGACTAAGATTATTTTAAATAAAATAATGACGGTTTGATACCAGTGTGTTGAACCAGGGTCAAAGTTATCGTCGATAGGACACAATGGGACTCAATGAACTTGCGCATGTCACAAAAATGCTAATTTGAGTGCTAACGCCTTATCCGCAAGACATAGCCCCACCCCACATCAGACGCAAGGTGGCTTCGAGAGTCGAGAGGCAGAAGGCTCTAACGTGCACACAGCACTGCATTTACGGAAGTGGCATTTCATCACAGCAGCACCTGAAGTCGAGACATAGCTTCCTTAGTTCCGTGCAGCCCTTGTCTACGGATCCAGTGGCGGAGAGATTTCGAATATGGAAAGAGGAATGCCCTGAGAGCTTTGTGCAGCCTGCAGAGAGCCTACCTCCAGGAAAGAACCTCGAGTGACCCGTGTGGAAATCTATGAACAGATTGAGGACCAATGTTGGAAGAGCCCGGGCCAACATGTTGACCTGGGAATTTCTGGGACGGGAGGACTCTACACTATGTGAGTGTGGAGCTCAGCAAACTATGGAGCACCTGGTTGTCCCTCCTGACCGACAAGCTGCTCCATGGATGATCTCTTTGCGGGAAACCAAAGAGCTGTAGACATCGCTCGTAACTGGGCCAATACGGTGTGAAGCTGACACGAAGAAGAAGATCCGCAAGATCATACCATACATGATTTTTTTAAAGAATCTTCAGTGATACAAGATTTGTGACACATTTTTTAAATGGAAATGTACATATACATTACAATTGATAACACTCTACTGTGATATAAAATTACTGTTAGGATAAGTAGGTAAATGAATGACTTGATAAATTTAAATTAAATTAAATTGCTTCATAGTTGATGTTATTAAAAAAAAAAATAACACTACATAAAAATAAAATAACATGTTGTACACCAACCCATTCTTTTTATTTATGAATAACTTTTGTCTCAAAAAAGACTCCCAACACTTACAAAATATTTTTGCACAAAGATAAATAAATTGCACAATTTTGTGTATTCACATACCTATCCAAGCTTCACAGATCTGAAAAATAAACAATTTACAAAAAAAAAAATTAATGCCGTATAATTGAAAGACTGATGTCTATCGTATCTATAATCTATTTTCAAAGATATATTGACATTTAAGGCTCATTTAATACACGCCTACAAGCAGGCACATTTAGGAAGTTGGCGCATACACATTCTGTATGTGTGCAAACAAAATAAACCAAACCTCACATGATCATAAACTTGGCAACTACTGATGATGATGATGATTTAAAGAGCGCTGTCACTGCAAGGGCGCTTTCAGACTTGACGCTGCCTTTCCCTGAAGCCGGGGAAATGTAATCTGCAAAGAAAGGTGGTACTTCTTATTTTTCACTTTTAACATGCTTTCAATCATGTTTGTATTGTAAAAGTGTGTATTTATAAAAAAAAAGGCTATAAATAATAGCAACAATATTTTTTATAGAATATTACAAAAAAACGGTCTATTATTTTGTATGGCTACATTACTATTTGACAGGACTGGCTGACAGTTGTGTCCTACACCATGCTTCTGTATCCTAACTTTTGGTTCAGTTATTTTATAATACTTGCATGCCAATGAAAAAAACCTTGACAAAATCGTGACATTTTTACTGTGAAAGTTAAAAAATGTTTTCAGAATTACCTTATTAAAAACAAACTTGCATTAAATTATCTTTCAACACAATGAAATATCTGAAAGAATTGTTTTCTATTCACCTAAATAAATACATGATAAATTTATTTTTATCCAGGGCACTTTTTTTGTTGCAGGGTTTTTGCATCAAATAGGCAGCCAAGCAACAGGATATTATTGATTTAATAAATCACATCTGACCTAAATAAAAAAAATACCAAAAACATCATTATTGAATTAACATTAACAAAATGATTGATACTCAGATATAAAAAAAACAACATCTAAGAAGTATTCAAAGGTACTAGTGTACTACCCACAGATCAAAAAAAGAAGGTACTACCTATATCTTTGATAAAACAAAAAGGGCTGTTTTTGTCTAAGTTTTACTTTTAGTATATTTATTGGTATGTAAATTCATATTTTAACTTTATTAATCTTTGCACAAATAAGAACCTACTCACCTATTTGCAAATAAAATGACTTAAATTTTGATACCTTAAAGGTTAAACTGAATAACTGACACATTAATCTAACATAGGTTTCTCAGATGAAAGCACCCTTTTTCCTATTTTCTACGAGAGAAAACTCTAAAAAAGTGTGAAAATCCTGTGGTTTAGAAGTTTGTGTCATGAGCACTTCCTTATAATTAGTTCATTTACTATATGAAGTTACACCAAATAAAATGTTTTATCCCCGATTTCTCAAATCAGTGAATCAGCACTTATTCCAATTTAATCCCTTGCATATTACATACGTAACATCTTGCTTTAAAAACAATTATTCAGGGAAATAGAATCTGTGAAAGGGACTTGCTTGAAAAACAATTATTTGCAGAAATAGAATCTGTGAGAAGGAATTTGCGTGAAAATGAATACCGATATGGAAGTGTATGAAAAGAGAGTGCCCCACAAGAGCATGCCCGACTGGCATCTGAGTCTGACCAAATTACAAAATTCAGCGCGCCAGCAGAGGTATGAAGCGTTCGACCTGAGGAACCTGTCTTGCCAACTGAGGAATGAGACTGCCGTCTTGACAAAATGGGACACACAACAAAACAATGAACGATTGAGAGACAGGTGGGTGCTTTAATTACTTAACTCACTTTGTACAGCTTCTCCAAAATTCTTCAAAACGCAAATGCAAATAAACTGCACATATAGATCAAATAATACTAAAAAAAATGAAGCATAAAAATAGTCTATATATGATGCATTGGGGGAATAGGTAAAAGAACAAAATCAACTTATTTATGAGATATTTTTTTTAAATAAACCTAGACACAATCGATGCTATTCTTTGAAATTTTAGTCGTCCGTTGAGCCCACACTTTGATAAACTAATGATGCCTGGGCTGGAAGTCTCACCACCACAGTCATTCTTACCTACCGAATTTTGGTAATATTTGTATGAAGACTAATCCGCTTTTCACTTGCGGCCATCTTGGATTGACAAGTCTTCATACAAATGCATCATTAGTGTGGGCTCAACGAATAGCTAAAATGCAGAATAGCACCGAATACTGTTACTGTATTCTGCCGCCGTTCCATTAGGGGTGGCCGTTACCTCTGCAGATGCGCCTCTGAATGAACCGAATGAACTTAGAATATTTGAAACTTGCTGAATATTTGAGATGTCACTTGGCCGGACTAAATACAGTATAGGATGTCGTAATTTTAATACAATTTCATATGGGTACTTTAAAAGACACTAAACTGCACCGTACTAGGTAGATTTTCTTATTTTTGGATATCCCAATGCACCCTACATATATTAGGATGATTTATTTGATAAGAAATGTTACTGTAAATTATACCCCAAGAACCCTCTTCGAGCTTGGTTGTCGGTACAAATGTCAATTCCCAAGCAACACCCAGTTGCTGTAAGCTTGAATAGATCTTTGATGACCAGTCATCTATAACGGCAAATGTTTTTTTCTGCGAATAGCAAATTTTGAAAATAAAATGTCAATTGGCATATTGTTTTCCTAATGTTCTTATATTTTTTGTTTAGAATATTCAATGTGAACTTATGGAGAAATGACTTGATTGAGACTTTGGATCGAGTCAACAATGAGATTTTTTTGTTGAAACAAGAAAAAATCAACACTGAGAAATGCATGGATGCGTTACATGTTCCACTGTCAGTGATAAACGAATGTTTCACCAACCGAGACACACGGAGAATGACGGAAGTTACACAAGACTACCTCAATGCGGAACTAAAAAAGGTTGACAACACATTATTTTGAAATTGATTGAATAATTCTAGATTCAGTAACACTAAAAAAATTATGTTTTTACCTCAAATGTAGAAGTTTACATTAAAACTCAAAGACAGTCTCATCAAAAAGTAAAACATACTCTAGTTCTTCTCACAAATGTTGAGAGAGTATTGGTCATGACTCATGATTGGACCAATGTCCAGGTTTTGGAGGTATAGGGGAAAGTGGGGCGACTTCATACGCAACACAACTAAGCTACACATTGCGAAGACTATGCTACGCTACACTGACGAGTAACTTCTTGCGTATTATCCCCGAAGGGTTTGGCATGTGGCGAGTGGAACCTATGCATTTTAACAGGTAAGGGGGCCGGCCTTATACGAACCACTTCAATTAAAGTGGGAGTTTCCCAGCTCCCAAGGGGGCTGGTACTCATTTCTTGTGAAGGCTGAGTAAACCTTGCCGGTATTTTATTTTAGGATTTGAAATAAACACCAAAACTGGAAATCATTACTGACACCCTCAGCGGGATTCAAACCCAAGCTCACGGCATGGAATGCAAGCACTCTACCAACTGGGCACCTTCGGAAGTTTTGGAATTCTAGGAAACTTGTTATAACTTAATCATGTTAAGTAAATTGTACAAAATTATTTCGATGGTATTTACAAAGCCGAACAATTTTTCTATGCAGTAAATACAAATTTTATATCATAGGTCTATTAAGAAGAAGTTTGGGAAGTAGACAGTAAAAACTGTGCAAAACTTCACTTTCCCATAGGTATTGATAGCTTCTTCCCATATGGAAGACTAAGGAATTGACTGTACCTAATCTAATCTAATCTAATCTAAGCTGCAAAGATATATATCATTTAAGATTTATATTAAATGCATTCCCACAAGCAGATATGTATAATTTCGCGCTAACACATGCCGCATGTGGACCTACAATATAAAAACCCAATCTCAAATGAACATAAGCCTTGCAACTCTTGCCGTCCTTCCCTGAAACAGGGGTGACATTGGCAAAGTGAACCAATTTTTATATTATGGGTGGTCAGCCGCATAACAACCTATAAGTCAAGGAACATACATTACAAATTACATTTTTTTAAATCAATAAATAACAATATATACATGGACATAAAAAACTAAATCATAAAAACCAATTTCACTTTAACAAACCCTAGCCGCCAACATCACAGATCAACCGCCATTTCTTTCTATCCTTGCATACTTCTTTCATTTCCTCCAGAGTCATAACCTTCTTCATACAAGCTCTTCTTTTATTATGACTCTGGATATTCCATTCATTCGCTAACAACAACTAACAACTAAGCTACACATATAGTGCAACTTCTTGCCGCGTTATCCCCGAAGGGGTCGCATGTGGCGAGTTGAACCTATTTATTTTTACAGGTAAGGGGGCCGGCCTTACGCCAACCACTTCAGTTGAAGTGGGGGTTTCCCAGCTCCCGAGAGAGCTGGTACTCATTTCTTGTGAAGGCTGAGTAAACCTTGCCGGTATTATTATTTTGGGGTTTGAAATAAACACCGAAACGGGAAATCATTTCTGACACCCTCGCGCTCGGTGGGATTCGAACCCGAGCTCACGGCATGGAATGCAAGCACTCTACCAACTGAGCTATAACCTATGTTCGCAATTTCGGATATTTGGTCCATCCATACCTTTCTCGGTCTTCCTCTACCACGACATCCATCTATTCTACCAACATATACTTTCTTCGTCAGTCTTTCCTCATTCATTCTCTCCATATGCCCAAACCATCTTAACAAACTTCTTTTAATCTTCACTTTCACACTTTCTTTTGCACCACATTCTTTTCTTACAAAATCATTCCTCACCCTGTCACTCCGTTTTTTCCCAATCATACTTCTTAGAAAGTCCATTTCAACAGTATGGACTTTACTAATTTCACTTTCATTCACCGTCCAGGCCTCGCATCCATACATCAAGGTGGGTAAAAGTATGCCACTGCATACCGCCAATCGAGCATTTTTAGATATGTTTTGATTTTTGGCGATACAAGCTGTGGCACCCAGCAGTGACGGTTTTAGCACTACCAGCGCCCTGTTCGAAATTTTTTACAATATGGAAATAGCCATATAAATTCTTAAGTGAATAAAAAATATTTGAATGATTTATTTGGTGAGCGCCGTTTTGTGTGAATCACACCTCATGAGCCCTCTGCGAGGTTGGTCTTCTCTGGAAAAAGCGCCAATTACACAAGAAAGACCCTTGACTTATATTTGGTATGAAGCTGACCTCTGTAATGTACTGTATTGTATCCTGACGCCGTTCCACTAGGGGTGGCCGGTACCTCCGCAGATGCGCCTCCACTTTTTTCTGTCCTAACAAACCACTTTCATTTCCTCAATATTCGTCACCTTTTTCATACATACTCTTCTCTTATTCTTACTCTGCAGATTCCATTCTTTCGCAATCTCACCTATTTGGTCTAACAATTCTTTCCTCAGCCTTCCCCTTCCGCGCTTTTCTCTGACATTTCCTTTGTACACTTTCTTCGTTAGTTGTTCATCATCCATTCTTTCAAGATGTCCGAACCATCTCATCGTACTTTTTTGTACTTTCATTCTCATATTCTCTTTTATACCACACTCGTTCATCACCCAATCATTACGTACTCTATCACTCAGTGTCTTTCCAGCCATTGCTCTCAGGTAAGCCATTTCAACCGTACATAATTTACTCAGCTCACATTCATTAAGCCTCACTTCCATCAACCAATATGCCATTGTGGACCGCCGATCTCATATTTTTCGTAAGTTTTCTATTTTTTGCAATTCTTCCAATCGTTCCCATTACACTTCTTCCTCTACTAGCGCGCTTTTCCAATTCTTTCGTCAATTTCCCATTCGACTCCACCTCCACCATTCTTTCCCGACCTCCACTCTTGTTTCATTCAGTCTTATCTCAATATCATCGCATTCCTCAGTCGTCCCAAAGTGTAAAAAATAATTCACTTTGTCAATGTCACCCCTGTTTCAAGGAAGGTCGGCAAGAGTTGCAGGTTTTATGTTCATTTGAGATTTGGTTTTAATTTGTAAGTACACATTCAGCATTCGTAAGCGCGAACTTACACGTGCCTGTTTGTGGGCATGCATTTGATATGAGTTTTGAATGTTTATATTTCATTGAAGCTTAGATTCTAGATTATTATAGATGGTCATTGAACCCTTCTGTATGCAAACTAGGACTTTGTAATGTGGGTAATCTTTTTAGTTATATTTTGAAAAAGTAACGACTGATTATTATTGTTAACCCTTTGACTACCAAGAAAATTACGAAAACATTTTGTATGGAAATTTTTTCACTTTGTATGGTGGCTGGGTAAAGCCACCAATTTTGCCACAAGTTGCTAAAAAGTGTTGAATAATTTTTCGCGACGATGACGTGAAAGTGACGAAAACTTTAGCGCTACTGTAGCGTGAGGGTGACTAAAACTATATTAAAATATATTTTAAAATAAGGACGGTGTTCCCTTAATTTGTACGAAAAGTTTTAATGAAAAATTTGTATGAAAAGTAAACAAATATTCATGTTTAAGCTGGCCTTTACAAGGTGACGAAAAAGAAGTGATGAAGACAATCACGCCACCGGTGTCGATGAAGTGTCAAAAAAGTAGCGAAAAATAGCCGGTCGCGTTAGTGTAAATAAAGATTGCTCGCAAACACAGTGTATTTAAGTCATGGTGATCAATGATATTCAATAACCAATGTTTTTGGAACCTAGAGCACTACAGATCTTGGATAAAATCCTAACGTACTTTGTAAATTTCACCAAAACGTGTGTCCCGAGGAACTGACCATTCTTCCTCACGACGAAGCTGACAAATTACTGACGCCAATTGACGTTATTGTTTTGTGTGTGTGTGTGTTTTATAAATCATTAAGTGTAGCCAGTCGGATAAAACACACATCAATACGATTCACGTACGAATTGACGATGGAAATGGTCGCGTTAATGAGGTGTTGAAAAAGAAGTAAAACACGTAAAATTATTTGAGCACAGAAAAAAATAGGTTACAGTGCTTGTATCCTTATGCAATATACTAAGAAAGGCTAGCTAGTTATATGTCAATGCCAAAAAAATCAATATTTAACGTATAAAATACCTAAAACTTTACGAAAATGTTGGTCAAAGTCAGCACCTCCCAAAATTCACCGAATTTTTACCCGAATTTTACCCGCTTTTTAGGGAAAGCATTAGAATATTTCTGTAAATAGAAATGTATTCTAAAACATTTCTATATGCCATTTAAGACGATGAACTACTTATTTCAATTCAAGTACTTCAAAAACAGTACGAGTTCATATTTTTGAGAAACTTTACTGGAAACTTTTGAGTAGGGCAAATGTGGCAAAATTGGTGGCTTTACCCGGCTACACTTTTGATTCACTTTTTGGAAAAAATAATTAAAGCAATATATAAGTTATCATTATAATTTAACATTTGTACTACATTATTTTTTTATTAACCCTCTAACTGCCGAGAATTTTTCCATTATTTTTTTCTTTAATATCGCAACTCCCTAAACCGAGATTATGATGAAAAAATAATTATAATCATTAGATAGCACTATTTTATAAATGGATTCACAAAAAAAAAAGAAAAATCGTCTGAGCCGTTTTTGAGAAAATCGCATTTAAAATTTTCAGCTCTTCGGAAGCCATCTTGAATTTTCAAAAAAGTAAAAAATCTTTGAGGATGAATTAAAGTGATAAAGTTGTTCTTTCTGTCAAGCCTAAACCAAATTTAAATATCATGCATTTTAATGGGTTTTTGTTATATTTTCGTTTTCAAATTTGAGGTCGTGTAAACGGAGCTTTATAGTATTTTTTTCAAAAAATATTTTTTGAGTTTTGTAGAAATTTATGTTGTTTATAATATTGTGAAATGTAAAATTTTTGTTTACCCTTAACTTTCGAGAAAATCACAATCGTTTGTTTTTTTTTTATATGGCAACCCATAGACACAGTTATAACTAATTTATTAAATTAAAAATTTATTAGGGGCAATTCTGAAATTTAAGAAAAATTATTGGAGCCGTTTGTGAGAAAAGTTCAGTTTTATGTTTTTTTGTATGGCAGCCATCTTGAATTTTCAAGTTGGTGTAATGCCGTGTTATTCATACATATAACATGTCCAAAAAAGTTGATACAGCCAAAATTTGGTATCTCTAAGACTAATACTTTGGAAAGTGACACACATACACACACATACAGACGGACGTTTTTGAAAGATAGTGTTTTTTGGCATGTCCTGCACTGTGTCCTGCACCAGGACAACTCATTCCCGTGAAAACCTCGAAAAAAAATTTTTTACACCAAATCAAAACTTTCTTTAAAGCCGAAAACTTGAAAATATTTAATTATTGTTTTCATTTCTCTTTCTAAGAATGTAACAATTATTTTACAGGTTCAATTTTTACTGTTTACGAAAAATAAATATTTCCGAGTTTCTTCAAAACTTCAAAATTACTAAAAAATATAAAGCGGCGCCTGCGGCGCCCCTTCATACCTGGCGCCCTGGGCGGTCGCCCGACCGCGCCCAACCCTAACGCCGGTACTGGCACCCAGTACACACCTGCCCTTCATTACTCTTCTTTCAAGTTCACCTGTCATTCTTCCATCTTTTTCAAACTTACTTCCCAAGTATACAAACTCATTTACCACATCAACATTCATTCCGTTTATTCTAAATTTGAAGTTCGTATTTTCTTCATTTCTTTAAAAAATCAAAACTTTCGTCTTACTTGCATTCAATTTCAAATAATTACCTAGCAGAGCTTCGTTCAATCTAGAGAGCATCGTTTGCAATTCTACTGCTGAGTCCGATACAAGAACAGCATCATCCGCATACAGTAGAACACTCACTTTGCTCTCTCCTATCATTAATCCACAATCATCAAGTCTAGCATCTCGAACACACTTGTCCATGACTATGTTAAATAGCCATGGGCTCATCACACATCCTTGCCTTACACCCTTAAAAACTTCAAACCATTCACTATACTCATCATCAATACGAACACATGCTATACTATTTTCATAGTTTGCATGCACCGCACCTAGGAGAGCCCCATTCACTCCGTATGCTTTCAAAAGTCATAGATATTGAATTAATTTGTTAATCTTATTTGTCTAGGAACTTTTTGTCGCAGAAAACAATCAAAAGCATTTGGCCGACGTTTGCTGCGATGCTTGGGAGATGTTGACGAAACTTGTCGGCATCAAGAAAAGACTGGAAGTGGAAATATCAAACAAATATGACACACTTCAAATTGATGAAGGACAAATGAACATGGATAAGCATTGCCAAAGCATTTCTTTTAAACCCGATGCTTTCCGACTGCAAGAGAAGTATGTTCTATCTAGTAATAAATAATAATAATAGGATGATTTATTTGGTGAGTACTGTTTTTGTGTGAATAACACCTCAAGAGCCCTCTGCGAGTTTCACTATAGAAAGCGCCAATTTTCAAGCAGGAGCCATTTGCTGCAAGGCTGGATGGACCTTTGGTGACCGGTTTTTGGTAAAGGTGTATGAATTTTTCAACCCAGCAAAGAGCATATTTGAAAATAGGAAATTAGTATTTTTTTGTGCCCCACTGGGATTAATTCAATTGAACAATAAATTTTGAAAAGATTTTTGTGAACCACTGGAAATTCATTTTTTAAAGATTGATTATTTTTGCAATTGATCATGTGTAAAAACTTAACAAAATGTTAATAAAATTTCATTTTTGTACTAGGTCACTTACAGAAAATGGCTGGTTGGAGTTGACAAAAGATACAATTCAAATAGCAAACGCCATAATGTCTGAATCCAAGCAAATGAGGATTACATTGTTCCAAGCCAGAGAGCAGTCAAACAATGAATTGGCGACACAAAGAAGCATAGTGGATCATGCGCTGCGTAAGCGCATATTTGAAACACAGAGATCTAGAAATGAGCTGCAGTGGCAGCAGCTAAAGGTAATCTTAAATTCCCTTATTCTAATCTAATCTAAGTTGCAGAGATCAAGGCCGGCGCTAGGGTAGGCCGCAAGGAATAATAGTGCGCTGCAGGTGCCCAAATCCGTACGAAAAATATATAAAGATATGTTTGTTGTGTGGATTTGAATGGTGGATAGGTGGCACCTTAAAAATCTCACCCAGGCGCTGGTATTGCTAAAACCATCATTGGCAGAGATATGTAACATTAGGGGCTCATATTATATGTATTCTCACTAGCAGACACATATAAGTTTGCACTTGCACGTACTGCATGCGAACCTACGGCATAAAAACCCAAATCTCAAATGAACATACACCCTGCAACTCTTGCCCACCTTAATGTATAATAACTGTATAAGTTGAACATGTTGCATTCATTAAAAATTCCATTAAATTTTCTTCTTCTTATATTAGGTATATCTAACGGTAAGATATTATGGAACTCCTTCAGCATGAAGTCTGCATGCAGAAGACCAACTGATCTTCCATCTTTTGTTTGGTCGGCCTGGTGAAAGTTGGCCGTCTGTTTTGTGTGCAACAATTCGGGTTAACCTTCTGTCACTCTGTGATCTAATGGTCCCTCCAGAACTGTATCCATTCAATCATCTGTCAATAATATTTACCATGTTGATTCTACTTCAAAATGGTGATACATTTTAAATGATTGCTTTGATTCTAGATGAAGAACAGCATGGAGAAAACACTGAAAGAAATAAGAGCGCTGGAAGATGCCTACCACGCCAAGATCAATGTTGCCAAGCTTGTGGAGACCAGAGCTGAGAACCGGACATTCCGTCCTCGGCTGGAGTGTGCTAGAGACGGGGTGATGGAAGGCTTGGAGACTGAGAGCAAGAACATCAACAAAACCATGACACTGCTGCAGAATAAACTGGATTACATGACGTAAGTAGATTGATTTCAACAAATGATTCAATGTAGGTCATAATTTTTTATCCTTTGTTGTCTACTTTTACCTGTATGGAGCTCTCATCTTTAAAGAGATGCAGGTGTTCACGGCTTTACATGAATTTAGATGACAGCGGAATGAGGGCGCTGTTATGACCTAGGGGCCTTCAAACTGCTAAAATCAATGTGTATTGTTTTGTTTTCCTTCAACAAATTACTTCTTAAATTTTAGCAATTCAGTTAACTATTCCGTTGAACAATCAAAAGTGATGAAATACAAGATGACCACGTTAGTTCTGTTTTTCATCACATTAATTTCAAGCCATGTAGGCCTATAAATGCACCCTGAATGATGATGAATTAATTGACTTAATTCATTGGCTCCGTTCATTCATTGTTTTTGTCACATTGCCACTTCAAGCATGTCAAAAGTCGTCTTGAGACGTCTCATGAAGTGACTAATCTAATCTAATCTAAGTTGCAAGGATATGTTACATTGGAGATTCACATTACATGCATTCTCACAACCAGACACGTACAAGTTCGCGCTTGCACATGCCTCATGTGAACCTACAACATAAAAACCAAATCTCAAATGGACATACACCCTGCAACTCTTGCCGTCCTTCCCTGAGACAGGGGTGACATTGGCAAAGTGAACCATTTTTACAGCATGGGTGGTCAGCCGCATACCAACCTATAAGTCAAGGAACGCTGCTATCGGCAATTTCACAAACCACAGGTTGCTGTCGGTTCCATACCCTTGGAGCCACTACAGCAAAAATACACTCACCAAACTCAATTGTAGACCTGCGCAAAGACTTGAAATGTTCTGGCGCCTCTTGTCAATTGTTCACTATTCAGAGTAACAGTTTGCTTGATGAGTTTGATGAGGTGCAGTGGTGTCTTCTCATAGAGTACAACTTCATCTTACACTGGGTTTTCTTGAGACGCCTCCCTGATAACAATTCAATGTTTCTTTCAGGTCCACGTATCATTCCATGGAGAAGTTGCTGACTAAGATAGAGAAAGACTTGAGCGACAAGGAGGACACCCTGGAGGTAGACAGTCGCTGCCTTGAGATCAGGGCCCCGCTGGTCACATACACCAGCACTCTGCCAATCAGAACAGTCGGGGTCACCAATATGCTGCAGGAACAAACCAGAGATGACTGAATTCCTCATGGTTTCAGTGATAATGTGGCTTACTTACTTCATCAGGCTCACAAGCCTTGTTGAAGGCTCAGGGCCTCCCGCACAAAAATCCTTTAGTACTTTCTATCTTGTACCGCTTCCCTCCATGGTCTCTTGACTCCCAGGATTTCGGCATCCGTCTTGAAATTGACATTTTACCCTATGACAATTATATTTTTTTTTTTTAAAACTGAACAATTTTAAAACTTAATTTAAATCGGATATTTAACGAACCGTTCGGTGAGAACTTACATTATTCTCTACGTTTCGTCAGCGACGTAGCCGACGTCTTCAGGAGAACATCCTCTCTGTACGGCGACTGAGGATGAAAATGTAAGTTCTCACCGAACGGTTTGTTAAATATCCGATTTAAATTAAGTTTTAAAATTGTTTAGTTTTAAAAAAATATATATACAATTGTCAAAATGTCAAACGACCGTAATTCTAACTTAAACCTCACTATTTTACCCTATGATATAATTATCATGCTTGATAATATTACTCAATGACAAATGTTGTAAGTTATTGCTTGTCCTAATGGATTTGAAACAACTAAAATGAGGCAAAAAATGTAATGTCACTTGGCCCACACAGGATAGCTAGTCATAACATCACTGCAATATTAGTATGGTAGATTAAAAAGACACTAATGTGCTACATACTGCATTTATGACAACTGTCACCAGCGTATATTTTACAATACTGTAATTTGTAAACTAAAATAATCCCTGAATATAAGGAATCCATTTTTAGTTACTATACATCTTGGTCTCTTTCTGACTAAGGAAGATTTGTATTGAGGTAGGTTGAAACGGATATAGCATTTATTTGCGTTGAAATAGTTTCAGGTCCTTTATATTATCATGACTCAATAGATGAAACACTATTCATACTCAAATGTATTATGCGCCCCTTTGTGTCCATTTTGATGTGAATGAGATGCTATGGCAAGAAGTCTAGCTGCCACCGATCTATTAGTATATACACGACAGCTGTAGTCACCCGTGTTCTACTGTGGGCACTATAATCTAAGTTGCAAAGACATATCAATATTTAAGATTCATATTTCATAGCCAAACGCATGTGATTAAGGTTTCACTATTTATTTAAGACAAAAAAAAAACCTTTTAATCAGCACAGACTTCAGGGTTGAAAAAGGAAAAAAATAACACATTTTAAAACAAGAACACATCGTATAATTTGTACATGTAATTAAATACAAACTTAAGTGCAAATTTCTAAGGTGAAAAATCAACAGATTTTTAATGTGTCACAAAATATACATTAAGTGATATTTTATATACTTAAAATAATACTAAGAATGCCCTTTGTATTCTCCAAGTGTCTCGTCAGGTCCCCCAAACATTGACAACCACTTGAAAAAAAATCTCTCTATCTTGGGCATCGAGGAATAGCTCTTCCGCCCAAGAAGGGAAAACAATGTACAACATAATTATTATTTATAGTTTTTTTTTGTCAATTTTTAAGATATAAAAGAGGGCATTTTTTACCACACTAGGCATGCCAGAGTCCACTAAATGTATTTGAGCAGCAATATCGTGAAGAGTTTTATTTTTAATTTATTTTGAAAAATAGTTAATTAAAACTAGAAAATTAGAGCAAATCACAGTGCACGATCTAGGACAGACAGGGAAAGACAATAATTAGGAGGTGCAAGAGAGATAGATTGAACATTAAAAATAAACAAGTTATTCCATTTTTAAATACACAAATATATAGATTTTAGACGAATAAACATCATTGATGGATAGAGCACAACTTTATTCAAAGTTTCACAATTTTAAAGAGTGTTTTCAGATACTTATTGGAACAATATACTATGGCTGGACCCAATTAAACCATCTGACTTTGTATTCTTTTGTCACACATGCTTTATTTGATGCACAGTTTTCATATAAAATATGTATTAGGCTATTTATCTCAGTAAATTTTTAATCAATGATGAATACAATATTTCTTCTTTGTTATGTTTAAAACTTAAAAAAATATATTTACTGTTTTTATTGTTTACAAAACAGTTTCAAACAATTTATAGATAAGAATAAAATATGAATGCTGTGCCCTACCAAATCACTATGTAGTAAAAATAAAAGAGTTTTAAACAAACCTTTAAAAGAACACCCTCAGCCTTAGTAACATTGAAAACAAAAGACAAATCTCTTCATCAGTATGGACTTGGCACAAAAACTTCATAGACAACAAAATTGTGATGTCACTTGGTCGGATTGCCAGGGAAAAGGCAAACTAATAATTTGTCATTAATTGCTACGGTTCCAGGTCACATAGACCTGTGATGTTTGTCCGCGGTAAAAAGTGTGTTCTTTGACTAACTAAATGCTGTAAACTAATGAAAATTCCCTGGTTATCAGGAATTGACTATCGTCCTGACCGTCATATAGCCAAGGGATATTTTGAATGTTCCAACCTCATTATGTTTCCACAACTTTAAAGAATCTGCTTTACATAAATTTATCTAACACATAATAGAACATTCAAACTTTGTGCATAGGCTTAAAAATATTAAACTTTAATACTTATCAAAATAAATACAACACATTAAACTTAAGCTTATTACTTGTGCAGGAATAAAATTAAGCGTCAATGTCATGTTTATGTTTGCGTCAGGGTCATAGCTTCACTCAACAGTGATGCTAGCTTATCCATCTGCTGCTGGGTAAGCTCAGAGTTGGACGCGATCCTTATGGAAGGCTCCGGAAGCTTGTACTCCACATCCTTGAGATACGAAGCCACGCTCATTGCTATGCCCCTCTCAGAGCAATACTCCGACACTTTCTTGAGACGGTTCTGCTTTTCCGCAGTAGATAGAGTGTTGGAATCAATGTACAGATGTTTGATTGGAGACAATTCATGCCCACCAACGCGGTATCCATCGATTTTTGACAGAGCCCTGCAAGAAAACATGAATATTTAGATGAAATCAGTAAAATCAATCACTACCAAGAGGATAAAACATATTCATAGATTTTCCTCCATCTCTCTGTACTGTAGGACCTTTATGTACTGTAACTGTAATTGTAACTCTGTCGCCGTTCCGCTAGGGGTGGCCAGAACCTCTGCAGAGCTGTCTCCATTTCTTACAATCCATACATACCTCTTTCAATTCATTCATATCCATCACCTTTCATTCATTCTTTCCACATGCCCAAACCGTCTCATCACATTATTTTGTACCTTAACTTTCACTATTGATCCTAGCTATGGTTCCTAGTTTTCAAATCTGTCATCAGCTGTTGAACCGTTTTTGTGGCTGCCATGCTTGTGGACACTGATGTAGCAGCGCTGGGGAAAATTTGGAATGTTCCGACTCTATGCCATAATTATGCAACAAATAAATATCTAGCAAATGCATGGTGGAATACTTACGCCTGCAGTTGTTTAGAGTTGTCACACAGCCTGCTGAGCCGCTGTGGTTCAGCCTCTATGAAGTCCAGAGCAGTGATGGCGGCCTGGGAGAGCAGGGGAGGCAGAGATGCACTGAAGCAATAACCTGGAAAGTATTCATTGCACAACAAACCATAAGTATGTAGCAGACAACGTCGAGGAGAAAATTTGGGGGGTCATAAAATAGAGAAGTAGATATAAAAATACAAAATGCAATCTAAGAATAACTTAAAGATAAAGGTAAATTTCTAGTGGTTCAACTTATTGTTCCCGAAAAGATGTCTTCATAATGATGATCATGATTTTTAAAACTCAAGTATTAATCTCTCCCTGATGATAGTCAAATGACCATCGTCAGGCATATGTTAAAGATAAGTGAAAATAAAACAGTATTACAAAAGTAACTTTGTTATTTTTTTCATCTTTTAAAAATTAAGATTTTTTTTAATGCATGTCCAAAAGCACACATGTTCAAGTTACATATAATTGAACTCTTGATACTTCTGGTACTCTCTATTTTACAATATAAAACCCAACCTCAAATGAGCATAAGCCCAATAAACCAAAACTACCCTTGCATCATTTTCTTCAGGTAGTATTTGCGCAAGGAATCTATTTTTAAGTAAGCAATTCAGATATTGAGAAGTCATTCATATATCAGAAAATAATCAAGTTGATTTACCCAGTCCCGACAATCTCTGATGTTCAACAATGAAATGAGTGCCGACGCAGAATCCTCCGATGGTGCCAAAGGAATGTTCCAGAGAGCCAACAATCAGGTCCACGTCTTGCACGGGAACATTGAAGTACTCTGTCAGACCGCGACCACGATCACCAATCACCTGGAGAAGCAACGAAGCAGAATGATTAAGAACAATGCTAACTCATTCAATAGGAAAGTAAGTGTAATGATTGAAGGATGAAATTCATGAAGCATTAAATTAGATAATCTCACAAGTACAATGGACTTAGCACAAATTTGAATTTGCAACTTTTTTGCAGCAGGCACATTTGACCGGTCCTCCAGTGGCAACACTTCGGACTCGTACAAATGGAAGGTTGCAGGTTCGAATCCCGGCGGAGCACAAAAAAAGATACCATTTATATTTTTAAATATGCTCTTCGCTGGGTTGAACAATTCATAAAACCTTTACCAAAGACCGGTCACTTAAGGTCTATCCAGCCTTTCAGCAACTGGGTCTTGCTTGAGTATTGGCGCTTTGTAGCAACGACCAAGCTCGTAAACACTGCTGCACTATAACGAGTGTCAAAGACCCCTAGAGTTTCTAAAATCTACAAAACTTTCTTAACTACAAACTACAAAATTAGTCTTAAGAGGGTGCTAGGAAATTTCTCGAAAACACAGTTTTTGACGTGGTTTTTTTTCAATAAATATGGACAAATATAAAATTTTGATAACTTTAAGTGTTAGTTAAACATTTCATTTGCAATATGCATCAAATAATATATTTCTATAAACGCTTTTATTACTTGAAAAAATAAAAATTACCAACACCTTCTTGCGGTAAGTGGAAAACATACAATTTTTGAACCAGTTTTTCTGTAAATTGGTGGTAATTTTGAAATCTAAAAAAAAATTACAAATATACTTTATATCCTGTTTTAGTTCGTGGTGTGATTTAAAATGTGATTCAGATTAAGAAAACTGGAATAAAACAAAAAATCTAGAAGCAAAAACTTTAAAAAAAGTGTGTATTGTATCTCCAAATAAAATCTCAAAAAATCGTTTTTTGTGACCAATAATTTTCAAATATTAAAAAATAGAATCTTAAGTTTACTTGTAATTTTTTTCAAATTTTATTTTTCATAAGATCTATTAATTTTATAATTTTACAAATGGCTTTATATTTCATGTTTTTCCTATTATCTTCCATTCGCTCTCAGGAGCTCGCCGAAAGCGGACCTATACCGCGCTGGCTTTTAGCTACAAAAAACACTCTCTACTACTTTGAATTACGTCAGCAAGTGATACGCAACATTTTCACAGTGAATATTTTCCATGTTACGTTTTAAATAAATATTATTTTTTGCAATCAACAATTTGTTAATAAGACATTCCTTGACTTATAGGTTGGTATAAAGCTGACCACCCATACTGTACAAAGATGGTTCACTTTGCTAATGTCACCCCTGTTTCTGGGAAGGTCGGCAAAAGTTGCAGGGCTTATGTTCAACTTCTATGTGTGTGCTTGTGGGAATGCATTTAATATGAATCTGAAATGATATATATCTTTGCAACTTTAATTTAGATTAAGACTTTGATACTTAACTTAGAAATTTACTATTACTATTTTAGAAATAATCGGTCGACATTCTACTTCCTACGGATTTTACGCTAAAAAATAATTTTAGTCATCAAGAAAGCGAAATTGCGAGAAAGGAAACGCAATTTTACAGTATGTGAAAACTAAATATTTACTAAGAAATTCTGCGTGTATGCACTATATTGACCACTTTTTTCATAAAATTCCTTGGAACCTTCACATATCCATAACATCTGTAGTTACGCTTACGATAAACTAAAAACTTGTTTTTTTTTTATTTACATGTTTTTCAAAGTTCTAATGAATTAATATACTGGAAATACACAAACCATTACAAAGACCCGTCACCAAAGTTCATCCAGCTCTACAGCAACTTGCGTCTTGATTGAGAATCGACGCTTTCTTTAGCGACGACCAAGCTCGCTGAGGGCTCTTGAGGTGTAATTTACACAAAACTGCGCTCGCAAAATAAATCATCCTGATATTATTATTACTAAAAATATAAATTTTGAAACTATTATTTCTTTGATAAAATAAAACTAAGGAAGTTAATAAATATTTCATCTTTTATTCACATCTCAGTCTACCCATACAATCAAATACATTTTTAGTACCGCTCTTTCCTCTTTTGAAATATGAAATATTTGTGATGTAATTTATACAACAATTGAAAAGGTTGAGCCTATCTGCATTGCATTAAAAATGGCGTAGAAAAAATGTGGGACATACCTTCCCATGAGTTATTACATAGAGGAGCGGAAACTTACTTGCTGATGGGATACATCTTCGCTCCCCCAGTTCTTGTTTGCCCTATACACCAATTCTGTCAAATATGACTTTTTAATCTCTTAAGAATCAAATTCTACACAATCTGAGCTAAGAAAAAACGTAAAATTCGATAATGTGAGAGTTGTTTGAAATATTTTTGAAATCAATTTCCTGTTTTCAAGACACATTGGTCCAGTACACATGCAAACATTGCTCATGTAAAATTAGCTTAATGGTCTATACGGCAAACAAGAACTAAAGCATCGACATGCTACCACTTGCGTCTCTCTCCTGTCACACGTTGCAGTGGTTTTAATGAAATGAGTGATAAAGTTTTTTGGCACGAATTTTGGCGATCACAATATTTATAACGTGTGTTATCTGTCAACTCTAGCTATTTCGGGTCTAGTCGCAGCCGTTATTTGAAATGGTACCAACATTCAAGATTTTTTTTTCAACTGTGAAGCAACTGTGAAGTTATTTGTTATTTTTATTACTAATGACCATTTTCGTAAGTAAGTTGAGACATATATTATATATGATTTTTTTGGTTAAAATAATTTCTAGTCCACAGATATTATAAGTTAATATACGTACCTTGGAATTTACTACAAACGAACGCGAGAACAGAGCGCGGAGCGCGCAACGGTGCCAGATATACTAACTAAACGAACACGAATTTTGAAATCAAAAATTTTTGAGAGCGCTCTTAACCTTTTCCCTAGTGGCCGTTTGACGTTACAACTTTGTCTATGTCAATTGATACGCGGACCTTATTGGTCACTATAGTTATTCAATAACTGATGACCAATTCTATGTGAAATCAACACACTTTTGTCAAAAAACTGACTCGACCACCTCACAATTTGGTGAATTTTACACATATCAGAGTCAAGATTTGAGTGCATTTTTATATGCAAGAAATTTAGCTTTAAAAGTAATTTTTCAAAGAAAATTTCATAATCATAAATATTTCCTACAATTAATACTGGTATTAATGAGTATTTGTGTGTATTTCTTAGTGATATTTTATGATAAATAAAAAAAAATAGTGATTGTTTGACTTCTACATGCTGTAAGCTAGCAAAAATTCCCTGATTATCGGGAATTTACTATGGGTGACCTCACATAGTCGAGGGATATTTCGAATATTCAGACCTTACTCTTAAGCTTAACTTATGGTCCCATCCGGAAAAAAGCCCACAACTTGGTATGCATGAAGCCTTTATGTACACAAATTTGTGAAATAGCTGAGCATCCACGGTCTCACCGAGTCAGATCTCTAATTTTGAAAATCCAAGACCCAAACTCAGGCCCGCCGCACGGAGTCAGGATGAGATGGGAGTCACAGGACTTACGACCTGTCTTTGGTTGGTTAAGGATCCTTTTGTCATGACAACGTTCCCAATTCCTCACAACTCATCCTTCCTTCCAATATGTAAGTCCGATTAACTACGTTGCATGTCCAGAGGTGTCTGGGCTCTCAGATCTTCGCAGCCAAATGTGGTATGATCCCGAGATGGCCGCTTTTGTTAGTCTTTCCAGAAATCCATTTATTTGGGATCTATTCAGTCCCAGATCCTTAAGGAAAGTATATAACGATTTGGCTGGCAGTCCTCTCGCTCCCACCTCCACTGCATACAATCTTGTGGTATATCCATTATTTGTGATTTCATCCACTAGTCCTTTATACCTATTTAGTTTGTAGGCATGGTCCTTAGGGATGTTCATCTCCCACGGCACCGTCAATTCAACCAAGAGTACTTGCTTTAGTTCATTTGAGTATAGAACTATGTCGGGTCTCAAAGCCGTAGTGCATAGTTTTCCTGGGAAAATGTATCGTCCTGTGGTGGAATCCATCACAAGCCTCCAGTCCTTTGCCTTTTTTATAATGGAAGTCTGGGTCCTGGCCCTTCGCTCTCCCTTTTCTCCAGGCTTAACAAATTTTATTTTTTCAATGGACTCTCTTGTCAAACCTTTGTTTGAATATAAAATAGTCAAAATATGCCGAGAAATGATTCCCTAGATTTTGTGACCCCGTAAGTGTCACTCTTAATGGTTTTTATTTTTTATCAAAAAAGTGGTGACAGTAACAAGAAAAATGTGAGGAACAATAATGTTGTCTATAAAAACTTTTTATTGTACCATACTGTAAAAAATGGTTCACTTTGCCAATGTCACCCCTGTTTCAGGGAATGTCGGCTAGAGTTGCAGGGCTTATGTTCATTTGAGGTTTGGATTTTATTTGTAAGTACACAATCAGCATTTGTAAGCGCAAACTACACGTGTTTGTTTGTGGGCATACATCTGAGAGCTTTGAATGAATATATCCTTGCAACTTAGATTATAGATAGATTCACATAAATTTCCAACATTTATTTATTTGAAAACCAGAAATGATTTTTTTGATGATTTATATAAATTTCCAAAGTTCAGGCAAAATGATGTGTTGTAGTATTAAATCGTATCTACTGATATATAAAACAACATATTAAACATAATAGTAATCTGATTAATGTATGATTTACATAGTATCCAAGATTAACTGTTTTTTTTCCTAGTACAAGATTTTACAATCTTGGGTCCTGTGGAAATTGTAAATCAATCATCATACCATGAAAATTCATGCGTCGTTTTATAGATCAATAGAAATAAGGATTAACAAAATGTCACATTATTTTGACATCTATAATCTAAGTTGCAAAGATATATTAACATATAAGCTCATATCAAATGCATGCCCACAAACAAACATGTGTAGTTCGCGATTACAAATGCTGAATATGTCTAATCTAATCTAATATAATCTAAGTTGCAAAGATATATTACATTAGGCATTCGCATTATATACATTCTCATAAGTAGACACATACAAGTTCGCGCTTGCACATGCCGCATGTGAACCTACAACATAAAAACCCAAATCTCAGTGTACTTACAAATAAAATAAAAAACTCAAACAAAAACCCTGCAACTTTTGCCGACCTTCCTGGACACAGGGGTGACATTGGCAAAGTGAACCATTTTTTACAGTATGGGTTTGTCAGCCTCATACCAACCTATAAGTCAAGGAGGCACTATGGAAATAGATTCACATCATCTACAAAAGCAACCGTTTCTCAAATTCTTCCGGTTATTTTTTGCATCCACTTACCCCAATTGTCAGGCTTTCGTCCAGGATCATCCGCAGTTTATACTTCTTCCGCAACTCCACAAGTCTGGGCAGCGGGCACATGGTGCCAGATTTGAAGTAGATGCCCTCGGCGACTATGAAAGACCTCTTCTTCGTGAGTCTACCGCCGGCTTTGGCGAGGAGTTCTTCCAAATGCTGCATGTCGTTGTGACGGAAGTAGTGCACCGTGCTGCGAGACGCATCCAGCCCTTTCTGAATGGCAAAGTTGACACATTCATCACTGAAATAAAACATGAAACAACATGTGTTTTTATATATGTTACGTATTGATACTTTAAAGGTAATACTGAATAAGTGGTGTATTAAGCTAACATGAGTTTCTCAGATAAATGCACCGTTACCCTGTACCCTACAAAAAATAAAATACTAAGCAATTGTGAAAATCCTGTTAATATAAAACAAAACAACAATACCTCAAAAATAAATCTATAACAAATCAATTAAAACTCAAAATTTACAATAATCTAATCTAATCTAGGTTGCAAATATGTAACATTAAGGATTCACATTATAGGTATGCATTTTCACAAGCAGACACGTATAAGTTCGCGCTTAAACATGCCACATGCGGACTTACAATATTAAAAGCCAAATCTCAAATGAACATACACCCTGCAACTCTTGCCGACCTTCTCTGAAACAGAGGTGACATTAGCAAAGTGAACTATCTTCTACAGCATGGGTGGTCAGCCGCGTACCAACCTATAAGTCAAAGAACATACACAACAAATAACATTTTTACAATCAATAAATAATATGTATGGACATCATCCATAATATTTATACAATTTCAAAACCTCCTTTAAAAACCCAGTACTCAGAGTATAAAATGATTGAGTAAATCTCACCTCAATTCCGTAAATAAAAAATGTATACAATATACAATAGCACTCCTAGAGAGTGATTTAGTTTTCATACTTTTTTTATTAACACATTCATGGTGAGTTTACACAATGCCTTATACTTTAGACACTTCTATATGAAGGAGCTTTGATAACAAAATAATACCAAGTATTGCTACTAATAGGTATGCAGTTTTCTTCTAATCCGATAACACTAATATGTAATATGACATCATGCATCTATGTACACATATTATAATTAACTTTTACAAATAATTACACTTTCCTTATTCATTTTCTTTTTTTCTTTGTAATTATTCTTCTTATTAAGTCTTGAGAATTAAGTTCTCCGATATATCTTAAGTTTGAGTAAAATCCGAAAAGTGTAATGAATCTAGAAAATCAAAATTTAAATCTATAATGCATCATCTACGTTGCAAAGATATATTACATTTAAGATTCACATTACATGCATTCATCCATTTGCAATGTGTACAATTTTTTACATAATGGGTGTTCAGACTCCTACCAACCTATTAGTAAAGGAAAACAAAAATTTCAGAAAGTGGCCTCAGCTTACACAAAAATAATTTAAACTGTGAGGAGAGAAATGACGCAGCTTTTTCAGATGGCAAGTTTGAGAAGGACTGCAAGAGGCAGGCGCTAAAGGGAAGCTATGGTTTTATTTGGGAGTGTCGCCATAAGAGAAAAAAAAAGTAACTCACGCAAATACCAAATCTCCTTTCTTTGCATAAGATGGAATAGCACTGGCAATAGTTGAGAATCCATATGAGTAAACACAAGCTTCTTCCACTCCCATAAACTTGGCCAATTTCTCTTCCAGCTCCAAATGAACGTCGATGGTCCCGTAGAATCCTCGCGGGCCACAAGATCCCACACCATACTTGCGTAGGGCTTCAATGGAGTCATCCCGCATCTTTTCTTCTCTGTCCAAACACAAGAAGCTCGTAGCGCCCATGTTGCATATGCCCTCTGAAATCTTTCCCATAACGGGAGTGGCTGGCAGCACCACGGTCTCCTCAACCAAGGGCAGGGGCTTCCAAGCCAGCAAGTTTTGCTCATTCACAGGCTTCGGTTTCACAATCCTTGGACGATTGTAATTCCAGAAGAAAAACATCATTCCGATGATGATTTGAAGGCCGATAGCGGCTGTCCACCAGCCCGCCTGAAATTACAAAAAAAAATTAGAACATATTTTAAATTTGGAACAAATGTTTGAAAACATTTGAAATTTAGAACGCGATCCGGTTTTATAAAGATTTGCATACCATGTCGATTACATCCATCACGATAAACATTTTTCAATTTTAATTGATTTCAATTACTTGTAACCACATCGACGCCTAATTTGATAATGCCAAACGTCAAAATGACACTTGACACTTGAAATTCATAAAAAAAAATTGACATTGGTGCTGCGACGGTGCAGTTTGTATTTTCGTATTTTCCTTCTTTTACGAAACCAAAATCTCTTTCTGGAAACTGAGTCTTAGACAAATAATGTAATGTTTTGTATTACAAACATTCAAATAAAAAGGATCACAAAACGCATTAAAAATAAATGAAAGTTTATTTTACGCTAAGATTTTATGTTAAAAATTAAGGCAGCTTGGCAACACTGAGCTTAGCTTATTTTTGAACCACAGCCAAGAAAAAATGTTCATTTTGTACCTACCCATTCTAATCACAGAAATAAATCAAGTTGGTACAATTGTTCAACGCGAACGCAACTTCCACGTATTTCCACTTGGCTCTTTTGACTTTTCAAGTTTCCATTTTCCGTGCAAGGTGAACGGCGGCGGTCATTTTTGGTTACGTTACTTGTCACAAACACGGTGTCAGTGAATTTAGGCGCTTGCGGTGAAAATACATTAATTTCAAAATGAAGAGTATATTTTTGCTGTCCCTTTTGGTTTTACCAGCACTCCTTCTCACATTCGACAATGGTGAGTGTTCATTTTTATGCCGAAATACGGTTAGAAATATTGTCAGAAGTTATCTAGGACGGTTCCCCAAAAATACGTGGCATGATATTTTATTTGTGAAATATAAGCATTTTTAAAATGAAAGTGATCGATTTAATTCTATCACATTATTTGTATTTTCGTAAATTATTTCTACCGCAATTTTTGTGCCCTAAAAATATTTTTTTGTTGGAAAAATGTAAGAAGCAGCTGACTTCAATAAGATCATGATATATGTATTTATTTGAAGTATTTTGTTAACCACAAAACCCACTTTGAATGGTTTGATTTTTTTTTTGTCTTTGTAATTTTATGATTTCAACATTTTTTTAATAGTAGGTACATATGGCACAATAATGAACTTTTTCTGAATTTGGATTTTTTTGCGGCAGGGAAATGTCCCACTGGTGGGACAAACAGTCCTTGGTTACCAAAAAGAAAATATTTGTTTGCCTCTTCCCTAGCAACCCCACCAGATGACATAACTTTTTTCTTTCATAATATAAATGCGTCAAGTCCATTGTTGCATGTAAAATCATTGTCAAATGTGCAGCCTCCTTTAATAACAGTTAAATATTTTTACAATTATCTTTTACCATTCAGACTCTTAAATATTCAAGTTGAGAGTGACCATGATACAAGTGAGTATGAGGCTGACCACCCATATTGTAAAAAATGGTTCACTTTGCCAATGTCACCCCTGTGTCAGGGAAGGTTGGCAAAAGTTGTGGGGCTTATGTTCATTTGAGGTTTGGATTTTATTTGTAAGAACACATTCAGCATTTGTAAGCGCGAACTACACATCGCACGCTTAATAATAAAGAGCAATAACTCAAAATATAATAATGTTGGGAAATCACGTTTGAAGTTCAGACAACCAGTACAACTTGTATGGGATGGAAAAGGCGACCAATGTTTTATCTCGGTCATATTCGTCCAAATTGAACGGCTGTCGCATTCTACCTAAACTTCTCGCATTGTTGCGTTTTATTACAAAATCTCGATTTTCTCAATTTTTGAGTTATTTCTCTTTGTTATTAAACGTGCGACATGTTGGTTTGTGGGAATACATCTGAGAGCTTTAAATGAATATATAATTGCAACTTAGATTATAGATTATATGTGCAGCCTCAGTCTATGGCCTACTGACAAGTCACTTGTTTAAAAATTTGATTCGTATGATGTTACTTAAATAGTCAATAATCTTATGTTGGGAACAAATGTAACTTTCTAAAGGTCTCTTGAATTTCATAATAATCTTGAAATGTTTGATGTGTTGATTTCAGGTAACAGATTATTTGCATACGCCGAGGAAGACGAATTAGAAGATGAAGCAGTTGATGTGGAAGGAGAAGAGGTCACCACAAATGCCGAGGACTTGACAGGAGATGAAGATGGACCCAATAAATCATCTCCCGATGCCGACGTTACCATCCTGTTCACCAACCCGACCACCAACTATCTGGACACACAATTGGGTAAGAATATATACATTTTCAGAGTTCCGTCAATCCGATAGAGATAATTATGATTGACGCCGTTGGTGTAAGAAGGAGGTCCAACAAATTCAATCATTCAAGCACCACCTCTGCGGCGGCACCCTTCCGGGGTGACGGAGACCCCCAAGACTTTCAAGAATTGGGGAGCCTCCCGCACAGGATTCCTAAAAAAAAAGCAAAGCGCCTGCAGTGTGCTGGTCACATAATTATAATGGACGACACAAACCCCATTAAGTGCCTGACACTCATCACCACAGCTGACCAGGAAGGCTGAAAATGCGATGGATGGACCGTGTCAATGCAGATGCAGCCAAGGCAGACATATATATATGTAGCTGATGACCGGTCTGTAGTTCAGTGGTAACACTTCGGACTCTGAATGGAAGGTTGTGAGTTCGAATCCCGGCAAAGCACAAAAAAATTACCATTTATATTTTCAAATTTGCTCTTCGCTGGGTTGAAAAATTCATAAACCATTACCAATGACCGGTCACCAAAGGTCTATCCAACCTAACAGCAACTTGGTCTTGCTTGAGAATTGGCGCTTTGTAGCGACGACGACCAAGCTCGTAAAAAGGTTGATAGCTCAATTGGTAGAATGCTTGCATTCCATGCCGACAGCATGGGTTTGATCTCAAGGTTTACTCAGCCTTCACAAGTAATGAGAATCAGTCCCCCCAGGAGCTGGGAAACCCCCACTTCAACTAAAAGTGGTTGGTGTGAGGCCGGCCCCCTTACCCGTAAAAAATAAATAGGTCCCAAATCGCCACATGTGCCTCCTTCGGGGATAACGCAGGTAAGAAGTTACACTATATGTGTAGCTTAGTTACGTAGTTGCATTTTGCGTTTAGCTGGAGAGCAATTGCAATAAACAGGCGAGAGTTGAAGAGAATCCTGGATTCAGCCAAGGCTCACCTAGGGCTGTTGAGTTCATAATGACAATGATGTCCATTTGTATCATGAAGGAGTTCATCTCTTGGTTTTTTTTATCAATGACAGCTACGTTCTTATAACTGAAATAAATTCAATAAATATTAATGTCCAACTGCTTACTTTCCATTGCTCTCTGTTTGAAAATTATTAACAATAATACCCAACAAAAATTAATAGATGACAAACCGTTGTAGGAGAACGTACATTGTTCTCAAAGTTTCATTGTTCTTTTAGTCTCTTTTAAGTCTTTAGGAGGCACCCGTTTTTGAATGATGATTTAAGATGACTTGTGACGAGAATAATGTAAGCTCTACTACAACCGTTCGTCAAATATCTGAAAAGTATTATTCTAATCTAATCTAATCTAATCTAAGCTGCAAAGATATATATCATTTAAGATTTATATTAAATGCATTCCCACAAGCAGACATGTATAATTTCGCGCTAACACATGCCGCATGTGGACCTACAATATAAAAACCCAATCTCAAATGAACATAAGCCTTGCAACTCTTGCCGTCCTTCCCTGAAACAGGGGTGACATTGGCAAAGTGAACCAATTTTTTACAGTATGGGTGGTCAGCCACATAACAACCTATAAGTCAAGGAACATACATGACAAATTACATTTTTAAAATCAATAAATTATAATATACTAGCAGACCAAACCGCGCTCTCGCACGGTTGGCTGCTAGGCCCTCCGGGCTGGTTAGTCTAGCTTCGCCATAATTTTTTGCCCTTATGTTCTTTATTTAATTGAATGCTTCGTTTTTTTTTCATATTTTTCTATTAGTTATTTTCAAAATTAGTTTTTTTATTTTTTTTATTTCCCGTTTCTATTGTTGTAATTTTTTGGTAAGGATGAATTTCATGTTATTTTATTTTAAAATTTTTTGTTTCATGATTTTTTGTATTTTCTGTTTTTTTATGTCTCTAAGTTTTCATTAATTTTTGTTTTTTTTGTTTAATTTTAAAATTCATGTTTTTTTAAAGTTTTGGTTTCATGTTTTTCGGTAATTCAAGTTTTGGTTTCATGTTTTTAGGTATTTTTTTTTTATTTTTTTTTTTTTAATATTTGATTACGTATTTCTTTATTTTTGTTGATGTAAGTTTTTTTTAATGTTAGATTTCATGTTATTTTATTTCATATTTTTTTATTAATTTTGGATTTTGCGGTTTTTTTTTTCAATTTTAAAATTCATTTTTTTGTTCGTTTTTTTTCAAGTTTTTTTTATTTTTGATTTCATGTTTTTCGATTATTAATTTGTTTTTTTTGTATTATTTGATTTCGTGTTTCTTTTTTTTTTTTTGTTAGTTTTTTTTAATGTTAGATTTCATGTTATTTTAATTATTTTTTTTTTTGAATTTTTGATTTAATGTTTTTCGATTACTTATTTTGTTTTTTTTTAACATTTGATTTCGTGTTTCTTTTTTTTTTGTTACTTTTTTTTAATGTTAGATTTCATGTTATTTTAATTATTTTTTTTTATTAATTTTTGATTTTGCGTTTTTTTATTTTAATTTTACAATTCTTTTTTTTTTCGTTTTTTTTTCAATGTTTTTTTTTTTAATTTTTGATTTCATGTTTTTCGATTACTTATTTTGTTTTTTTTTAACATTTGATTTCGTGTTTCTTTTTTTTTTTGTTTAAAGTTTTTTTTAATGTTAGATTTCATGTTATTTTATTTTATTTTTGTATTAAATTTTGATTTTGCGTTTTTTTCTGTGTTAAAAGTTTTTTTCTGTAACCCGAAATACTTTTTGATTTTTTTTTTTTTTTTAAGTTGTGTACATTTTTTATTTTTGACCATTTTTGATTTTTTATTAAAAGGATTCTTTTACATTTTTTTTTTTGGCATATAAATCCACTCTTTAAATTTTCCACGATTACATTGGCGGTAATGTTATGTGATTGGCAGTTGGAGTATATAACATGTCAGTATATAGGTACATATTACATAAGAGATTTTGTGATTGGTCGATAGAAAATAACTTTTTAATTTTCCACCATTTTGTCGCGAAACCAACATTTCATTGGCTGTACAGTACATAAAGCATGTTGGTATAAAACAATAATGGATTTCATTGGTCAAAAGTATCCGCCTATTTACCTCACACAATGTATATAAAACAATAGCTCCAAGAAAGAAAATGACTTTGTGAAGAATTAGGTATTTTAATGTTTTGTTAGAAAAATATTGCCATTGAAAAAAAAAATCTTTCGAAAGTTGTTGACATAATCGAAACAAACTCAAAAATGTAAAAGTTAACCTCCAAAATTCAAAATGGACGCCAGCAGACCTCTTATTATTAGAGAAACCAAAAAAAATGTATGGCAGCTACTCTTAATCCTTCATGTATTTTGTTGTATTTTAAAAAAAATGTAAGTCTGTTAATGTTCAGGTGGCATGCTTAATTTTAATGTTCCAACTTTATGCATGCGCCAGTTGAGGCACCTGAAAGTTATTATTTTAGATTTTTTTCTATGTAGGTATTTACAAATTTTGTTTGAAGAATTTACTTTTTGCGAAAAAGTTTGTTCCAAAAGTTGTTAAAATTACTAAGAGACATGACTGTTTCGAATATGAAGTCTTTAAATTCAAAATGGCCGCCAGCGGCATGATTTCCATTTTCAGTCTGTATGGCACGTATACGAAATATGCACGTGACGTCATCCGGACCCTGACAGTTGTTTAGCCACTAACGTTTTATGGGGGTATGCAAAATTTCAGCATCGTGCTGCGAACGGTCTGGGCGCCTATAATGGTACAAATATACAAACAAACGGACAAACGGACAAACAAACAAACACCAAAAATTCTGGATATGAGGTTTAGTCCAGTCCGTCAATAGAAACACTTGTTGGAAAAACATTTTTGCAAATTCGAAAAAAACAGACGCAAATACCCTCTCCTTTTTTATATATAAGATACATGGACATAAAAAACTAAATCATAAAAACCAATTTTACTTTAACAAACCCTAGCCGCCAACATCACAGATCAACCGCCATTTCTTTCTATCCTTACATACTTCTTTATTTATTTTTTATTAATTTATTAATTATTCATTTTAATTTTTAAATATGTCAAAAAACCATCCAATTCTCAATTTGTTTCTTGGTTTCCAGAGCTCCCAGCCGGCCGTGTGGTGGAGTTCCTCGTCGGATTCACCAACAAGGGCAAGGAGGAGTTCATCCTGGAGACCCTGGAGGCCTCCTTCAGGTACCCGGTGGACTTCACCTACTACATCCAGAACTTCTCGGCCATCGCCTACCAGAAGGAAGTGAAGCCCAACCACCAGGCCACCTTGGCCTACTCCTTCATGCCGTCGGAAGCCTTCGCTGGCCGGCCCTTTGGACTCAGCATCAATCTGAACTACAGAGATGCCAACGGAAACAGCTTCATGGTAAGGGACATTTGTTTTTTTTCATTTATTGTTTATTTTATTTAGTAAGATATCATTTTTGTCCCTTGATTTTTGATGGCTCTAAAATATTCTTAAGTTTATTCATTGATTTTGATTTGAAGGTATTGTGGTTTTCCATGCTTGTCAAATGTAATTTATTATTATTATTATTATTATTATTATTATTTTTTTTTTTTTTTTTTTATTGTAGCAAAATAATGCTAATTTAAACAATTTGATATCAAGTCAAAACAAAAACAGTTATGTCAGAGGCGCTGTGCAAGTAGGAACCTTACAGCTTTCTCCTTAAATTTGATTACGTCACTAGTTTGCTTGATTTCCGCTGGTACTTTATTATATTCATCAAATCCCCTGTGCAGAACTCCTCTGTCATATTTCACTGTTCTTACTTTTAACTTTCTTAAATCATTTTTCCCTCTAGTATCATAGCTATGTACATCCTTATTTCTAATTATGAATTTATCCAAATAAACAGGCAATAACTTATTTTCTAATCTATATATAAACATAAATGCATTCAACTTAAGATACTCCTCCACATTCAACCACTCTAATGCCCGTTTTCACCAAGAATATTTAAAGATAAAGTGCTGTTTAAAAATATTTAGGTACCAGTTTTGTTTTCACCAGCATTTAAGAACCTCTTTAGTCGCTAAGAACTTCTTATATTTGCGAGCCCGATATTCCGCTCCCTAAACTGTCTCTTACGCTAAAGGACACTTTAGCGGCCTGTCAGTGAGGTTATGTCATGTTTAAACTGCAAATAAGTGGATATGGACGCCGATATCCTTGTTTTTTTAGAAACTCTTGAGGATATAGAAGTTGCTAGGACTTATCTACGTCCAAAAAGTTTTGAGAAAGGTAAAAAAATGTCGATAAGAATGACAGCGATTTTTGGTGCGGATATCGGCTGTCAAAAATACAATCATGTAGCTCCTTGCTGGATAAAATTGTAGTAATTTTTATATTTTCGGACAACAGAGCTGTACACATATAGTTTTGGTAAAGATGTTGTGGAATAACTATTATCGTCCATGAATTTATTACGTATTTAAAAAAATCGATCTTTTACATTGATCGATTGTTTATACATATAGGTACCTACCATAAATTTGTCATATCACAGGCCTTATGATATCCTTCAGATGGATTGTTACTTATTGTTTTGTACAGAAACAATTCAGTGACACACGGGAATAACTGATTAGAGGCATTACAATTTTATGCCACTGTAAGCCATCAGCTGATATCTGTGACAGACGTGAGAGGCGTAAATGTAGCCCCATGTAGCAGGATTGAACAAGTTTCTCGCGGTCAGCCTCTGAAAAGTTGAACCATGTTTTTTCTTTAATTTGATAATTGATTGGTGACCGCCGTATATTTGAAAATGCCGATTTTACATGTCGAATATGAATTGTCAACAAAAACAAAACCGCATCTGAATGCATCTGCAGACTACAAGCCGGCAACACTACGATTTTTTTTTAGTGTGTGCATATCAAAATATACTATGTACACACCATTGTAAAGATAAAAATTCAATTAACAAATAATATTTGCAGCGTAAATGGTAGATATTATTATAAACATCAAATATTCATGTGTTGTTTTTATTTGAAATGTGTATATTATTTTATAAACCATAAAATACATTTCGAATTTACAAAAATCGAGTTTCACAACACTAGTGGTTTGCTAAACAGGCTCCTAGCTAGGTGGCCGATTTTTAGGTGATAGTTTCACTCGTGAAACTCAACGGTGCTAGGTACCCGTTTAAAGAGTCTCTTATATTTAAATACTTTTAGCTAGGTGACGGTTTAGAAGGAGTCGGTGAAAACGGGCATAAGCTAACCAACATATCTGAAATTTTAGTATCATACTTCTGATTTAGAATCATTCTCATCGCTTTATTTTGTAATTTTTGGAACGAATTTAGATATTCTTTATTTGCCATGTATATAATTGTTGAGCAATATGAGAAATGAGGCTTAATCATAGTATTATAAACATTTATTTTATATTCAGTATTTAAAAATTTCTTTATCCTACTTAATAATCCTATTTTTTTGCTAACTTTTTTAATTATATGATCAAAATGGTACTTAAAATTTAACTTATCATCTATTATAACACCTAATTGTGTTCCTTAACTTCTATACTGTAAAAGATTATTCTCTTCTGCCAATGCCAAAGTTGTTTTTAGTCAAGATATAGCGGGCATAGGAACTAAACAATACACATTGTCTCTTGGGTATATTATGTTGTAAGTAGAGATAGCGGTTTTTGGAAACATGGCTCATAGTATTCTACAGGCTAATCCAAGTTTTGAAAAATCTACAGATCTAATCTAAGGTTTTAAATTTCAGGATGCTGTCTACAACCAGACCATCTCGGTGACTGAGGTGAGCGAGGGCCTGGACGGAGAGACCTTCTTCCTGTACCTGTTCCTGGGCGCCGGAGTGGTACTGGCGCTGGTGGGCGGGCAGCAGCTGCTTGCCTCCTTCTCCCGCAAGCGCTCCTCCAGGGGGGGCGCCAGGCAGATCGAGACCGGCACCACCAACTCCAACGTGGACTACGACTGGTTGCCTGCCGAACTCCAGGCTAAGCTTAGTGAGTATCGTATTCATTTCACTTTAATATTTATTTATACCTGCTGGACATAGAATTCACTACTTCCCCTCCACAATGTTGCTGTTTTATGGTTTATAACTAGACGAGGAGACCAGGGTCTGCAGACTCAAGGAGCGTTGATAAATCCTGCTGCATTTATTTAAAGATTACAAGCAGGTGACCACCCATACTGTAAAAGAAGAAGCCATCTCATCTCGAACCACTTCGGCCTTCCGGCGACTAGGCGTACTATTCTATATAAATCTCAAATCCGTCCAATTATAGAGTATAACAGCCATCTCTGGTATTATAGTACAGTTGACTCATTCTGAAATGATCATTACAAAGCATCTTGTATTTAGTAAAATCATGACTTCTTTCTTTGAATTTCCTCAAAAGAAGCTTAAACGATGTTATTTTCTCTAACCTCTTGTCTTTACTTTTATTTACAGAAAAATCATCTCCCAAAACTCCCAAGACTTCTCCGAAACAAAGGAAAACCAAGAGGAGCGCCGGCTCAGATGACTGAAGTTGAGGTTCCTGCATGAGCGCGCCGCGGTCTCCCCGACAGACTTCCATCCGGCGGCGCGCCGTCCCAACCAGACTCTTAGTTCATGTTGTGATATATAACTCACGTTTGGTTGTTTCAACGTCAAATGACCGCCTGTCCAATTTCATAAATTGGAACATTGAAAAAGAACTTACAAAAAGCATAAAACTGAGTGAAGACGGGAGAGGAGAGAGTGTAATAGGAATTATTTATTTGTTTATAAGTATAATGCTGTTGTTATATCAAAAGTAAAGTGATGTATCCGTGGACGTATTGATACCTTAAAGGTAAAACCGAATAAGTGACATATTAAGCCAACATGGGTTTCTCAGATAAATGCACCCTTTTTCCTATTTTCTACGAGAGAAAACACTAAGGAAGTGTGAAAATCCTGTAGGTTAGAAGTTCTTCATGAGCATTTCCTTGTTATATAAGTTTACTGACAATGAGAAGTTACACACAATAAAATGTTAAACTTATGCACAATTTCTTAAATCAGTGAATGAGCACTTATTCAGTTTTACCTTTAAAGTGGCGATATGTCTATAACCCTAAGTATAAAACTTGACCATTTAAAGTCTGCTGAAGCATTTTGCATAAATGTATGGAAATTAAAAGAGACACTGTTTTACTTTCCATATGTTTTTAGTCACATGATAGGTTTGAGTTAAACAGTGAAGTTTGTGTACTCAGGGTCCTGGTTTGTAAGATGCCTTCCTCTTCAGTTCCAATGTTGTTTATGTGAAAGTCATACTCAAGTGCATTTTACAAATAAACATTTTTTCTAAGAATTTTGTTTTGTTTTTTCATAAGTGTGAAATGAACTCAGCACATTAATTGACATAGAAAATTTAGTGACATCACATGACCGGGTTGCTAGGGATAAGACAGTTATTCATTACCAAGAATGGTAGTCCCATAAAATTGAGACATTTTAAAGAATTCTAAATTGAAATTCGTGCTAAGTCCATTGTAAGTGTGCCAATTTACAGCAAAAACAAAGGTAAGTGTGGCTTGAAATGGTATTTGCACTCCTTTTAGCCTGACTTTCAAACTGCCATCTCGGATAAATTTGAGGTATACTTTCAATATTAATATCTCAGCTCTAGGTTGTCCACGGCTGAACAAAGGACTCACCAATTTCTATCTGTAATGTACACTTTTTAACTATTTATAACCAGAGGCTTTGTGCGACCCTGACCAGGTCCAAAGTCTCAACGGGCGTCGGTAGATCGTATTGTATCTATTTGAAGATAGAATACAATAAAACATGGCGGCTTTGACACATTTGTATGGTCCAGCGATCAGCTGTTCCGTGTTATATTACGTTATATCTTACAATAGATACGGTAAAATCTACCGAAGACGTGATAGAGACTTCAGGCCCAGGTCATTATCTAGCTGACAGAAAGCCATCCCACACCGAGTTTCTGGTGTATACTTTAATTAGAAATAAAACCACCAGATCCCCATACAAACACAATCAATATATATTTTAATTATTGGTACATTTACAATGTAATAAAAATTCAAATGCTATCCTTAACAACTATTATAAATTATACCACCAGATTTAGGGTGACACAAGCTAATACATATATTTTGCGTAAAATATGTCATTTGAGAATATTCCATGCTGATAAACTGCCATAACTCAAAAAGAGTTAATAATAAAATGAGAGGTATATGAAGCACCCAATATTATTTCAATGAAATGTCTACAAGAAAGAAGCTACCTCAAGAATATTATAAGTTCTCCAATAACAGTATCTAGTACTATCCGAAAAGTGCAATTATTAACCTTGAAATGGAATAATAATTTGTAAATACGTCAAACAACCCACGATAACTCCAGTTTAAATCTGCCCTTGGAGCTAATTTATCCGAATTTGACACTTCTTGACTTGTGGCATCCTAGATCTGAGAATAAAAATATATTTAAATAAATTTAAATGCAGGTTAAATTGTCCTATGCATACATCTTCATCAGTTGATCTATCTGCGTGTTGATGGAGTTGTTGGCCCAGTCTTGTGTGATGTCGTCCAGATGATTATCGTAGTCTACCAGAGACTTGTAGGCAGAACTCTTCAGTAGTCTAGTGACACAGTCTACCGTGTTGCCATCTGCAAGAACATGGTACATCAATTACAATGATTGAGGTAGAAAATCCGCAGCAACATTATATTTGTTACTCGGATCACACGGAATCTATAATTGCTAAGACGTATTGACATTTAAGGCTTATACTGAATGCAAGTCCACAGGTAGACATGTGTAAGTTTGTGCTTACACATGCTGCATGTGCACTTACCAAAGAAGATGAACTCAATGAACGATGGGTGTAAGGAGGCAGACACTCAGATCCGCAGGCGATTGAGCAATCAATTTAGTTCAGCCGCGTCGTAAGATTCGTACCAATTTTGGAGACTGCTCTTTCCATGTTGCGGGTCCGGTGGAGTGGAACAGACTGCCACCTGGAGTGAAGAACTCCAAATCTATGGGTGTATTTCACAAAGCACTCAAGACACACTTGTTTAAAAAGTCTTATTCGTGATCGGAGAGGGCCCTTGAGGTGTGACACACACAAAACGGCGTTCTCATAATTTGTAATTTAAAATAAATAAGCTGATGATATAATAGTAAATTTCATAAACATGATGAACAGTTCATCCCTAAGAAGCCCGTCCAGAAGCTCCAGATCCCACAGACCACGGCAACAGATCCCAGAAAGCAGCTCTCCAGGTCATCCTCAATCATCATGCAGAGACAGTGCCTCCTGAAGACATTGCTTATTTGCCAACGAATAAAATGTTGAGAATAATGTAAATTCTCGCATAATGGTTCGTCTAATATTCATAAGTGTAGTTAACATTAAACGCTAATGGCTTACCAACTATGACGTTGTTGGGGTCTTGAGTCTTCCACTTCCCATCGTTGTACTGAGAGACCTTGAGGGCCACGTCGTCCAGATTCAGCGAGAACCTCCGATTGTCAATCTGCCGAGAAGAAAAATAATTCAAGACGGTTATCGTCAAGCAGAATTTCAGAGGTAAAATAACATTTAAAATAAAATGCTTACATCATGTTAATTCTATAAACCAGAAAGGTGCATAGCATTTCAGAAGGTAGGCAGCAGTGGAATTTTTTATATATTTTTTAGTGTTGATCTGTTAACACAGTGAAAGTCCATTTTTATAAATATTAATGAAAAATTCAAATGGTAAAACATGGTTTTAATTCACTTTATTATTTTTGTTTTTGCTCGAACATTTTCGCCTAATGAGGCATCTTCAGGAGCAGAATGATTACAAATATATTTTTATAAAATAATTTTCAAAACCTATTTTTTATTGTTCTACTCAATTTTTTATACAAACACAGTGTTTCAAGGTCTTAGTTATACAACCAAACTACATAATTCTTTTAAAATTTAAAACCGGACCGGTCTGTAGTCTAGTGGAAACGCTTCAGACTCGTAAATGGAAGGTTGTGGGTTCAAATCCCAGCGGAGGACAACAAATATATCATTTATATTTTCTTAAATATAGTCTTTGCTGGGTGAAAAATTTGTATACCGTTACCAAAGACTGGTCACCAAAAGTCCATCCAGCCTTACAGCAACTGGGTCTTGCTTGAGAATCGGCGCTTTGTAGCGATCACCAAGCTCATAAACTACACCTCTGCGGCACTACAAGTGTCATAGACCCCTAGAGTCTCTGAAATCTAGGGAGTCTTCCGCACAGGATTTATTTAAAAAAAAAAACATAAAAACCATTAAGTAAGTAGGTATATTTATTTACCACGACAAACAGTGCAGAAGGGAAGAAGTCGGCTATCTTGTCTGCGATGCGGGCAGCGGGCGCCTTCTCTACAGTGTTGTCCTTGATGTTGTCACTGGCCGCGTAGTAGCCCACCACCATCAGCCCTGCGGCCTGGGCGAGGGCGTCAATCTGAAACCACCACAGACAAATAATTATACTTGAAGGTATTGATTGTAGAGGCATTCACTTTGCCATAAATAAATAAGATAAAAACAATTTAAATATTAAAAATTACAAACCAAAAACAATTTGTATACGGTAACGGGGCGAGTGAAATTTACTAATGTAAGACCGGTTACGAAAACAATGTTTCCATCATCAGGTATGAAATATTAAAAACCGAATAACATAAAATTAGTGCATCATTCCTGTAAGGACTGGGAGTAGTGGAGGGTGAAAGGGGTGAGGACGGGAACAGAGCGCTGGGATTGCTGGTGATACTAATCTAATCTAATCTAATCTAAGTTGCAAAGATATGTTACATTGGAGATTCACATTACATGCATTCTCACAACCAGACACGTACAAGTTCGCGCTTGCACATGCCTCATGTGAACCTACAACATAAAAACCAAATCTCAAATGGACATACACCCGCAACTCTTGCCGTCCTTCCCTGAGACAGGGGTGACATTGGCAAAGTGAACCATTTTTACAGCATGGGTGGTCAGCCGCATACCAACCTATAAGTCAGGGAACACACACACACGACAAATTACATTTTATACATCACTAAATAATAATCTCCAAATACAAAATATCCATTTACAAATAAAACAAATTCCAATTTAATAAACCCTAGCCGCCAACATTACAGATCAACCGCCATTTCTTTCTGTCCTTACATACTTCTTTCATTTCCTCCAGAGTCATAATTTTCTTCATACAGGCTCTTCTTTTATTATGACTCTGGATATTCCATTCATTCGCAATTTCGGATATTTGGTCCATCCATACCTTTCTCGGTCTTCCTCTACCACGACATCCATCTATTCTACCAACATATACTTTCTTCGTCAGTCTTTCCTCATTCATTCTCTCCATATGCCCAAACCATCTTAACAAACTTCTTTTAATCTAAACAAACTTCTTCAATTATTATTATTGTTTCTTCCCTATTTAATTAATTCCCAATTAAATAATTTTTGTTACCTAAAATAATCTTAAGTTGCAATGATATATTACATTTGAGATTCATATAAAATGCATTCCCACAAGCAGACATGTATAAGTTTGCGCTTACACATCCATGCCGCATGTGGACTTACAATAGAAAAACCCAATCTCAAATGAACGTATGCCCTGCAACTCTTGCCGACCTTCCCTAAAAAAAGGGGTGACATTTTCAAAGTGAACCATTTTTTACAGTATGGGTAGTCAGCCTCATACCAACCTGCAAGTCAAGGAATGCGAAACCCTTAGCGGATAACGTGGCAATAAGTTGTACTATATGTGAAGCTTAGTTGCGTTTGCTTACTGCATACTTGGTCAGTATCATATGTGAGAACAGGATGTCATGCATGTATTAAATTAATGAATAGGCGTGAACCTACCTGTGACAGAGCTACCTCCACCATTGGAGTGACATGTAGACACTGATGGAACAGCGGTATTACATCCACGATGGTGATCTTGTGGTGCTTCTGCTGCTCTTTGGTCTTGTCGCTGTCCGCCAGCAGTACTCCGTTCAAGGCACAATGAGGATACTTGGCTGCGTGCATCATAATCTTGGCATACGACTTGCAAGTGAATGTTACGACCACCATTTTGAATGGAATGTATAAGCTGATATAAAAAATCTAAGCTTTTTGTATATTATTTAATGAGATTGCAATAAATTTTCTACGATTTCTACTTTCTTGTTTAAAAATGATTTTAGTTCACGTTAAATTTATATTGATTTGACAGTTTAATGACAGGTAATTTTTGTCTATGGTTTGAAATAATAGACAAGAATGATTAGAGACCACAGAGAACAATATGCGTTCGTTTTGATACTTATATTTTTTCCATTTGAAAAATACCTACTTGAAAAATCCTAGCTGTGGTCATGAAGTTGAACAGCCATAATCTAAAAATACGATCAATGATTTTGATGTTTGTTTTGTTGAATTTTTAACAATGATTTTTAATTAAATTTTATTTACTTATCTCAAGAATAAAATTATCCACAGAGCGATTGATTGGCTTAAAATTATAAAATCAAGATGAATATCTTACCAAAGAAGAGGTTAGTATATTTTTACCTGAACTGGATAATCTATAATAATAGCTGTAAACTATTGACATTCATGATTCACATTTTAATGCATGCCCACAAGCAAACAAGTGTGAGTTCGTGCTCACTTATGCTGCATGTATACTTTACAAAATAAGACCCATCTCACAAATGAACATAAGCCCTGAAACTCTCGATGACTGTCCGTGAAACAGGAATGAAATTGGCAAAAGTGAACCAATTTTTATAGAATCGGTGGTTAGCCTCAAAATAACTAAAGTGAATAAGCAATTAAGGCACTATCAGCTTTAATTCACATTATTCATAATTTTGTTTTATTGTCTGGTAGATTCTGATCTAATGCACTCAGCACTTAAAAAAAAGGATGTTTTTTTCATCCGACTGGGGTTTTTAGCAACCAATAGTAAAGTATTAGTTTGCCTTTAATGTGGCGTAGAGCAGTCACAATTTTTTGTCTTTGTTATTCGTGTGAATACAGTCTTAAAAAATTGTATAAAATTTTAGGTGGCACGTCCGGACTAAGGATAACATCGCAAGAGTTAGACGTGACGAAGCACAGGCAGAGAAAGAGGAACAAGAACGACAACGAAGAATACAGCAAGCTGACAGGGAGGCCAAACTCGACGTCTTACGGAAGAAAGCTCGGGAATCCAATCAATACGAAGATGAAACATCAGATACCAAAAGCATAAGTCCCAAAGATTCTAATCAAAATGAAGAAACTATTTTGAATACGGAAGGGGAAATAAACGAGAGAGTTGGAAGCAAGAACCACATCAACTTCTTCTCCGATATTGAAGAGGGAAAAGTTGATTATTCAAAACCGAATAAAGAGCACGAAAAAGAGGTGAAAGAAGAAAAGGAAAAGTATGAAAAACAGATTGGGTGTTTGACGTATCTTGGGCAGGATACGAATGAAGCTTTGGGGAAGAGGAATTGGTATGATGTTTTACCGGAAAGAGTGACAGGGAAAGAGAGATCGTCGCAAGTGAAAGAGACTTATGATAAACTTGTAGTGAAAGATAGAGAAGGAAATATCAAACCTCCGGATTTAACGGTGGGGTCAAAGTGGAAAGAAGCGAATGATCCGTTGAATATAATCAAACAGCAGATTTTGATTGAAGATAAAAATTCTAAAACACTGAAAACAAATACAGAAATGACTTTGATTAATGAATCTTCATTGTTAAAACGTAAATTTGAAGAATATAAACCGATTATGGGGAAAGTATCTAAAGCTAAAAGGAAACGGAAAGATAAAAAAGCTAAAAAGGATAAAAGGCATAAGAAACATAAAAAGAGGAGATCTCGGTCGAGTAGTGAAGATAGTGAAGATGATGCTGATGATAAAAAGCGAAAGTTGGAGTTGTTGAGGCAAGAAAGATTGAAGAGGGAGACTGAAGAAAGGTTGAAGACTGCAGCTTTGTTGGCTAAGCTATCAGGGCAGCCTGTTGAGCCGAGTTCTTCTACGAGAGAGGAGCGACCTGTGACTTCTGTTAAACAAAAATATAATTCACAATTTAATCCTGAAATAGCCAAACAGAATTATGATAATGTTAGATATAAATAAAAGATATTGTGTTTTTTATGTACTTATATAAATTTTGAATAAAACTACAAATTATATTGTTTTGTTGCTTTATTTCAATGTAAGCGTTCCGTAGAAATGAATATGAGTAGTGAAGGAGTTAAAGGTATGGGAAACTCCATTTCAAGTGAAGTAATTGGCGCAAGGCCCTAATTTGTAAACATAAGTAGATAGAACATGCCACACAGGACCCTTTCGGAGACAACGCAGAAAAAGGTTGCACTGTATATAAAGCTCGGTTGCTTCGCTTATATCGAAACATAAAATCATTACCACATCGTTTCCATACATTTATCTCATTTTAGAAAAAACATCTGGACTGCCGTATTTGATTCTAAATCATGTGATTTACGTTATTTATCTTTCTTTTGGATACAAAAAAAAAATTGTAGGTAAAAATTTATATAGGTAGTTATTTTTATTGGTATGCGTAATTTTTATACCTGACATCACCATCATGATGTGTCAAAAAGTTGAGGTTATGTTGTTCAATGTTTTCGTAATGCTAATCCAAAGTACTCTGTGATCCAAAGTAAAAAAAAAAAATATGTGTCATCAAAGTATTGAAACAAGTTTACAAAACGTTGAAATTGATAAATAAAGAAATGTGATCAATGAACACTATTTTTTTTTATTGTAATTGTTTTTAAATATTGACTGGTACATTACTGACAAAAGTGAAGAATTGTGTCCAAAAGCTGCACCGATGTTTTCCACAACAGGTAGGTACACACTTGTAGAATACTATTGTAGATTTGTTTAAGAAAATCCGATTTGTTTTTAATGATAGATTTGTATATTTGTAGAAACCAATGAGATGGAGCATGCTGATGGCATTGTGTTGACCACTGATGATCCCTCCTACGTTTTCTTAGCCGCAGATGATGACGATGATTCTGTAAGTCGCATTTTATTATTCATGGATTTGAGATTCGGGTTTTTATATTGCAGGATTACATTGCATGTTTAAGCGCGAACTTAAACATGTCTGTTTTGTGAAAATGCATGTAATACGAATCTCTAATGTTACTTATATTTTGCAACTTAGATTAGATTAGATGGAATACTTGATGATAATATGAGCCTTCAGTTCTGATCTAATCTAACCTAATCTAAGCTGCAAAGATATGTAACATTGGGGATTCACATAATATGCGTTTTCACTAACAGACACATATAAGTTCACGCTTGCCTAAGCCGCATGTGAACCTTCAACATAAAAACACAAATCTCAAATGAACATACACCCTGCAACTCTTGCAGACCTTCCCTGGAACAGGGGTGACATAGGCAAAGTGAACCATTTTCTACAGTATGGGTTGTCAGCTGCATACCAACCTATAAGTCAAGGAACATGCCCAATAAATAACATTTTTACAATCAACATTTTGAATGTATTAATTGCTTGTATTCCTTGACTGGTAGGTTGGTATGCGGCTGACCACCCATACTGTAAAGAATGGTTCACTTTGCCAATGTCACCCCTGCTTCAGGGAAGGTCGGCAAGAGTTGCAGGGCTTATGTTTATTTGAGATTGGGTTTTTTATATTGTAGTTCCACATGCGGCATGTGTAAGCGCGAAATTATGCGTGTCTGCTTGTGGGAATGCATTTAATATGAATCTCAAATGATACATATCTTTGCAGCTTAGATTTAGATTTAGATTTAGATTTAGTTCTGATCTAATCTAACCTAATCTAAGCTGCAAAGATATGTAACATTGGGGATTCACATAATATGCGTTTTCACTTACAGACACATATAAGTTCACGCTTGCCTAAGCCGCATGTGAACCTTCAACATAAAAACACAAATCTCAAATGAACATACACCCTGCAACTCTTGCCGACCTTCCGTGGAACAGGGGTGACATAGACAAAGTGAACCATTTTCTACAGTATGGGTGGTCAGCTGCATACCAACCTAGAAGTTGAGGAACATGCACAATAAATAACATTTTTACAATCAACATTTTGAATGTATTAATTGCTTGTATTCCTTGACTGATAGGTTGGTATGCGGCTGACCACCCATACTGTAAAAAATGGTTCACTTTGCCTATGTCACCCCTGCTTCAGGGAAGGTCGGCAAGAGTTGCAGGGCTTATGTTTATTTGAGATTGGGTTTTTATATTGTAGGTCCACATGCGGCATGTGTAAGCGCGAAATTATGCGTGTCTGCTTGTGGGAATGCATTTAATATGAATCTCAAATGATACATATCTTTGCAGCTTAGATTTAGAACAAATAATCCATATAAGCACCAAAAACAAATACAAAATTCTAATTTTAAAAACCCTAGCCCTAGCCGCCAACATTACAGATCAACCGCCATTTCTTTCTGTCCTTACATACTCCTTTCATTTCATCCAGAGTCATAAACTATTTCATACAAGCTCTGCTTTTATTATGGCTGGATATTCCATTCATTCGCTATTTCAGAAATTTGGTCAGTCCATATCTTTCTACCTGATGGTTATAAGTATCGCCTTTTAGTTGATAAATGGTATCGCCGTAAAAAAATAGTTTTTTTTTCTTGTGTGTGTCGATTAACGACTTCGAGTGTTTTTCATAAAAACTGATAATCTCTATTGGATTCTAGATTAATTAGAAAAAGGAATATATCAAAATACAAGTTACTGCAAACAAGCATGAAGTGAGGATATAATTATATAATAAAACAACATCCCATTTTTTCCAATGTCTAATAATGAATATAAATAAACATGTCCCCAATCCCTTTACTACAACTAAATGACAGAGAAGATCTTTGTTCTCTTTCTTACTAATTACCTTACCATTTTCATTAGTAAGTTGAAACAGATATATAATGTGTATTTTTGTTAAAATAATATCTAGTCCACAGACATCATAAGTCAACGTTTATATGAAATATTTGTTGCTAATGGTTTTTTCCTTTTTTGGTTCCCGAATATTATTTTCCATGTGTTACCAATTTGATCGAAACTGACAAAAATCTGGCATCCCAATGTAATTTTTCGCGTATGGCGACTCTTTGATGCAGTATGGACAACACAACAAACTAATCTGCCATTCTGAGAGGATCTACGTCTCAGTTGTGAATTTGTCGTGAGTGTTTTGAGTGGGATCTAGCTTGGAATCAAGGTAAATATTGAAATATGTTGTCAGTTATGTATTTTCTACTTAGATCTATTAATGCTTCTAAATATTATATGTGTTTTATCGTCGCTGGCATTATCAATTTTCAAATAAAACAATCTTAAGGTTATGTCGTGCTTTGTTTTTATTCACGATCGTTACCGTATGTTACCATTTGATATTGATGTGTTATGTGTAACATTTGAGAAATTAAAAGCACTTTGGTGCTCATGTCTTTTGACGATTACGCGCACGAGTTGGCACTCTAACGGTTAATGATCAAACTGACGAAAGAAAAAAAAATGTTTTACTGGCTAATCTAACAATTTGAACTTAATCATTTTGTTTTAGATTTTCTATAAATTGTTTGAGTTACCAGTATAACTAAATGGAATTTTTTGTAAGGTTGATCATGAAACTACTACTCTAGCAAATCTAGATGGAATAAACCGTAAATGGCTTTGAGGAAGTTAATCACTAGTACTCTTGTTTTCAGATGCCACTAACTAATTCCGAAAAGCAAAAACGGTACCGGGAAAGAATGAAGTTACAGAACCCCGAAAAATATGAAATGGTTAAGAAAAAAAATGCGGAACGTAACAGAAAACAAAGGAAAATAAAGGACTATGATGAAGCAGGTAAAGCAGAAGAGAGAGAAAAATGGAGAAATAGAAAGAGGAGACAGAATCATAATGGTCTAGTAAAGGTCATTGTTGAAGAAAACATACAAATGAGCAAAGAAACTTATTCAAGTTCAGAAAATGTTGAGACTATTGTAGAAAAAGCAAAATTAGCTGAGAGGCGTAAAATGCAACAACATGAGAGTACCGATTATGAAGATAAAATAAATATGCAGAAGGAAAAAATTAAAACTCTTCAGAAAAAGGTAAATAGGTGCCAGAAACAAAATAAACATTTGATGGAAATCATATAAAGGAAATCATATAAAGTAAATCAGATTAAGTTAAAATACAAAGTATTATTCCAGGAAAATTACACATTAAATAGCAGTAACAGAACACCAGATAATTTGACTCCTGCTTCAAAGACAAACATTTCAATACAAACTTCAGTAATTCAACACAAAACGAGAATATTTTATTTATAAGACCGGCTTATTGCTTAAGGCACTTATGTATTATTAGTTGGGTTTAAGATTAATAGTAAGGCAAAGAAATATTATGTCAGGCAATTCCTTGCAGTTAACATATAAAATCAATATAAAAGTGACGTTCATGCGTAAGAAATGTGATGGTTCATTCTCTTGGCCACACGCTGAAGGCATAGCAGACATGTGTACTTTGGATTTTACCATAGTTTTGAATAATCCAATTCAAAATCGTCACAAAGTACTACAATTTGACGACTATTTCAATAAATTTAAGATTTACTGACTATATCTAAAAATATAAGGGCACCATTTTGAATTTCATTTTAAACAGATCGTAATTTAACTCACGCTTGTTACGTTTTCTTGAATGTTACTTATGGCCCCAGAGTGTTACTATGTATTATGGTACAAATTTTTACAGCTAACAAGTAGTTCAATGATCGAACTGACATAAAATTTCAATTTTTTATGTTGGCTACTCGAACAATTAGGACTCAATGATTTTGTTCTAGATTTTCAATCCAAATTGTTCGAGTAGATGATATGACAAATTGAAATTATTTGTCAGTCCTATCATTAAACTACTTATTAGCAAGAGTTGATGGACTAAACCGTATATTGCTTTGAGGAAGTTAATCACTGGTACTCTTGTTTTCAGATGCCACTAACTAATGCCCAAAAGCAAAAACGGTACCGGGAAAGAATGAAGTTACAGAAACATGAAAAGTATGAAATGGTTAAGAAAAAAAATGCAGAACGTAACAAAAACCGAAGGAAAATAAAAGACTATGATGAAGCAGGTAAAGCAGAAGAAAGAGGAAAATGGAGAAATAGAAAGACGACACAGAATTGCAATGGTCTATTAATGGTCGTTGCTGAAAAAAACATAGAAATGAACGAAGAAACTAATGTGAGCTCAGAAAATGTTGAGACTATTGTAGAAAAAGCAAAATTAGCCGGGCGGCGTAAAATACAACGACAATGGGCTGATGAGAGTGGCAATTATAAAGATAAAATAAAGATGCAGAAGACGAAAATTAAAAAACTTCGGAAAAAGGTAAATGGGTGCCAGAAACAAAATGAACGCAAAAACGCAACGCAACTAAGCTACACATATAGTGTTACTTCTTGCCGCGTTATCCCCGAAGGGGTCGCATGTGGCGAGTTGAACCTATTTATTTTTACTGGTAAGGGGGCCGGCCTTACGCCAACCACTTCAGTTGAAGTGGGGGTTTCCCAGCTCCCGAGAGAGCTGGTACTCATTTCTTGTGAAGGCTGAGTAAACCTTGCCGGTATTTTTATTTTGGGGTTTGAAATAAACACCGAAACGGGAAATCATTTCTGACACCCTCATTTGAACATTTGACATATTTGACACATAAACATTTGATGGAAACCATAAAAGCAAATCCTTGCGGTTAACGGCATCAATATAAACGTTAAGTTCATGGTAAGAAATGTGATGGTTCATTCTTCTGGCCACAAGCTGAAGACATAGCAGACATGTGTACTTTGGATGTTACCAAAGTTTTGAATAATCCAATTAAAAATCATCACAAAGTACTATAATTTGATGACTATTTCAATAAATTTAAGATTTGCTGGCTAAATCCAAAAGATCTAAGGGCACATTTTTGAATTTCATTTTAAACAGACCTTAATTTAACTCACAATTCTTAAGTTATCTTGAATGTTACTTATGGCCCCAGTGTGTTACTAGTTCACAAAAGTTTTGGTAATTTTTTTTACGGGGATATCCTCAAGTAGTCTTGCTAATGAGTAGTTAAATGATCGAACTGACATAAAACTACAATTTTTTATAGTGGCTACTCAAACAATTTGGACAAAATTTTTATAATATTTTTTTTTTAGATGTTCTATCCAAATTGTTTGAGTAGTCAAAATAACAAATTGGGATTTTTGTCAGTTCGACCATTAAACTACTGCTTAGCAAAACTAGATGGAATAAACCGTATATATTGCTTTGAGGAAGTTAATCACTGGTACTCTTTCTTTCAGAGGCCACTAACTAATTCCGAAAAGCAAAAACGGTACCGGGAAAGAATGAAGTTACAGAATCCCGAAAAATATGAAATGGTTAAGAAAAAAAATGCAGAACGTAACAGAAAACAAAGGAAAATAAAGGGCTATGATGAAGCAGGTAAAGCAGAAGAGAGAGAAAAATGGAGAAATAGAGAGAGGAGACAGTATAATAATGGTCTACTAAAGGTCGTTGCTATAGAATACATACAAATGAGGGAAGAAACTCATTCATGTTCAAAAAATGTTGAGACTTTTGTACAAAAAGCAAAATTAGCTGGGCAGCATAAAATAAAACGACAATGGGCTGATGAGAGTGCCAATTATAAAGATAAAATAAAGATGCCGAAGAAGAAAATTAAAACACTTCAGAAAAAGGTAAATAGGCGCCAGAATTTTTTAAAACTTTTAATGTAAACCATAAATCAGATAAAAAAAAAAAATGAAGTATTATTCTAGGAAAATATCACATTGAATAGTAGAAACAAAATACCAAAACTTTGACTCCAGCTTCCAAGACAAACAGCGTATAGAAAAGAACTTTCCTGACATACCAGCTGAAATGAAGGAAAAAGTTACAAAGGTCCTTAAAGAATAAATTTTTTAGAAGACCGGCTTCTTGTTGAAGGCACATGTATTAGTAGTGTTTTAGATTAATAGTTAAGATAACAAAGTATTACGTCCGGCAAATCATTGCAGTTAATTTAACTCACGATTGATACCTGATCTTGAATGTTACTTATGGTCCCAGTGTGTTACTGGTTCACAAGTGTTATAGTACTTTTTTTTTACGGCGATACCCATACTTAGTTATATATTTAGTTAATAGGTCTGTAGGCATTCACTTCATGCTTCAATTGATTCGTAGTTGACGTTGAGACAGACTTACAATTCATAGTTTCATTGACTTTTTTGGCAATTATACTGATCCCTAACAGGCCAATGGTAGCACTGGATCTGAAAGCTCCATTCAAAAGTTATTAGTTTACAGTTTGAAGCCGCCTTGTGTGGAGGGAGTAAGCACTGTGTAGTCTTCTACCTCCCCTAAATATAGATTTTTTTAAATTAAAAAAAAAAAAAATAATGTAAAAACTTTTTGAAACATGTTTTTGTAATTTTTAATGTTTGATACATGCTTAATAAAAGTGTTTTAAAGTATCATTTTGTTATTATTGATGTTAAACCATTTAAGTTAATCAATATACTCCTTGACTGATAGGTTGGTACGAGGCTGACCACCCGTGCTGTAAAAATCGGTTCACTTTTGCCAATGCCACCCCGGTTCAGGGAACGGCGGCAGGAGTTGCAAGGTTTATGTCCATGTGAGGTTTTCTTTATTTGTATGCACACATGCAGAATGTGTAGGCGCAAACCTACATGTGCCTGTCTGTAGGCATGCATTTCATATGAGCCTTAAATGTTTACATATCCTTGCAGCTTAGATTATAGATTGTAGATAGAATATGCTGAAATTTTGGTGAACAGATCTGACAGATCCCGCGCAACCGTCCTCGTAATTTTAGGGTGCGACCATTTTTTTGTGTGTTTTTGCAAGCAGAAGCTTGTGTGCATGCAATGGTATCTGTTGAACCACGGTTGAAGTTATGGTCAAATGATTTGAACTAGCGTTATTCTATTCCAAATACACTTGTCAAGAATAGCGACTTGATCCCTCAGCCATCTAATCTAATCTGATATGATCCACGTTGCAAATATATGTAACATTGGGGATTCAAATTATATGCATTCTCACAAGCAGTCATGTATAATTCAGCCATAACACGGTACTTATAAATATTTTTATTTGTTACAGGAAAATGTAGTTGTCATCTTATCAAACGGTATGGTCATCGGAGAAAAAGTTTTTCCAGACAACGCGGATTGCCAACTGCCTTCTGAAATTAATGAACCCAATGATGCTGAAATATCACAAGAACCAGTTGTGTGCGTGGATGGAAATGGGGATATATTGTATGTGGTAGCACAAGAAGATTCAGAGGAACAAGTGCCAAGTGAGAATAACCTGCGCTACATGCCTCTGGAGCAATACGCTGAAGGACAAACAGACACAGAAGATCGGATATCAGAAACTGTGAGGAATCTGCCAGCAAATGAACAACTGGACAATTTTACGGTAAAGACCATGTATACACATTATCTAATCTAATCTAATCTAATCTAAGTTGCAAAAACATATTGACATTTAAAGTTCATAATAAATGCATTCCCATAAGCAGACACATATACAATCTAGCTTACACATGCCGCATGTGGACCTACAGTATAAAAACCAAACCCTCAAATGAACATAAGCCAAACAGGACAAACATTGGCAAAGTGAACCATTTTTTACAGCATTGGTGGTCAGTCTCATACCAATCTATAAGTCAAGGGATATTGTTATTATTATTTTATTAACACATCGTTTGCGGGAAACTAGTTAACTCGTCATACACCTTTTTATAGTAACGTGCGGGAGAAGTGTAAACTCGTTTCGTCGCGCCTTGCGGTAGGGCGCGGGAAACTTGTAAAAACATGGCAAAAAATTTCAAAAGAAATAAAAAAATGAAAAGGTGAAAATTTAAAAAAACACCCACTCTACGCCGCCATCTGGCGGGAAAATGCCCGCATACATAGTGTTCAAAATAGATTTGTGAAGAGGAATGCCAACCTATTTGGAATGGCCAGTTGTCTTCATGCGAAAGCGGAAGCTTGTGTGCATGCAATACCATCTGTTGAACCAGGCTCGAAGTTATTGTCAATAGAATAAGACCTAATTTTAATTTGTTACTTTCACAATGTTTTTGATGATTGAATTTAATTTCAGGAAAATGCAGGTTTCATCTTATCACATGATACAAGTGTGGCAGAAAGAGATTTACAAATCACTGGGGATCAAATAGGTTTTGAGGTTGGTGAGTCTAATGACAACGTATCGAAAGCACCAGGCTTGTACGTGGATGAAAACGGAGATGTGTACATCATGGCTCAGGGAAGTGAATCTAATGCACAGATGCCAAGTGGAGACACGCTTTATGACTTTCCTCCAGAGCAGTTTATCGAAGAGCAAGTTGCCATGCAAGAATTCAAAACAGAAAGCTTACAGGATCCGTCGGATGGTGAAGAGATGCACAGTGCTATTGTGGATTCAGAAGCTTCTGATGATGAGGTGGACGTGGAGAGTTTGGCTGACTTTGTCCAGGCTCTGAAATGTAAAGAATGCCAGTTTACAACCCTCAGTAAAAGTTCACTGATAAACCATCATAGGCAATGCCACATCAACCAAGTAAGTAACTTATTATGTCTTATTTACAATATGTGTTCATCCTCAGGCGTCGTGCAGAGAGGGTGTCTCCTGAAGACGTTAGCTACGTCGCTAACAAAATGTCGAGAATAATGTAAGTTCTCTTATAACGGCTCGTCTAATATCTGATTAATAATTTTTAACGGTGTAGTTATTGAATAAGAGTTTTAGGCTTACATGGCCGGCTGATGATGCTGGAGTGATGTTTTCCGGGATCTGTTGCCGTGGTCTGTGGGAGCTGGAGCTTCCGGACGTTTCGCCCATTTCTACGGTGTAGTTATTGTATTGTAAATATGTCAATTGACCGTAATTCCAACCTAAACCTTTTAATGTCTTTTTAATTATTCATTGCCATTATGACGTTTATATGGTATAGATCATGATGATTCGGTGGATACCCAAGAATGCTTGTATTACATGCCGGGAGCTAGGATTCAATCCCCAATCAAGGTATCGGAAATGATTCCCCGTTTCAGTGTTTATTTCAGACCCAAAATAAAATACCGGCAAGACTTACTCAGCCAACATACGAAATGAGAACCAGTGCCCTGGGGAGCTGGGAAACCACCGCTCAAACTGAAGCGGTTGGTGTGATACCAGCTTTTTTTATCTGTAAAGATAAATAGGTTACACTCACCTCTTTGAGGACAATGTGGCAAATAGAAGGCAACTATATGTGTAGCTTAGTCACGTATTGCATCCCCTGCGTGACTACGTTGGAATAAAGTTAACTTTATTTGAAATAAATTTTACAGGAAATGTTAAAGATGGAGTGCGAGCCTTCCAAGGTGTTGTACCTGTGTGCCCAGTGTAATAAACAGCTTCCCTCCGTGCAGGCGTGTCGCCAGCATATGATACAAGATCACCAACTCAAGCTCAACGCAGCCTCGTCTCCTCAGAAACCAGCATCTCAGTATGGCGACTATCATGTTTATATATTTACGATACTGTTTTAATTTGAATATTATGTTGAATGCTGACGGATAGAAAATGATTTATTCTCTTTTGATTTTTCCTTGACTTATAGGTCGGTATGAGGCTGACCACCCACACTGTAAAAAAATTTCACTTTGCCAATGTCACCTCTGTTTCAGGGAAGGTCGGCAAGAGTTGCAGGGCTTATGTTCATTTGAGATTGGGTTTTTTATACTGTAGGTCCACATGCGGCATGTGTGAGCGCAAAATTATGCGTGTCTGCTTGTGGGAATGCATTTAATATGTTTGAGAGACTTGAGACGAAATAAATAATTATGTACTATCAGACATTATTATGTTAAAAATATTGGTGATTTAAAAATAAATATTAAAAGGCGGTACCTACCTACCGTTCAGTGTAATCATGATACATATCTTTGCGGCTTAGATTTAGATTTTTAGACAAAATTTATAGAACTAAAATAATTCTAATAAAACACTTTTTTTTTCACTCAATTTATTAATATACACAAATGCTTTCGATCATTGTTGTACCTGATGATGATCATAAGTGATTGAAAACGTTTGTGTGTATTAATAAATTGAGTGAAAATAAAACAATGTTTGTATACAATTGTTTTAGTTCTACAATAAAGATTTATAATTTTGAATATATTGGGCCTCACACTACATGCTTAAAGCGCTCCAGTCTAAAAAAAATATTTTGCCTAAATAATGCAAAAGTTAGTTGAAGAGTCTGGTTTGTAGTCTAGTGGTTAATGCTACGGACTTGTAAACGGAAGGTCTAGAGTGTGATTCCCCGCAGAGCACAAAAAAAAAATTCAGATGAGATATTGGGCTGAAAATGTTTAATAGTGAATAGATTTTGATGGAATGATTTTCGGACAGTGAGAAATAATCGAGTAGAACTTTAGACAGAGTATGGTCTTTTATAAGTTATTTGACTGTTTTCTTCTTTTGCAGGGGCTGTAGTCAAGAAATTAAAAAAGAAGTAACATCTGAGGCTGATGAAAAAAGTGAAGAAAACCTGTCATTCTCGAAACAAATGAGGGATTACTGGCTACAACCAAAAACTCCTCAAGAAGTTAGAATGCGGCTCTGTTCTGATAGGAAAACTGTGTAAGTTAAACTTTAACTATGTAAGAGTTTTAGGCTTACACGGCCGGCGGTCGACACTGGAGAGGATATATATCTGTTAACGTGGTCTCTCAGAGCTGGAGCTTCCGAGCATTTCACCCATGTCTGCGATGGGCTTCTTAAGCGCGTTGATGATGTTGATGAAACCATAATCAAAAGTAGGATTACCTTTTCACGGCCGAATATTGTCAACACTAAGCTCTCCCTCACTGGGAGATTATTTTTATGCCATGACGTGTATGGTTCACTTTGCCAACGACGATACCATGTTGAAAGCACCGGTTCTCATCAGATCACCGAAGTTAAGTAACATCGAACGCGGATGCTACTTGGATGGGTGACCGCTATGTACACCACGTGTTGTTGGCATTTATTGGACCGGTCTATAGTCCAGTGGCAACACTTCGGACTCGTAAATGGAAGGTTGTGAATTTGAATCCCGGCGGAGCACAAAAAAATACAATTTATAATTCCAAATGTGCTCTTCACTGGGTTGAAAAATTCATAAACCTTTACCAAAGACCGGTCACTGAAAGGTCCATCCAACCTTACAACAACTGCCTGAGAATTGGCGCTTTCTACAGCGACGACCAAGCTCGCAGTGGGTTCTTGAGGTGTGATACACACAAAAACAGCGCTCACTAAATAAATCATCCTAATATTATTATTATCACCCCCGATTTAGGAAAGGTCGGCAAGAGTTGCAGGGCTTATGTTCATTTGAGATTAGGTTTTTATGCTGTATGTTAATATATCTTTGCAACTTGGATTGTAAATTGTAGACACTATCCGTTTTAACCTGCCTTGACACAAATCTTCCTTAGTTTGAAAGAGAGCAAAGATGCTCCAAGTGTGACCTCATTGTTAACATGCAGGTGTGACAGAAATTCCTTCTGCATTCTTGGCAGACATACATTTGATTATTCTTGTTAGCAACTGCATGTATTTTGTGTTTACAGATGTACAGTGAAACAATGTATCTATCGCTTTAAGAGCACAGAAGCCATGGAGGCTCACCAGGCTTGCCATGTTGAAGGGGTGCCGGTGCGATATGTGGCTTATCAGCAATCACCACAGGCAACACCTGCACTACCGTTTAAGTAAGTTTAATCTTTTTTAATTTGTTTGTGTCAGAAAAGCTGTCGTGCATTTTTAGAGATTATTTCCATAAGACTCAAATGCTCACACATTATATAGATATGATCTTATTCATATGTTTATTGATTTCCCAATGAATTCATTGTAAAACTGTCTTCAGAGTGTAGGTTGGTATGAGGCTGACCACCCATACTGTAAAAAATGGTTCACTTTGTTGATGTCGGAAGGATTGACAAAAGTTGCAGGGTTTATGTTCATTTGAGGTTTGGATTTTTATTTGTAAGTACCCATGCAGCAATTGTAAGCACAAACTTAAACGTGTCTATTTGTGGGCATGCATTTAATATTAATTTTAAATGTTCTTATCTTTGCAACTTAGATTATTATTTTATCATATTCTGCTTATGCTCAACATCAGTATTTTCATTCATACCACCCTAGATGTATTATAAAATACTGTATTAAGCCACTTTTCCTGTAGGAGGGGTCAGAACATCCACAGATGTGTCTCCACTTTGTTCTGTCCTTACACATTTCTTTCATCACTCTCTTCACGCATTCTCTGTCATTTTCTCACTGTACAGATTTTAGTCATTTGCTTATTAATAATTGTGCATTTTTTTGCTCTTCAGGTGTTCAATGTGTGAAGAGAAATTTAAAACATGGCCGGCTTGTTCGTTGCACTTGTGGAGAAGCCACAGTAAGCTGGTGGACCTGCTGCAGTGCCCGCTGTGCACGACTGTCAAGACTCACAGCGCGGCCAGGATGGCCCAGCACCTCAACCACCACGGGCAGAGGAGCCACGGGAAGGAGGACTGCTCGGAGTGCGTCCAGGACGGGGCTTCAGCCACTGCTGCAGTCAAAGATGAATATAATCCATCGCAGCGGTGGTATGCACAGAAACGATGTGAGATATGTAAAAAGGTAATGTTATTTACAAAAGATATCTCATAATATTATTATATTGATACTTTATAGGTTGCAAGAATAGATGGATGTCGTGGTGGAAGATGACCGAGAATGGTATGGACCAAATTTCTGAAATAGTGAATGAATGGAATATCCAGTCATAATAAAAGGAGAGCTTGTATGAAGAAGGTTATGACTCTGGATGAAATGAAAGAAGTATGTAAGGACAGAAAGAAATGGCGGTTGATCTGTAATGTTGACAGCTAGGGCGGGGTCCCCAATGTTTTCTTTGGATAATGACTGAATAAAAAAACCAAATATTTATTTTTAAATTTACATGCTTGGAACAAAAAAAAACATAAAATTGTGACTGCCTCCCCGGGTTGTGAATCTTGTTTTTGGTTGCAAGTCATAAAGACCTGTGACATCATCCCACGTGAAATTCGGAATGTTCCGACTCCATTATGTTAGTCATAGGTCCGTTGAATCATCTATACTTTTTCATTTCAGATGTTGGCCAATTCAAAAGTTCTGAAAAAACACGTTCAAGCTGTGCACAATAAAATTAAACCTTTCATTTGCAATGTATGTGGACATTCAGCAGCGAGGAAACATATGCTCAGGGTATGTATATAATTAAATATCTAGCTCGACTCAGCTACATGGAAAATATTAAATATAAGCTCTAAATGTGTAAGACACTTACACAGTGCCCGAAAAACAGAATCCCTGCCTTTGAAATGTGGGTCTATGTTCAGATGTTGAAGGTTTCTTGCATGGATTGAGTCACAATTTTCAAAGTTTTGTCCTGTATGAATACTAGAGCCAAACTCCTGATGTCCATCAAAAGGCAGAAACTGGTTCACTTCGGCCATTTAATGAGAAATGACAAGTATTCACTCCTGCAGGGAAGAATTGAGGGAAGGCAAGCTTCAGGTCGAATAAAAACATCTTGGTTGAAGAACCTGAGACAGTGGTTTGGCAAGAAGCAAGAGCCCTCTTTTGTGCCGCAATATCAAAGATGGTATCAATATCACAGGAAGAAGAACAAGAAATGTGTAGTTTCAAGCACTGTACCTCGAGTATAAAAGATTGCATAAATCTCACCTCGATTGCATAAATCGAAAATGTATGGAATATACGACGGCACTTTTTTATTGATTTAGTTTACAATAAAACGTGAGGTGAGTTTACTCAATGTTTTATATTCAGCTGTGATATTTTTTAGTTTAAGGTCATCTTAACTGTTGTTGAAACTAGACTCCTTAATGGAAACCTACAGGCAGGTTGAGTGAATGAATGAGTGGGAGGCTGTATGAATGTGCTGCCACCTAAAATGATTTCTTTCAATGTGGTTATTTGTTTATTTCTAGCTGCACATGCGGCAACACACTGGAGAAAAGCCCTTTGCCTGTGACTTCTGCAGCTACCGCACTGGGGACCACAACACTCTACGGAAGCATAGAATGAAACACACAGGGGTAAAGTATATTAAATATATTGTCATTCGTCATCATTATAAACGTTACTTTTGATCTTATTTAGGGCTTCTTTACTTCAATTTACCTCTTGTTTTTAGTCCGGTCGATAGCTTGGAGTGTTTGCATTCCATTCGGAGAGCTCGAGTTCAAATCCCGAGGGTGTCGGAAATGATTTCCCATTTCGGTGCTCGTTTCAAACCCAAAATAAAATACTGGCAAGGTTTACTCAGCCCTCACAAGAAATGAGAACCAGCACACAACTGAAGTGGTTGGTGTGAGACCGGCGCCCTTACCCGTAAAAATAAATATGTAGGTCCCGAATCGCCACATGGCGACCCCTTCGGGGCTAACGCAGGCAAGAAGTTACACTACATGATTAGTAATAATAAATAATATTAGGATGATTTATTTGGTGAGCGCTGTTTTTGTGTGTATCACACCTCAAGAGCCCTCTGCGAGCTTGGTCGTCGCTGGAGAAAGCGCCAATTCTCAAGCAAGATCCAGTTGTTGTAAGGTTGGATGGACCTTTCAGTGACTGGTCTTTTGGTAAAGGTTTATGAATTTTTCAACTCAGCAAAGAGCATATATGAATATATAAATGGTATATTTTTTGTGCTCCGCCGGGATCCGTCCGAATCCACAACCTTCCATTTACGAGTCCGAAGAGTTGCCACTGGATTACGGACCGGTCCAAGATGCCAACGACACGCGGTGTACCTGACCATCCAAGTACTATCCACGCCCAATGTTGCTAGTAGTGTTATCTCTTCATTTCTGTCCCTCATTATCAATTTAAAACATTCTTTGTTTATCCCGATGTCAACTTTCTTTCACAGTCACTCCATAGAGTTACTACCTCCATGGCTATAAAGCGTGTTTTATTTGGAATATATATATTTTTGAGTTATTTTTCCCACAAGATTATGACTTGCACACAATATGAATGACTTTATTTTGCCCACAGGAGCGGCCGTACACATGCACTTACTGCAGCTACTCTTCTATACAGAGTATAGCTCTTCACAAACACCTGAAGAACAAGCATCCTGATCAGCCAGTCCCGCCTCTGAAACAAAAATGTCAACTGCATAGAACCAGCGCTCCTTCTGTTTGAAGCAATAAACAAATTACATGTTTTTTGCCATAACTCCGACTTTTATTATTATTTAGAATTTTTATTTATTATTGCTCAAGTTTGAATTAATTGTTTCTATTCAGTTTAGTGTCTTTTTTATTTTAATTTTTTTTTTTTTTTTCAAAACGTAGTTTTATTTTCACAATAATTTTATCTACCTCAAGCACTTTCGACCTTTAAGATTCAGGTCTGAGGTAGATAAAATTATTGTGAAAATAAAACTACGTTTTGAAAAAAATATTTTATTTTAAATTAAAATGAATTTTCACTGTGTGAATACACAAACCCTACAAAATCTGTTTTTTTTTTGTATAGGCACTCATAAATGGAGTTGCTTCCAGGGATCTGTTTCCGTGGTCTATCGGAGCTGGAGCTTCCGGACATTTTGTCCATACCTGCGGTCGATAGCTCAGTTGCCTGCATTCCATGCCGTAAGCTTGGGTTTGAATCCCACCGAGAGTGTCAGAAATGTTTTTCCGTTTTGGTGTTTATTTCAAACCCCATAATAAAATACAATGAAAACCAGCCCCTCAAGGGCTGGGAAATCTCCACTTTAACTGAAGTGGTTGGCGTAAGGTGGGACCTGTTAAAATAAATAGGTTCCACTCGCTCGGAAAGCAACTCTCCGTGTCAACCATAAACCTAAAACTTCTTCTTTTATAAATGTTGCGATTTTATTATTTCACTTATCTTTTATACTTTTACATGCTTGTACAATTATTTATTTATTTGAATCATTAAAAAGCGTCAAATACAGTTCATTTTGTTTTAATTAATACATATACATTTCTTAATATTATAAAAACACTGATTTGAAATGATAAAATACAATATTTCATTGATGGGTCATATTAACAGTAGTATGCCATATTTCTTTGATAGCAAAGTTCACGCTGAAAGGTAGCAGAAGTTTTGTCAAATAAAATTGTTGCAATTTTACATCAAGTAAGAGTTTTTTTTTACTTTACTAGGTAGTAATCTAGGACCAAATTAAAAAATTTATGCCACAATCTATTCTTCTTTCACAATCTGTCCTGGGCATTCTATAGATGTTAACGAGCTTTCATAGAACTTTGTATCAAATGGAAAAACTATATTTACAAATTAAAATTCATTAAAAGTACCAATATTAGGATAATTTACATGGATTAACTTCTTTAGTCACCACACAACAAGAGTGTCTCCTAGAGAAGGTGGTTACGACACTAACGAAATGTCGAGGATAAAGTTATTTTGCCTGTAGCACTTTCCAAATATCCACATATTTAATTTATTTCCAAAAATAATAAAGAAATAACTAATTATTCATTATTAGAGAGAATAAGAAGGAATAAATTGTTATTTTTTACATATTTTTGAAATAAAATTAATTTTTCAGCGTTCACTTCATCATTTCTTGACTTGTAGGTTGGTACGAGGCTGACCACCTACCCCGTAAAAATGGTTCACTTTACCAATGTCACCCCTGTTTCAGGGAAGGTTGGCAAAAGTTGCAGAGTTTATGTTCATTTGAGGTTCGGTTTTAATTTGCAAGTATACACATTCGGCATTTGTAAGTGCAAACTTACACACATCTGTTTGTGGGCATGCATTTGATATGAGTTTTGAATGTTAATATCTCTTTGCAACTTATATTATAGATTATTATAGAATACACAAACCATCTAAATATTAAATACCTGAAGATGACCTACTAGGTCGAAAACGCGTTAGTAATTTGTTTAAAGATTTTAATCTTTTTTAAATAAATTTTATAGTGAAAATAAACAGTGTTTTGTTTGAATTCATTCAAAAAAATTATAAAATTAAATAAAGTATTAAATAAAGTTTAAAACTTTCACTTTCATTGCTGGTGTTAATAATAAATCGTTTTTGTGTTGTTTTGGGATTGACCAATGTAACAATTTGTTTATCATTTAAAATATATTTAATTTCTTTTAATTTGTAAACATGTTTAACTCGGCCCGTACTTCCATTTTAGTTTCCATCAAAAGAACTACACTTTACGCCAATTTTTCACATTACATGATATTTTTCAAGAGGGAATCCAGGGCTCTCTGGACAGTGGGATTAGAGAGGATGGGGGCGGAGCCTTTTGGTGCGGGGACAGGCTGTGGAAGGCCCCCCGTCCTCTGTGCCAGGGCCTCCAGGCTGAAGCTCCCCATGCCACCGGAGCCGGTCTTGTCAGCAGCAGAAGCCTCTGCAGCGGCCGCCCTCCCGCTGTTTAAGATGCTCATGATGCGCTGCTCCAGGTCCACCTGTGTCTTGACTGATGTCTGCTCCACGGCCGCTGAGCCCAGCTCTACTTTGACTTGCTTTTCTCGACACTCCTGAAATTGCAGGAAACAATATGGTAGAGTTTAATTTGATGGAATCCAGGTTGATGGATTAATAAGAGCAGTAATTTTCAAAATTTTGATTCTCCTAGACCAGGGGTCGGCAACCTGCAGCTCGCGAGCCACATGCGGCTCTTTGTACCCCGTCGACGCTATTTATTACACTTTGAAATTTGTAAATTATAATTTTTGGCTCTTCCAACTCAAAAGGTTGCCAACCCCTCTGGTTTACCTCTTACAACAAGGGTGCTAAAACTTGAGCTGTTGGTGATCTACCTCAATATTGTTAGACTACGAGCGATCAGCTGCAAGTATGTGTTGCAGGATTTTTGTCTAGGCAGGGTGTATTGTGGCATAGATATGCATGTTTTTAGTCAAGGTAAGTGTAGGTCGCCGCTAGCAGGAGGTTATTACCAGTGATGAGGGTGTAATTCTGGTCTGATTGTGGATCAAATAAATACCAGTAGTTCATTCACTTCATTTTGTTTTAGTGACCTACCTACTAACACAAAATCTTTGAATAGTTCTATATATTTTTTTCTTCTAGAGATCGACTCAAAAAACACTCGCGATCGACTGTTTGAGCACCCTTGCCTTACTAGGAATGGGCAAATGTCGTCGTCAGCGGGAGCCCCCTCCTAGCTGCGCTGGTACTCTGCGTAGTCTTGTCCTTACCTTGACATACTGCAGCACAGTGTCGTACTGCAACACGGTGAGGGGCCGGCCCTCCCCCAGCTCCCTGACGAGCAGCAGCACGGACTCCTTGCTGGAGGCGCCCCCGCTGCGCTGGTACTCTGCGTAGTTGCGGGCCATCAGGGTGATGGCGTCCTCTAGCGGCATGTTGCGGTGCTCTGGAATACATTACAATCAACAATAAATATAAGAGAAATACAGTATTAGAGCTGCTAGCATACCAAATCTATCGTTAGGTAGAAGTTCAGTTACCTTCAGTTCTCAGACACCGGTAGCAAGTTTGTCATAGCTGTTTCGTTAAACTTCATGAAAACTCGTCATGAAAAGGAAAATATGTCCATCCAGGCACCTCCATCTTGATTCAGCTGACCTCAAGGTTTTGGATACTGCCAGATCCTGATTAAAATATCCCTTTTTGGACTTACCTTGCGGCAGTCCGTGTAAGATATTGAGCGTGAAGGATCTGTGCTCCTCGTTCTGCGGCATGACCAGGATGGCGTACAGGCAGCCGCGCGAGGAGATGTTGCCCAGCACGCGGCCGATGGGGACGTCCTCATTGGGGAACAGCAGGTCTACTGTCAGCCCAATGCGCTTCAGTCTGTCCTCTATGTATTCTGCGTACTCCCTGAAAGTAGGCGTTTTGATAGTTAAAAGCAATATATTGTTTTTTCGTCTTTCAATTTTCTGTCAGGTTCCTTCCACGTTGACTATTATAACAAAGTAATGTAATGATTTACTTTGGGTTCACTATAATAAAACTTCACTTGAATTTATTTTCTTTCAGTCCCGTCCAGCCCCAGATGTTCCTCAGTCGGGATTTTTTTCTCCCAGCACCTCGATGAGCCTCTATTTTTCTTTGAAGAATCAGGTGTAACAATGCGTACTTGATGATGATTATGATGATTTCCTTATCAGCGCCGTTTCGTAACTCAATGTCACTCCAAGGGCGCTTAGTATTTTACTGGGCGAAGAAAAATGTCTTCATCCTCCTCTTTAGGTCCTCAATCGTCTTAGACCTCCGGATTTCTGGTGGTAGTTGATTCCAGGTCGCAGGGCCGGCCACTGCAAAAGCACGGTCTCCGAAAACAGTGGCAATTTTTCTTCTAGGTTCATTTAGCAGGGTTTCCGCTCCGTTCTCTGCTGATCTTAGTGTTTGCTCCCTTGAGCCCAGGACTTTTGAGACAATCAGCTCTTGGATGTAGAAAGGAGATGCATCATGGAGAGCTTTGTATGTGATAAGGCCAAGCTTAAATTTGACGCGTTGATGAAACCTCAGCCAGTGGAGTCGCTCTAAAAGCGGAGTTATGTGACAGTGTGTGGTTTGGTTGAATATAAGCCGCGCGCCTGCATTCATTACTGACTGCAACCGACTTAATTCACACTGTGGTTGGGCTGCATAAATGCCATTACAGTAGTCCACTTTGGATACTACAAAAGCGTTGACGAGTGACCTTTTAGCTTCCAACGGTAGATATTTTTTAATATATTTCAGCTGTCGTAAACCATAGTAGCCGGAACTAACCGTGGTGCTGATTTGTTTCTTCATGGTCAGACAGTGATCAAGATGCACTCCTAGTAGCTTGACACATTTTATAGCCGGAACTAACCGTGGTGCTGATTTGTTTCTTCATGGTCAGACAGTGATCAAGATGCACTCCTAGTAGCTTGACACACTTCTCTCCTCTTTGTACATGTCTGAAGTAAGACATCTTCCAGGCTTTAACATTGGTCAGCAACTCTCTCTCAATTTGGGCTTTGTAATAATAATAATATTAGGATGATTTATTTGGTGAGCGCTGTTTTTGTGTGTATCACACCTCAAGAAGAACTTTTGTGTCGCTGACCATGTCTATCCAAGGAATGTATAGCATTCTTGAGTGCACCCTTAACCCTTCAACTGCGGGTGACACGCAAAGGCATCAAGTGTAAACTTGCATACAGTGCAGCTGTCAATCATAGACGTCATTCAACTTTGAACTTATTACTGACATCTGTGTTCAAGAATTCAAAAGTCTGCAAGTGGAAATGTGTGCTAAACCTTTGTGATTTTTGTTCTTGAATAACTAATGCATATGACTGTTCACACAGTTTGAAGTGCCATCACTCAATTTAGGTAGAAAATCAATAAATGTTTTAAAAAGTGTGCTTGAAAAAGTATTCCGTACCGAGGGTATTCATATAGCCTGAATATTCAGAAGCGAAAAAGTTAATGACTTTCAAAACCAGATGATCATACCTCTACATTTTTTAGATTGAAAAAAAGAAATATAATCTTGACACACACCTAAAAATAAATATAGATATGTGAGACGTGACATACGTGAGTATTTTGGAGACCACAATGATTTCACAGTCATTCTTGTCTGGTACTACAGTGCGATACGGTTCACGATCAGTGACCGGATACCTCTCATACGGTACACGATCCTGCCAATCTCCTGAAAATCATATTTAAAAAAGTTTAACATCATTTTTACAGTAGGACTTCGCTTATCCAGGCCACTCCTTATTTAGTGATAGCGGTAATCCACAAAGACCAGCAGATGAAGATGAAAGAAAGCGTTGAAAAAATTTACACCTTCCGAAGCGATGCAAGCTTTAAATTTGGCTTTGATATGGGCCAAAGATAACAAATTTGATTGTCATAAATTTATGCTACTTTATTAGACCTACTAGACCGGTCGTAGTCCAGTGGTCACACTTCGGACTCGTAAATGTAAATGGAAGGTTGTGGGTTCGAATCCCGGCGGAGCACAAAAAAATTACCATTCATATTTTCATATATGCCCTTTGCTGGGTTAAAAAATTCATGAACGTTAAACAAAGACTGGTCACCAAATGTCCATCCAGCCTTACAGCAAGTCAATCTTGCTTGCACCTTTTCGTCCAATCATATGGACAAGTGCCTTTGCAATGACACACCGTCATAAAAGGCGCTATATAAATTTTGTACTTCAATTCAATTGAGAATTGGCACTTTATAGCGATGACCAAGCTCGTAAAAAGTTGATAGAATGCTTGCATTCTATGCCGAGAGCAAGGTTTCAATCCCCACCGAGGGTGTTATAAATGATTTCCCCTTTCGGTGTATATTTCAAACCCAAAATAAATACCGGCAAGGTGTACTGAGCCTTCACAAGAAATGAGAACCAGCCCTCCCGGGAGCAGGGAAACCTCCACTATAATTATCAATAAATGTAACTGCAGGTAAAGATACACTTATGGATTGGAAAAGTTGCAAGGTAATATTGCCGATTGAAATACAATACATTTTAAAAACTAAAAATGTCACAAAAAATGTTACGCTGGGATCTTTGAAAGTAATTTTCGAAGACAAATTGCAAGACGAGTACAAAAGCAGTGTCACCTTCATTTTAAGTTTATCCAATAAATTATAATACATCCTTCTAACACAGATCACTAACATCTGAGAGGGCTCTTGAGGTGTGACACACACAAAAACGGCGCTCTCTTATCATGTACAATTAAAAATAAATAAGCCTGTTATATATATAGGATTTGAAATAGGATACAGTGTAATTTTCACATAATTTTAATTAAAACATTGAAAAGGGACACATTTTGATAAAGAACAAACAAAATGTCTGCTTGACACTTATAATATGTAACAATAATGTAATACCTACTCTAAGCATAGACTAGGCTCTGTTGTTTTTGTAAAAGTCAGAAGAATAAAAGTTCTTGTACTACCTACATCATTATTTCGTATACCTGCATTTTTATAAAATTCTTTATCAGATTAAATTAAGAGGAAATAATAAAGTGTAGGTACTGATTTGTTATGAGAGTTTATAATTACAAGGGTGGACCAAGGTCTTCTTCGTTAACCGAGGCTATCTAGGTAAGATTAATTTATTGTATTTTTTATTTAATTGTTGTGTTTTTAAATTTTGAAAGTTTTACAAATTGGCACAGAGTGAGGGGGTAATGTGAAGACTGCAGGGGAAAAACAAGAAATGTCAGCAAAAATAAGAAAATAGGTTCGTAAAAATGGTTCACGTTGCCAATGTCCCCGCTGTTTCAGGGAAGGTCGAAAAAAGTTGCAGGGCTGATGTTCATTTGAAGTTTGGTTTTTGAATTGTAAGTACACCTGCAACATTTGTTGCAGCATGCAGCAAACATATACACGTCTGGTTCTGGGCATGCATTTTATTTGAATTTTAAATGCTAATGTATCTTTGCCACTTAATCTAATATAATCTAATCTAAGTTGCAAGGATATGCAACATTGAGGATTTACATTATATGCATTTTCACAAGTAGACGCATATAAGTTTGTACTTGCACATGCCGCATGTGAACCTACAACGTAAAAACCCAAATCTCAAATGAACATACGCGCTATAACTCTTGCCGACCTTCCCTGAAACAGGGGTGACATTGGCAAAGTGAACCATTTTCTACAGCATGGGTGGTCAGCCGTATACCAACCTATAAGTCAAAGAACATACACAACAAATTAGTTTTTTTAAATCAACAAATAATAATATCAACGGTTAAAAGGAAGTAGGGCATAAGCGACCAAAACTGAATTGTTCAGAAGAGCAGTTTAAAGTTTGAGATTGCAGAAAAATGGCATAACTTTTTTATTTTCTATCCATATCGTTAAAATCAAAACAGCTCTAAAATAAAAAAAAAACAAAAAATACATTTATTGGCATTCCTATTTATGTGGCTTTATGATGTTCTATTTTTTTTTTATGTCACAAGCACCTTTAGGACAAACAAGGCCAAAATCTTGTCGGTTACACCAAAACCATACTTCGAAAACGCAGTTGTTTGCTTGGGCATAAACAACAACAAAAATCATCGTAGAGCTATGGGAGTTAGCGCATTAGAAAGAGCGGAAATTTTAAGTAGGATAGCATTCATAACTCATTTTTGACCAAAACGTCGCTTATACTTACTTCCTTTTAACAGTCGAGAATAGAAAATTTTGATTAAAAAAACCCTAGCCTAAACCCAACTTAGATAATAGAAATAGATTGTTGATACCTCTGGCATGTGGTGACCTGTCCCTGTACCCCTGGGAAGCTTGATGCCGAGGGTTGTTGTGGAATCCTCGCATTCCGCGTCCTCCTCGTTGCCAGTTGGAGGAGCCGGCCTCTTGGTCTTCATCAGCGTAGTCATTGTCATTAGCCATGTCGTCCTGCTCTGATTGTTCTCTGATGTTTGTGTTGGTGTTGGTGTTAGGATTATTTCTACAATCAAATGATGATAAGAATCAAAATATAAATAATCACAGAACCCTTTGATGAACACCTGTCAGGAATTTCTATGCATATTTTTGAGATAAAAGGATAGCTTAGTCCAAGGCATGAAGTTGACAAGTATGCGTAGTTAGAAAATTGCGCAAATGGACTCAATATTGCACAAATTCCATTCGGGGCTATTCTTAGACATTTTAGTCGTCGGTTGAGCCCACGCTTTGACAAACTAATGATGCATGCATGCAAAAACTAACAGAAAACAAATTCTTATTTAAAAAACCCTATTTAATTTTTTTTGTGAAATTACCGTATAACTTACTTTTTGTTCATGGCAGTTTTCACGAGCACCATCTTGCCGCCCATCTCTATTTTCTTGTTATTGGTGATGGCCTCGGTAGCGCTGCTTTCATCCTCAAACTGGATGAAGCCGTAGCCGTTGCGGTTGTACTTCATGCCCACGATCACTCCGTACACCTTGAACACCTCGTACAGCTCTTCTGACGTCACTGTCAGCGACAAATTGCCTATGTAGATGCGGCAAGCCGATGTGTTAGCGCTCGTCATGTCCGCATCCAGTTTGGGCATCATCTTGAAGGATTCTTTTTACTGCAAAAACAGATTGACATGGAAATATTGAGAGTTCATGTTAAAATTAGATAACTCAAAAGTGAGGTTAGCCATTCTGCTGAAATGGACTATAATCTAAGTTGCAAAGATATACTACATTCAAGATTCATGTTAAATGCATTCCCATAAGCAGACACGTATTAGGTTCGCGCTTATACATACCGCATGTGGACCTACAATACATAAATCCAAACCTCAAATGAACATAAACCCTGCAACTCTTGCTGACCTTCTCTGAAACAGGGTTGACATTGGCAAAGTGAACCATTTTTTTACAGCATGGGTGGTCAGCCTCATACCAACCTATTGGGTTTTTATATTGTAAGTCCACATGCTGAATGTGTAAGTGCAAACTTATACAAGTCTGCTTATGAGAATGCATTTATTATGAATCTTAAATGTTGTGTATCTTTGCAACTTAGATTATAGTTTCGACATATGGAGAAAATGCATGATGAAAGAGAACAAGAATATAGAAGAATAATGGGGTGTAAGTACTTGGCAAATTTAATGTAAAGGACATGTATGGAAAAGTGATGGATTTAAATGAATCCACAGATATCTGCTATAGAAGATCATTAACTATGTACATAATCATGTCATGTATATTGGAAATGAATTGATATGTTGTTATATTGCTTAAACGCATATATAAACAACATTTCGGTGCCATCGCTAAAAAGATGCCAATTTTTCTTGGCCATTTTACAACGAATGTTTTAAGTATTTTTGAAACCTCCTCGCGCAATATTATGATAATATTGAAGAAGTATTATTAACTTACGTATTTTCTCATATAAATAAAGCAAAACTCAATATTTTTCAATAAAGAAGCGCCGTTTTACAAAATGTTTGACAGCAGATAAAGTGGGATGTGAACGAGGTTTACAAAATCCCCATTCTTTTTAAATAGCACGTAAGTGGTGAAAAAATGCATTTCGTCGTATATTTTAAACCAATAAAAAACCAAAAGGGAAGAAGTTGATAAAATTTGTGTTTTACATCACGATTTTTTTAAATTTATTTGATGTGCACATTAAAAAAACCTTATTAATCCATGATTGGAATTTATTTTTCGTTCACAGCACCGAAGCATCTCGTAATGTTGCTGTCTTAAAAAAACACGAATAATGTTTTGAGGTTAAATATCATACCTACCTGTACTAAATTTATTATTAATATTTTTTTCAATCGAAACGTATTTTTACAAAATCAAAACTAAATCCTTTTTGAATCGTTGTTATTCTCATTTAAAAAAAAGTAGTACAATAAAACTATAATCTTTTAATCTATAAAGTTGTACATGGACATTCAAGACTCATATTTAATGCATGCCCATAAGCAGGCGTATGTAAGGCCGCGCTACATAATAATATGCTGCATGTGTAGGTACATACAAAACCTCACATGTATATTAAGGTTAATACTTTGCAACTCCTGCCGTCTTTCCCTGAAACGGTGTGTCATTGGCAAAAGTGAACTGTTTACAGCATTGGGGGTCAGCCTCATTTTTATACCTACTAACCTATGTTAATAAAGTAATAAAATACCGGCAACGATTACTTCGCCTTCACAAGAAATGAGTAGGTACCAGCCTCCTCGGGAGCTGGAAAATCCTCGTTTCAACTGAAGTGGTTGGCTTAAAAGGCCGGCCTCCTTACCTGTAAAAATAAATTGGTTTCACTCGCCACATACGAATCTTTCGGGGAAAACGCGACAAAAAGTTACACTATATCGATATCTTAAAGGTAAAACTGAATATGTGGCAAATTAAGCTAACATGGGTTTCTCAGATTTTTGGCTTATTTTCTATGAAAGAAACACAGAAAAGTGTAAACATCCTTTAAGTAGTTTGGAAGTTTGTAATGAGTCTTTTCTTAGAATTAGTTCACTAAGTATGAGAAGTTACTCCAATTAAAATGTTTTATCCACGATTTCTCAAATCAGTGTTATTTGTATTCCTTGACTTATAGGTTGGTATGAGGCTGACCACGCATATATATCTACTGTAAAAATGGCTTACTATGCCAAACTCACCCCTGTTTCAGGGAAGTCCGGCAAAAGTTGCAGGGCTTATGTTCAATTGAGGTTTGGTTACACATTCTGCATTTGTTAGCGCGAACTTATTAAAATAACTTAATAAAATAATGAAGAGCTTGCATGAAGAAGGTTATGACTCTGGAGGAAATGAAAGAAGTATGTAAGGACAGAAAGAAATGGCGGTTGATCTGTAATGTTGGCGGCTAGGGTTTATTAAAATGAAATTTGTTTTATATTTTAAGTTTTTGATGTCCATGTATATTATTATTTATTGATTTAAAAAATGTAATTTGTCGTGTATGTTCCTTGACTTATAGGTTGGTATGCGGCTGACCACCCATGCTGTAAAAATGGTTCACTTTGCCAATGTCACCCCTGTTACAGGGAAGGACGGCACGAGTTGCAGGGTGTATGTCCATTTGAGATTGGTTTTTATGTTGTAGGCTCACATGAGGCACGTGCAAGCGCGAACTTGTACGTGTCTTGGTTGTGGGAATGCATGTAATGTGAATCTCCAATGTAACATATCTTTGCAACTTAGATTAGATTAGATTAGATTAGAACTTACACGTTACTGTTTGTGGGCATGCGTTTGATATGAGTTTTGAATTTAAAAATATCTTTGCAACTTAGATTATTATGGATTATAATAGCACTTATTCAGTTTAATGTACCTTTAAGGTGGAGATATGTCCGGTCGATAGCTCAGTTGGTAGAGTGCTTGCATTCCGCCCCGTGAGCTCGGGTTCGAATCCCACCGAGGGTGTCAGAAATGATTTCCCATTTCGGTGTTTATTTCAAACCCCAAAATAAAATACCGGCAAGGTTTACTCAGCCTTCACAAGAAATGAGTAGGTACCAGCCCTATCGGCAGCTGGGAAACTCCCACTTCAACTGAAGTGGTTGGCGTAAGGCCGGCCCCCTTACCTGTAAAAATAAATAGGTTCAACTCGCCACATGCGACTCCTTCGGGGATAACGCGGCAAGAAGTCACACTTGTAGCTTAGTTGCTTGAGTTGCTTTTTTATGTAGGTTTGTACTTAGTTATCTATTCTATGACTGTAGTAGGTACCTGCATAGGCATTAGAATTAACTAGATCCATCATACTTATTCGCAGCTTACTCCGTGTGACAAAGGCAGACGAAATAACTTTTGTGATTTCAGATGATGCCCATCAGTGGCAACCTTAAGGGGGCGCCACAATCACACACAATTTCCAGAACGAGGGGAGCCTCATTGTGACTGTTGATTAACTCAGGCAGAACGCACCGCCATTCCTGTGAATCTTCCGTAATATAAAGGTTTCATAATATACTCGTACCTACTTTATCTACCCGAGGAAGGAGTCACCTTATCCGATGAGTTGTATTACTGAGCTCTAGGTATTTTGGGGTTTCATATTATAGGTCCACATGCGGCATGTGTAACCGCGAACTTATACGTGTCTGCTTGTGGGAATGCATTTAATGTGAATCTTAAATGTAATATATGCAATTTAGATTATAGATTATTAAGTCAGTGTTATGGCCGCGGGGATCAAGTCAGATTATTTGGAACCGGATAACGTTGGTTCGAATCCCGTGACGATAACTTCGACTCTGGTTCAACAGATGCCTTCTGCTTTCGCATGAAGACAACTGGCCAGGCAAAAATAGGTTGGTGGATTGCATTCCTTTCCACAAATCTATTAAAAAAAAAAAAAATGGTATTGAGTTGCCAGAAGCTACAGAAGAACAAATAAATTTGGTGGGAACATTTTGAATTTGGAACTTTTTTCTCGGCTAGCAAACGTCCGTCTTGTATGGGAATGCAGTCCTTAGCAACCAATAAAAAAAAAAGTTAGCCTTTTCCCTAGCAACCCGGCCGGGTGACGATACAGAAAGATACAGCGGAAGATACCGAAAATGACATTTCCTCAGTGTTGAAAAAAATCTAGATATTCATATTTGATTCTACGATTAAGATTCATATTTCATGCACGCCCACAATCAGATACACAAGCTGTGTACAAGATGGCTCTTGGCTTTTTTCCCTAAACATTGCCAAAAGTGATCATTTTTTTATTAAGAAAATAATAATACTAATATAAGCAGCAGCTGCGAACCTTATACATTAGCTTATAAAGGGTGATTTTTTAAGAGCTTGAGAACTTTTTTTAAAAAAAAAACGCATAAAATTTGCAAAATCTCATCGGTTCTTTATTTGAAACGTTAGATTGGTCCATGACATTTACTTTTTGAAGATAATTTCATTTAAATGTTGACCGCGGCTGCGTCTTAGGTGGTCCATTCGGGAAGTCCAATTTTGGGCAACTTTTTCGAGCATTTCGGCCGGAATAGCCCGAATTTCTTCGGAAATGTTGTCTTCCAAAGCTGGAATAGTTGCTGGCTTATTTCTGTAGACTTTAGACTTGACGTAGCCCCACAAAAAATAGTCTAAAGGCGTCAAATCGCATGATCTTGGTGGCCAACTTACCGGTCCATTTCTTGAGATGAATTGTTCTCCGAAGTTTTCCCTCAAAATGGCCATAGAATCGCGAGCTGTGTGGCATGTAGCGCCATCTTGTTGAAACCACATGTCAACCAAGTTCAGTTCTTCCATTTTTGGCAACAAAAAGTTTGTTAGCATCGAACGATAGCGATCGCCATTCACCGTAACGTTGCGTCCAACAGCATCTTTGAAAAAATACGGTCCAATGATTCCACCAGCGTACAAACCACACCAAACAGTGCATTTTTCGGGATGCATGGGCAGTTCTTGAACGGCTTCTGGTTGCTCTTCACCCCAAATGCGGCAATTTTGCTTATTTACGTAGCCATTCAACCAGAAATGAGCCTCATCGGTGAACAAAATTTGGCGATAAAAAAGCGGATTTTCTGCCAACTTTTCTAGGGCCCATTCACTGAAAATTCGACGTTGTGGCAGATCGTTCGGCTTCAGTTCTTGCACGAGCTGTATTTTATACGGTTTTACACCAAGATCTTTGCGTAAAATCTTCCATGTGGTCGAATAACACAAACCCAATTGCTGCGAACGGCGACGAATCGACATTTCACGGTCTTCAGCAACACTCTCAGAAACAGACACAATATTCTCTTCTGTACGCACTGTACGCATTCGTGTGGTTGGTGTAATGTCCAATAAAGTAAACTGAGTGCGAAACTTGGTCACAATCGCATTAATTGTTTGCTCACTTGGTCGATTATGTAGACCATAAATCGGACGTAAAGCGCGAAACACATTTCGAACCGAACACTGATTTTGGTAATAAAATTCAATGATTTGCAAGCGTTGCTCGTTAGTAAGTCTATTCATGATGAAATGTCAAAGCATACTGAGCATCTTTCTCTTTGACACCATGTCTGAAATCCCGCGTGATCTGTCAAATACTAATGCATGAAAATCCTAACCTCAAAAAAATCACCCTTTACAATACCTTCCAATTACCAGTCTGAAGTGTTGACCATTAGACTAGGACCGGTAAATCTGCTGGGTACCTTCTTAATTTCTCTCCCAACAGTTTTTCCACCTCTTGCACATTTATTTTTCATCTTATTTATCCCAACATTTCCTTTTTCACAGCTCTTTATTCTTGGAGCATTATCTCCCACCGAGGTTCTACTGCTGTGGCACGCCAGTACCAGATGATTGCTCCGATAGCGGTGGATATTACCTAGCAGCGTTCCCCAGGGGACCCAGACAGATCCTGATACGGAGAAAGGAGGGATTCTCATGATTCCGAAGGTACAATAATGATATTTATTACATTAATTCTGCTTGATACTTGATAGATACACGTTATCTATTTTTTTCTACACGCAAGTAGAATGAATTTATATATATTTTTGCTTTTATAGCTATTATTAAAGTGCTTGTTTGTTTTATCTCCAATTGGACTTGTGAATGCTAGAAATTTATTTTTTATGGTTTGTGTATTAACACTGTGAAAATTCATGTTGATAGATTTTTTTAAAAAATAAACGCTTTTTTTATTTATAGAAACACTGTTTTATTTTCACACACAATACATTTAAATTACAATAAAACAAACGTTTTTGACCTAGATGGTCATCTTCAGGTCAAATGCACCTGTGGTGGCACGTCTTAGGTACTCGTCGTACTGTCTCATACCGTCATTAGGGGTGACCAGTATCTCTGCAGATGTGTCACTACCTACTGTGTTGTATCTTTGCACACTTGTTTTAGTCTAAAAAAAGCTTGTCATTTGGTGCAAATTCTGCCCTCATTTCCTTTATTGTTCCAGTTTTATTTTATACGTATTTTATACGCATTTCAGAAAGGGAAACTCGTAGTACGACTCTCATTCATCCCTTTGCAGTCGATCTCAAAACTATGAGAACTTGGCGTTTTCATGACTCATTCCTTTGCCAAACTGCCCGTTTATGGAATGGTCTACCAGTATCTGTGTTCCCTTCCCAATTTAATCCGATTTTATTCAAAACCAACATCAATCACCACTTCCTTGCAGCGCCTCAAGACAGAACCAAGAACTCAAGCAACACCTCTGCCGCACCCTTCCAGGGTGACATAGACCCCCAAGACTCACAAGAATTGGGGAGCCTCCCGCACAGGATTCCTTAAAAAAAAAAATACAAATGACTAAGTTGGCATGTAAACAATAGCTCATGTAAGTTTTATCGTAATCGGTTCAATAGTTTAGGAGTCCATACAGGACAAACATACATGGTTTTATATATTATATGTGAAATAACCTGTCTAGATTTAGGTTCACATGTTTTTATACAAAAGTACGTGTATACTTATCTCCAGTGTAGCATAGACTTTCAACGGAAGCGTTCCTCGTAGCGGAAAAGTGAGCTAGATGTGTATATGTGCAAGTAGGCAGGCTGGCAGCTATATATTTTCTATGTGACATATGCCAGAAGTTAGTGAGCGACAATTTCATGACAATGCCACGGAAGTCGGCGAAGCGGCAGGCTGCATCCTCAGCATAAAGAAATATATAATAGACTTTTCCTTCAAAATATATAGAAACTAAAGATGCACATCTAGAGAGCGATTTAGTTTGTATACATTTGAGAAAAGTGTTTTGAAATTGTAGAAACGAGTAAAGCAGCTGGAAGGATAGATAGAATAAGTTAGCCAGCCGTTTTAGCTACGAAATTGTTATTCTGAAAAATACACATTTTTAGAGTTTTTTCTATTCTTTTGCATCCATGTTTTTAGCGGTAAGAATTAAATTAATTTAAATAATGAAAAAAAAAAAAAAAAAAAATCCGGTCGATAGCTCAGGTGGTAGAGTGCTTGTATTCCATGCCGAAAGCTCGGGTTCGAATCCCACTGTGGGTGTCAGAAATGATTTCCCGTTTCGGTGTTTATTTCAAACCCCAAAATAAAATACCGGCCAGGTTTACTCAGCCTTCACAAGAAATGAGTACCAGCACTCTCGGGAGCTGGGAAACCTCCACTTCAACTGAAGTGGTTGGCGTGAGGCCGGCCCCCTTACCTGTAAAAATAAATAGGTTCAACTCGCCACATGCGACCCCTTCGGGGATAACGCGGCAAGACGTTACACTATATGTGTAGCTTAGTTGCGTTTTTGCGTTGCGTTATTAAAACGTCATAAGCTGGTAGATGATTCTAGCTTTACATACGTCATACAGTGGGTTAATTTTTGCAAGAAAGTCGAGTACAGATTCTGTGCAATTTATTTTATATTCAAGTAACGTACATTTAATGATTGTAAAGTTACACTGTTACACAGTTACACACAAGAAGTTACACTGTATGTGTAGCTTAGTTGCGTTAGTTGCGTTTTATCATCAGCCGGCCGTGTAAGCCTAAAACTCTTATTTAAGTAGGAAAGTTCTGCCAGGGACTGAACCGCATACCTTTCGATTATAAATCTAAAATGTTTGCCTAATACTAGGTTACGGCCGGTCATTTATTTATTTATTGAATCGAGATCCTTAAAAAATAAATAATATTCAATTTCAGCCCTCTTTGTATGATGTCGATGCAACGGACATTTTTTTTGAAGATTTCTGGCATCTCATATCCAAACTCTGATACCCAAAAAACTTGATAATAGCGTTTAACAAAAAAAATACGAAAACTAAAACAGCGCCTCAAGGGAACTCTTTTAGATTCGATACATTATTGGTGAACGCTATGGTTGAAGTAAATACTTGGGGTAAGGTTTGGGTATTTGTGAACCCATCTCAAAGTTGAAGAGGCCTCGAGATGGCAGCACTCGCCTTACCTAATTTTAATGCTTCACTCCACAATATTGACATGAAAAATATATTTCCACTTTTTGTGTGAGAAAACATGATATGTAAGGCGTCAGAAACTTGTTTATTTGTATAAGTAAGGTTAAACCATATCCGGTTGATGGCTCTTGACTGGTTGATTTATGACGCTGGCGGAAAAATTCCTTTCACTTCAGGAAAGCCCGGTCCGTAGCTCAGTGGTAACGCTGCGGACTATGAATGGGAAGGTTGTGGGTTCGAATCCAGGCGGAGCACAAAAAATATAATACTTATATTTTCAAATTTGCTCTTTGCTGAGTTGAAAAATTCATAAGCCTTTACCAATGACCGGTCACCAAAGGTCCATCCAGCCTGACAGCAACTGGGTCTTGCTTGAAAATTGGCTCTTTGTAGGGACGACGACCAAGCTTGTAATAAGGTCGATAGCTCAATTGGTAGAATGCTTGCATTCCATGCCGAGAGCAAGAGTTCGATCTCAAGGTTTACTCAGCCTTCACAAAAAATGAGAACCAACCAGTACCCGTAAAAATAAATACGTGCAAATCACCACATGCGACCCCTTCGGGGATAACGCAGGCAAGAAGTTATACTATATGTGTAGCTTAGTTGCGTTGCGTTGCGAGTACCGACGCCTTACCCCCTTGACTATTCCATCGATATGATGATAAGTAGGCTCTTGTCTCCATTCCGTATGTCATGATTGATTGACATTTCATTCTCAAGCTCCCTAATCATTTTCCATTCTTTTCAAACATACGGGAATCGAAACACATACCTTCTTACCACAAGTCTAGGATGTTAACCACTAGACTGCAGAGCATTTTCATCATCCCCCATCATATTTTGATGTCCTCCTGGGTGTTTATGTAGCGTTTGTCGCCTGTATAAACGGGGGACGGTCCGGTCATCAGGCCGGGGCGTTTTGTTTTATAGACCGGAATGATCTTATCAACTGGCAGCCTTGGCAGCGTCCCAGCTCACCCTGCCGCCCCCTCCCAGCGTCTATTCTGCAGACAAGGGCGTCCAAAGATATGCAGAAGGTTCGAAATATATTGTTATGTTTTTAGGATTCAAATAGTCTTTAAATTAAAAAAAAACTGGTCTTCTTTACAGGATATTTATTTTACACTTAGATTTATTTAACATTTTTTTTTTTTGTACAATTCACATTTATGGTTTAGCAATTTACATTTATTTCACAGATAGTTTGTGTTCACTTGTACTGTCTTTCGTGTTCAGAAGAAGACTGTCGTATATAGACTGACTCCTGCAAGCCGTTCGCGGCTTTTTTATACTCCAGCGATAGTAGTACACCTTCGAGAGAATGGTGTTCCAAAAGCTTCGAGTACATAATGGTGATGATTGCTAGTTACTTTCTTATAATATCTCTTTACCCTAGGTACTTATAATAATTAATCCTACTTATATACAGCTCCCATCAGCTACAAATGTTTTATCTACCTACCTAAATATTATATTTATGTGTATTTGCTATTTACATCACAATATTTTTGATTAAATTCTTCTTCTCATTTGAGTGTCACTCCAACGAAGATCAGCAATCGTCATGGATTTTTTGACTGGAGATGCTGAAGCTTAGGTGTTTTTTTTGGAAAGACTGTGAGAGGTTTTTTAGCCACAACGTCCTTGAGTTTTTCTTCCCTCAATTAAAAGTGGAGCAGGCAGTATTTCTATAATTCCTTGGAAAGTTTTTTGAAGAGTTCTTTGATTAGTTAGGTTCATATGAGTCTGACTCCTCATGCTGTAAAAACTTGGTTTTTCTTCTTGAGTTTTTCTTCCCTCAATCAAAGGTGGAGCAGGCAGTATTTTTATAATTCCTTGAAAAGTTCCTTGAAGAGTTATTTGATTAGTTAGGTTGATATGAGTCTGACCCTTCATGCTGTAAACACTTGGTTCACTTATGCTAATGCCACCCCGGTTTCTATTCAAAAACATAAATATTTACTATAATGTATATTTTTTAATGTATGGGTGGCCTATTTTGTACCTATTTTGAATTTTCTGGAACAGGAGCCTTTCGGGGCTGTTCTTAGACATTTTAGTCGTCGGTTGAGCCCACGCTTTGACAAACAAATGGTGGCCGGTCTGGAAGTTTCATCACCACGGTCATTCTTACCTACCGAATTTTGTAATATTTGTATGAAAACAAATCAGCTGTTCACTTGCGGCCATCTTGGATTTAGAGGTCTTCATACAAATGCATCATTAGTTTGTCAAAGCGTGGGCTCAACCGACGACTAAAATGTCTAAGAATAGCCCCGTTTGAGGTCAAAAGAATCTAGAAATCGTAGGTTATAGAAAAGTGAGCGATTTTTGTTGTTGTTATTTCGAGGGACAAGATTTGGGGTTCCTTCCCTGAGTTTCGTCCCAGCAAACGAATGGGACATATCAGCGCGACGTGTCTCACTATCTGTCAGATGAAATTGCCTGCGTGAGACGGAACCAAGGTTTATATCATATCTCATATTCCTCAATAAATATATCTTCCTTACGGCTTCATACCGCGTGAACACAGCCACTTCCTAGTGGCAATTTTGCATGCGCAACATTTCGTTCCCTTCGTGCCTTTTTGTCTTATGTCCATCAGAGGTAATTTCACATGGGTAATGTTTGTACCATATCTCATATTCCTCAATAAATATATCTTCCTTACGGCTTCATACCGCGTGAGGACAGCCGCTTCCGAGTGGCAATTTTGCATGTGTTAAATTTAGTCCCCTAAGTGCTTGTTTGTCTTATGCCCATCAGAGGTAATTTCACATGGCCAATGTTTGTATGTGTACTGGAACAATGTGTCTAAAATGAAAACTGGATATTGATTCTAAAGATATTTAAAGCAACTCTAACTTGGTCGTGTTTTACGTTTTTTTGCTTAGCTCAAATTGTGCACAATGAAAGGTCATCTTTGAATCAAATGATAGATAATCCAAACAAGCACTGGGGGGCTTGTTTGGCTTATCTATCAATCTAAGAATCACGTTTTGTACAATCTGAGCTAAGAAAAAAAGTAAAATAATATCCAGGCAAAAAAAGGTTGGTGAAAGGCACTCCTCTTTATGAAGTTATCGATTACAAAACAAATGCATTGCAGATGTCTCTGATTAATTTAAGGCAGGCCTGGCCAACCCAAATTGCACCCCGGGCCGCATTGATGGCCTAAAATTTCCCCAAGGGCCACACATACAAACATTTTACAAAAAAAAATTATATAAAAAAACGAAACCACAACCAGATGTGAAAAGAAAACACGCATTGAACCAACAACAAAAAATGTATTTATGTAGTAAACAACATAAAAAAAATTCAACAATAGAAAAATATTTCACAAAGAAAATTATTAATTAACCCTTAACTTCATAGAGGAAAAAATTATTAATTTTTCATTTCAAAACAATATTACAAATAAAACCAATTATCAGGGACTTCTCCTTTCAGTGCAAGATTTGAGATTCTTTTCACTTACTTAATTTTTCTAAATCTAGGTATTTAAATATTTGAAGTTGCACACCTTAACTGGTTTTCCAGATTTACGTCTGTTATAGACGCCCTATTTTTATTTTTATTATATTTCATTTTTATTTTTCATCACACATGACCGCGGGCCGCACGTAAAAGCGCCGCGGGCCGCGTGTTGGCCAGGCCTGATTTAAGGCAAGATTAAGAATTACAAATGTTAGAGTGCACCATCGTGAGGAGTCTCAAAAGTGTCACGCAAGAGTGTTGCACATTGAGCGATTGTCTGTATGACCAGGGGTATAATCGCATCTGGGGAAGAGGGTTAGAGACTTGATTAGACGACAGCAGGTGCGCTTGTTTTCATGTCTTTTTTATTAGAATATCCTGGCGATATTAAATCAAGTATTATACCGCCATTTTTGGTATTAAAATTTGTGCGTGCGCTTGTAGGAAATTATAATGAGTTTTATTTCTATGCCGCGACGCAGATTTTGAGGCTTTTAAATCTGTGCTAAGATGGCCGTATGAGATATGTGATATTTTTTGCGATATAGATTAATTATACCTAAGATTGGTTTGCAACTCGGCAGTGTGACGTCACATTTTCCCACGTTTTTTTAGTTTCGACTTCATTATTTTTTATATAACTTTTTGGTACAGGTCCATATAATAATAATATTGTTATGTAAATAGTAGATTAATATAGGTGTACATCGTAGGAAGCTTTGTACTCTTGAAGCTGGTAGAACGTTCGAGAGTTTGCTGGCAAATTGGCCCCTAGAGGCTTCTGTCTCTAGGGTATATAAGGAGCAAAATTGGGTGCACCAAGGGAGATAGATAGTCGCCTTTGATTGAAGAGTGTGTGAGGTGCTAAACTGTGAAAATAAATTTGAGTTGCTAAAAGTGTTAAAAATAAATGTAAATTGTATAATAAATTAAGTGAAAATAAATATCCAGAAAGAAGACCTGTATGTTTTAATATAGAGACTATCCGAACCTAAAAATCGTTACAATATTGTTGATCACCAATCTTCACTGAAGAGGCAGAGGAAGAAGAAAACTAAGAATATCTAGTATTTTTGTTGTCATGGCAACGGATCAACCGCGCGCTCGCAGACGTAAATAGGTACCCGGGATTCCAAAAAAGGATTGATCCCGCCCGCGCCGGTCTGAGACTGCGGGGGATAATGCTTCATGTTATGCTGACGGCCCGCCCAGTCACGGCGTGGTGATTAATCAGTGCAACAAAGTCGTAAGCGCCGCGCTCATCTCGCGGCCAGCGTGAAAGCCAAAGAAATGATAACCAGGATACCCACTGCCGGGTTCACCTGATTTATCATATTTTGTGGGGCCCAGTTTTGAGGATCTGATCTAAAAAAGATGGTGGATACTTTTTTTTTTTTAAGAAATCCTGTACGGGAGACTTCCTAGATTCTTGATACTTTAGGAGTCTATGACACTTGTTGTAGTGTCGCAGAGATGTATGAGCTTGGTCGTCGCTACAAAGCACCAATACTCAAGCAAGACCCAGTTGCTGTAAGGCTGGATGGACCTTTGGTGACTGGTCATTGGTAAAGATTAATGAATTTTTCAACCCAGCGAAGAGCAAATTTGAAAATATAACTGGTATATTTTTTTGTGCTCTGCCGAGATTCCAGCCCACAATCTTCCCATTCAGAGTCCACAGTGTCACCACTGAGCTACGGACCGGTCCTATTTAATGATTCCTGAGAGCTGCAGTTGCGAAATTGAACACCTAAACACCTGAACACCTGAACATAAAAAAAAGCTACTAACCTACACATATGATGTAATTTCTTGCCGCGTTATCCCCGAAAGATTTCGCATGGTGCGATTGGAACCTATCTATTTTTACAGGTAAAGGAGCCGGCCTTCCGCCAAGCACTTAAATTGAAATGAGAGTGTCGCAGCTCCCTAGCGGCTTGGTACTCATTTCTTGTGAAAGCTAGGTAAACCTTGCCGGTATTTTATTTTGGGGTTTGAAATGAAAACCGTAACGGGAAATCATTTCTGACACCCTCGGTGGGATTCGAGCCTGAGCTCACGGAGACATGGAATGCAAGCACTCTAGTAACTGAGCTATCGACCGGACTATTTTTAATGCATCTATTTAATTTTCTAGCTTATAACGTTTTTTATGAATAAATTTTGTAACAGTCTATTGCAGCAAGCATTAGAAACATACTTGTTATTATATTTGTAATTTTTTTTTTTTTATTTTTTTTATTTTATTTGAGGCCCTTTGATTTCTGAGCCCCTGTACGCGTACACAGTTCTGTTTTAGGTAAATCCTTCATTATGTTGGTGTCTGCCCGTAGATAGACAGATATAGGTAGCAACCTCGCTTAATGGGATTCCGAGAGCTATCAATTAGAGAGGAGAGCAAAGGCTACGCGGGCGCGGCAATCACAACTCACAGATTACAATCATTATTACATGAAAAGTAATTAATTACCACTGAAGTAGGTACCTATTCATGATGAATGTCAGGAAAATCTTGAATTTTCCAATTTTTTATTCCTGAGTAAAGGTGTATGTCGAAATCGTGCCTGAAAAACCTGCGACAGTGGTTTGGCAGAAGCACCAAGTCCCTGTTTCAAGCCGCAGCATCTAAAGTCAAAATAGCCATGATGATCGCCGATCTTCACACAAAAAAAGAAGAAGAATATAGGTGTATGTAGAGGTAGAATTGAACGAAGAAAAGTATTTTTGTATATTTTGAATCTCTTGACTTATAGGTTGCTATGAGGCTGACCCCCCATACTGTAAAAAATGGTTCACTTTGCCAATGTCACCCCTGTTTCAGGGAAGGTCGGAACGAATTGCAGGGCTTATGTTAGGTTAGGTTCGAGTTGCGGTCGTTCATCCTCAGTCGTCGTACAGAGAGGGTGTCTCCTGAAGACGTTAGCTACGTCGCTAACGAAACGTCGAGAATAATGCAAGTTCTCTTATAGCGGTTCGTCCAATATCCGAGTAATAAATTTAAACTGTGCAGTTATTATTATTGTAAATATGCAGGGCTTTTGTTCATTTTAGGTTTGGTTTTTGAATTGCATGTACACACGCAGCATTTGTAAGCGCGAACTTACACGTGTCTGTTTGTGGGAATGCATTTAAAATGAATTTGAAATGTTAAAAAACATATTATATCTTTGAAACCTAGATTATAGATACTGTAGTTCATCATTTACGAACAAAGTAAAAAACAAACTTCAAATAAACATAAAACCTGCAAATATTTCCTTTTTCAGACGCGCAACTACACATTATAACACAAATCTTTCAGATGTCGACATTTTCTCAAATTCCCTACATTCTTTTCGAAATATGGTGAGAGAAATATGCTTCTAGAGAGTCAATCCACTAACTGTTTTTCATAACTTGTTATTTTTCCCCTTTCTTGTATGATTTTATTTTCATTTCAATTTTATTTTAATTGTCTTTATCTTGTAGTTCTAATAATTGTAATATTCCAATGGATCTCAAGGTTTACATTCACTTAAATTTTATCAACATCATATTTGTGTAATGACTGTTTGTTTCCTAAAAAAAACAAAAAATCCTGAAACTCTTGCCGACCTTCCCTGCAATAGAAAATGTATATAAGTGTTTTATTTGCTCTATGTATTATTTCCGAGTTTTTCTTTGTCCTTGTCACCCCGGGTGTCCGGGTGATGTTTTGTTCGTGCTATTTTCTCTTCTGGCTTAAAGACTTTTATCAATACAAATGAGCCAGACTCTCGCAGTCCACTGACTGAAATACTGGCCTGTCAATGGAAGCCAGCAGGGAAGGGAGCATCGGGGGTGGGACACAAAAAGCTAAAGAAGACAATTAAGTGTTTTATGGAGAAAAAATACTGAGAAATAGGCTGTTAAGTTGATTGAAATCGCATTAATTAGAGAAAAAGGAAGAGTAGATACCATAAATTGATTCGTTTTTGATGATAATATAACCTTTTTAGAATGGGAAATGGGTAACCAATATAAGTCATGTTGTCGAAACGAATTTATAGTATGGAACTAACGTCATGAATAATTTTATCATAATAATGTGCTTATCTAGACATACACCCTGCAACTCTTGCCGTCCTTTCCTGAAACAGGGGTGACATTGGCAAAGTGAACCATTTTTACAGCATGGGTTTTTTTTTTTTGCCCTAAATTATAATCAATTCAAGTATTTTGTAATATAATCTGTCCATACGTGTTCTTATTTATTGATTTAAAAAAATGTAATTTGTCGTGTATGTTCCTTGACTTATAGGTTGGTATGCGGCTGACCACACATGCTGTAAAAATGGTTCCCTTTGCCAATGTCACCCCTGTTTCAGGGAAGGACGGCAAGAGTTGCAGAGCTTATGTTCATTTGAGATTGGATTTTTATATTGTAGGTCCACATGCGGTATGTGTTAGCGCGAAATTATACATGTCTGCTTGTGGGAATGCATTTAATATAAATCTTAAATGTTATATATCTTTGCAACTTAGATTAGATTAGATTAGATGTGCCCTAAAGTACAATCAATTTAGATATTTCGTAATAATACGTATTTAATCAATGAAATAATTCCCCTATTGGCATGTAGTATCATAGTACGATGTATCGTTCCCCCAGTTCTTGTTTACCGTATACGCCAATCTTGTCAAATATGACTTTTTCATGCAATTGTCTTAAGAATCAAATTCTACACAATCTGAGCTAAGAAAAACCGTAAAACTCGATAATGTGAGAGTTCTTTTAAATATTTTTTAAATAAATTTCTTGTTTTTATAAGACACAATGGTCCAGTACACATGCAAACATTGCTCATGTAAAATTTTCTCAATGGCGTATACGGTAAACAAGAACTAAGGCAGCGGTATGTTATGGTATTCATACGTATGCAGTCGGTCCGCCAATTAGAAGAGCTGTAGGATTTTGAGATGACAGAAGTTCAAATTAACGCCGACTCTAGTTCCCGGATTATTGTTCTAGGTACTGTACATTGATGGAGTATATGTGAAGATGAATATGTATATCAGTAGATGAATATGTATATCAGTAGATGAATGTATGAGTAGATGAATATACAAGTAGATTAGTGGTGCAGAATATTTGTAGGTGAATATCTGTGTACTTGTACATGAAGATGTATGTAGGTATCTATCTATGTGAAGAAGAATCTGTATTAGTATAGATGAATATATGTATAGATCAGTGATTCCCAAAGTGGTCAACGGGGTACTTCATGGGGGTCTACGTTGGTGTAGCATAAAAATGGGGGTCTACGAAAAATGATAAAAACCCCCGGTCATCAGTGACTTTGACGGTGTCGGATATCCGAAATAAATCTCAAAATATCCATATCTGTCAATGAAATAATTTTCAAAGGGGTCCACCGGAAACATAAACTTTTTGAAAGTCTGATCATTTAAGATTCAGATTAAGTGCGTTCCCACAAATAGACACGTATAAGTTCGCGCTAACACATCCCACATGTGGACCTACAATATAAAAACCCAATCTCAAATGAACATAAGCCCTGCAACTCTTGCCGACCTTTCCTGAAACTGGGGTGACATTGGCAAAGTGAACCATTTTTTACATTATGGTATACATAAACAAATATGTAAAAAACATGAAATGATTAATTTATGCGGATTAAGAATAATAATTTAAAGAGGCTTATATGGTAACGTTGTTTTTCTGTGAATTTAATTGTATTTTTTTATAGTGCTTCGCTGGGAATCTAACCCTTCCGTTTTCGATCCGTTTGAAGCGTTGACCATTAGACTTCGACCAGAATATCAGGTAGCTTGTTTCCATTTTTTGATAAATTGAAATTATTTCACGAAAGACTGCCTACGCTATAGAAGCATTTACTCCTTATATTGTTAAATTAACATATGTACAGAGACACATGCTCGTCTATTGAGAAGTTCTACGACTCGTAGTACACGTATACTACGGCGTAGCGGCTGTTTTGACCAAGACAGTATAGTTTAATTTTTGGGTTTGCGAACTGATATGTTATATTTTAGCGTATAAAATTCGAAATGCGGCGCTAGAGACGTGCGGACAAGCTGGTGGTTATTTGACTAGCACATGTTGAAATGAACGCTTTGGATTTATATTCATTTTTTATGGTGCAGCAATCAGCTGTTTCATCATGTTTTGTTGCTTGCTTTCTTCAAATATAAATGTATGTATGCTATCCATACAAACTGTATGGTACAGCAATGGACTTTTTACACGTCGCCATGTTTTATTGCTTGCTATCGTCTGATAGATACGGTATTATCTACCGACGTCCGTTGAGAGTCTCCCAGGGATGGAAGTCTCGATGGCCGTCGGTAGATCTTACCGTACCTATTTGAAAATAGGATGGAATAAAACATGGCGATGCCTGAACAGCTGATCGTTGTTCCATATAAAATGTATCAGCTGTTGCAACGCCGACATGTTTTAGTCCTCTGTCTGTTAAGATCTGTCGACGTTTGTCAAGACTTCCACACTAGGTGAGTTAAAGAAATTCATCCAGCTTTTCTTTTCCGAAACGCAGGCCATGTTGACTATCGCACTTGAAAAGCTGATAGCGCCGCTATATTTAATTGCTTTCTATCGTCTGATAGATCCTGTAATATCTACCGATGTCCGTTGAGCTGTGTTTGGAAGAAATCAGCGCATGTTGACTTGTATACTGTCCTTGTTAGAACAACCAGTAGTCTGTATGCTCTATTTAGCTCGCTGTAGGGTTGACACGTGTGACACGGCACTGTCACTCCGTCTGCGACAGATGGAGCTCCGCATAATTATTTTGGCTGCCGAGTCTACGTACGCCAATTGAACTTTGAGCAAATGAGGCAACTCGAGAGCAACTCTAATAACACTTGCGACGTCTCTTGATTTATGAATAATTTCACGTGACAAGACGGAGTAAAGTTTGTTTATTGCGTATTAAGGAACATGCTGTTATAATATATCGTAAATGGTATAAAAACAAGTATGAAGGTTAACTGTGGGCACAATACAAGTGAGTACAGAGAAGCATAATTCAGTTTTTCTGTCTAATCAGCTAGTCTCGAGTTTGAGACTTTAACAGGGCTAATAAAATTATGCAATTCCTTGACTTATAGGTTGGTATGAGGCTTATCACCCATACTGCAACTTAGGGTTCACTTTGCAAATGTCACCCCTGTTTCAGGAAAGGTCGGCAAGAGTTGTAGGGTTTATGTTCATGTGAGGCTTGGATTATAATTTTTAAGTACTCGTACAACATTTGTAAGCGCGAACTTACACGTGTCTGTTTGTGGGCATGCATTTAATATGTATTTTCAATGTTTATATATCATTGCAACTTAGATTATGGATTATACACTTTAAAAATACAATGAATAACAAATGATATGAACAAAAAAAAGTGATGTTATCAAGCCGCGTTACCGTAGAGGCATTTTACTAATAATGTAATATAGTTGCCCCGGACACATTAAAAAAGATCTGAGACGTTTGCCAGACTAGAAAAATCGATTGGGGTTCAAAATTTTGAACTCCTCCTCGACTTCACTCACAGGGTTAATATAATTCAGATACCTTTTTCTATGCCTATCACAAACTTTCAAATTGACTTACACTAATTGGGGTTGAGCCATAAAATATATGACCTTAAATTCAAATTGTATTACATAATTTTACAGTTAGTACCTTTACAGATCTCTAGATTATATAGTTCATCTGTATAGTTCACTACACAAGTACAGACATAGTTGTCGTGACTTTCAACAGAACTTTGGCTCTCGTTCGCCAATTAGTTCCCACAGACTCCGCACTATTGTTATAGCTATTACATAGGGGTGTCATATACTACGGTAGCATGGCGTAACACTGCGGTGACAAAACAAAACATGACATTACCATACATCACATGAAATTACATTACAATGACAGCACTTCATATGACATTACATAATTATGATAGTACATAATATGACATTACATTCAAATGACAGCACATCATATGACATTGAATCACGATGACAGAACATAACATCACATGAAATTATATCACAATGACAGCACAACATATGACATTTCATCACAATGACAGTACATCATATGACTCTACTTTCTTTTTGTTTCATTTTATTATTGTTTTTGTTTTTTCTTTCTTTCATCAAAAATTTCAACTTTTTCTATAAATGAACTGGATTTTGTCTCTTTTCTATAAAAGTTTTTGTTTTTCCTTTTTTCTGAATAGATAGTAATTCAATTTTTCAACTTTTACTTTATCATATTTGTATACCCACGCACAGGCTATGCCTATGTGGGTTTCTCTTTTAAGTTTTTTTGAAAATGTGTATAATTATCTGTATTTTTGAAAAGGAATATTAATTAAAAAAAAAAAAAAAAATCATCACAAAAACAGTACCTACATCACATGATATAGCATCACATGACATTACATCACACTGATAGTACATCACATGATATAGCATCACAATGACAAAACATCACGGGAGCAAAACATCAAAAGACAAAAAGTCACATACCTCAAACAGAACAGAACATTAGCGGCACATGAAAAGCGTTCTGTTTAAGGTATTTGATTTTTTGTCATGTGATGTTTTGTCTACGCGATCTTTTATCATTGTGATGTATTTTCTGTGTTGCTTTATCATTGTGATGTTTTTTCATGTGGTGTAATTTCATGTGTTGTTTTGTCAGGTGGTGTAATTTCATGTGTTGTTTTGTCATGTGGTGTAATGTCATGTGTGTTTTGTCATGTGGTGTAATTTCATGTGTTGTTTTGTCATGTGATGTAATGACATATGTTGTTTTGTCATGTGGTGTAATGTCATGTGTTGTTTTATCAGTGTACTGTTCTACTATGGAACTGTCATATACAGAGACTTTCCCATACCATGCATACCATGCATACCCCTCAACCCCCTCCCCCCCCCCGTGACAAGTGCCGAGAAGTGACGTCACACGGCCGTGGTAATTGCCCGTGTAAGTTATTGCAACGTGAGCTTTTTGTGGCGCGGAATATACGAGGTTTTTTCATTGCCCGCGCGCCATTGTATTCCATTTTCAAATGTGCGCGGAAATTTAAATTTGAATCGTGGAACAGTAGGCAGTTATTCATTGGACGAATATTGTTTCGGTGAATGAAAATTTTTGATGATGGGCTTGATATTGCTCACCAAAAATTTGGAGGTTTCATGACTTGTATACAACGATCAATATAGAGCCGGTTGGATTGCCGAATCGCTGACGTTTTATGGCATCAGCGGGGTGTTTTAACAAGCAGCTCCCAGCCAGGCAATCGTCAACGAGGACCATCAAAGAAAAATCATTGTTATCTTTTGTCACGATAGAATGCTTGCTCTCAAAACAAGAAGGCTAAAATTTGATTTTCCCCGAGAGTGTCAGACATAGTTTCTGGTTTCAGTATTTTAGTCTACCTAATCCAAATCGTAGGATTGGCAAGGTTGACTCAGCTTTCACATAACAAAAAAAACTTATCTATCGGGAACAGCAAACTAAGCAATAAAATATTAAGTGTCTGGCCATCTTATGTCTGAAAATAAATAAGTTTTAATTCTATCTTGTTTCCTTTGGGAACGAATGGGGGTATTGTTACATGGTGAGTAGGTAAGAATGGACAAGGCTAATAAAGGGCTGACAAAGAAAGGTATTTATTAGCCTGTGACCCATAAACAAAAGAAACGTACATTAAATTCGCTCAAACAGCATCATTTGTTTTTATGAGTCATTACTAGTATACATTTCAATGTTCCAAAAAATTGAGATTATTTAGATTTGCAAAGCTGATGCACCACGACACAAATCTGTATTTTCTTTCGTAATTTTACACCGATGTGGGATGAGAACTAACGTGTTTAGCCATTTTAGGTGTTTATAATTGATCCGGATCTTTGTACCATTTATTTGTATGACGTCATTATAAGAACTCAAGCAAAGTCACACAAAATGGAGATTATTTTGTCGTTTGCAAAGCTGATCTACATCTTTCGTATTTTTACGTATTTTCTTTCGTAACTTTAATGTGGGATTAGTACTAACATGTTTCTCCCTTTAAGGTATTTTTAATTGATCCGGATCTTTGTACCCTCTAGTTTTATGACGTCATTATAAAAATTCAAACAAATTAAAAAAAAATGGAGATTATTTTGTCGTTTGCAAAGCTGATACTACGAAACGAATCCGTATTTTCTTCTTTATACCGATGTCAGATGAGTAATAAGGTGTTTTGCTTTTTTAGGTATGTATAATTGATCAGGATCTTTGTACCATTAATTTTTATGACGTCATTACTCCTATACAGTTCAAACAAAGTTACAAAAAGTAATGACTATTTTGTCGTTTGCAAAGCTGCTACACCACGACACACATCTGAATTTTGTTTCATGATTTATGAGTACCTACTTAGATGTTTTATATCTTTTTAGGTATTTATAATTGATCCTAATCTTTGTACCACTAATTTTTATGACGTCATTGTAAGAATTCAAGCAAAGTTACAAAAAATGGAGATTATATTGTCGTTTGCAAAGCTGATACACACATCTGTATTTTCTCTCCCAACTTTGCTTCCAAGTTTCGGTGTTTGAAAAACACTCGGTCGCGTCGTGCGTGGGAAGTTTGTTCCTGAAGAGGGCGGCTTTATGCAGAGCCGCGCTGGATATACATTTAACACCCCCGAAGAGAAAAAACGTGGCCGTACTTTGGCCGGGCTTAACGTGATCCCCAAATCCAGCCGCCCTCCTCCATTGATTTATTACTTTACAAGAAAGTCGGGAAGACGACGCGCCATTGTTGCTGTGTGTCGATATTCAATAAGAAAGAATACATTATGCTTGGAAGGAAGAAAAAAGTCTACAATATAAAATAGAGTGACAATTTAAAATGAAATATTTATACGGTTCTATGAGAAATAAAACAATATGCTTGGAAGTAAACAATGTACGATATAAAATTAAGTAAAAATAAAAAAATGGAACTCGACCCACCTGCACCCACCAAGTTCATGCAACTCATGCGAAATCGCTTCACTCGGTGATCTTCACTTGCAATGTTTTTTTGGCGGCAGAAGGGCTTCCCGTTGAAGTTAATCAGCTAAAGTTACTCTACTCAAGAAAGGAAAAGAAAATCCTCAAATCAGGGGCTAACGCATGACTCTAAGAAATTCCACCCTCCCCGGAATGTCGAGGTTACTGAAGCTAATGTGCCAGACGGGAGGCGTCTTTCCTTTCTACCCCCCGTTTCGACAGACGACACACACTAAAAATGTTTTTTACACTTTATGGCCTTTGTAAAGAAGTGACATTAATGGAAAAAATCACACGTGTTGATTGATTTTTTATCTAAATTTTAAAGTTAAATCCCCCTATAATATAAAATGCAACGGCCTCCCCATACAAAATAGTTGTGCGTTAATGGCATTCAAACTGAAGAACTCCTGAACAGATGCACGTCATATTCACAACAAATATTGTTCAGGACTTGGGATGTGCTTCCTCATCATTAGTAGATTTTAAATTGTTGTTTTTTAAATAAATAAACATGATCAATCACAACACCTTTTTATGTAAAACCTATGCGAGAAACAAAACTCATTTTGACATTCGAATTTCAAATAAATTGCCAGCACTTCAAAGTTGCCATCGTTGCCATTGCCAAGTCGATTCTTTTTCGGTTGAATTCCGTTGAGTACCTACCTATATTCTTTATTTATTTCAAAATTATACTTCAACCAGTTATAACATGTATTTTTTAGAAATAATGACGATCGATTAGGTCAACTTTTTATATGAAACCGTACTTATTGCGGCATTTAATTTTTTTAAAGTATTATTACAATATACAATCTAAGTTGCATAGACGCATTAACATTTATAATTCATATTCAATGCACTCCTCTTCGGAGACACGAGTGAGTTTGCGCTTACAAATGCTGCATGTGTATTTACAAATAAAAATTTCAGCCTCTCATGACCATAAGCCCTGCAACTTTTGCTGACCTTTTCAGAAACAGGGGACACATTTGTTAAGTGAACCCATTTATGCGATATGGGTGGTAAGCCTCATACTAACCCTTAAGTCAAGGAATTTGAGTTTGAAAAATCCTTAAACAACGGTAATCTTAATTTATAATCTAAAGTTGCAAAAAAAGTTATTTGATGATTCAAATTGAATGCACGCCCACAAACTGGCAAATGTCATTTCACGCTAACATATAGTTGTGGCGCTTGATTTTTTTTAAATATTAGAATATATAATCTAAGTTGCACAGATACAATAACTTTTATAATTCATATTCAATGCATGCCCCCCTGGAGACACGAGTGGGTACGGGCTTATTAATGCTGCATGTGAACTTACAAATTAAAAATAAGGCCTCTAATGAACATAAATCCTGCAACTTTGGCCAACCTTTTCAAAAACAGGGGGAACATTTGTCAAGTGAACCATTTTTTTCGATATGGGTATTCAGCCTCATACTTACCTATAAGTCAAGGATTTGAGTTTGAAAAATCCTTCAACAACGTTAAATTTAATTTATAATCTAAAGTTGCAAAAAAAGTTATTTGATGATTCAAATTGAATGCACGCCCACAAACTGGCAAATGTTCTTTCACGCTAACATATAGTTGTGGCGCTTGATTTTTTTTAATATTAGAATATATAATCTAAGTTGCACAGATACAATAACTTTAATAATTCATATTCGAGACACGAGTGGGCTCGCACTTATAAATGCTGCATGTGAACTTACAAATTCAAATTAAGGCCTCCAATGAACATAAGCCCTGCAACTTTTGCCAACCTTTTCAAAAACAGGGGGAACATTTGTCAAGTGAACCATTTTTTGCGAGATGGGTATTCAGGCTCATACTTACCTATAAGTCAAGGATTTGAGTTTGAAAAATCCTTCAACAACGTTAAATTTAATTTATAATCTAAAGTTGCAAAAAAAGTTATTTGATGATTCAAATTGAATGCACGCCCACAAACTGGCAAATGTCATTTCACGCTAACATATAGTTGTGGCACTTGATTTTTTTTAAATATTAGAATATATAATCTAAGTTGCACAGATACAATAACTTTTATAATTCATATTCAATGCATGCCCCCCTGGAGACATGAGTGGGTTCGCGCTTATAAATGCTGCATGTTAACTTACAAATTAAAATTAAGGCCTCTAATGAACATAAGCCCTGCAACTTTTGCCAACCTTTTCAAAAACAGGGGAAACATTTGTCAAGTGAACCATTTTTTGCAAAATGGGTATTCAAGCTCATACTTACCTATCCGTCAAGGATTTGAGTTTAAAAAATCCTTCAACAATGTTAAATTTAATTTATTATCTAAAGTTGCAAAAAAAGTTATTTGATGATTCAAATTGAATGCACGCCCACAAACTGGCAAATGTCATTTCACGCTAACATTTAATTGTGGCACTTGATGTTTTTAATTTTAGAATATAAATCTAAGTTGCATACATACATTTTATAATTCATATTCAATGCATGCCCCCAAGCAGACATGAGTGACTTTGCGCTTACAAATGCTGCATGTGTAATTACAAATAAAAATTTCAGCCTCTCATAACCATAAGCCATGCAACTTTTGCCGACCTATTCAGAAACAGGGGGAACATTAGTTAAGTGAACCCATTTATGCGATATGGGTGGTAAGCCTCATACTAACCCTTAGGTCAAGGAATTTGGGTTTGAAAAATCCTTAAACAACGGTTATCTTAATTTATAATCTTAAGTTGCAAAAAGAGTTTTGATGATTCAAATACAATGCACACCCACAAGCTGGCAAATGTTCTTTCACGCTAACATATAATTGTGGCACTTGATGTTTTTAATTTTAGAATATAAATCTTAGTTGCATACATACATTTTATAATTCATATTGAATGCATGCCCCCAAGCAGACATGAGTGAGTTTGCCCTTACAAACGCTGCATGTGTAATTACAAATAAAAATTTCAGCCTCTCTTGACCATAAGCCCTGCAATTTTGCCGACCTTTTCAGGAACAGAGAAACATTCGTTCAGTGAACATTTTTTTAGGTATGGGAGGTCAGCCTCATACCTCATGCTTCATACAAGATACTCAGAACATGAAAGAACTAAATAACCCTTTTACCGCAATTTTTTTTTCAAATTACTTCTTAAAGCATTTAATTACTATGAAGGAGGTGTGAGGAAAAATTATTGCGAAGCCAGACTTACACTGCCCGAAGGGCCTAGCAGACAACCGTGCGCAGCACGGTCAGTCTGCTAGTATTTTATAAAACTTAAAAATTGACACTACAAAAAAATATTTTAAAAAACACGTTTTTGTTCACATTTTTTTCTTATAACTTTGTTGTTTAATATTTTGGACATATTTTTTTTCTTCATAATTATAGAATGATACAATGTCTAGAGAGTGTTTGAAAAATGTTTTAGGCAATGTGAACAGTTTTCGAGATAATATGAAAAAACTGAAACTTGGTAATTAATTTAATGTGCGCGGCAGCACTTCAGCGTGAATTGTCGCCGAACCTACAGTAAGAAGGGAAACGCGCAGACGGGAGCCCTTCATCGACGAGTATCAAACGAGTTGCCATCCGCGCTGAGCGCAGTAGATTGAGAAAAATGGAAAAAAAAACGTTTAAATGAATGACGTTTGATCTGTAATGTTGGCGGCTAAGACTGTTTCGTTACAATGGATTCGTAACTGTTACTGTATCCTGCCGCCGTTCCACTAGGGGTGGCCGGTACCTCCGCAGATGCGTCACCATTTTTTTCTGTCCTTGCAAACCTCTTTCATCTCTTCAACATTCATCACTTTCTTCATACATACTCTTCTCTTATTCTCACTCTGCAGGTTCCATAATTTGGCAATCTCACCTATTTGGTCTGGAAGATTTTTGAATTTGGATTTTTTTCTCGCTGAGCCAATGCAGTATTGGACTTCCTTCCTTAGAATCGCAACGCAAAAATCGATATGATGTTTTTTTGTATTCCGTTGGGCATCGAACCCTCTATTTTCCGATTACTAGCTCGAAGCGTTAACCTCTCTAATGCGACCAGTCTATGAGGAACTTCAGTTTTTCTTTTTCTACAATGTTCATTAGTTCCTTGAATAATAAGTTGGTATGAGACTGGCCACCCATACTGTGAAAACGGTTCACTTGGACAATATCACCCCTCACATGTCCCCGGGAAGGTCGGCAAGAGTTGCAGGGCTTTTGTTCTTTTTAGATTGGGTTTTTATGTTTTAAATCCACATGCGGTATTTGTAAGCGTGAGCTTATGCGTGTGTGCTTATGGCAATGTATTTGAAATGAATCTGAAATGGAATTTATCTTTGCAACTTACATTATAGATAGATTTATTATATAAGTGGCATGTGGCAAATGAAAACTATTTATTTTTACAGGTAAGCGGGCCTGCTTTACGCCAACCTTTTCAGTTGAAATGGAGGTTTCCCAGTTCCCGAGGAAGCTGGTACTCATTTCTTGTGTGGGCCGAGTTAACCTTGCCGGTGTTTTATTTTTGGCTTAAAATGAACACCGAAATGGGAAGTCGTTTCTGAATTCCTCGGTAGGATTCGAACCCACAAGCACTCTACCAACTGAGCTATCGACCGGGCTTTTTAAGAGCTATTTTTTTGTATTCCGTGAGGAAACGAGCCCATTATTTTCCGATTACCACTCCAAAGCGTTAACCTCTTTAATGCGACCAGCCTACAAGGGGCTTCTGTTTTTCTTGTAAGATATCGAATACAAAATAATTTACTTTCTTTGTATGCGTTACTTTTCAAAATGAAAATTCGTTCAGTAAAATGGAGAGAAGAATGATGCAGATCTCTTTTTGTGAAAGGAAAATTATTTGGCATTGTTCAAGGGGGATAATAAATCTCTTTTGGGAAATTGGAAAGCCTCGTCGTGTCGTCAGCGGGTACATCAGATCTTACATCCAAACAAAACAAGACAAAGAAGAAAAAATACATTTCCGATTTTCGCGAAGAACTGCCGTTCTTCGAGTATTAAAGCTTTGCGATGAAACTGAAAAAAGAGTTTTGCAAAAAACGTATGAAACTGAAACAGTCCACCTTGTAAGCTTTTTAGTTTTTGAATTCTATCAAACTTTATAGAACTTCTAAAAAAACACAATTTTTATTTTCTCAACTGTATTAATTTTATTTTAATTAATTATTAACATTTTCGATCATGTTGATCATCTTCAAGTCAGAAGATAATTTTTTGTTTTTATTTTCGTACTATTCTTTCGTATCCTGCCATCCCATTGTGGTAGCTCGTCATACTCATCGTAATGCACCACACCGCCATTCCGTTAGGAGTGACCAGTATCTCTGCAGATGTGTCTCCAGTGTGTTGTGTCTTTGCACACTTCTTTTAGTCTAAAAAATTCCCTATGACGAGGTGAAAATAGTTTAAGCATATTTCTACTCTCATTTCCTTTATTGCTTCAGTTTTTTTTTATATAGATGTCTAAGTTGGCATGTACTTATTGTACACAGTAACTTTTGTAAGTTTCTATGCACACGCCTGGTAAGTATACATGCAGCATTTGTAAGCGCAAACTTACACGTGTCTATTTGTGGCCATTCTTTTAATATGAATTTTATATGTTAAGTTATCTTTGTAAATAAGATTAGAGATTATAGATCTAAATCTAATCTAATCTCTAATCTAATCTAAGCTGCAAAGATATATATAATTTAAGATTTATATTAAATGCATTCCCACAAGCAGAAATGTATAATTTCGCGCTAACACATGCCGCATGTGGACCTACAATATAAAAACCCAATCTCAAATGAACATAAGCCTTGCAACTCTTGCCGTCCTTCCCTGAAACAGGGGTGACATTGGCAAAGTGAACCAATTTTTTACAGTATGGGTGGTCAGCCGCATAACAACCTATAAGTCAACAATGCATTTGTTGGTAAACGCTTTTGTTGCGTTAAAACTTGAAGTATGTAGACTTGGATATTGGGACATTGGTGAAATAAAGAAAGATACAATCATTTTGTTTTCTGTGCATGGCATCGGAAGGAAGTTTTCATTTTGCATACGGAGGGGGGGGGGGATAAGACCTTGTGTTTGCTGTGTTTGGTACCCCCCGGGGTCACGTCACCGCTAGATGGATTCTGCCTGATTTGACTGGAACAGAAGATTTACCCTATCCCATGCCTTCTGGCACCTTCCATGCACCCCTATTATGTAGGTACCTGCAATTTGTTATACCATTGATTTATCACAGTAGACTTGGCATAGCTTTCATAGACAGCAAAATCGTGACATCAAACGTCAGTGTTTCTAGGGAAGAGGCAAACAAATATTTTGAATAGGAATTTTAAGCTTAGTATGTGTCTGTTGTTGGCACTGTAGATACGCTTTCCGGGATCTATTGCTGTGTTTTATCAGAGCTATTGCTTCTGGACGTTTAGCCCATGTCTACGATGGGCTTCTTCAGCATGATAAAAATGTGATGTTGATGAAACTGTTACTGTTACTCTAAAAAAGTCGATCGCAGACATGTAAGAGATATGTGGAAGCTCCAGCTTCGATAAATCACGGTAGAACATACCGCTAAGGTTTACTCAGCCTTCACAATAAATGAGTCATCATCATCTTCTTAAGGCAGTGCCTTGTTGTATCAGCCATCTGTCTCTGTCTGCTGCCATCCTCTTGAGATGCGAATAGGAGGAGACATCCATGAGCCGCTTCAAATCCTTGAAGTATGAAGTTCTTGGGCGACCTCTTGTGCGTTGTCCTTAGATTTTGCCTTCAAAGATGTTGCTAAGAAAGGTGCTGTGTCTGATTGAGTGCCCTATTAGCTTGGCTTTCCTCTTTAAAATATGATTTATCAGCTCTCTTCTTTCTTCTACGTCCCGCAACACCTTTTCGTTGGACTTCTTTTCGACCCATGATGTCTTGGACATTTTCCTCCATGTCCACATCTCGAATGCCTCCAGGCGGTCTTTCTCGTATTTTTGGATGGTCCAGGTTTCGCTAACATACAGTTAAATGCTCCAAATAAAAGCTTTCATGAATTTTTTAATGAGTAATGAGTAATAAATGAGTACCAGCACTCATTTCGTACAGATGAACGGTGGGCTTCTTCAGCGTGGAAGTGAAATGTAGAAGATGATCTTGATGAAACTGTGATGGAACGTAGACATGGGCGAAACGTCCGGAAGCTCCAGCTCCCACAGACCAAGCAACATATCCCAGAAAACATCTCTCTAGTATCATCATGACCGGTGCGTAGTCCAGGTGGTAACACTTCGGACTCGTAACTGGAAGGTCGTGGGTTCGAATCCCGGCGGAGCACAAAAAATATACCATTTATATTTTCAAATTTGCTCTTCGCTGGGTTGAAAAATTCATAAACCTTTACCAAAGACCGGTCATCAAAAAGGTCCATCCAGCCTTACAACAACTGGGTCTTGCTTGAGAATTGGCGCTTTCTACAGCGACGACCAAGCTCGCAGAGGGCTCTTGAGGTGTGATACACACAAAAACAGCGCTCACCAAATAAATCAGCCTAAAACTCTTATTATCTCACCCCAGGTTTTTTTATATTGTTCGATTCTATTGCTACAATACTTGCTTTAAATATCCCCCGATGTGTCAGGCATACTGTAACAGTGTGTTGCTTGCTATCACTGCGGTTCCTTGATTCGCCCCGGGGCCGAAGATTCACGACCCCGCCCGAGCATCCCTCAGGCGAGCCTCGGGTATCATTTATTTCTTTGTTCAATTAATCAACGACCACACACTCGCCGGCTTGCGTAGCCTAGAGGGCACACTAGTCTACACGGCTGACTTGATGCACTGTGTGATACTTGCAGCTTGTGATGGCTCGCAAGGTTTTGTGTGAAGGAGAATATCCAGAGTCATAATAAAAGGAGAGCTTGTATGAAGAAGGTCATGACTCTGGATGAAAAGCACCCTTGGAGTGACTACATCATGAAAAGGCGCTATAATCATCAACTCATCATCATCATCATCAATGAAAGAAGCATGTAAGGACAGACAGAAAAGGCGGTTGATCTGTAATGTTGGTGGCTGGGACTAGGGTTTTTTAAAATCAGAATTTTGTATTCTGTATTTGCTTTCTGTATTTAGTCCGGTCGATGGCTCAGTTGGTAGAGTGCTTGCATTCTACCCCGTGAGCTCGGGTTCGAATCCCACCGAGGAGGGTGTCAGAAATGATTTCCTATTTCGGTGTGTATTTCAAACCCCATAATAAAAATACCGGCAAGGTTTACTCAGCCTTCACAAGAAATGAGTACCAGCCCCCTCGGGAGCTGGGAAACCTCCACTTCAACTGAAGTGGTTGGCGTAAGGCCGGCCCCCTTACCTGTAAAAATAAATAGGTTCAACTCGCCACATGCGACCCCTTCGGGGATAACGCGGCAAGAAGTTACACTATATGTGTAGCTTAGTTGCGTAGTTGCGTTGCTTTGATATTTATACATATGATTCGTGATTTAAAAAATGTAATTTTTTGTGTATGTTTCTTGACTTATAGGATGGTATGTGGCTGGCCATCAATGCTGTAGAAAATGGTTCACGTTTCCAATGTCACCCTGTTTCAGGGAAGGTCGGCAATTGTTGCAGTGTGTATTTTCATTTGAGATTTGAGTTTATATGTTTTAAGTTCACATTTGGCATGTACAAGCGCGCACTTATACGTGTTTGATTGTGAAAATGCATATAATGTGAATCACCAATGTTACATATATTTACAACTTAGATTAGATTAGATTAGAATCATGTGAGTAAAATTTAGAGCGAACATGGTTTGGACATGTAAAGAGAATGAGTGATGAAAGACTGACGAAGAAAGTATACGGTACGCAAGAATAGGTGGATGTCGTGGTAGAGGAAGACGTATGAATGGACCAAATCGACTGCTTCATCGAAGAGGGCAGTAGCTCCGAAATTGAGTTTTTTGACTTATTTCCATTTCTGAACGTAATAAATCATTATCTTCGTTCCAAGAAGACAGCCGTGTCTGTATCTCTTTTATTTTCGTTAATAAATGAATGTAAAAAATTGTAGTATGCTTAAAATGCATTGTTTTCCATGGAATAAATAACATTCAATTGGCTTTCCTGCAAAACTATTTTTTTTGACTTAATGCTGTCTTCGTTGGAGCAGTCGAAATAATCTATCGATAATCTAAGTTGCAAAGAGATAGATTAACATTTAAATTCATATTCTTATAATGGAGATAGTGAAGGAACCTCTTGAAGTAACATCATTGTAGCCTTCTTGGTTTGGTGCTTGAGGTCTCTACGTCCACCACATCATTTTCTAGGACCTTCCGGGCTAGTAATGGCGCCCTCACCGCCCATACAGTTTGAGACTTTGTTATCTAAGGGCGGGTACACGAGTTTCTACCCCAATTGTATCATGCGGGTCTGGTAATACCCAGGTCTCTGTGAATTCGTAACAACGAAAAATAATGAGTAGGTATCTAGGTATTGTTGTGTTTTTAGGTTGCAAAAAGTCTTTAAAAAAATAGGTTCTCTTTCGTGGATATTTATTTTACACATAGATTTCTTTAACAATTTTTATTTATTTTTAACAATTCACATTTATGGTTTATCACTTTACATTTGCTGACACAACAATCACTTTATTCGGGCTATGTAGCCGTGGTCTGGTTGATTCTTTCCGTATAGTTTCGCCCATTGCTACGATGGGCATTATCAGCGGTTGGCTAGTCGCTGTGATCTTCTTACAGGAACTGCTGTACTAGAAACAACGCTAGCCTTTGGATCACTTTACATTTATTTCACAGTTGGTCTTCACTTCCAATGTCTTTCTTGTTCAAAAGCAGAGCGTCGTATATCTACTGACTGACTTGCAAGCAACTTGCGCTTTATATACTCCCAAGGACAGTAGTTACTAGAAGCCAATTTTGCTGGAACATTCCAGAACATAAAACTTCCAGTAAGTACATAATTGAATGTCTCTTTCCTAGGTACCTATAATAATTACTCCAACTCTCATCGGCTATAACTTATACACCTACCTACTTACCTAACATTTGTATGTATGTATTTGTTATTTACATAACAGTATGTATACCTAATTTATGTTGCAAAGACATCTTACATTTAAGGTTCATATTAAATGCATTCCCACAAGTAGACACGTATAATTCCACGCGTACACATGCCGCATGTGGGCTTACAATTTAAAAACCTAATCTCACATAAAAATAAGCCATTCAACTCTTGCCTAACTTCCCTGAAACGGGGTGACATTAGACAAAGTGAACCATTTTTTTACAGTATAGGTGATCAGTCTCATACCAGAACGAATAGAACGAAATTAGATACCTGTTTTCTTCTTCTTCTCATTTCTTGTGAAGGCTATGTAAACGTTGTCGGTATTTCGATTTTTAGGTTTTGAAAGAAACATCGAACGGAAAATCATTTCAGACACCCTTGCTGAGAATCGAAACCTAGCTCTCGGCATGGAACACGAGCTCTCTACCAACTGAACTATCGATCGGACCGCTGACGATTTTTTTTATGCCGTTTCCCTAGTAACACGGCCGTGTGACGTCACAACTTTTCTTATTATGGAAGTTTGGGGCAGATTCAAGTGAGGTGGTAGATGTTATCAAGGCGTAATGTTGCCCCCCTTTCGTGCAAAAATAAATGGGCTCCACGCTCCACGCGCGACCCCTTCGGAAGCAACGTGGATTGAAGTTGTACTATATGTGCAACTTAGAACAAGTTTTGATGAAGGTAGATCCGGCATTGGATCAGCTGAAACCGCGAGTATTGCCAGTAATCAAAGTTGATGTTTCAATATTCTATATGTGCCGCAACTTTTAATGGTGTTTACTCTTGCCACTAATATTGTTCAGCGAGTGGCAGGCAACTTCCCTGATGAGATATTATCCTCAGATTCTGAATAGTTTCAGTTTTCTCTATAGAAATCTGGCTCACTGTTATATCGTCCCCCCAGTGCTTGTTTGGCTTATCTACCATTCGATTAAAAGTTGACCTTTCAATGAAATTGTCTTAACAATCACATTCTACACAATGTGAGCTAAGAAAAAAATTCAAAACACGAAAGTGTGAGAGTTGTTTAAAATATTTTAAAAATCAATTTACAGTTTTCAGTCAGAAATTATTTCCCGTCTCGGGGTTTATTTCAAACCAAAATACCGGCAAGGTTTATTCGGCCTTCACAAGAAATGAGTAACAACCCCCTCAGTGATTGGCGTAAGACCAGCCACTTACTAGTAAAAATAAATAGGTTCCACTGGCCAAATGCGACTCTTAGAGGAAAACGCAGCAATCGTACTTTTTGTGTTTTCTGAATGAAGCACTCGTGTGTTTTCATTTTCGAGAATAATCCTAGTGTACCGCCTTTGGTTCTATAAACATTTAAGACTTATATGTAAAAGGTTTCACTTTATTTCATTACGGCGTCAGGTTATTAAAGTGGAAGAAGAGACTGGGCTCCTTATTACAAAATAACTCTGTGAAGGGACAAGATGTGAACAAGAATGAAAATTCCTTGATTATATTAAACTACTGCAGAAATGCTTACAGACTCATAAAGCTGTACGTGTGTCATGATGTTGTACAAAACTTTCTAGACCCTTGTGAAATTGTTAACAATATTGCATTTATGTAGTTTTTTAAAATCCCGTTCATACTGTCATGTTTTAAACGGGATATATTTCATAAAAAATGCTATTTATTAAATTTATTTTATCACTTTTGGTTCAGAGCTACATTTACACAGCGTTATATAAAATTGGACAGTTATTATTATTATTTTAAATTTGTAATCTAAGATGCAAACATATTTTACATTTAAGACTCATATTAAATGCCTTTCTTAAGCAGACACGTATAAGTTCACGCTTACTAATGCCACACGTGGACTTACAACCTAAAAATCAAATCTCAAATAAACATAAGCATTGAAAGTCTAGCCGACCTTCCTTGAAACAGGGGTGACATTGGCAAGGTGAACCATTTTCTACAGTTTGGGTGGTCCGCCGCATACCAACCTATACGTTAAGGAATATACACAATATATTTCATTTTTACAATCAACAAATAATCCATAAAGGTAGACATCAAAACAAATGAGAAATTCTTATTTAAAAACCCTAGTCCTAACCGCCTACATTACAGATCAACCGCCTTTTCTAAGAATTCATAAAATTTAGGATGGCCACACTTACCCTCATTTCGTCATCTGTATAAATTATTTGATATTTGTGTTACTTCATATATTTTTCTAAGCAATATGCGAGGTCCCTTTTTATTGATATCGATAATACGGTTGAAATTTTACGACCCCTCTCTCCATGAATGGCCCTACAAAATACTCACATCTTTTCCGAATTGATAAAACAGCCAGCTACCCCTCTCGTCAGGTATTTCGTGAAATATGAGAAATTTCTTTAATAATACTCTGACCGTCTGTGTTATTATACGGACAGGGTGGCGCAAAAAAAAACTGAAAAAGTGATTAATAGTACTAAAATAATTTTAATTGTAAAGTAATGAAGGATAAAATTAAAATTGTGAAATTTGATTTATATTGCTAATGTTACTCTTGCTTCAGGGGAGCTCGGCAAGAGTTGTAGGGATTATGTTCATTTGAGTTTTTTTTTTTTTAAGTATACATGCGGCATGATAAGCGTGAACTTATACTTGACTGCTTGTGAGAATGTATTTAATAAGACTTTTAAATGTAAATTTATCCTTGAAACTTAGATTATAGAAGATTAATCACTTAAATTGTCGTAATGATTATCACTCCAGTACCCAAGAATACCAAATTACGTAAACTCTCGTCGATTATGTAAATCGAAAATGCATGGAATATCCGACAACACTCCTAGTGAGTGACTGTTTTCATTTTTTTTTTCGATTTCTAGAATATTTTATATTCAAGGTACAGTGCGGCTAATCTGCAATGGTGATTTCTAATGTTGGTGTATTAATTTGCTACATTTTTTGCATAGGAAATTTCTGACTTTTTTTGTATAGATTTCTTTGTAAGGTTTTGTTCTTTTATATATTTAAATGTAATTTTTTATTCATATTTCTTGACTTATAGGTTGGTATGAGGCTGACCACCCATACTGTAAAAAATGGTTCACTTTGCCAATGTTACCCCTGTTTCAGGGAAGGTCGGCAAAAGTTGTGGGGCTTATGTTCATTTGAGGTTTGGATTTTATTTGTAAGTACACATTCAGCATTTGTAAGCGCGAACTACACTTGTTGGTTTGTGGGCTTACATCTGAGAGCTTTAAATGAATATATCCTTGCAACTTAGATTATAGATTATAGATATAGTGCCATATTGCTTAAATTCTCTTCGATTGCGTAAATACAAAAAAAATGTACGAAAAGTAAATCATTCTTTAAAGTAACTGAATCTTCTATACATTTTTCTATTTACACAATCGAGGAGAATATACACACTGTCGTATACTCAGGGTACTTATACAACATCAGTGAATAATTGTTGTTTTTTTTGCTGTTTTGTTTTTTTTTTTATGTTTATTGTAGCTTACCTAATTGTTGTTAAATTATGGCACTCATAGTATGAAACGTCAACCATTCGGTAAATCCTTACTATAAGGTATGAAAAATATATTGTTTGTGCAGATGAGGAGGATAGGCAAGAATTTAATTGTAAGTGCGGGCTTTTTTTGTTTCAGAAAGAAAAATAAATTGAGCCTAGGATGCCAGAGGGGTGAGTTTTATTCCATTATAAAAGTAACCAGAAATAATGAAATTATTGTGAAACCTTTTCTTTTTCAGTTTAACATACTTCATTTACCCAATAATGAACACGTCAGACAAACCCTTTAATGAAATTAGTACCTTTTAAACGAAGCTTTTACTCCCTGTGCCGATGCACCTCCATATCTTATGTACGCACTACACCAGATATTTAATATAATGTATCTTGTAATGTACATTTTTGTTATCTAAAAAGGTTTTTAAGCTATTAATATTTTAATTAACATTGCTAACAGTTTTGTAAATGTTATACTTTTCGAAATAGCTTTCGTGGCAGCCTTTTTCGTTTATCTTATGTATTCATTTTAACAATGCCCCCGAATTTATAATGGTTTATTCTTTCAACGAATCCAGAAAAAAACACTGATAACAAATAATTAAAGGAACGATAATTATTGGAACTTTCATTGATATTGTTTTACATAATCGGGTACAGAGTTTTGCGCCACTCTGTACTTTCCACCTTTCTCCAAGGGATATTTGGAATAGGGTGGAGGGTGCGGGTAGTATACAATAGTCACCCCTCCCAGAGTATTTATTACAAATTCGACAACAGGAGCTGTGAATTCCGGTAAACGGCTGCGATTTCCTATATTCCACGAATATACCGGTGTGAAATGAATGCTCTAAAAGTAAAATTCATACTTACTGTATATTTTCAAATATCTCTTGCATCAAAGGAATAGTTATTTATGCCACTGCCAAGTAATTCGGGTTATTGTAACACGAGTGCTAGTTTGTGTCATGAGGCGCAGCTCAATTGCACAATGGACAACACGAGTGTTGGAATGGTTTATTACGTACAGAGGCATACAATACTTTTTCTACGATCATAAACTAAATAAAAAAATAAGAAATAATAGGAATTATAATGGAATAATAATAACATTACGATGATTTATGTGGTGAGCTCTTTTATTTTGTGTGACTTCACCTCAAGAGCCCTCTGCAAGTTTGGTCGTCGTTGTAGATAGCGCCAATTCTCAAGCAAGACCGAGCTGTTGTAAGGACTTTTGGTGATCGGTCTTTGCTTAGAATTGGCGCTTTCGACCAAGCTCGCAGATGGCTCTTGAGGTGTGACTCACACAACAACAGCTCTCACCAAATAAATAAGCCTAAAAAATATTTTTTCCGATCAAAAATGTAGCATTGGTTCCCCAGCTTAACGGTATCTGAATTGTCTACGTACGCACGTTTTGTAAGCGTTGGCTCGGGCGCCGGGAGCTGTATCTTTGTAAGGACGTCGCGGCGGCTGACAGTGAGATAGTTATAGGTTTAATGGGAATAAAGGACGCCCTCGCCTTACGCATTTTCTATTCCGGACGTCCTTTATAACGGCTGTGCAAAATCGAGTCGCATTGGTAGCCATCTACTGTGCCAGGGACAAAACATTTATTTATTTTTGTAGTTTGTTTTGGAATTTGTGCCGAGTCCATTAAAGAATCTAAATAAATATTATGATTGCCAATGGTTTGTGTTATCGTGAATAAAATATTTTACTGGGAGAAAATTCTTATAATAATTCAACTATTTATAAAGAAGTGCTCATGGAAGACTTCTAAGCAAAAAGATTTTCACACTTCTGTAGTTTTTTTTCTCGACAAAAATAGGAAAAAGGTGCAGTTATCTGAGAAACGCTTTGTCATCGCTATAGAAAGGGCCAATTCTCAAGCAATACCCAGTTGCTGTAAGGCTAATTTTTTTATGCTCTTTGATTTAAGGCATATGAGTTTTTAAGCCCAGCGCAGAGCGTACTTGAAAATTAAATGATATTTTTTTGTACTCCTCTGAAAATCGAACTCACAACCGTCCAATTATGAGCCCGTAATGTTAACTTAAGCTTCATCCCCACAACTCCTGACGCGTTTCTAGAAAACAGAAGTGGTATTGGCAAAAGTAAACCATTCTAATTTTCTATATTGTTTGTCCTAGAATATATTTCAATTAGAATATTTAAAAATGAAAAAAAAAAACACTTTTTATTAAAAAAATACTGAAAAAATCTGAAAAATATGAGAACATGTATTCAAGTATAATTTGACGTTGTTATTTGTTATGTACTTGTATTAACAAATTCACCCCACTTCAATTTAATACACTTATGCAGAACAAACAGCGTGCATTTTTATTTAATAATCCCAACTGTATGAAAACAAAAACAAAAAAACAAAAAATACAAATTGGGGTCGTTAAAATAACGACGAGTAATTTCTACCCTGGCACAGTATCATTTCCAACGCAACTTTACTTTACACGTGCTAGAAAGAGAGCACCGCGTTTTCCGAGCAGCCCTCGTTTGTGTAGAGCTCCTTCTCTTTCCCGCATCCAAAGGGGTGGTTTGTCTCGCCGACCACCCGCCAGTCGGCGCTGCGATCGCCAGCGAAGAGGTGAGCGTGGGCTTACACAGATTTTTCCCTAAAAACCACGATCCAATCGTAATTTTTCTGATTAGAAATACTGTCATACAATGACATTATCGAAAATGAAACAGTTGTGGGGTGGATCAAGTGAAAATGTGAAGTTTTCCATTGGGAAAAGTGTTGTAAAATATTTTAGTTTGCCAATGTAAACAATAGATAAAACGAGAGTCTGTGTTATATATTTAGATTGTGTGTGTGTGTGCGTGAATTGGTTATTGGCAGCAGTTCGCTTTTCCTCTAGAAAGGGAAATTTCGCAGAAAAGAAAATTGGTAAGGATGATACGGACCTTTTTTTTTGTAATATCATTATTTCAAAAGAAAATCACGAAATGATAAAAGAAAGTGGGATTTTTTTCATCTACATTATTTTGTGTTAGCTTTTAGATTAAAAAAAAAAAAAATCGTACCTCTAAAAATAGGCTAGTACAGATATCACCTCGGATCACTTTCTTACTAAATGGTGCGTGGTTCAACTCCTAAAAGAGCTTTCAAATGCTTTTACTTATTTTATTTTTTAACACTCAAATGACAATATTCGTACCTATCTTTTTTTAAAATTTGCAAGCAAGATTCAGAGAAGCTTATATAGGAATAAACTTATTTGTACCTAGATAAGACTATCAAAGTATTTTAAGATTCAAAGATTTTTTTTTAATTTTTAATTTATTTAATTCAAGATGAACATTCACGAAGCAACTAAGACAAACGTAAATAATAAATATTTAATGTTCACTTTGCCAATGTCACCCCTGTTTCAGGGAAGGTCGGCAAAAGTTGTGGGGCTTATGTTCATTTGAGGTTTGGATTTTATTTGTAAGTACACATTCAGCATTTGTAAGCGCGAACTACACTTGTTGGTTTGTGGGCATACATCTGAGAGCTTTAAATGAATATATCCTTGCAACTTAGATTATAGATTATAGATTATAATGTAAAGAAATTATGCAACGAGTGTGTTCACCGTAGATATGGTCGCAAATCCAATTTTATGGCCCAGGAAGCACCCCAGTGACGTCACATACTGTTTATTGTAAGCCCAGCTTAGGGGTAGTGAATTGTTGCTTAGAAATAATGCAGGATATAATCTGTTATCTAAGTTGCAGTGGTTTGATCTTGCCGTTTTATCCGATTACCGTTTCATGTTCAAAAAAAGCTCTACCAAATTAATTCTCGTCCATGTGAATATCTCTTCTAATTTATAATTTTTCTTTGTGAATCGCAACTATATTGCTATATTTTTACCGGGTTTAATTGAGTACAAATTGCGGTTATTTATTTTGCACACTTTATTTTAGATATGGTTCACATACAGAGTCCACTTGACACCTACACAATGCATCAGTCGCTGGACTACTCCGGCCATAGAGAGCTTTGGTGCTAATTTGTAGTAAGACGAAGGATTTCTTGTATCATTGAGAATTGGCACATGCGAGACCTTACAAGAACACTCGAGACCTTACTAGAACACTCGAGCAATCTCGACCAATATAAATACAATAAGTACATAGCACCTAGAGACTTCACAGACAAACAAAAAACAACAAATTATATATTGACTCCTTGACTGATAGGTTGGTACGAGGCTGACCACCCGTGCTGTAAAAATCGGTTTACTTTTGCCAATGCCACCCCGGTTCAGGGAACGGCGGCACGAGTTGCAAGGTTTATGTCTATGTGAGGTTTACTTTATTTGTATGCACACATGCAGAATGTGTAGGCGCGAACCTACATGTGCCTGTCTGTAGGCATGCATTTCATATGAGCCTTAAATGCTTACATATCCTTGCAGCTTAGATTATAGATTATAGATATATTCCTAATAATACTAAAAAATATAGTGCAATTTCTTACAGTATTTAACGCGTGAAACCTTTTAATTTTTATAGGTAAGGGGGCCGCCAACCATTTCACTCGAAGTGTGTTTTTTCCTGCTACCGATGACGAAGGTTCTCATTTTAGATGAATCCTCAAGAAGCCCTGCCGGTATTTGATTTGTGGGTTTGAAATAAACACAGAAACGTGAAACCATTTTATACACCCTCGGTGGGGATTTCACTCTATACCTTGTTATGCAAGGCAAGCATTCTACCAACTAGGCTATTGCCGGACTATACTCTTTTTTTTAATTTATAAAAAAATAGATTTGTGAAGAGGAATGCAATTCACCAACCTATTCTGCCTGGCCAGAAACAGGTATTAATATCATCAATTAGTAATTCATTAGTGTTTATTTTAATGAATTATTAATTAATAATAACCCAATTACTTACACCTGTTGAACCAGGGTCAAAGTTGTGGTCAAATGACCCAAGCGGGGATCGAACCAACGTTATTCTATTCCAAACACGCTAGAACGATCGGCCCACTTGGTCCCCTCGGCCATAACACCGACAACCGACACCGACTTATTCATTATTTACTATTGTTATGTTTTACGCGGGTGTTACTTCGTTGATTTATTTTACACGATTTATTTCAGCTTCGATTCAGATACAGAGTCACTTTACACCTGCACAATACAACGGTCGGTTGACTTCTCCAGCTACAGAGAGCTTTGACCCTTATTTTATAGTAAGAATAACGATTGTTCTCGAAATATTGAGAATTGGTACATGCGAGACTTTAATGGAACATCCGACCAAATACTCAACCAATATCGCACAATACTAATTATTTAAGTACCTTATATCTATTTATTTCTAGAGAGACTTCACAGACTTTATGATTAACTTACACAGACCGGCCCCCGTACCTGTAAAAATAAATAGGTTCAACTCGCCGCATGCGACCCCTTCGGGGATAATGCGGCAAGAGGTTACACTACATGTGTAGTTTAGTTGCGTTGCGTTTGCGTTTGCGTTGATTAAATAAAAGCTTTAAGAAAACAGTGTTTTATAAGACTTTCAAAGTTCTATAAAGTTTACTAGGATTTAATCAATATGAATTTTCACAGTGTTAATACACAAACCATACAAAATATACTTAGGTGTTTGGTTAAATATAGAAAGTTTGCAGAAAATTAGTCGTTGTACTATTTAAATGCCATACAAAAACGTGTTTTATTTAAAGCTTAGAAGTGTTTATAAAACCCCCCCTCTTCCACGTTTAGCGAAATTAACAATATAATCACTTTTGTTTGCCATGACATACAGCCGATTTATAAAAGCATCTCCGTCTGTCCGCGCTTAATCGGGACCGCCATGTTTTCATGTTTTGATAACACACGCCTAATTATGTGATTTCAAAAGCGCGCCGCTGTTCAAATATTTTAAAATCAAAACAAAAAGTTTTCGTCTGCGGCCTCGGCAGGGTGGGGCGGTGAATGGAAGGGGAGTTAACCACCCTCATTGGGGTGCCTATAAGTGGTATCAGAATCGGACGCGTTTTTAAAAAAAAAAAAAATGTTTTTTGGATCAAATATTTCAAACTCAATATTTCATTTGATATCAGTTTGAGAAAGCAGTGTTTTAAAATATGTACATCAAAAACGAATAGACACCTACTCTAAGTTACAAAGATATATTCATTTAAGATTCATATTGAATTCAATCCCACAAGCATACACGTATAAGTAAGTTCGCGCATAAACATGCCGCATGTGAACTCACGACATAAAAACCCAATATCAAATGAACATGTGCCCTGCAACTCTTGCCGACTTTCCCTGATACAGGGGTGACATTGGCAAAGTGAAAATTTTGTTACAGTATGGTTGTTCAGCCTCATACCAACCAATAAGTCAAGGAACATAATTACACTTGATAATAAAATTTGGAAAATTGTTTGGCAAATTTTCAACGTTTATATAATTTCGGTTATATTTAGTAGGATCGGTGAATACTGCTCAAATACTATTCTTACGGGGCTATTCTTAGACATTTTAGTCCCCCGTTGAGCCCACGCTTTGACAAACTAATGATGCATTTGTATGAAGACCTGTCAATCCAAGATGGCCGCAAGTGAACAGCTGATTATTCTTCATACAAATATTACCAAAGTTCGGTAGGTAAGAATGACCGTGGTGATGAGACTTTCAGCCCAGGCATCATTAGTTTGTCAAAGCGTGGGCTCAACCGACGACTAAAATGTCTAAGAGTAGTCCCGTTAGCGGTGTCCAAGTCTTTGTCTATACTGTTAGAAGAATATCTGTATGACAGTATGGTAAATATTTTTTAAAGGGTTGTATGGTCTCCCCACGCGTACCATTTGCATGGGAATGCTCCCCTCCTGGGTATAGGGCTCCTGCGTAGGGGCGTTCTCGGCATAATCGTCAAGTGCTGTGAAAGGTATTCAACTATACCCACTGCCATTGTCTCTCTCTAATCACACACACACACACATGGACTTACATATGAATGACCCGTGACCAGTACAACCTATTGTTTGTCTTGTCTTTTATTAAAAAGTTTTGTTGTTTGTTATTGATATGAATACGAGTGGGTTATGAAAAGATTTTCATAATGTTTTTTTCTTTGTTACTTGTTATTTTACAACAATATGCATTGGTTATTTTCATTACATGGATTTTTAAATTTATGAAATGTTTCAGCGGAAACTTTGTAGAACTCCATTTAAAATATATACATTAAAAAACGCACTGAAATCAGTAGAATTAAACTGTATTTTTTTCATATTTAAGTAACGTACATTTTATGTTTGTAAAAAAGTCTCGTACCTTTTTTATACATCCAAATATCGATACCTTAAAGGTAAAACTGAATAAATGACATATTAAGCTTAAGGTAAGGTTTTTCAAAAATGATTTTTTTGTGGTTCACTGGGAATAGAACCCACTACTTTCCAATCACGAGTCCTAAGCATTAATTATCAGACTATAGATCGGTTGCAAGCTGTATGTTAATTTGAGATTTTGTAGTACTCATGCAGCATGTGTAAATACCTACGAAATTAAACGTGTCTATCCATTGATATGAATTTGAAATGTTTATATATCTGTGCAACTTAGATAATAGATGGATAGAGAGTGAAAAAATGTAACAATAACCTTCAATCTTTACTTCACATTCGGTAGAATTGGAATCGTAGCTCCTGGTTTTGAAATACAACAATTTTGAAATACACATTTTATTTCTTAGAATTGAAAATAATACAGTAAATGTATTGACTTTCTGATAAAATATCCCCTGCTCATTGTACCGAGTATTTTCTTGTTCACAGAATAGAAAACATCTTTGTTATTCAAAGCGACATAACAAGTATAGTAGAGCCTCGATTATCCCGGGTCGCAATTAACCGAGCTCACAACTCCGCGTTCCTAACAGCGTGTGCGGACCGAAAAACAATGAAATTCCGACGAGTAAATATTTTCTAGGAATGTTTCTCATTCTGAAACCTTACCTGTATATGAAATTACTTTATGTCTGTAATCTATCTATAGTCTAATCCGCAAAATATCTTGATATTTGAGGTTTATATCTAATGCATGTTTAAAAGCAGGCACATGTGGATTCACGCTTACACATGCTGAATGGGTACATATAAAATATTTCAAGTGTACATAAAATACACATGTATTTACAAACGAACGTATTGTAAAGTCGTCGTTTGGCTAAGCGGGTCTAGATTGCATATTTCACTGGCGTGTTTGGAATTAAAACAAATCTGGTTCGAGTCCCATCGGTGATAACTTTGACCTCGGTTCAACAAATTTAATTCAGTTGTTTTTAATAAATTAAGCATTCAATTGAAAATAAAGAGTCATTAATTCTAATCTAAATATTAATCTAAGTTGCAAAGATATGTATCATTTGAGATTCATATTCACATTCGGCAATTGATACTGTTAATACCAGTTTAAGACCAGGCAAAAAAAACTTCGTTATTGTATATTATTTAAATAAATATCTACAATAAAAAGTGATTTACTTTAACAGTACTCGTGCGTATTCAATTTATTTTTCCGAGTTATATACGAAGAATGCTCGTTCTACAATAGCTCGGACAATCGAGGTTCTACTTTACTAGAAATTCTTATTTGTAAATAGAAAATTCAAATATGTACTCGGAGAATATAAAATTCCGGGAATTATTTGCAGAACAACTGGGTTGGCTCCATTTCCCAGGTACAAAGGGAAGCTTACAAACAAGTCTATGAAATGAAATGCAAATAATATCTGTATGCATATCATGGCCGTGTGCAATATTTTTAAACTACCTCAGATGCAATTTTGATACGACAAACATTGCGTGTTCAAAAAGATTCGAATTAAATGTTGCTTTTGTTTTGTTATTGTTAAAAATAAAAGAAAATCGTGATTCGGGTGAAAGGTTTTCTCAAATAAAAGAGATCTATTGTCATGATATACTTAATATGTATATTTAATAAATAACGTTTAGAGTTCATATTTTTAGTTGTCAGTAAATGAGCGTTATTTTTGTCAATATTTTGTCAAGCGTTATTTTTGTCAATATTTTGTCAAGCGTTATTTTTGTCAATATTTTGTCAAACGTTATTTTTGTCAATATTTTGCCAAGCGTTATTTTTGTCCATATTTTGTCAAACGTTATTTTTGTCAATATTTTGTCAAGCGTTATTTTTTGTCAATATTTTGTCAAGCGTTATTTTTGTCAATATTTTGTCAAGCGTTATTTTTATCAATGGCAACGCTGTTTCCCTCAAACAGGGAAGGGCAGCAAAAGTTGCAGGGCTTGCATCCATTTAAGATTTGTAAACAATGAAATCAACTTAGTAGGATCGCATTCTTTGATTAATGTAAAATATGTAGATGGAGCATCTGAACCGTATTTTATACCAAAAAAGAGTTAGCTGTAGGGCGCACGCTTCATGTTAGCAAGGTCTTGTTACAATCAGTTTCCAGGCAACCGTCATGTTTATGTCTCTTTTTTGACGTATAACGTTAATATCTTATGTCTCATTTTTTCGTTGTTTACTTGTCATTCTGTTTTCATGGTAATGATGTGTTTTTAGGGTTAAAAAAGTCTTTAAATAAAAAAAAACTGGTCTTCTCATGGATATTTATTTTACACTTAGATTTATTTAACAATTTATATTTATTTTTAACAATTCACATTTATGGTTTAGCACTTCACATTTATTTCACAGTTGGTATTCACTTACAATGTCTTTCTTGTTCAAAAACAGAGCGTCGTATATGGACTGACTGACTTGCAAGCAACTTGAGCTTTATATACTCCCAAAGACAGTAGTTACTAGAAGCCAATTTTGCTGGAACCTTCCGGAACATAAAGCTTCCAGTTGGTTCATAATTTAATGTCTCTTTCCTAGGTACCTATAATAATTACTCCACCTCTCATCGGCTATAACTAATACACCTACCTACCTAACATTTATATGTATTTGTTATTTACATAACTGTACGTTTGTTCTTATGGGAAAAAACAGACGTAAGGCATATTTGTTTATTATATTGATCAATTATCGCATTGTTTTACTTTTTTTTTTGTAAATTGAAATTTTATTCGCAACGCAACTAAGCTACACATATAGTGTAACTTCTTGCCGCGTTATCCCGAAGGGGTCGCATGTGGCGAGTTGAACCTATTTATTTGTACAGGTAAGTGGGCCGACCTTACGCCAACAACTTCAGTTGAAGTGGAGGTTTCCCAGCTCCCGAGAGTGCTGGTACTGATTGTGTTTATTTTGGGGTTTGAAATAAACACCGAAACGGGAAATCATTTCTGACACTCTCGGTGGCATTCGAACCCGAGCTTTCGGCATGGAATGCAAGCACCCTACCACCTGAGCTATCGACCCGACTACATTCGCAAAGTGTAAATTGTAACAATATTTCCTAAAAGACATCTCGTTTCTTTTTCGCAAAAAAAAAAACTATCTTTTACCGCTTGTCTGTTTGGTATGCAATACGCAACGTATCCGCACCCCTCTACATATTTCTACGTTAGCATATGATATACAAATAGGCAAACATGTGTCACTAGTACATCCTCAACCTTACTAAAGTCCATACGAAAAAATGTACGAAATCTCAAACGTTCACTGCAGTCGCTGTTTCAGATTTCAAATAGTTTTTGGTAAATTTAATGGTTAAGTTGAAACGCAAATTTCTATGTTTACTCACATACATGTGAAAGAAGTGACATCTAGGTCTTCTATAATACAAGAATAAAACTTTTATTTAAACTCAATCATACCGTTTACTAAAATCTGTATGAAACCTAAAACGTTCACTGTAGTCGCCGTTTCAGTTTCCAATCATATTTGGTAAACGCTATTCCTATGTTTGTCTGTACATATACATATATAATATGAAGGCAGTGACATCTAGGACTTATATTCCACAAGTATACAACTTTTCTTATAAACTCAATCATAGCGTATAACAAAAAATATATGAAAGCTAAAACGTTCACTGCATATGCTGCTTTACTTTCTGAGAATTTTTGGTAAACGGTATGGTTGAGCTGGAGGGTATAGTTTTGTACTGTAGTAGTTCTGACAATCCACATGTCCCATGAGAGATCAAGGCTCAGTTGGGCTGGAAGAATTTCTCTATGATCGAACCCTGGTATACGATTTACCGGTTAAAGTTTGGATGAGAAGAAGACCTTTAAAAATTGTGGCAATCTATGATCGTAATTCTTGTCTGTTTGGTATTTTTGGAACTAACTGTTGTATAAAGTTTTGTATACTGGGAGTTTACTTTTCTTTCGATTTCTATGTAAGAATTTTTTTTTATTACCATTTAATTCGGTGTTTGAATCCCAATTGTAAAAATAACATTATCTTTAATCTATGTAACTTGGAAAGATATGTTACAATTAAGATTTACATTAAATGCATCCCCACAAGCAGACACGTATAAGTTCGCGCTAAAACATGCCACATGTGAAGTTAAAATAAAAGAAAACCTAATTTCAAATGAACATAAGCTCCTGTAACTCTTGCCAACCTTTCCTGAAACAGGGGTGATATTGGCAGTGTACCATTTTTTTGCAGTATGGGTGGTCAGCTTCATATCAACCTATAAGTCAAAGAACACTCAGAAGTTCTCTCCATTACAGAAAGCTTGCATTCCGAAAAACCTTTATATTTCCGGCTATATACACTATAATATAATCTTAGTTGCAAAGATATATTAACAAGTTTGCGCTTACAAATACAGCATGTGTAATTACAAATTTAAGCCCTAACCTCAAATGAGCATAAGCCCTTCAACTTTTTTTGAACTTCCCTCAAACAGGGGTGACATTGGCAAAGTGAACCATTTTTTACAGTATGGGAGATCAGTTCAGACCAACCTAAAAGTCAAGGAATATACGTTTTCACTTTTTCTCAGTTTGACCACTATGATATTTAGTGAATGTTTTCCTAAAAATGTTTAACTTTTGAATAACGATACTATTTATATGCCTGTAGAGTTAGTCGCAACGTAACGCTACACATTCAAAGTAACTTCTTGCCGCGTTATCCCTGAAGGCGTCGCATGTGGCGAGTTGAACCTATTTATTTTTACAGGTAAGGGGGCCGGCCTTACGCCAACCACTTCAGTTGAAGGGGGAGTTTCCCAGCTCCCGAGAGGGCTGGTACTCATTTCTTGATGAGTAAACCTTGCCGGTATTTTATTTTGGAGTTTGAAATAAACACCGAAACGGGAAATCATTTCTGACACCCTCGGTGGGATTCGAACCCGAGCTCACGGCATTGAATGCAAGCACTCTACCAACTGAGCTATCGACCGGACAAAAATCTTATTTTTATATCATAGTTTTATGTCTATTTGTTTAAGTCGATGTGGCCAGCTATCTTAACATTGCTTGTCATTGGTTTTCACCGAACTCATTTCCTGTAGGATTTTGCATGACACGTGAAGCGAGTTTTCATTTTGTAAATACACCTTTTTTTCAGAGAAAAAACATTTCTGATGAATATTGAATTTTCTACATTAAAAAACTATTTTGAATCACAGATATTAAGAACTTAAACTAGGCGTTTTTTGAATATTAAAGATTTTTTTTAAATACAGTGTTAAGAATATGTAAAGTTGTGTGTTTAGTTTGTCTGTTTAAGTGTCTGCGATAAAGTCTGTGAAGTCTCTAGATGCTAAATACTTATATAATTTGAATTTGATTTGTATTGTTTGAAATTGCTCGAGTGTTTGGTCGGATGTTCTAGTAAAGTCTCGTAAGCACCAATTCTCAATGATTCGAGAATGATCCTTATGCGTACTTTAAAATAAGTGCCAAAACTCTCCGTAGCTTTCGAAGTTAATCGACCGTTGGATTGTGCAAGTATAAAGTGACTCTGTATCAGAAATCAATTGTGTATAAATCACCGCAGTTTTAAATTGAACCCGCGTAAATTATAACACTATTTTGCCTGGCCAGATTTAACATTATTAATTAATATTTCTTATGAATTTTGATTGAAAAATCACCCAATGTCATTTGTTGAACGAGGGTCAAAGATATTGTCGACACGACACGGCGCAGGCAGGGTAAAAAATTTAGTTTGTTTCAATAACGCAAATTCGAATGCCGACGCCATTATAAATGCCTGGCCAGTATTAACATTACTAATTAATATTTCTTATGAATTTTGATTGAAAAATCACCCAATGTCATTTGTTGAACGAGGGTCAAAGATATTGTCGACACGACACGGCGCAGGCAGGGTAAAAAATTTAGTTTGTTTCAATAACGCAAATTCGAATGCCGACGCCATTATAAATGCCTGGCCAGTATTAACATTACTAATTAATATTTCTTATGAATTTTGATTGAAAAATCACCCAATGTCATTTGTTGAACGAGGGTCAAAGATATTGTCGACACGACACGGCGCAGGCAGGGTAAAAAATTTAGTTTGTTTCAATAACGCAAATTCGAATGCCGACGCCTTATCCGTTCGATCATACCAGCGACAGTTCATATCTTTCAATTGTGGCGATTATCTCCTAATGTATCTGATAAAAAATGTATCTGTAAAAAATGTAAAAGTGTATCTGTAAAAAATGTATCTGTAAAAAATGTCAAAATGTATCTGTAAAAAAAGTAAAAATGTATCTGTAAAAAATGTGAAAATGTATCTGTAAAAAATGTACAATCTTTAAAAAATGGAAAACTATCTTCATAAAGCGAGATAACATAGCGGCTCATTAAAGAAGCAGAAGGAAAATTAAAAAGCAATGAAAATACCATTTCCACAATTGGGTAGGTACGAATTCATTTAGACCAGGACGAAAATGTAAATGTTTTACAGCTTTTTAATTCCTGTAGAAATAAAAAAAAAAACGAAAAAAAGATGAGAGAGAAGTGGAATCGGACTTGGGTCTGTTCACATCGGAGTAGTGCATAAGAGTCAGTATATTGTTACGAATATACAAGATATTGTGTAGTTGTGTTTGGTTTGTCTGTGTTAGTTAGTAGTATGTCTGTGAAGTCTCTAAAAGTGAGTAGAAGCTTGGTAGGTATCTGATAAAAATTTGTAATTGTTCGAGATTAATTAAGTATGGAATCGAATGTTCTGGTAAAATTTAGCAAGGTGGTAGGTAGCAATTCTCTGTGTTTCGAGAATGATCTTTATTTTTAGTATAAATTAAGGATCGAAATTCCTGGAGTAGCTGGAGAAATCAACCGATTGTCATGCTATACTGTGCAAATGTGTCTCTGAACCGAAAGTGATTAAAATAAAAAATAAACCGCAGTTTTTATTCAATAGAATCCACTAAAAACATAATAATCCTTTATAATGCATTCAAGAATTAGATTATGTAATTCGAATTCAGTAATTAAGTATGTATGGAGTAATTTTTTTGACAAAAAAAAAAAAATGTCCTTAAAGCAAGTACGTAATTTTTTTTACTGATTTATTTGGTGAGCGCTGTTTTTGTGTGACTCATACAAGTCAAGAGTCCTATGCGAGCTTGATTTTTGATAGAAAGGCCCTCGTAACTTACAACTAAGCTACACATATGGTGTAACTTCTTGCCTGCGTTAACCTCGAAGGAGTCGTAGGTGGTGAATCGGGACCTTCATATTTTTACTGTTAAAAGAGCCGAACTTACAGTTTCAAAGATCTTGTCTATGCCTGGAAGCTTTAAGCATCTTACTGCATGCCAGTTGCCACTTGCCACTTGCCACTTGCCACTTGCCACTTGCCACTTGCCACTTACCACTTACCACATATCCTCTTGTCTAGCAGCTTTCAGCGAGTGGTAGGGAGCCGACTTCGTTTTGTGCAATAATGAAGGCATTTTGCAGCGTTTAGAGTCATTAGCGACCGGCCCTCTGGCGTCTGGAGGAGAAACTATGAATGGTATACATTTGTACCAGCTTACTTAACAAAGCGTAGACCACGCTTCACACACAAAGTTAAACTTTAACACCTATTATTAGTTAACACGATTCCACATTGATTTTTAGTGTCAGGGGAAATAATGTTTTGATTTTTCGTGACATCATTAAATCTATCTATAACGCCCACAAGTAGACACCTGTCAGTTCGCTCTTACACTTTACCAACTGATCGATTTGGTGACCGGTCACCAAAAATCCATCCAGCCTTACAGAAACTGGGTCTTGATTGAGAATTGGCGCTTTCTACATCGACGACGAAGCTCACAGAGTACTCTTGAGGTGTGATCCACACAAGAACAACGCTCACCAAATAAATTATGCTATTATTATTATAGGCTTATCACAGGTGTACTCTGTAGATTAGATCGTAGAGATTAGACTTACAGTCCGGACGATAGCTCAGTAGGTAGAATGCTTGCATTCCATACCGAGAGGTAGGGTTATTATCCCACCGAAGGTATCAGAAAGGATTTCCTGTTTTGATGTTTATTTCAAATCCAAAATAATACTGGAAAGATTTGTTTAGCCTCAACAAGAAATGAGTACCAGCCCCGCCGGAAACTGGGAAACCCGGCCTTCAACTGAAAGTAGTTGTCGTGGGTCGTCCTTCTTATCCGTAAAAAGAAATAGGTTACGAATAGCAACACGCATGCAAGAAATTACACTTTTTGTGTAGCTTATTTGCGTTGCGATTTAGAGGCTTATCATCTGTACATTCCATAGATTAAATCGTAGAGATAATACCGACTGTGTATCTAGGAAATAAATGCATTGGTAATAAAAGTTCATCCTCAGTCGTCGTGCAGAAAGGGTGTCTCCTGAAGACGTTAGCTACGTCGCTAATAAAACGTCGAGAATAATGTAACTTCTCTTATGACGGTTCGTCTAATATCAGAGTAATAATTTTTAACTGTGTAGTTATTATTATTATTGTAAATGTGTCAAACGACCGCAGCTCCAACCTTAACTTTACAAAAAATGCATTGTGAAAAGACTGGGTACACCGTGTCTTGTAACTCCAATGCCGTTACTTTGCAGAGCAGAGTGGGGATTACGCTTTTCGACTGGAAGAGCTAGTGTTGGGAAATCCTCAGCAGGGGAGTGCTAGCTTAGCCCAGCGACACTCAATAACATCTATTGAAGATTCCTTCCATTACAGCTTCAGCTGAAAACACATTCAAAGTAGGTTAACACAATTCAATGTCTTTTGTTATGATTTCGATACCAAAGTTATAGTTGCTAGTCTTCTAGCCTGGAACTACCTGCCAAATCATGTGAGAGAGCTAGAGGACCATGGAAAGTTCCGGAATGCACTGAAGACAGGCAAATTTCTGGCATCATTTGCACAAGCGCCCTTGGAGTGACTACATCACGAAACGGCGGTATAAAGAAATCGTCAACTCATCATCATCATCATAGAAATAAACTGAATAAGTGATTTATGAAGTTAACATCCGTTTCTTAAATAAATGTATTTTTTTTTAAATTAAATTATTTTTTCAAAAACGTAGTTTTATTTTCACAATGATATTTTCTACCTCAAGTACTTTCGACCTTCAATATTCAGGTCATTATCTTATCTTATTAGGATAATGACCTGAATATTAAAGGTCGAAAGTATTTGAGGTAGAAAATATTATTGTGAGAATAAAAGTACGTTTTTGAAAAAAATAATTTTATTTTCAATAAAATGAATTTTCACTGTGTGAATACACAAACCCTACAAAACCACAACTGTAACCTATGTACAAATGTATTTTTATATTTTCTGGGAGAGAAAACACTAACGCTTTGACAAACTAATGGTGCCTTGGCTGAAAGTTTCATCAGCACGGCCATTTTTACCTACCGAATTTTGTAATATTTGTATGAAGAAAAATCAGCTGTTCACTTGCGGCGATCTTGGATTGACAGATCTTCATACAAATGCATCATTAGTTTGTCAAAACGTGGGCTCAACCGACGACTAAAATATCTAAGAATAGCCCCGTAAGAAAGTGTGAAAATCTTGTAGTTTTTCATGAGCATTTCTTTACTCACTATGAGAGGTTACACACAATATAATGTTTTATCCACGATAACTTAAACCAGTGAATCAACACTTCAGTTTTATTGATTTTTATATTTTTTAGAATCAAATTCTGATGAAACATATTTTGCAGAAACATAATTTTGTTCATAGTTGCTTTTGATATGGCTATACCCTATAATCTATAATCTAAGCTGCAAGGATATGTAAGCATTTAAGGCTCATGTGAAATGCATGCCTACAGACAGGCACATGTAGGTTCGCGCCTACACATTCTGCATGTGTGCATACAAATAAAGAAAACCTCACATGGACATAAACCTTGCAACTCCTGCCGCCGTTCCCTGAACCGGGGTGGCATTGGCAAAAGTGAACCGATTTTTACAGCACGTGTGGTCACATTACAAATTAAAGTTAAAATAAAGTAAAATTAAATTAAATTTAATATTACACTTAGAATTAATGCCCTAGCCGCCATTGTTGCAAATCAACCGCCATTCCTTTCGGTCCTTACATACTTCTTTCATTTCATTCAGAGTCATAATCTTTTTCATGCACTCTCTCTGCACTCTGGCTCGCAAATGTTATTATATCTTTGCAACTATATTAAAGATATTTAGTACAAAAATTTTACTTCTCACTTGCTGTTTTACGCAATTCAAATTCGTACTAGGGGTAATGGTTTCTTATTCAATTTATTGACGACAACGTCAAAGGGACTGTAGAGGTCATATTGGTAAACACGTGGAAAATAGAACAAAGAAAAAATAGAGTAGAGTATTCATTTCGCTGAAAGGATAAACACAAGGGCACAAATGGGATGATGGAGAGAAAATCTGCCATGTAAAGAATAAGGGATGACAAAACATCGTCATATAACTCACACATAGGTGTAAAAGAAAATATTTATTCTCTTCATCTATATTGTTATAGTTTTACCAGATTCAATTTTATAAAAATTGGGGTTATTTATTTTGCACAATTTATCTCACATACGAGATCACATTTGGATCGTACACAGAGCTGCTTTTGAGCTGATAGAAACTAGTCTGGCTACAGAGCATCTCGGTTCTATTTTTAGGTGAGAATTAGGGTTATTTTCGAAACATTGTGAGCTGGCACGCGCGAGATTTCGACAGAACATTCTATTAAGAATATTTTTTTAATAAACACTCACACAATCTCGAACAAATACAATTTTTTATTAGGTACTACCTACTAATTTTCTATTTATTTCTAGAGATTTCATAAACTTATTATTAACTAACACAGACAAACCAAACACAACTACTAATATCTTGCATATTCGTGACAATATTTTTGAAACAAAAAAAAAAAATTTGGGCTTCCCCTAAACAATATGAGTGAAAAAATAATTTAATAGACATGTCAGCGGAAATGTAAAAAATAACCGTTGAATAAGTATTCTACTCATGATGACTTAACAAAATTTTTGGAAATTGTGATGCCGTTCCCCTTTTTCCACCCCTCTTGGTACATTTTTTCTCAACCCTTAATGGGGGGTTTTTTTTCTTCTTTTACAAGGATGGCCTTTAAGAATTTGTACATCTCTTCTTGGCAAACTGCATCCGCAGCGCATTCCCAGTAATCCCATCCTGTATGCTTTTCTCGAGTTCTAGAAAAGATTCACAAGGAGTGCCATTCAAAGTATACTATAAGCTTTAGTAAAATTGATGTTTTTGAATTGAAGGCCTGTTGAACCGAATGCCAATCAGACAAAAATCAAAATTAAGTGTGATTTCTCCCATCAAGTAAAAAATTTGGTTGCATAAACGTAAATTAGCTGATGCACATCATCTTTTCTGTTCAAATTCCAACACATTATTACCCACTGCCGAATAATACTTAACCAAGGTTCTTACCAGAATTAAGCAATTAAATTTTATGTGTCGATCAAATATTGATCGGAGGTTGGTGCAACAGACCCTTACCCCCGTATTCTCGATCAACATTGACTCAAGTACCAATACTTACCTAATTCAAGCGCTACACTAACTCAAGGGTCGACATTCTGGAGCGTTTTGTTTCACAAAGAACACTAAAGCAGTAATCAGCCTAGTGCCCAACTTAGTGGAGATGTACGGCCAGTCATTGGCTCTCGAAAAAACCCAGCTCTTTAATTAGTCCGTAACTTCCGACGAATATTCGGCGTACTTCATTCTTATCATTGCCGCTTCTTTCAAATTTCAATGACATTTGAGCTGTTAAACTTGACAAATCGAAGAAATGTCAATGTCATATTTTGAGCTGTTCATAAAACTTGACAATCGAAGAAATTGTTGGCTTTGTTAAACCCTCAATGAGCAACGGAAAGACTGCATACAGAACGACGCATTTTTTCAATCTAAAACGCCTTCTAAATTCTTCCTCGTCGTAATACGTAAATGGGTCTTTACAGTCTCTGATATATTTTTTTGGGACACTATTTTTGGTCAAAACAATCTTTTAATACTCGTTAAAATCGTCTTCATCGTAAGAATTCATTTTTTCATGTAAATTCACAATCAAACAAAAAATGTGATAACAATTAAATACGAAGGAATATTTTGACAGCGCTTAAGCGTTGGTAAATATACCTGTCGACCTTACTAACCTAAGTGCTAGTATTTGAAGAACTATAAATACTAGCGCTGCTTTTACCCTAAGTATTGTTCTTGAAATGAATTTCCCCAATCTAAGCGCTAGTTTGCCCTTAAGTAAGTGCTAGTTTTGATCGTGAATACGGGGGTTAGTGTCATAGGCACCCCTTTGACCTAGAGGAGAACTAGATAACTCTTAATTAGTAAATATTGGGTTCAGTTATTTTGTCATTTATTATTCCTTGACTTAGAGGCACAGTGCGGCATGGGGAAGCGCGAATTTACACTAGTGTTCTTTTGGGCATGCATTTAATTTTAATATATCTCTACAACTTAGACTATTAAATAAAGCGCTATTTGTGCGTGTCATATCTCAAGAGCCCTTTCCATGTGATGATGATGATGACATTGCTCACCACATAAAATGCAAATAAACTACATTTATATATATACTCCATTTCCCACCCTTTGTGGGGTTCTTGTTCCCCCTTTTTGTGGGGTTCATTCTCCCACCCTTTTTGGGGTCCATTCTTCTTCTGATACCTTTCATGTCCGGAACAAAGATGGCGTTATGTTTCAATGGATGAGACAGGGGTGACACTGGCGGTGACACGTGGAAATAATGAAAGAGAAAGCTATTGACGTCTCTGCACGCTGTAAAGGTGCGTCCTCAAGACCTCTTGCGTTAGGAAAATGAAAAATATAATATTTTTACAAATGTATAGGTTCATGGCTGCGTGTTTTAAGATTTTTATTTTATTTATTAACACATCAACAAACCACTGAAAAGAATTTATACAATACAACATATGATACAAAAACATAAGATCACTAATTCTCCAATGACAGATGTCTATCACATAGTTACAATAGTTTTAGAACTGTTTACAATAATAATATATACATACAGGTATACTAGTAGGCCAAACCGTGCTCTCGCACGGTTGGTTGCTAGGCCTTTCGGTCAGTTTTTAGTCTGGCTTCGCCATAATTATTTCCCCATATGTTCTTTATTTTATTCGTATTTGAATGCTTTAAGATTGTTGCCTGGGCGTGTTTACTTACTTTGTATGTGTGTATGTAGACATGAGTGTTCGACACTTTGAACTGTTGGTATTTCTGTCACTCTCAGAAAACATCCATTCTAGAAGCGTCTCGTGTTGTCAGAAACACGCGAGAATAGGCCTTGATCTATCTATCTATCTATAATTGTCTAAGCTGCAAAGAAATGTCAACATTTAAGGCGCATATTAAATGTATGCCCATAGACAAGCGCACGTAGATTCGCGCCTACACATTCTGCATGTGTGCATACAAATTAAAAAAAAACCTCACATGAAGATAAACCTTGCAACTTCTGCCGATTTTCCCTGAAACGGGGTGGCATTGGCAAAAGTGAACCAATTTTTACAGCACAGAGGGTGTCATACCAACCATAACGCTCGTTTTAGCGCCCTTGGGGTGGCTAGTGCCACTAAACAGCGCTGTATACAAATTGTCCAATTATTATTATTATTATTATAACCACATGCTCATACCAACCGTGGTCACATATAAATAAAGGCTGCGTTCTGTGAAGCTTCAGTAAAAATTTCGTCCACTTTATCAAGAAAAAGTTTGATAAGAATTACTAAAAAGGTTGATAATTATGATTGTGAATCCACCTTTTTGTAGAAGCACTGTAGGACTGTGCTTACCCGATCAAGGGCGCTGAAAGGCCGGATATCATTAAAAGACATCACGATTATTGCTGAAATTTATTTCAATAGAAAACCCCTCCGTTATTCGAGCTTGAAATTCCGTACCAGCAAAAGTTCCTCTTTATCTTATTCCAGAAAGTTATGAAATGTATTTTTAATACATCAATATTATGGAATATTTTTATTGAAAATTATAACGTATGGATTTCTGTTTTTCACCGGCGAAACCTCAATAAAAGCAAAGACGAGTTTTCGTACTTAATGCTGCATGCGAAATGATTTAAACTATATAAGACCTTGGAAGATACGTAATTACGTCATAGCACAGTTTTTACGATAAAATATCATCTTCTCTTGGAAAAATTGGAAAGAATACTACTCATATTGTTACTGTTTTTTTAACCCACGGTTAAATTCCTATGCACGTCCTTGCAGTTTTTTTAATTTGAAAATTTGCAATTTTTAGTTTTGTATCGAATTTCGGATAAAAGCATCCAAACTTCATACACATTTCTTGTGAGAGTTACCTATTTACATTCACAGATAAGGGGTTACCTTTGCGCCAACCTTATCCTTTCTAAGGAGAAGATAGGTACACAATTCTTGCGAATGCTGAGAAAACCTGTCCAGCATTATGGTTTGGGTTACCAGAAAACAACGAAACGTTTAATCATTTTTTTTACCTTCGGATTCGTACCCATAACTTTAAGCTCAGAAAACGGTCACTTTATTAACTGAACCATCGACCAGACTCATGCATATTAATAATAACTTAATGTATTATGTCAACTGAAATTCATGATTTTTTTTGGGTTATCATTTTACCTTAAGCCCGAAACAATAAGCCCGATTAATTGATGGATTGAGTTATAATTATTGGGTGTAAAATTTATTGCGTCGCCCTTATAATTGGTGGTTCTCCAAAATTTATCCCGTTCGATATCCGCCCACTCTGAAAATTCATCCCACTCAATATTCGCCCACCCCTAAAATTCATTCGATTCGATATACGTCGCCCTACAAGTTGTTGTATCTACAATACATGTATACGAACCAGACAAATTTTCCTCCTATATATCCTTAGACCTTGAAACTTGACCTGCTTCATGTACGTACTTTGCTCGAGATTTTCTACTTCAACCAACTAACTGACTCCTAAATATATCCAATTATTGAGTCATATCTGGTCAGATATATCAAATAGTATTATCAAATTAATTATGTGCAAAAAAAGCATTGAAGCTCATAAATGACTCTACTCCAATAAGTGACATAGACCTTCAGACTCTCTGGAATTTGGAAGCCTCTCGCACAGGATACGCCAATAAACCGTACTTCAAAATTCATTTCGTTTGGTATTCCCTAGGCCTTAAAATTGATCCTACAACCTATTTCTACTCCCAAAATGCATTCTGTTTAATATACGACTACACGTTTTTCTTAGTTAGTATTGATTGGCAAAATCACCCAATTTCAAAATTTATCGTATAACCTACTCCTTCTCTCAAAATTCATCCTGCTAGCCATCAGACTGCCCGCATTTTTTTCTACAATAAATAATTAAACGTTCATGTTTAAAATTTAAAATGGAGTTCTACAATGTTTCCGCTGAAACATTTTATAAATTGAAAAATAATTACACGCTTTCTCAAAAATTTATCTGGCTTGTCTCAAGGTTCTTCTCATTCGTTGTCCGTCCACCATCAAATTCATCCCACTCGATATCCGTCCACTTTTAGATGAGAGGGCGCTGCCTCTCGAGTCCTAAATTAAAGGCTTTGTTTATTCCATTTTGAAAAGGTTTAAAAAGCTGTCGCCCTTAATGGGTCGAGCTACAATATTTGGACTGAATTAGTTCTCGTAGACATGCAAATAATCGAAAAATTTTGTTCGACTAAGTTAGCCAAGAAAATCACTCGAGATGTATTTTTTTTGTTTTTCTAGTTATTCTTTAGTCATATTAAGTCCTTTTAAAGTCTGTAATCCATAATCTAAGTTGCAAAGATATATTGAAATTCAAGGTGTATACCTATTATTTAATGCACGGCCACACACGTGTAAGTAGGCGCTTACATAAACTACGTGTGTACCCACACAATAAAAAAACAAACTTCACATGAACATATACCTTGTAGCCCCTGCTGTCCTTCCTTGAAACCGGGGGTAGCATTGGTAAAAGTGAACCACTTTTAAAGGATATTTGTACAACAACTAAACAACCGTGCAACTTTTACCGCCTCTCCACAGAGGTGACATTGGCGAAGTGATTATTAAAGAAGACACCATGCGCTTCACAAAGGTACTTCTGCAAAACATTAAGCAGAGAAAACTGATGTACTTCGGTCACATTTTGAAAAATAACGTCTTTTTTGTCTAATCACATACAGGCTAAGATTGAGGGTATAAGATTTTAACGACGCCGAAGGACATCGCGGCTGAAGAAACCAGCATCAATGGTTCAACAACAACAAAAACACCAAGTCCCTGTTTCGAGCCGCTGCATCCAAGGTCAAAATACTCATGCTGATCGCCGATCTTTGATAGAAGTCACATCAAAAGAAGATGAATAATAAAGCAGATACAAATAAACGAGAAGAAAAAATACTCGAGTGATTTCACAGAAAAGCTCGACTTATTTATTTCGATTGGTCCCATGACTAAAAATACGTAGACCGCAGTTTTCCCTTTGTTCCGACCACGGCTAATGAGCTCAGATCCAAAACCTATATTACATCTCCTGCAGACTATCGCTCTTGCGTGGCAATGAGGTCCGAGCATTCAAAATATCCCCTGGCTATGTGACGTCATCCACAGTAAATTCCCGACAATCAGGGAATTTCGCTACCTTAAAGACCGGTCCGTAGCTCAGTGGTAACACTTCGGACTCTGAATGTAATGTTGTGGGTTCGCATCCCGGCGGAGCACAAAAAATATACTATTTAAATTTTCAAATTTGCTCTTCGCTGAGTTGAAAAATTCATAAACCTTTACCAATGACCGGTGTGAGGCCGGTCCCCTTACCTGTAAAAATAAATAGGTCCCGAATCGCCACATGCGACACCTTTGGGGATGACGCAGGCAAGAAGTTGCTTTTTTACAGCATTTCGTCGGTCAAAGACGACCCAACATAAACGCAACAAAGCCATACATAAAAACTGAATATTTGCTGATTGACTGATTTGAGAAATCGTGGATTAAATATTTTACTGGCTGCAACTTCTCATAGTAAGTGATCTAATTATAAGACAGTGCTCATGAAAAACTTCCAAACTACAAGATTTTCACAATATGTTAGTGTTTTCTCTCGTAGATAAAAATAAAATAGGTGCATTTATCTGAGAAGTTAGTTTCATATGTCTTTTATTCAGTTTTACTTAAGTCTAACTTTACTAAAGTCTAACGTCTTGCCGCATTCTCTCCGAAAGAGTCACGTGTGGCGAGTGATTCTATTTATTTGTGCAGGTAAGGAGACTGGCCTCACGATTACTACTGTCTTCAATTGAAGGGGAGGATTCCCAGCTCTCAAGGGGACTCTTTTCTTTTGAAGGCTGAGTAAACTTTGCCGGAATTTTATTTTGAGTTTTAATTTAACACCGAAACGGGAAGTTATTTCTGACACCTCAGGTGAGATTCGAACCCGAGCTGCTTTTAGCTTAGATCATAGATTACCAACTTAATTAGCGTCCGATGGCTGGATGGATCTGTAAACTCAGGGTCAAAGCTTTTCTCCAGCATGTTAAGCAAGGATCGAACCGGCACTGTTTTATTTCAAAAATTAATCGGGGAAATATCACGCAAAATTGTTGAATGCCTAGCTATCGCTTGTACAGCACGTTATACATTTTGGCAAGTCTTATTACCGCATAAATTCCTTCGCTTGCCACCTGGAGTTTAATTCTACGCAAAGTGTAAACTCGACCGTAGAGCTGCACCTATAATGTATACATATTAAAACGCTCACTAGGTGTGCATTTTAAGCTTCCATGGAAACGCTTTTGTTGAGTTTTGAACATGGCTTTTAATATAAACGACCCTTGGCTGTGCCCTAGACAGCCTAATTGGGATTTATGCATTGGTAAAATTTTACACGGAGTTACCTAAAGGTGATAGATAGTCAATTTAGCAATGGTTGTAAAGTGTGCCCTTTATTTTAATTAATTAATTAAAACTCAGTGTAATTTTTTTTAATAACAGTAATATTGGGATGATTTACTCAGTTTCTTATTAATATTTATATTTCCTACTTACACAGTCGGTCTAATCTCTACAGTCTAATCTACAGAATGTACAAATGATAAGTCTGTAATAATAATAATAATAATATTGAGATGATGTATTTTGTGAGCCTTTTTTGTGTAAACCGCACCTCAAGATCCCCAATCAAGCTTGATCGTCACCATAAAAAGTGCCAACTCTCATGCAAAATCTTGGTGCTGTAAGGCCAAATGGACTCAAAGTGTTCGGGCTTTTTATAGGACCGTGATTTTTTTAACTCAGCAAAGAGGAAACTTTGAAACTGAAATGAAATTTTTTTTTTGCTCTGCCAGGAATCAAACTCGGGTCATTTGGTTTACGAGTCCGTAGCGTTCACCATTGGACTACAAATCAGTAAAATTGTAACGTATGTGAGTCACCCGTTTTTTTTTAAATTATTTAAAATTAAGTATTTAAAGTAAATGCCTAATTAATTAATGATTATTTTTATACCTCTTTGGGGAAAACGCGACAAGAAATTGTGCTGCCCGTGTAGCTTAGTTGCGTTATTTTAAAGTTGGATTCGAGTCCAAATTTTTATGTTAAACACATTTTTAACCCACCATTTGCCTCCGTGGAGCGCTGCGTACGCTCCATTTTCATGAAAAGTTATTACACATATAAATGGAGGCGCAATAACGCATTGTTTTTTGTTTCATATCTCCACCAAGGCGAGACACATCTTTACCATTCTTTATTGTGGAGCGTCTGCGCTAATGGGAACAGAAAACATAAAGAAACAGAAAAAAGGCTTTTAGGCTGGGCCGGTCCAGGCGTGGGAAATACTTGCAAAATCACATCACGAATTCAACAAGGTTTTTTCAGTTACGCCATGGTAATGTGTTGTATGGGTTATGTAGGACGTCTTACATAGGTCGTAGACAACGAAGTTAAGGAGCGTAGAGAACGCAATACATCGAAAAGTCAACGTATGGTTTTTTCTTACCAAAACTTATCCGTTGTTATTAAAATAAATTTCATTGTTATTAACAATATTTTTCTTATACTTTATGGTCTTAGTAAAAGAGTGAAATTCATGTAAAAAACGCGTGTTTATTGATTGTTTATCAAAATTATAAAGTTACTATTCTATACATGATTTTAAAATTGACGCCGCAAAAAAGTATTTAAAAAAACACGTTTTTTTTTTTTGTTATATTTTGTTGTTTTGTGTTATGGAAAAACTTTTTTTTTTTTGAAAATTTGTTTTCTTTTTTATTATAAAATGTCTATGTCTATAAAATATATGAAAAGAAGTTTGGGTAATGTGAACAGTTTTCGATTTATTATGAAAAAGCTGAAACTAATTAATTTATTAATTTCTTGACAACAGTTTTTTCACATTATCTCGGAAACTGTTTAAATTACCTAAACTTTTTTTTCATACGTTAGATAAATGTGATTTTGAAAGAGTAACAATTCTAAAAACTCTTATTCGACGTAAATCTTACTGTTCATCTACCTTAAATTTCGCCTCAGCATGCGCTCTCTTTGTCACGTTCTACGCTTTTCGGTCGTAGAGCCTTGCCTATAAATGCAAGCTACGGCGTAGCATTTCCCCATAGTGCGCTCGGCTTCCAAGGCGAGCGGATCGTAGACAGCGGACAGCTGAAATCGTAGCGCGTAACCTTTTTCGTAGAGTTCAAGAAAACTTTGAAGCCTTCGTGAAAAAGTTGATTTTGTAAAGACAATCGATTGAATGGACTATTTGAGAAATGAAAATGTGATTATGTGAATTTTTGTGAATATTCTGGTAAGTTTTTTTTAGTTGTTTGTTTTTGTTGGAAAGAATATTTAAGTAAAATTTAGTGTGCTAAAGATTGTTTCATTTTGAAAAAACAAATTTTTAAACAAAATTCAAAAACAAAAGTTTAGATACAAGGATTTACTACGATTCTGTGTACAAATATGATTGTTTATGGTAGGGTTTTCATAGAAAAATTCATTCACATGAAATACTTTTTAGAAAATTTAAATTATTTGTTAAATGCAATGTTGAAAGGAACGAATTATATTTATTCTTATTACGTAATTTTTATCACGAAAATAAATCGATTGGTTTATTTTGACTTGTTTTTCAGGAAATACAAAAACAAATAATTTATTTGTAGAAGTAGCCACTTTCATAAATTAATCCTCATTTCATTAATATAAAAACAAAAAAAAACTTTTGAAAAATAAGTAACAGGGATGAAAGGTTATAGTTACCTTTGCTAAAGACTTTTTGAATTTGTTAAGTTTGTTAAAAATGAAGATTTGTAAGGATAAGAAATTTTCATGTCCTGCTGAAACAAAATAAGTCTTATGTCGATCTTTTGTACGGATAATTTATGGAGATAACAATGTATTTTATCAAAACTAAAATGTATCGTGTATACATATAAAACCTTCTGTGCTATGAAGAATCATTAAGTGCAAATATTTACAATCGTCATTGTTGAGCTTACCGTCTAAATGTGCATTCTTTAAAATTTTGGCTTGATTATTTATTAGTATAAACAGTACTCGTATGTTCATCTTGTATAAAAACTCGTATACAAAAAGCTAGAAGCACTAAAAATTACGCTATAGACTTCAAATTCTACAATTTAACGTAATAGGTACATTGAATTTAATTTCATATGTGATTTTTTTACGTTTACAGAAATAGCCTTTGAAATTGACATACGTACAGCTTTTGAAAACATTTTAAAGATACGCTGTGAAATGTAGTATGTCAGAAGTATGTAGTATGTAAGAACTAATGAAAGAAGTATGTAAGGATAGAAAGAAATGGCGGTTGATCTGTGATGTTGGCGGCTAGGGTTTGTTAAAGTAAAATTGGTTTTATGATTTAGTTTTTTATGTCCATGTATATATTGTTATTTATTGATTTTAAAAATGTAGTTTGTCATGTATGTTCCTTGACTTATAGGTTGTTATGCGGCTGACCACCCATACTGTAAAAAATTGGTTCACTTTGCCAATGTCACCCCTGTTTCAGGGAAGGACGGCAAGAGTTGCAAGGCTTATGTTCATTTGAGATTGGGTTTTTATATTGTAGGTCCACATGCGGCATGTGTTAGCGCGAAATTATGCATGTCTGCTTGTGGGAATGCATTTAATATTAATCTTAAATGATAGATATCTTTGCAGCTTAGATTAGATTAGATTAGACTGTCATACATTTGTAAGGCATTAACTACTTTGAGAGCTTTCTTTTTTCTAAAAATAATATAAACCTTATATCTAAAGCCATTTGTAAAACAACAGTTAAAATATAAAAAAGAGATACGAAAAACAAACACTGTTTAATTCTACTGAATAAACTATTTTCATATATATATATTTAAATGGAGTTTTACAAAGCGACCGTTGAAAAATTTCATAAATTCTTAATAGGTTTAATTTTAAACCTCATTTCGTATCTCATAATGTACAAATTATTCATATCACAGGTCGTACGTTTTATATTTTTTTCTCTGAATAAACTGGATTTTTATAGAACGTTTAAAAAAATGATTAAAATTTTAACATTAAAATTTATTTGATACCTGTAGAAATGTCTACATCAATTCAACAATTTTATGTAATTAAAAGACGAAAATTCACATTTAAAATGATTCGTTAACTTGATAATTAAAAGTTACATCGAAGGACAGAGGTCTTGTTAAAAAGGAGGTTGTGTTTTGAATACATAATTCGTCGTAGAGGGCGTAGCACCCGTTGGGGTCCATTTTAAAGCTACGCTGACAAAGCGAAGCCCTGAAGAGGCGGCGTCTTGCCAGAAAGGACAACCCAGGATGAAAATGTTACCGAGGGGATTCGTTCAATGTAATTTGTGATTGTAGTTATACAGTTATGTTCTACGCAACCCAGCCTTGGAATCTTCATTAAGTGCTTCGAGGTAATTTGGCGCTTAGTTTTATGTCGGAAAGTTTTTTGTGGTCTGAAAGTTTTGATACTTTGTTAAATGCTTTTAAGTTAGGTGCTGCGATGAATTTTTGGAAAATGTGAATTTAAATGTGTGATATTTTTATCGTGATTTTGCATTTATTGGATGCCTTCATTTTACAATTAAGAATTTAAGCTTCGTAAGAAAAGAAGTGGGATATGAAATATAATTAATTGTAACCCCTCGGGAGCAGGGGAAACCTCACTTGAATTGAAGTGGTTGGCGTAAGGCCAGTCTCTTATTATGTGAAATAGGTTCAACACGTCACATGCAATCTCTTCGGGTACAGCACGGAAAGAAATTGCCGGTATAGTTACGTTTAGTTCCAATCTATAATGATATAATGTAAAATTTTAAACAAAAAAACACGCACGCAGTCCCACGCAGTATGTCATAATATATTCTAGCAATACAATTTAAAACAAACCAATAACAATGGTTGATGGAGCCATGTTTGATTCTCCTGGTTCTAAATTATGAAATTCTTCGGAAGGATTAAGCGAGCTGCTCATCTCGCAGAGTCTGCTAGAATCGTAGATTATCCAAGAATAAGGAAAGGAGTCAAAGATTATAAGAAAGGACTCACCAAATTCCAATACTGCTCTGCTTCGAAATTTTTCTTGTGTTTCCTATCAATCGCGAGCGTCGATAATGAACAGTCTTTGGGAAAATTTGCGTCTGTCCACTGTCACAGATTTGCTGAAATTTTCTTTAGTTATTGTTGCATTATTGTTGGTAGCTAATAAAAGCGGACAAGGCTAATAAAAAACTGAAAAAACCACTCTATTGCGGGCCCAATGAAGTGGAAGAGACTACCACCTAATGTGAGGAAGGCAAAAACTGTTGGCATCTCTAAAGGAGCACTAAAGACGCACCTTAGCAAAAAAATCTTATCGGGGATTTGAAAGGTCCCGTGAGGTTTGACACATGCAAAAACGGCGCTCTTTTATTACGTGTACCTTCCAAATAAATTATCCCCGTATCAGTGGCGAAGGGTGCCATACAAGCCGATTCCCATCGGTTTCCCGTTTAAAATGAGGCAAAAATAATAATAAAGTAGACTGCATGGTTTCAATGGGGGGAAAATACGTATTGTTTCTTTGGTTTTATATGTATTTATTTTACTTTGTGCCTATATTTTAAAACTACTTGGTTACATCATTTTAAAAGGGAAGCCGATGGGAACCGGCTTGTATGGCACCCTTCGCCACTGCCCCGTATATATATGAAAGATCTGTAAGGGGTGATGTCGGTAGCGAGTTCTACTGAAGGTAGCTAGCATCCAACACCACTCCTTGGTTGTTGTGGAGGTAAATAAAAACACTTGTTGGACAAACTTGATTTTAATATTTAGCAGAGATTACACAGTATTGTATTATAGAATATTATTGAGAATATATTATAATAGAGTCGAATATTATTAAGAATATTATAACTGAGTGATTCGAGCGTGGAGAATGTGACAATGACGGGGATGCGTCTTAACGAGTTGACAGTCGATCGCGGAGTGCAGTGCGTGCCGGGCGGTGATCATTCCCAAGATGGCGACAGCGAGTGGTCTTTCTTCGTGACCATATATGGTAATGAATTGCACTCTCTGTGACCATATATGGTAATGAATTTCACCGTCCAACGATGATGACGTCACATTGTATGTGACGCATGGACTGCAACTGTAATCAGACTACATAGAACGAAATGTGTTGTAAGTATGTTCACCACAGGTACCCCCTTCCCAGCGATTCAGATCGCGATAAAGGTAGAGATACATAGATGGGAATTTGTCTCGTCAGCAGTATGCGTCTGGTTGGATGATCAGACTTCTGCCAAATTCTCGTAGTCCATGGGTCATGAAGATGGTGAGGAGGATAACCACGATGATGAAAATGGTTATTGTGATTGTCTCCGAGTCGTTGTCCTTCCTCTTAGCTGGCCTGCTTGTCCCGATCCTCATTGACGGATCTTCGGTAGAGGCTGCTGGGTTTTCTCCAGGATCCGGAGCTGTGTCAGGACATCGTTTTTCACTTGTCTCCGGCATTTCCTCCACACTAGGTAAACACCAATGCTGAAGCACAAAATACATATTATGATTAATATTGAAAGGGTTAAACGATGCGTTGTCCTGTGAGCGCTGGTTTCAGCGGCTCCGGCTGCGGTCTGTGCGATGACTAGCTCTTCTTTGCTGGATGTTGATCCCATGTTGGTTTGTTGAAGACTGCTAGTGAACTGACACATTGACAATTATTTGAGTCATTATGTGATGCGTCACTATGATCAGTTTGCGATATTTTGGATTGTGCAATTGAGTTGGCTGATGAGTGTTTCATTTAAGCTGATGTTGCATGTTGCGAAAATATCGACTTTGGACTCTTGGTGAGTGACCTGATGTTGTCTTTGTATTTTGTGCCTTTTGCAGGGGTTGTCAACAGTAATAAAATGATGAAATATGTATGTATGCGTTGTTTACCCATCAAGCCTGTCAGGAAATTTTACTCTTCTTCCAGATTTTGTGGTTACGATTTTCTTGGAGGTTTGTTCTGGAAGGTTGGCTGGTTTTTCCGTGCTGGGGCTTGTTGGTGTTGTGATTACTCGTGCTTCCTCGCCCGTTGTGATGTAGGCGGGTTTGAGTCTATCAACAGTGACTGTAATATCTTTGCCGTTTTTCCGTATGACGAAAGTTCTGTTGTTGCGCTTAATCACTTCATAAGGTCCTTCATAAGGCGATTGTAGGGGCTTTTTTACAGTGTCGTCACGTAAGAAAACATGTGTGGTTGTAGTAAGATTTTTGAAAATGAAACTCTTCTTTTCCCCGTGGTGCGTTCCGGGTACTGGGCGTACGTTTTCAAAGTGCTGTCGCAGGATGTGTGCGAAACCGTGAGCATTTTCTTGTTGTTTGCTGTCAGAGCCAAGGAAGTCGCCGGGTAGGCGTAGAGGTGTGCCATACACAAGTTCTGCTGGCGTTGCTTGTAGATCTTCTCTCCATGCTGCTCGAATACCCATGAGCACTGTTGGGAGTGTCTGTGTCCATCGCTCATTTTCATGACATTTTATTGCTGCCTTGAGTTGTCGATGAAGACGCTCTACCATGCCATTTGCTGCTGGATGGTAGGCGGTTGTGTGAATTCGAGTTGTACCAGTCAGGTTATTCAGTTGCCTGAACAGGTTTGATTCGAATTGCTTTCCTTGGTCTGTGGTGATTCTACGAGGGGCTCCAAATCTTGTGATCCAGCCATCGTAGAATACTCGTGCTACGGTATTAGCTTCTTGGTCTTCGATAGGAAATGCTTCTGGCCATCTGGTGAACCGATCCACGCATGTCAGACAGTACCTATTTCCTTCGGACATAGGCAGAATGATGATGTCTATGTGGACATGCTCGAATCTGGCAGATGGTGGCAGAAATGTTCCTAATGGTGCTGAAACGTGTCGAGTTACTTTGTTTTTCTGGCATTGAATACAGTTTTGGGTCCAGTTCTTGCAATCTTTCTTGATAGACGGCCAAACGTATCGTTCTGTGATAAGCTTGGTTGTCGCTCTGATTCCTGGATGTGATAGCCTGTGGATGGAGTTGAATACTGCGCGTCTGTGCTTTGTGGTGACAAACGGTCTTGCGTTTGGTGTTGAGATGTCACAGAAAACGGTTACTTCAGTATTCGGAATCTGAATCTTCTTAAGTTTTAATACAGATTCTTCCTGTAAGAATGTTTGCATTTCCGGATCGCTTTCTTGATCCTTAGCTAGTGCGTTGAAATCTACTGTAGTAGTGTCGATGGCTTCAATCCTGGATAGTGCGTCAGCGACGATGTTGTCTTTTCCGGATACATGTCGTATGTCCGTTGAAAACTGACCTATATAATCGAGATGTCTAAATTGTCGTGGTGTACATTTTTCCGCTTTTTGTTTGAAAGCGAATGTGATCGGCTTATGATCAGTGAATATGATAAAATTTCGCGCTTCTACCATATATTTGAAGTACTTGATCGCTAGGTATATAGCTAGCAATTCTCGATCATATGCTCCGTACTTGCGTTCAGCGGCGCTCAACTTTTTTGAAAAGAACGCCAGTGGTTCCCATTTTCCATTTACGAGTTGTTGGAGTGCTGCACCTACTGCTGTGTCGGAGGCGTCACTGATGATAGCTAGTTGAGTATCATCGCTTCTAGGATGAGATATCAACGTAGCGTCGGCCAGACTCTCCTTGCAGGCGTCAAAGGCGACGATAGCTTCTGAAGTCCAGATAATCGGTTGTTTTCCTTTGGCGTTGTTCGTCAGTAGGGCGTTTAATGGTGCTTGGATCTGCGCGGCTTTAGGTATGAATCTTCTATAGAAATTGATTATACCTAGAAATCTGCGTAGATCTTTGATTGTTGTGGGACGAGTGTATTTCTTGATGGCTTCGACTTTGTCAGGTAGTGGACGCGTGCCTTCACCGGTGACAAGATAACCTAGAAATTTTACTTCCTCTTGACCAAAGAAACATTTTCGGGAGTTGACTACGATTCCGTAGTCTTGAAGTTTCTTGAACAAAATTTTGAGATGCTGTAGGTGCTCTTCTTCTGAAGTTGATGCGACGAGTATGTCATCAATATATGCGTAGCAGAAGTCAAGTCCTAGTAGGATTTCGTCAATGAAACGTTGAAAAGTTTGAGCGGCGTTTCGAAGACCGAACGACATGAATTTAAACTCATATAGTCCGAACGGCGTTGTGATGGCTGTCTTCGGAATGTCATCTTCAACGACTGGAATTTGGTTGTAGGCTCGAACAAGATCGATGGTTGAGAAAATTGTTCGTCCTTGCAGAGCTTGAGCAAAATCTTGAATGTGTCGAACTGGATACCGATCAGGTACTGTCCTAGCATTTAAACCTCGATAATCGCCACAAGGTCGCCATTGCTCGTCAGATTTCGGGACGAGATGAAGAGGTGATGACCAGCAACTCTCCGATGGTTGGATGATCCCTAGTTGTGCCATCTTCTGAAATTCCTTTTTAGCTATCGAAAGTTTGTCAGGTGCAAGTCGTCTTGGTCTTGCAGAAACTGGTGGTCCGGGGGTTGTTTTGATGTGATGTCGTGTGCCGTGGCAAACTTCTCTCGATGTACCATCTGGACGTGTGAGGTCAGGGAACTGCTGAAGAAGTGCATGGAATGGTGACTTACCAGCAACAGTTTTGACGGTCTCAACATGCACGTTGCTGCGATGTCCAGAAGTAGTGAGCTGCGTAGTTCGGTCGAGAAGTTTTCCGTGTTTGACGTCTACCAGTAAACCGAAGTGGCCTAGGAAGTCCACTCCGATGATAGGTTTGGTTACATCCGCGATCACGAATTTCCATGTGAAATCCCGTCTCAATCCCAGATTTAGCGTCAGTGTAACGGTACCATACGTGGCTATGGTTGTCCCATTTGCTGCTGACAGTTCATATGAAGACTTGGCTGGGCGTCCTTGGATTTTTAGCCGGGGGTAGACACACAGGTCCGCTCCCGTGTCTATGAGAAATTTCGTTTTAGTTGAGTGATCGGTGATGAAAAGACGGCTTGACATCGGGCATGTTTCGCTGGCCGCATCTAGCGAGTGCCCATGTCGTTTCCCTGGTAGCTACAAGGTTGTCTGCATTTCTTAGCCCTTGAGCCAAATTTGGCGTGATACCAACAGGAACCGGATGGACTGTAGCCAGAGTTTTGGGGGCGTCCCGATGACCTGCTCCTGGATCTTCCTCGAGGAAATCTTGCAGTAGCTGTTGCTGGTCTTGAAACATGCTTGCCTGAAAACTCCCTGCGGATCTCAGCAATCTCCGCACGGAGAGCTGTCTCCATGTTTTTTATGACAGCAGTTAAGGAGGTCTCCACGGATGTTTCGTGAATGGACGGCGTGTTAGCGGTGGAGTCAGACATGGCGTCTGCTAGGTCGGCAACCCTGTCGAGCTCTACGCCCTTCTGCGTAGCCAGCACGACCTGCATAGACTGCGGCAAGCGACTCATCCAGAGCGTCCTCAGGACTTCGTCTCCCACTGCAGTCCCCGCAAGCATCCTCAGGTGTCTGAGAAATTGCGAAGGTTTCCGATCTCCTACCTCTTCGTGTTCCAACAGCCGTCGTGTCTTCTGTTCTTGAGTCGAACTAAGTCGTTTCGTCAGCTCCCTCTTCAGCAACTGATAGGCTCCTTTCTCCGGCGGATTAAGAATTATGTCTCTCACCTCAGTGGCGTATTTGGGATCCAGGGCGCTCAGTATATAGCCGAATTTTGTTTGTTCAGCTGTCACTCCAGCTGCTTCAAAGCTCCGTTCTGCCATGCAGAACCACATCTCGGGGTCCTGAGGGCAGAAGGTTGGCACTCGGACAGCGACCCTGTCGATCGATGTCCTCTGCAGCTGGTTGTTTACAGTCGGACGTGTGACTGTAGGTGCAGGCGTATGTGCAGGTGCAGGTGCGGGTGCGGCTGAGGGTGCAAAGTCTAGGTACTCATCTTCTTCGAGCACCTCACTGTCAGGCGTGCCGTGGCGTTGCATTGTGTTTGTAGGTCACGGGATGTGTGTTGCGCGACGTGTGTATGCCTCAGCTGGTTCTTACGATAAGAAATCAGCTGATTTTTGCAACGGGCGTGTCGTATTGCAAACGACGCGATAAGCGACTGATGACGCGTCGTTGTGCGATAACGGTTCGCTGACGTCACGCGCGCGGTGAGGAACAGAGGCGGTTGCAGTCGCGCGGGGGGAAGTACACCGATGCAAGCGGATGACGCGGTGCACTGAGGAATGCGCGACAAGACAAATAACGCTGACTGTTTCTGTACCTTTACCGTCGTTGGCACTGGTTGAATGACTCGCGATTCACTCTTTGTCACACTCCACACTCGATCACTGTTCAAGTTTGGGTTCTATTCACCTTCCAAATCACGTCGGGCGGTCACCACTGTAAGGGGTGATGTCGGTAGCGAGTTCTACTGAAGGTAGCTAGCATCCAACACCACTCCTTGGTTGTTGTGGAGGTAAATAAAAACACTTGTTGGACAAACTTGATTTTAATATTTAGCAGAGATTACACAGTATTGTATTATAGAATATTATTGAGAATATATTATAATAGAGTCGAATATTATTAAGAATATTATAACTGAGTGATTCGAGCGTGGAGAATGTGACAATGACGGGGATGCGTCTTAACGAGTTGACAGTCGATCGCGGAGTGCAGTGCGTGCCGGGCGGTGATCATTCCCAAGATGGCGACAGCGAGTGGTCTTTCTTCGTGACCATATATGGTAATGAATTGCACTCTCTGTGACCATATATGGTAATGAATTTCACCGTGCCCTATAGACAAATCTATCTTAGAATTTGTTTAACAATTGTGCTGCATTAAAAGCGCAAGTGTAATTTTACAGTCCAATTTTCTTTTATGTAAATCGTGATGAACAATGAGGGCGTAATGGAAAAGACGAGCTGGGATGGATATAAGTTGAACCGTTAGCGGTTCGTTGTTTATTTTCACTTCATAAGAAACGAGAGCTCCCCGGTCCGCGTATTCTTTATTTATTTTGTAAGTGCTCAAAGAAACTTGATTCCTTTGAGTGTGCTATGTGGATGGACTGCAGACAGCTCCTCAAAATGTTTTGTTTTTCCACCCTCTGGAAACAGAAAAAAAATACGGTTCAAAGATAAAAGTAAATAAGTTACATTTTGGTCGATAGCTTAGTTGATTTAAGGTTTGCATCCAAATCCATAGGCATGTTTTAATCCCCACCAAGGTTATCAACTATGCCACTAAATTTTACTTTTTTTCTTGCGAACTTATTTTATTATGTTTTTTGACACTGTTTGTTCTTCTCATATCGTCTTCGAATTTGATCGGTGTTTATTTAAACTTAATTTCCAAATCTAAGCAATATCGGTGATATTGCTAAACGAGTAAGGACGGTGACTTTGACTAGCGTGTCTGAAATAAAAAGCGATGCTGGCTTGAGTCCCGTCAAATCCCATATCGATAACTTTAACCCTAGTTGAACAGATTTTTGGATAGTTATTTTAAAATTATGGATTATTAATGGATAAGGCTAATTAGGGCCTGTTGCACCAACCTCCAATCAATATATAGTTGACAAATCAAATTTGATTGCTTCATTCTGGTAAGGCCCTCGGTTAAATATTTATCGGAAGTGGGTAAAAATATGATGGAAGTTGAACAGGAAATATAATGTATATCAGCTAATTTACGTGTATGCAACCAAATGCTTGATTTGAAAGGTTAAAATCACACCTAATTTTGATTTTTGTCTGATTGGTGCAACAGGCCCTTGACTCTTTTGTTAGCAGGAAAACAAAGGCTGATGGATTTCCTTCCACTGAACATTTTTTAAATTAAAAACACTGATGATAACATAAGGCTTTTCCCTTTTTTCCTGATGACAAATTTTGTAATTCAGGGTAAGTTACATTTTTCACAGAATTTGTATTTAAGGAAACTCCCTGGCATGTATTTCAGGCAACATTCAAGATTGGTTAATATTTTACAATATCCATCTATTCATTTTTATATTTAGCTAATTATTTTCGTGAAACATAAAACAGAGACATATGATGTAAGCGATTGCGTTTCCAACATTAAATTCATGCTTTTACTTGTAAAGTTTCTTTTAGAGTGGTAATGAAATTTGCAACTTGAGAAGCGTTGAATTTTGATATAGCTATTACCTTTGTCTGAGGGAATCATTTCAATTAGAAACATTTTCCATATTTCCACTTCTAGTTAATCCTTGAATTTTTCTTATTTTTATTTTGTTTGTTTAATCTATTCTTTCACAATAGAAAAAAAACATTTCCTTTTCCCAAAAATTTACATTTCTTAGAAAGAGCAAGAGAGACGTTAATTTTATGGGTTAACTACATTTACGAATTCTCAAGCAAGGCCCAGTTGATGTAAAGCTGGATGGACCTTTAGTGACCGGTCTTTGGTAAAGGTTTATGACTTTGTCAACCCAGCGAAGAGCATATTTGAAAACATAAATGGTATGTTTTTGTGTTAAACACGTAAATAAACAAGTGAATCATTTTGTTACTTATTTGTGTAGATTGCATTTGCAGGAAATTCTTTTCAATTCAAACTGTGCTTGCAGTCGTAGCGGTTCATTACAATACAATAAAGCGTAGACCTGAACAAAAGCTGTACACCGTACCTGTAACCAGACATACAACCTTGCGTTTAAACTTAATCGTAGCGTTTACACTACAATCATTCAAAAGTAAAAAGAGCATCTAGTGAGTATTTACACCTCCACTAATCAAGTTTTCTGAAAGACAGATCAATTCATAGGGTTATAGATGTACATCGGATCAACTATCAACCCTCTCTGGTGTCCCACAAGGATCCATTCTATCTCCAACACTATTCTATCTATACAAAAACAGCCTACTGGCATGTGCATCAATTTGCTCTTTCGCTGATGATAGTACTATTCATGATGGTTTGCTTGGCAAGATCCAAAACATTTCAACCCTTTCCGATGCTTGCAAACTTTTAACATCAAAGATAATTATTGACTCCAAAGTAGTCAGCCGATATGGCGTTGACAATCTTGTTGAATTTTATATTTAAAAAACGCAAGCATGCCATTTAATTTCGTTTTCTTTAATTTGTATTTAAATATTGTTCTTTGTTCAACTTGTAATTTTGTATTTTTTATCAAATATTTTTATATACGAGTTTATAAAAAAAAGAAGCTTATGAACGTAATAACTGCCACATCAACAACACCTCATCTCTGCGATACTTGAAGAAGTGTGACATCTAGGAGGTCTCCCACAAAGAGTCTTTTAAAAATTCTCAATTTATTGTTAAACGTTTTTGTTGAGTTTAAACGTATGTTTTATACTTGTGGTGTTGGGATACCTGTTTATAATGGCGGTAGTTCTACGACTTGGCGTAGAGTGTTTCAGTCAGTTGGTCGTCAGCTATGACAAAACCTTAGAATCGTCGTAGCGGTGCATTGAGAAAGCCAGTGAAGGGAAACAGTTTTAAATTAAAATCAATGATTTAATCACATTAAGCATGGTTCACTTATTTTGTGTGATTTATATGGTCAGTAGGCCACTTGATAGGTTACATATGCATTAATTATGAATATTTATTGTTATTTTTAAATTAACTTATTGCGATTAAAGATTATAGATTGACAGATATTTCATGGATATTTTGTGAACTTTTCATGAATTTTTCATGAATTCTCCTTCTTCTTCAATTGCCAACGTCCTACCCCTAGAGTCTAGAAGAGAAAATGGTCTAAGGCCTAGACCATTTTCTCTTTCTTCTTCTCATATTAGAACTAAGATCTGTTTATTCCGGAACTATTTTGCAGAATACCAGCTATTCTTCCATCTAGACGGCCTAGTAGACACTTGCTGTCTGGTATTTCGAATGAATTATTACTTTTATTATTATCGCCATAATATCCTTTTAGCATCTGTTAAACTAGGCTCAACGTTATGGTCAATGAATTCAAATTTGCTCTAGTTTCAAAAACATCAATTTGACTGCCACTGTCATGCCCATTTGACGATAGAGTCGATTACAATTTTAATTACAAATATTAGAAATCTGAAAACGTTGTATATCACTTAATAACACATTGATCTATGTCATGCGAGGATATAGAACCGCTATTCAAGTTTTACTATCGCTAGCGCTTCACGTGACAAATCTGCCAACACGACCATTCCATCAGTGCTATACGTCTTGTGTACCGATAAACATAAGACGTACCCCCTTTTTAAATAATCCAGTTTAAGCAATACGGTAGCGTCTACCCGGTCGCGAAGTATTTGTAATTTTCGGGTAAACCAAACCGGATAGTGTTTTTGTGTATCCAACCGCTGTTCCACTAAGAGTGGTCATCATCGTTTTTTTATAGATTTGTGAAGAGGGCTGCAATTCATCAACTTATTTTGCCTTCGTGTGAAAGCGGATGTTTGTGTGCATGCAATGAGATCTGCTGAACTAGGGTGGCAGTTATTGTCAATAGGACATGGCGCACGCGGGTTCGAACCGGCGATAACGCAAATTCGAGTGCCAACGCTTTACCCCCTTGACTATCACATAGATTTTCATACGCTCGTTTTTTTTCCTAATTCTCCAAATTGTAGTTATCTGCAATCTCGAATTTTTGATCAATCAATTCTTCAATTCGCAGCCATGGAACAAAATTCTCCAAACAAAAGCTTTCGTGAACCATTTAATTTTTTTTTTTTTTTTTTACTATTTTATAGTTTTAACGGGAATATCTATTTTTACCGTGATAATGTTATTGGAAATCAGCTACAACGTGTTAGCAGACTGTTAAATTTTAATTAAAAATGTTCAGCGCACATTTGTGAATCGAAAACGCACAATGTGTCCCATGTCGGACAATTATTAACAATGCATGTGTTTTGTGAATGGCAATTTATTTTTAATAAATTACACCAGCTTTTTAATAACAGTCAATAATTATTTATTTAATACTTTGATTAAAGTGTTTTGCAGTAATATTTGGTGGTAAAATAATTGATATAAAAACAAGAAAGTTTTTGACCATTACACTACACAGCTCAAACTAAACATGGTTAAAATTGGAACTAACGTTGTCATCTTGTAAAACATCGTATTTGATAGTTCAAGTGAAGTAAGCTGAACTGTACAAATGTAAAAGTATTCTGTTGGAGAATGTAGATTAATACCCATTGATTTAAGCAGTTTGAAGGCCCTTTAAGTCGTAAGACCGGTTCATAGTCCAGTGGCAACACTTCGGACTCTGAATGGAAGGTTGTGGGTTCGAATTCCGGTGGAGCACAAAAAATATACCGTTTATATTTTCAAATTTATGCTCTTCTCATTTCATTAATTATCTCATCTCATTTCATTTCACATTCACGCTGAAGAAACCCATCGTAGACACGGGCAAAACGTCTGGAAGCTTCAGTTTCCATAGACCATGGTAACAGATCCCGGAAAGCAACTTTCCAGCATCATCAGCCGGCCTAAAGATCCTACTGAAAACAAGATTTTTCGAGACGTTCTCTGCCTTTGCGTTAAGTCAGTCTATTTTTATTGAAGCAAATCAGGGGATTTCTTCCCGCCTACTTGTTGATTAGTAAAGACTAAATTGAAGAAAAACAACTGTTCTGATCCATCCATCTCAATTAGCTGTTACACGGCTTTCCTCTCAACATCCGCCTCTTCCGTGACGTGTGGCAACATTCAATCTTCGTCGTGTCAAAATCAGCAGTGTTGCAAGTTCCATCATCAAAAAATAAATAAAATAAATATTACGATTGTAGAATTTTTTGATGCAGGCAAATCTCAACTTGATTATTTTTTTATTTTATTTATATTTATGTTTAATACCTAACATTTGAACGTTTACGCCGCTCAGACTAATCGTTCCCTTAGTGCATGTTTGTCTAATACGCATTTAAAACAACACTCTCATTATCGCGTTTTACGTTTTCTCCTTAGCTCAGATTGTGTAGATTGTAGAATGTGTTTTTTAAAGAAGTATGTAAGGACCGAAAGGAATGGCGGTTGATTTGCAACAAGGGCTAGGGCATTAATTCTAAGTGTAATATTAAGTTTAATTTTAATTTTACTTTATTTTAATTTTAATTTGTAATGTGTCTCTATTTTTCTATTATTTTAATTTGTCTGTGTAAATTTCTGGAAATCATTTATAATTTTTTGTGCTCCTTGACTGATAGGTTGGTACGAGGCTGACCTCCCGTGCTGTAAAAATTGGTTCACTTTTGCCAATGCCACCCCGGTTCAGGGAACGGCGGCAGGAGTTGCAAGGTTTATGTCCATGTGAGGTTTTCTTTATTTGTATGCACACATGCAGAATGTGTAGGCGCGAACCTACATGTTCCTGTCTGTAGGCGTGCATTTCATATGAGCCTTAAATGTTAACATATCCTTGCAGCTTAGATTATAGATTATAAATAGATCAAACTATTGTACCTGGCCAGTTCGCTGCCTTAGTTCTTGTCTGCCGTATAGACCGTTCAGCTAATTTTACATGAGCAATGTTTGCATGTGTACTGGACCAATGTGTCTGATGAAAACAAGAAATTGATTTAAAAAATATTTAAAACAACTCTCGCATTATCGAGTTTTACGTTTTTTTCTTAGCTCAGATAGTGTAGAATTTGATTCTTAAGACAGCTGCATTAAAAATTCACGTTTGACAGAATTGGTCTATACGGCAAACAAGAACTGGGGGAGCGAGTTGTCTTCATGCAAAAGAAGAAGCTTGTGTGATGCGATGGCATCTGTTGAACCAGGGTCGAAGTTATGGTCAAATGACCCAGGCGGGGATCTAACTAGCGTTTTTTTATTCTAAATACGCTAGAAAAATCAGCCACTTGACTCCTCGGCCATAACACCGACATAAATTTTCTTCACTGTATTTCGGAACTTCCGATGGCCCTCTATCTCTCTCACATGATGAGGCAGGAGGTTCCAGGGCAGAGGACCAGCAACTGCAAACGCACACTCTCCAAACATAGTATTTATCATTATATATATTTATAGTCTTGTTTATCCTACAAGAGTGCAACGACTCTCTGATCTGATAATACAATAAAATTGAATTGCAGAATGAAGCCGGCTATAAAAATATTGCAATTGAAGCGTGAACAGAAAGCCTGATGGGATTATATTTTTGCCAAATCAATTTCGGATTCGGGATAAACAAAACGATTGTGTTGCAGTCGATCTTTTCTGAGCCCCAAGTATAAAACTTGAAGTATGTACTCAACCATAATGGTTTACTGAAAATGTTTGGAAACTGGAAGGTGCTGCTTTTGTTTCAAGCATTGACGTATAATTTAAATGGACCCGAAACTATTTAAACGTAAATATATACGTTGTTTATAGTTAGTTATTATTTTTGTTATAATATGTTGGTATTATTTTTAGATTTGTATCTTTTTTAGGTTCTGATTTATAGATCTTGTCTTGGAAAAACTTCTTTTAAGAAATTTAATTAAGTTTAACATTTTTTAAAATTTTCTCCGAGACTATTCATATTTTCAAAAATAGGCTCTGTTTTCGAATAAACGATGAATCATTCCGTAATAAAAATGTTTTTTTTTTTAAATTTATTTCCAAAATTAGATAACGCATCAACAAAAAATAACAAAATATAAAACAACATATTTTATACAATTTTTTATTATAGCGACATTTTTAAAGTTAAATTTTCTTTTTGAACTTAATATTTTAGATAAATTATCAATTAAATTGGCATTTTTTTCATAAATGTCTCTCTGTTACTAAGATCATTACGTTTGAGAAACCTATTAAAGAAAAAACGACAGGTTTAGAAGATAGGGGGATCTTAAATATTTGGTTGTGTTTGACAGGTCAGATTTTGTCAGATCAGAGTTTGACAGGTCATACTTTGACAGGTCAGAATTTGACAGAATGAGCTGACAGTTGTGTCTCATACTATGCTTTAATACTGTAAATTATTTGCGCGTTCAGTCATATTATACGTCAACGGTTTCAATATAAATATGCGTTTTGGTCGAGTTTAAACGTAAAGTTAGGGTTCGTAGATAGACTTTTCATTTCATGGATTGTGAACCATCATTGGGTACTCAATCACCCTTGAAACAATCACATCCATTGAAATGCAATTTGTTTCAATATTGTTGGCGGGAAAATCAGGTAAAATTTTGTATTAAAAGTGGATTCATTTTGTGAAATGGCGCATTAAAAATTGAAAAACTCACACCTACATAATATTATTGTAAATTTAATATTAATAATTAAAAGTAATATTAATTGTAAAACAGTTTATGAATAAATTATTATTATTATTATTATTATATTATGTATGTGTGAGTTGTAACCTAACAGAATAGAACGTTATGTTTATGTTCATTTGAGGTTTGGATTTTATTGTGTGAGTACACATTCAGCATTTGTAAGCGCGAACTTACACGTGCTTATTTGTGGGCATGCATTTGATGTGAGCTTTGAATGTAAATTTATCCTTTCCACTTAGATGATAGATGTCAGGGTTTTTCTAGTATTTTTGTGGAAAAAAAAACAACTTGTATAGCTTTCTGTCGTGCCAGTAAAAATACTTATATCTTATGCAAAGAAGGGGAAATGCATCTTAAAAATACACTCTACAAAGTGTGCATCTTGCGAAGAATCCTTAAGAATACACTAGCAAGAAGCAGAAGCCATTTTCGCGTGGTTGTTTTGTAAGACTTGCTTAAAAAATGCAAAACCCATACATCAATACGTACTGTATATAGGTACATTCTGAAGCGATGTTCTTTTCAAGCCCCTACAGACGATGTTTTAACATTCACCATTTCGCTCCCCCAGTTCTTGTTTACCGTATACGCCAATCTTGTCAAATATGACTTTTTCATGCAGTTGTCTTATGAATCAAATTCTACACAATCTGAGCTAAGAAAAATCGTAAAACTCGATAATATTTTTTAAATTAATTTCTTGTTTTCATAAGACACATTGGTACAGTACACATGCAAACATTGCTCATGTAAAATTTTCTCATTGGCGTATACGGTAAACAAGAACTAAGGCAGCGATTTGTTAAAAGTGCAACTGCATAGGGAAATCATTTTTGACACCCTTGGAATGGGATCTAACCCCAGCCCTCTGGCATGGCACGCAAGCACCCTATCAACTAAACTGTCGACTCAACAGTAGTTGCACGAAATCGTTAATACTGTTATGATTTACGGGTTATAATAATCTATAATCTAAGTTACAAAGATATATTACTAGTCCATCAAGTCTTAAAGTAACTGGGTCTTGCTTCAGAATTGTCGTTTTCTATAGCGACGATCAAGCTCGCAGAGGGCTCTGGAGGTGTGATTCACAAAAAAGCAGCTCTTACCAAATAAATCGTTCTTATTTATTATTATTCGTTATTTTGTTTTTCATTGCGATGTGCATCAAACTCCATCTAAGTGACATGAAATTTTCATTTTAAAAGATTTTCTGAAACTTTTTTTATATTTTAAATATGACCTTCCTTGTAAATATTCCTTGACTTATAGGTTGGTATATTCCTTGACTTATAGGTTGGTATGAGGCTGACCACCCATACTGTAAAAAATGGTTCACTTTGCCAATGTCACCCCTGTTTCAGGGAATGTCGGCAGGAGTTGCAGGGCTTACGTTCATTTGAGTTTGGATTTTATTTGTAAGTACACATTCAGCATTTGTAAGCGCGAACTACACGTGTTTGTTTGTGGGCATACATCTGAGAGCTTTAAATGAATATATGCTTGCAACTTAGATTATAGATTGTGAGGGTTTTTCCTCTGTCCTGCTGATTGACACAATTAATAATGTAACAACCACTTTAATACGTTTACTTTTATTTCCTTTCACAATGTATACACAATAAACCACAGCACAATAATATTAATTATTCTTAATTACACATGCTTGTGGCTCTCACGCCAGGCAAGCTTCTTCCCTCTTTTTGCATTCTTTTGTTTTCCTTTTTCCATTCAAATTTAAATACAATGTTCCATTCTACCAAACAAACAAACTCATCTCGTTACAAGATAGATTATAGATTATAGACCTCTTTAATTTTCTTTAAAAATTTAAAAAGCATCACGCAAAAATGCTGCGTTTGGAATGATGGTCTGCAGCGGTATTAGATGCATTTACCACAAAAAAAATGTCCCAAGGAATGTACTTCGAGTTTACAAACTACGTAAACTCCCCTCAATCTCGTTAATAGGAAAATGTATGAAAGATACAACAACGACCCTAGAGAGTGATTTAATATTCATACATTTTTAAGTTTACGCAAGAGTTTATACGCGCGTTACTTGTGATTAAATCCCAATATCCTTGCATTCAATCCAAGCTGTATAAAAACTTTACTTGACAAACTCACCCATAGCGTTTTACTAATATTGTATTAAAAGTTTAACGCTCAGTAGATGCACTGTTTTGATTTACGTACATTTTTTTTATCTATCCGGTTTCTACTCGTTGTCCTGTGTGAGCTTTTATATATTGTACGGGAGCTTCTTCTCCAGTGATTGGTTTTGTTGTTGAAGTAGAATAAACAGTCTTGTCGGGGTGATATTTTACACTTAGACTGGCTTTAGAATGTTTATTAGGTTGGAGTGGTTGACCTTAAGATGGCTATGGGGTTTTGGTTTGTAAAGCCAAAGATTCTTGTGAGAGCTTATATATATATATATATATATATCAGGCTTATTTATTTTTTAATTGCACATGATAAGAGAGCGCCGTTTTTGTGTGTGTCACACCTCAAGGGCCCTCTCCGATCACGGATAAGACTTTTTTAAAAGGTGCGTCTTGAGAGCTCCGCGAAATATGCCCATAGATTTGGATTTCTTCACTCCGGGTGGCAGTCTGTTCCACTCCACCGGACCCGCAACACAGAAAGCACGGTCTCCAAAATTTGTACGGATCTGACGGTGCGGCTGAACCAAATTGATCGCACCATCGCCCGCAGATCTGAGTGTCTGCCTCCTCACACCCATCTCAACAGGCGAAATGGAGCCACGCCATTGATGGCTTTATATACCATCAGACAAACACGGTAGACCACCCTCTCCGGGAAACGAAGCCAGTGTAGTTTTTTTAACAGCGGAGTGATGTGAGCGAATTTGGATATCCCGAATATGAGCCTTGCTGCTGAATTTAACACGGATTGAAAGCGGTTGAAATGCTTCTTTGGCTGCCCACTATAAAGCGTTGAGCAATAATCAATCCGATACATCACAAACGCACTCACCAGGGTCTTAACCGCATCTGACGGAAGACACTTTCTAATCGCCTTTATTTGGCGCAGTGAACAAAAGGAGGAAGCTATTGTGGCATCTATTTGCCTTTCCAATGTCAGGTTCCGATCCAGTAAGATTCCTAGAAGTCTCACCGAATCGGAAGGCTGGATCAGCTTACGTCCTATAGAGAGTGCTACCCCATTGACCAATAGATGGTCGCGCCTAGATGTGGCTGCCCAGAGTATCTCCGTCTTAGCTCATTTATATTATGCTCATTTATTGCAAGGAATTTACTTTGTAAATACATTTACAACATATATTTTGCTGGAGAGATGTTTTCTGGGATCTGTTGCCGTGGTCTATGAAAGCTGGAGCTTCCGGACGTTTCGCCTATGTCTTAGATGGGCTTCTTTAGCTTGAAGTGTAAAGTTGAAGATGATCTTGATGAAAACTGTGATCATCACAGAAAATCATAACACTACAAACTTGGGACAGTGGCTTGGCAGAAGCACAAGATCCTTGTTTTGTGCAGCAGTTTTGTGGGCGCAAATTGCCATGATGATCACTGAAGAGGCTTAAGAAGATGAAATATTTTTTACTTATATAAGTTTTCTTAACTCCTCTTTTCAATTCTCATTTTAGGTAGCTCTGTGATTCCTCGTAGCTCTTCGTCCCAATGTTCATGCTCTGCGGCCATTGCGCTTTCTGGAAGAGTCGCCAACAAAGAGCATGGCGTTCCCGCCGCCATTTTGTCTCTTTTTCTCCATTTCCCGCCGAAACGCTCCGCAAAAGGAATGCCAACATTACAGAGCGAGCTCTAATTTAAATTCCGAACGTCGAACAGTTTGAAACGTTATTATTTTTATTTCTGCGCGGTTGGCGGCGCTTGTTTATCGGCGGCGTCCCCGAAAGTTGCGTAATAAAGGAAGGGACGCCATTTTTGTACAAAAAAAAGTTTTTTTACGACTTGCGAGTGCGGACATTCACTTATCAAAAGGCACGATATGAATAGAGCAAGAATCAAAAGCTGGAATCTAGGATTTTTTGTCCAAAAATTAACAAATACTTGCATGGAAATACAGATGATTATGTGATGAATCTCTCCTTTGCATCTTAGATTGTAGATAATCGAAGGTGAATCTCAATTTTGTGAGATAAACAGAAATCCCAATTTCGTGAAATTGAGAGAATATCCCATTGTTGTAAAATTACCAGAAAATCCCAATCTTGTAATCTATAATCTAAGTTGCAAGGATATTTTCATTTAAAGTTCTCAAATGCATGCCCACAAACAAACACGTGTAGTTTGCGCTTACAAATGCTAAATGTGTATTTACAAATAAAATCCAAACCTCAAATGAACATAAGACCTACAACTTTTGCCGACCTTCCCTGACACAGGGGTGACATTGGCAAAGTGAACCATTTTTACAGTATGGGTGGTCAGCCTCATACCAACCTATAAGTCAAGGAATACAAGCAATTAATTACATCCAGGTATACCAAAAAATTATATGAAATCCCTGTCTTTATTTTACCTTTAAATTACCTAAAATTCCAATTTAGTGAAATTACAAGAATATCCAAATATTGTAAATTTAGAAGAAAGTCCCAATGATGTAAAATTACCTGAAATCTCAATGCAGTGAAATAACAAGAAAACCCAGATGCTGTAAAATAACCAGAAATCCCAAAGTTGTTAAATTAAAAGAAAATCCTACTGTTGTAAAATAATCAGAAATCATTTTAAGATTATAAAATTTACAGGAATTCCAATGTTACAAAACAGAACGGCGGAATCCCGGGGTATTTTATTTATTTTGACGGATGTAAACGCGGGATGGCATAATATTATCCACATTCATTGTCCCGGCATAATATTCGGCCGGTTCTTCGTTTTGGAATGTCCCAGATATTGTGTTTTCCCGCCGGCATTCCTGCGTCCCGGCATACGCTTTTAATTTCCAGAATAACAAGTATACCGAGTTTGTTCTGCGGCATGTTTCCGGATTTTTTTTCCGGGTTGCTCACTTTTTTCCGGATCTATTTTTGGATTTATTATTTTGGATATATTTGGAGATATTTGGATATTATTTTAGATATATTTGGATAAATTTGAAGTACACATATTGATTGCATAATTTTTGTTTCTTCCAGATTTTTGTTATTTCAAATATCTTTGATTTTAAATCTCGTTTTCCTGTTTTTCTTTCTAATTCCGTCTGGTCGATAGCTCAGTGGTCGAGTGCTTGCATTCATGCCATTAGCTCGGGCTCGAATCCCAATGAGGGTGTCTGAAATGATTACTCGTTTCGGTGTCTATTTCAAGGCTTATCGACAAGGCTTACTTGGCCTTCACAAGAAATGAGTACCAGCCCTCTTGAGAGCTGAGAATTTCTTCGCTAACTGAAGTGGTTGACGTAAGGCCGGCCCCTTTAACAGTAAAAATATATAGGTTTCACTCGCCACATACGAAATACTTCGGGGATAATGTGACAAGAAGTTACACTATATGTGTAGCTTAGTTGCGTTGTGTTTGTGTCCTGTATTTCTGTCTGTTTACGTTATATTTCGAAATTAAATTATAAAATTACTCTTTTTTCTAGATGACTTTTAGTTTCGAATTTTTCCGTTTTCCGTTTTTTAAATCATTTTTCCAGATCTCATAGATATTTACTTCTAGATAAGTATCTTTCTTTTCGAATTCCTATATTTCAAAATTCTTTCCGAATCTTACTCTGTGTCTCGATGTCTCTCTTTTCCGGATCTTATAGAAATTCATTTTCATATGGGTATCTTTCTTTCCGACTTCCTCTTTTTCAGTTTTTTTCCGAATGTTGCTCTGTGTCCGGATATCTTTCTTTCCGGATCTATCTTTTTTTCAGATATCTGTTCTCTAGATGAATTTAAACATCATATTTACTGGGTAAGCCGAGATTATTCTTTGGTACGTTTCCGGATGTCTCTCTTTTTTTTCAGGCTTCCTTTTTTCCGGATGAATTTCAAATCAGTGGCACAAGTGAACAATGCATTTGTTATGGTTTTTAATATCGCACAGAGTTTCTGCAGATGTTCATTCTGTGGAAAATATTTTGTCACATAAAAGTCCTTACAAGGGATATCAAAATATTCTGTACAACATTCTTCTCTTTTTGGGTTCATTTTTGTAAAACAAAAGTCGTTTTTTCTGATCGTTAATAATTTTTACGTTTAGTGTACAGTAAAGTCCTTCAGGTTGTTTTTAAATTTTTTGGTCTATATGACCTTTCTTGGCTTTTAGGATGCTATGAGGCTGATCCCCCATAATGTAAAAAACAGTTCACTTAGCCACCTCCTGTTTCAGGGAAGGTCGCCAAGAGTTGAAGTGATTATGTTCATTTGAGATTGAGTTTTTATGTTGTAAGTCCACACGCAGCATGTGTAAGCGTAAGTCAAGGAATACAAATGAGAAAAAACATTCAGGTATAAACAGGTTAACAACCATATGTTAAACTGAAATCTATACAAAACAAAGGTCAACTAGAGGTGACCAAAACTTCTGCATAGTCTCCTTTACTAATTCCTTTTCTGACATACTCTCTCAGTTCATTCTCATCCATCACTCTTTTTATACATTTCTTATGATTAATCCAAGCCTTTATAATTTAGAAATCGATAACGATATTTGATATTAACTTATACTGGGCTGGAAGTTTCATCACCACGGTAATTCTTACCTTTCGAATATCGGTAATATATGTTTGAAAATCGGTCAATCCAAGATGGCCGCAACTGAACAACAACGCCTTCTCTCAGGGGTCAGTCTCCCCTCCACTGACCCACGCCCTGTATATCCATCCCATCCGGGGATGTGTCACAGGACTCGCATGCAAAAGTTATGTGAGATACCTACGAGTGGCAGAAGGCCCTCCCGTGAAGCTACACTTTCCCAAGTGTTTACACAAAGCAAAGGAGGCTCAGAAATCACTGAAAGATTATAGCCGTGAGAGTTTAGGGCTCGAGGATTTTAAATTTACAACAGCTGATTAGTTAAGGCCGCAACTGAACAGCTGATTAGTCTTCATACAAATATTACCGATATTCGGTAGGTTAGAACTACCGTGGTGATAAGTCTTCCAGTCCTGGGTTATAAAACCAACTTATCAGCGAAAGTTTAAGTTGGAATTACGGTCGTTTGAATTTTTAACAAAAATAATAACTACACAGTTCGCTCCAAGGTATGCAGTGATTTGTGGCATTTGTTGTTATTAGAAATCAGTTCATCCTCAATCGTCGTGCAGAAACAGAGTCTCCTCAAAATGTTAGCTACGTCGCTAACGAAGCGTCGAGAATAATGTAGTTCTCTTATAACGGTTCATTTAATATCCAAGTAAACTCAGTAGTTATAATTATTGTAAAAAAAAAATATTAGCCAAGTTTGATAAACAAAAGTAGAAAAATAAATATGAGAGAAAATATTCATAGCGAAAAGCTTTCACACAAGAAAATAAAAATGGGATATTGCATTAATTATTAATTGTCAGAACGGTTGATTGGAATGTATATGAATTCTACGAGCAATATCGTTCGTAGAGACTTTCATTAAGTCGGTAGTTTCACTGTTGTTATTTGAGCGCCTACGAAGGGAAATATCCGGCCTACGATGTCATTGCCTCTACGATTCTCTACGCCAAGTACAAAAATCTACGTTCAAACTGAACTATCTCGTATCCCAAATATTTTGCAGAAACTAAAGCAAAGCTTGTAGTTTTCGTTTTGGTTTAGATTCATTTTTGATGAAACGCTTTGATCTAGTTTAAACTTTATGCTTTATACTTGGGGTGTTGACTGCTTCCCGCTAGACTAGCCACTGGCTTTTCTACTTGCCTTGTCACTCTACAACTGAACAAGTGATTCGCACTGACTTAGTATTTAACAAAGTAGGCCTGTTCAGAGTAACATGCACCCGCTGTAGTAGCTAAAGCCCGAATAAGAATAAAATTGAAAGAGAAAAATATATTGTTCTCAATGTGCTTCGGACTCGTAAATGGTAGGTCGTGGTTTTGAATCCCAGCGGAGCCTAAAAAAATCGGTTTACAATTTCAAATATTCAGTTTCAAATATGCTCTTTGCTGGGTTGAAAAATTCATATACCTTTTCTGAAGAATGGCCACCAAAGGCCTATCCAGTCTTAAAGCAACTGGGTCTTGTTTGAGAATAGGCATTTTTTATAGTGAAGACAATGCTCGCAGAGGGCTCTAGAGGTGTGATTCATACAAAAACAGCGCTCACCAAATAAATCCTCCTAAAATTATATATTTGATATATTTGAGACATTACTCTGTGAAGTAAGAAGAAATAATATTAGTAGAGTCTGCCTCCCTTAGTAACATGCACCCGCTATAGTAACTAAAACCCAAGTACGTTTAAAATCTGTCGTTCTCAATATCGACATAATTCCCTCCCAAACAAACAAACATCTTTCATGGTGGGGAGTTGAATATTCACTATGTTATCATTATGCTTAGATTTATTTATTTCTAATAGGTACCTCCAATATATATATATTTTTTTCTTAGATACCTATACGAGTATTAAAGGTATTAGAAATAAGATATTAGTCGGTGTTATGGCCGAGGAGGCCAAGCGGGCTGATCGTTCTAGCGTATTTGGAATAGAATAACGTTGGTACGATCCCCGTCTGGGTCATTTGACCATAACTTTGACCCAGGTTCAACATATGTTATTGGGTAATTATTAATTTATAATGCATTCAAATAAACAAAATTGAATTATTAATTTCTGTTTCTGGCCAGGCAGAATAGGTTGGTGAATTGCATTCCTCTTAACATTTTTTTTTAATATATAACAAATATAAGATGTAAAATAAATAAATATGAACATCTTTCACTTACCACTTGTCACTTGTCACTTGTCACTAAAGCAATTACTTAACTACAAAGAAGTATGAACAAGCCTCACAGCTAGCTAGCCAGTGTTGAATGCCGGTTGACGTCGACACTGATATACTTAGTGAAGGCAGAAAAAAATATAAGCCGGGAATAGTCTGTGAATGCGCCTTGTTAGTCAAATGTTTGCTGTGAGAAATATAAAGCAGATTGTGAAAAGTATACAGCCCGTGAAAGGCACGCTGAAATTGTATTGCAATTTAAATTTATTTAGCTGCGAAGTCTTTTTTGTTTTTGCAATTTTTTTCTGTTTGTAAACTTTTTTACATTCAGCCCTGCTGTTTTGAAATGTTACGCTATTCGCAATTCGTGCTGTACATTTTGTTTTTTTTTTTTTTGTAGCAATAAAGTGTATTCTGTTACTTTATGTTTATTTGAGGTTTGAATATGTTTTTTTGTAAATGTTTGTGTTTAAAACAAGATGGATAAGATTTGAACCCCACAAACAAAGTCAGGAATGATTTTTCGTTTCGGTATTTTCTTCTAGGCCGTATGGTGCCATTTGAGATTTGGTTTTTATATTGTAGAATGCTGCATGTGCAAGCGCGAACCTTTACGTGTCTGGTTGTGAAAATGCATGTAATGTGAATCTCCAATGTAACATACGAGTATCTTTGCAACTTAGATTAGATTAGATTGTTAGAATTTATGTGAACTGTGAATCAAATGTTACGATTTACTAGGGTTTCGATTTAATAAAACTTCGATTAATTTGTTTCACACAGTTTGTTTTAGGATTTGGTTCACAGTTAACTTTTGTACTGGTCAGTTTGGCGCTTCTGATAAGAGTCTCCTTCAAAGCATCGCGATCTCTATTTATAGGTGTATAAGGGTTACTCTGGCATACGCCAGACCATGCTAGAATATTCTTAATAAGAAGCTTCGAGCGGACACCTGTACCGGCAAAGTTTACTCAGCCTTTAATAGAAATGAGAATCTTCTTCCTTATGAACAGAATCAGTTCCATTTCAAGTTTTAATTTCAAGGTAATTTTCATAATTTATATTTTTGACCGGTTGAGAACTCCGTTCAAAGAATGCTTGCATTCCATGCCAGAGTAAACCACCAACCACTCCAACCACTTGGTTCTCATTTCTTGTTAAGGCTGAGTAAACCTTTAGATCGAACCCTTGCTCTCGACATAGAATGCAAGCATTCTACCAATTGAGCTATAGACCTTTTTTACGAGCTTGGTCGTCGTCGCTACAAAGCGCCAATTTTGAAGCAAGACCCAGTTGCTGGAAGGCTGGACGGACCTTTGGTGACTGGTCATTGGTAAAGGTTTATGAGTTTTTCAACCCAGCGAAGAGCGAATTTGAAAATATAAATGGTATATTTTTTTGTGCTCCGCCGGGATTCGAACCCACAAACTTCCATTCAGAGGCAGAAGTGTTACCACTGAACTACGGACCGGTCAGTGGTGACATTGGAAATATGAACCATTATTTTACAGTATGCGTGGTTAGCCTCATATCAACCTATTAGTCAAAGAAAGAAACCAACGTATAAGTCAAGGAAAAAGTCTACGAGTTTATTTGAAAAAAAAGTATCCTCAACGCGCAGCTTAGACTAAATTAGACGTAAAAGATGCGAATGAAATCTCAGGCAGTAAATAACGAGCATTCTCAGAGGGTGTGCGCGTTCTTAGGGCCCTTTCCTTAAACCAGAGCCGCGACAATGGCCGACCATCGCTTCAAGGAGATGCCAGCAATGATAAGCCACATCTGACGTCACAATGGAGCCATACCAAGCAAGTTATGGCACCTAGATGACGCTGCAACACACTCGGCGATATTATATTTAAGCCGTATGAAACCAAATGCGGCAATGCAGGCTTTTTACTTAGCTTAAACCGGTCGATAGCTCAGTTGGTAGAGTGCTTGCATTCCATGCCGTGAGCTCGGGTTCGAATCCCACCGAGTGCGAGGGTGTCAGAAATGATTTCCCGTTTCGGTGTTTATTTCAGACCCCAAAATAATAATGCCGGCAAGGTTTACTCAGCCTTCACAAGAAATGAGTACCAGCTCTCTCGGGAGCTGGGAAAACACCACTTCAATTGAAGTGGTTGGCGTAAGGCCGACCCCCTTACCTGTAAAAATAAATAGGTTCAACTCGCCACATGCGACTCCTTCGGGGATAACGCGGCAAGAAGTTACACTATATGTGTAGCTTAGTTGCGTTTTTTTTTTTTTTTTTGCGTTGCGTGTTTGGCTTGCCGCGTTATCCTCGAAGGGTTTCACATGTAGCGAGTGGAAACCTATTTATTTTTACAGGTAAGGAGGCTAGTCTTACGTGAACCACTTCAGTTGAAGTGGGGGTTTCCCAGCTACCTCAGGAGCTGGTACTTATTTTTTTGTGAGGGCTGAGTACACCTTGTCGGTTTTTTTTTTAAATAAGCACCGAAACGGAAAATCATTTATGACACCATCGGAGGAATTCAAACCCGAGCTTTCGGCATGGAATGCAAGCACTCTACCAACTGAGTTAGCTACCGGATGATAGAAATAAACGCAATGTTTTTGTAAAATTTCTTATAAAATAACATTGCAAAAAATAACATGTATTTGTTTGGTTAAAACTGTTTACCATACTGCTTCTAAAGAAAATGCAAGACTATATTGCTCTTGAAGTTTCTTGTTTTTCTCAGCCCGTTGTTGGCGCTCTGGAATTTAATAAAAATATTTATTTAAACTTTGCCAAAGGGTAAACGATCCGATTGCATTCCGACAGAACATGTGCGAAGGCGCTTTCTAACTTTGCGAACAATATAAACTTTGTAAATTTATTTTTGTAATAATTGAAATATCAATGAAATCGCCTGGAAGATATTGCCCACATGGCTGTTTATATGGTTTTTTTTTCATTTTATCAATAATAATTCTGTGGGCGAAAGGAAGTAAAAGGAGTACAAAAAATCAAGTTTTGAGTGATCGAGTGCAGAGTGATTCTTTTGATATATATCTGGTAAGGAAAAATGATTTGAGTCAAAAAATAAAGTAAAATTTGGATATACTTTGCAAAAGGATAGATAACATGAATAATTATCTCAAATAAAAGATTTGGAATTTTTTTCAATTTTATTGGAATTTGGAATGTTTTTAAGTGTTAATCTATTTACACAGTGAAAGTCCATTTTTAATTATTTAAAAATTCAAATGGATAACAAAATTGTAACCATTCTGCTCCCGAAGACGCCACATTAAAAGCGAAAATGTTTGAGCAAAAAAAAAGAAATTAATTCTTCAATTTTGTTTTGGCTATCTTTGTTTGCATTTTTTGACTTATCCAGTTGTTTCTTTCGCACACAGAATTAACGTTAAGTTCTATTGAGTTAAATGGATTAGAAACTATTTTAACATAAATAGACATTTTATTAGTTTCAACTTATTTCACCGCAAATTGTCGTTAGTAAAAAAGAGGATAAAGATCTTTACAGTGTAATTTCGATGTAAACAAAAAACCTCGGATGAAACGACAACATCTTTACAGAAAGTTGGTAGCTTTGAAACACATGGCAGTGCGAACATTGTGTGCACGCGTTATTAATCGTTTTATCAGTAAATTTGTCAAATTTGTCAATTTGTTAACGTATAGGGTATTATTTTTACGACAATATGTATTTATCACACTCATCATACATCATCTCATACCAACCTTAAGTCAATGAACTGCAGACCAATAAAATAAAAATTAATTTCAAAATGAACATTTGATTGCTAAATTAAACACCGTTCAACCTTTCTATCATATACAACTGGATTTTGAGTTATAATAATACGCGGATGCGGCTTACTCGCTCGGTTGATAAAAGCACGATAAGCGCCAGCACATGCGCTTATGCGGGGAGAAGCGCTTATAAGAGAAGCGCTTATACGAGGAGGAGCGCTTATACGGGGAGGAGCGCTTATACGAGGAGGAGCGCTTATATTCGCTATGAAGAAACACGGAAGGGGGCTTAAACAGGCATCACTTGTGAATGGAAGACGCTGTGTGGTGTTTTCAAGAACACGCTTATTTTGGATGCGGTAGTAAGAAGGTGAATAACTCCTTCAATATAAGGTTACACTTAAATACTACCTAAGAACAAATTAAGAGACTATTTAACTTTAATTTTCCGGTTGTTATGTTATTATGTTTAAAATAAAATTAATTATTAAAGAGACATTGCCGTGACGTCAGTGCGCGATGGACGCGCCGAAGGACTGCGGATGTAGTCGTGTTCTTTCGGCACAACCCGAAGTCTCTCGAAGCTCCATGCAACCTGAGCTTGCACGAGGCAAAGGACTGCGGAAATAGTCGTGTTCATTCGGCAAAACCCGAAGTTTCTAGAAGCTGCATGCCGCCTGAGTTTGGAAACAACAATGTGCGAGGTGCAGCAAGATGGCGCACTGTTAACGTGACACGTGGCTATGCTTGGTAAGTGAAATAACAATGGAGCTTCTACCCGTTCACCGTGGATTTCCTGCCATCAAATGCACCCGCCTTGTGAACTGGTGCCTGGTGCAGAAGAGCTTCCACCCTGGAGCCCTACCTGTAGTGGCGTTAGCCTCGTGGACTGAGGCGGCTGGATCTCATGTCTTGGGAAGGCTGAGTCTGAGAAGACTGGCAAATATGTATCTAAGATGCTTGATCATAAGCAAACACGAGAAAATTCATGATTTAACGTACTGCATCTGCACGTCAAATGATCATAAACTTGGAAGCTCTGTGATCCTTTTCCTGAAACAGGGGTGGCATTAGCAAACTTCAACCGATCTTTATTGTATGGGAGGTAAACCTCAAACCATTGTTTAAGACAAGAACATGTATTTTTTTTAAATTATTAGTTTTCGTAAGGTACAAAAATAAACGTAGAAAAACATACCCACCTACTTGTATTTTGATTTGCTACGCCGTAAAATTGATAATTATTATTGTGAAGTATTTTCCCATATTTGACGTAGACCCTGTTTGGCTTGATAAGATCCCCTCACGTGGCATGTCTCTGTTGATCTGTGAGCCTGTCACCCTTCCTACTTAAGTCGTGAGATGCGTAGAGGGCTGAAATCGTAGAGGTCTGGAATCGTAGAGGCCCCGTTCACACAGGAGTAGTACGAGTGCATGAGTGCATGTGTTTAATGTTTAGTACTATACTGTGGCTGACTTACAAACTTGAGTAATGCACTTTATATTTTATTCGAATTACTTTATCCAAAATTGAGCTGTTTTCAAAGCCACATGATTTAAGTGCCAATGTAGATATTTTTCCTTAACTGTTTTTGTCCGGTTGATAGCTGATTTGGTAGAATGCTTGCGCTCTACGGTGAAGTTCTAGAGTTAAACCTCCACCAAGGGCGCAGAAATCATTTTCCGGTATGGTGTTTAGTTCAAACCAAAAATAGAAATTGCTGTAAATTTTTCTCAGCTTTCAGAAGCATTGAAAACCAACCCCCGCGGGTGCTGATAGCCCCATCTTTATGTAATGGAGGTAATAATTGTGATTTTGGGATATTTAATTTCCTTGACGAATACGTTGGTATGAGGCTGACCACTCACACTGTAAAAAATGGTTCATTTTGCCAATTTCACCCCTGTTTTAGGGAAAGTCGGCAAGAGTTGCAGGGTTTATGTTCATTTGAGATTGGGGTTTTATATTGTAGGTCCACATGCGGCATTTTTCAATTCTCCATTCGGCATGTGTTAGCGCAAATTTTTACGTATCTTTTTGTGGATATGCATGATATCTGAACCTTAAATGAATGTTATAGTCGCAAAATATCTTTGCACCTTGGATTATCGATCAAAGGTAAAAAGAGTAGTTTACTTGCCTGTAGTCTAAGTCTGGCCACTTTAGCCCAATAATCACTTGCTGCTCACCTTGTCTGAACCGGGCATAATCCCCAGAAGCGTAGAGAGCTGATGGGAATAAATGGATATGTTAATTCCGCCTCGTAGAGCGTCATCGTGCGTAGACGCATTATAACGCTTAATGGATTTCCGTAGCATGTAAAGAGTTTGAAGTCTTCAATTTCCCGCCTACGACTTCCCGGAGTGATATTTCTACGCTAATAGAAGTTGATTGGAATTACAAGGTTTGCCACCAATGATTGAAGTGTATTTTGTAGACAGAATTACGTAAGTTTTAGGTCTACATATATGACAGGCGTGCACACTGTGGAAAGGCACTAGTGACTAATTGAATTATGTACATGATAAATGAACAATTTGATACATTTTTTCTACGCTCTTACAAACTTATTGTATAAATTTACTTAGTATTTTTTTGGTGATAAAAAGCAACTATTAAAATATGTGACTTTTATCTTTCATTTCGCCCATTTAAAGGTAAAACTGAATAAGTTCTGATCGTGAAATAAACCTTTCATTTGGTGTGACTTTTTGTAGTAAGTGAACTACATGTAAAACAGTGCTCATGAAAAGGTTTTAAACGCCAGGATTTTCACAGTATTAAACATTTTGTTTCCAGATAACAAAAAAATATAAAAATAATTAAAAACCGACTTCTAAGTAAAGTTAAAATCTTATAATTTAGTATATGATTACACCTCTCACTTTCTTTTACAAATTTATTCTCAAACTGTATTCAATACTAGGAAACTATAATCCCATTCGTATGGCGGTATTGTGACTATACGAGTTTAGTTTTGCCGTGTGTTGTTCGCGGGCATTTTGTCGAAGTCTTAGCTAGGTCCGGATCAAGGGCAGTTCGAGCAGTTCGACCAAACCAGGGCCCCCCCAAACGGCCAAAAAAAGATCGGATATATTTTTTCAGCACCCAGGTATTTGTAACCAAGAGGCTCCCGATTACAGACTAAATAGAAGTTAGTTTAAATGCATTACAACAAAAATATCTTTGGCACTCAAGTCTTATGAGACTTACGTGACAAAGGTACGGCCTCTCCACGGTATAAAGGCCCCAAAAGGTACAAAATATTTGATAGAAAACATTAAAAAAAATGTGAAAAGATCTTTGGCGTCTATAATCTAAGTTGTAAAGATACATTACATTTAAGATTCATATTGATTGCATTCCCACAAGCAAACATGTATAAATTCACGCTTAAACATACAACATGCGGACTTACAATATAAAAACCCAATCTCGAACGAATATGCAACTTTTGCCGACTTTCCTAAAACAGTGGTGATACTGGCGAAGTGAACGTTTTTTTTACAGCATAAGTTCACACTAAAACATGCCACATGTGGATTCACAATATAAAAACCCAATCTTAAACGAATATGCAACTCTTGCCGACCTTACCCGAAACAGAGGTGACACTGACGAAGTGAACATTTTTTTTACAGTATGGGTGGTCAGCCTCATACCAACCTATAAGTCAAGGAACGTTGTGATAAAAAAGTGAAAAGAGGGGGGAGAGTATTTTTCAGGGATGGGAAGGGGCCATAACAAGGCCTGGAGCTTTTCCCCGCACCAGGGCCCCCAGAGGGGCTAATCCGGACCTGGTCGCGGCAGAATGCAATTTCCAGGGAATTTACTTTCTGACAGCCCGCCATTATAGAGCGCTCTAAGCGGATACACTTGTGAAGTTCTGCAATACTCCGGCCGTATTTTCAGCGCTTTAGCTTCGCTGTATGCAATTTTTGCACAGCTTTTTTTTGAAGCGAAAAATTCAATAAAGCCTTCTTTCTGTGGGGTGAATTGCAATTTCATATTTGCATGCATGTGATCTAGGTACATTTTACGTTCTTTGATATTTTAAAGTATACCAAAATTAAGTTTACACTTGTGCGCAATTAAGCTACACTTATAGTGTAACTTCTTGCTGCGTTCATCTCGAAGTGGTCACATGTGGGAAGTGTGTACTATTTATTTTTAGACGCTGGTCTTACACCAACTGAATTATTAGAAATGAGGGTGTACAAGCTGGCTGGTACTCATTCTTGTGAAGGCTGAGTAAAATATACCGGTATTTTGATTTTGGGTTTGAAATAAACACCTAAACGAGATATCATTTCTGACAGCCTCGCTGAGATTTAAATCCGAGCTCTCGGCACGGAATGCAAGCACTCTACCAATTGAGCTATCGATTGGACGAAAATATGATTCTATTGAAGCAACAGGTGCAACAATACAACAATGCTTCTCTGACTTTTGCAAATGCCCAAGTACCTAAGACACTTTTGAGGCTTTGACGTTGGTCAGTAATTCCCTATTTATTTAAACTCTAGGAAGAACGTTTGTGTTGCTGACCAAACAAGTAGGTTTATCGATGCCTTAAAGGTACAACTGAATAAGTTACAAATTTAGCTAGCATCGATATCTCAGATAAATGTACATTTTTCCTATTTTCTAAAAGGAAAAACATGTGAAAAAAAGTGTGAAAAGCCTGTAGTTTGCTAGTTTTTCATGAACACTTCCTCATAATTGGTCCACATGCTATGATAAGTTTCTCCCAGTAGAATGGTTTATCCACGATTTCTCAAATCAGTGAATCAGCACCTATTAAGTTTAACCTTTATAGTACCTAAAAAAGTACTTAAAAAATCAATTGTTACACCAATTCTCAAAAAATCAAGCCTTCCAGCTGATTCTGTGGAAAATTATAGACCTGTGTCGTCCGTTCCTTTTATATCGAAAATTATTGAGAAGGCCGTTGTTTGGCAACTCACTCAGCACATGGAGCGAGGCGGATATCTGTCTAAGTTTCAGTCAGCATATAGAAAAGCTCATTCCACTGAGACTGCCTTACTTCGCATTGTGAATGATGTGATAGCTGCGGTTGGGGACGGTGCTCTTGCCATGGTGGCAGTACTTGACATGAGCGCTGCCTTCGACACTGTTGATCACAGTATACTCATCACTAAGCTTGATAGGTTGTACGGAGTCCGAGGAGGAGTATCTAAATTGCTATCTTCATATCTGAAAGGCAGATGTCAGACTGTGGATGTTGATGGTGAGTCATCAGGTATGCCCATGGACTGTGGTGTGCCTCAGGGATCTGTGCTCGGGCCTTTACTTTTTACCCTGTACACAAATGATCTTGAGAGCACTGTACTGATGAACGGCACCAGCTACTATTCTTATGCTGATGATATTCTACTTTGTCGTTTCTGTCAGCCATCTATGACAGATGCCTGTAGTCTTGAGATGGTCCGGTGCATTGAAGTGGTGGCTGAGTGGATGGCAAGGTGTCGCCTTAGAATGAATCCAGACAAGACAGAATTCATCTGGATGTCGTCTCCTGGTAGGAAACACTTGCTTGGCTCTTCACCAATTAAAGTAATGGGCCTGGATGTATATCCATCTAGCTCAATTAAGTTTCTTGGGGTCCATCTTGACAACACTCTCTCCATGAGTACGCAAATAAGCTCGACTGTGAGCTCCTGTTTTTTTCACCTGAGGCAGTTGAGATGGGTCAGAAACTGTTTGACATCCGAAGCTGCTAAGATTCTCATTGCGTCCTTTGTTGTGTCGAGACTGGATTATTGCAATGGTCTGTTCTGGGGTCTTCCAAGGTTTCAGCAGTCTAGACTGCAGTCCGTCTTTAATGCTGCAGCCAAATTACTTTTAGGAGGACGAAAAACTGACCATGTCTCTCCTCTGTTGCGGCGCCTTCATTGGCTGCGAGTCCCAGAGAGGATTGAGTACAAAATATGTGTTTCTGTTTTTAATGCCCTCAGAGGAGTTGCCCCATCGTACTTGTGTGAATTGTGCAGAGTCGACCAGATAGGTGGAAAACGATGCACTCTTCGTTCTGCACAGAGTGACGCCGTAAACAGGCTTCAACTGCCTCTTCGACGGAACAGAACTGGTTTCGGAGACAGGGCTTTTAGTTCGGCTGGTCCATCCTGCTGGAATAGTCTACCTCTGGAGTTGAGAACAGAGACCAGTGTTGGCAGTTTCAGGAAGTTGCTTAAGACACATTTGTTTAACAGAAGCTTCAACACATAAAAGCGCCCTTGGGGTGGCTAGTGCCACTAAACGGCGCTGTATACAAATTGTCCAATTATTATTATTACCGATATGAAAACACAGACTTGAACATATCTATGTAAAAATGGAAAAATTCAAATTCATTGGTTCAAGATGTTGAAAATAATTCAATAAAAAGGAAGTGAAATAACTATTTTTTACAAAGAAAAAAAAACAAGAATTGTGTACAGAAACATCGATTTTAGAATAGACATTTCCTGTGTATGCTTGAACAATATTTAAAACAAACTAATGATTAATTTTCTTTCTTTTCAGATCTTTCCTGCAACGAATTTAATACCTTAAAAGTAAAAATTGCTCAAACCCTGTAAAGAAAAACCAAATAAGTAATAAATCCTTTATGAATTTCAACGTCATTTTTGTAATAGTAAAGCAAAAAAGTGAAATTTCCATAGAGTCGAAATCACGAAAGTAACATACAAGTTTTAAATAAAAACATCAATATTTTTAGTGGTACGCAAACAGTAAAAACAGGACATTATATTATAATGTGTTTAATGTTGATTATCAGTTGTAGAAGCGCATACACTTCTATTGCTCTTTTACTTTATATATAAACAAGTTTTTTACAATAAAACAACCAAGGACGTTTTCTTACCCCATTATCAAAAATTCAACTACCTGTAATGCTGTAGTGTGTATTGATCTATTAAAACATAACAGACAAGGAAGTTTACTTTCATCAACATAACAACTTAAATAACCAGATGCTTTAAGGGCCTTTAATTCTGCGACAGGCATTCCCTTTTAACAAGAATTCTAAATCAAACATTGACGGATATGGTTGCTCTTTTTCAAACCTACTGAAAAATTCAAAGAAGCCACTGCCTTTGGGACGTATAACAAACAGAAATTGATTTCTTACAACATAAAAAAGGCAAAGACGTTTTCTTTCATCAATATAACAACTCACAGTAACCAGCTGCTTTAAGGGTCGTTAATTCTGCAACAAACATTCCTTTTTTTTTTATAAGAGTACAACTATAGCAAAAAGCGGATATCAGTGTTCTTTCTTGCACCTACTTAAAAATAAACAAATAAAAAACAGACATTTCTGACAACATAAAAAAGACAAGGACGTTTTCTTACAACAAAACAATAATCTAAATAACTTACTACCTTTGTAGCGTGTAATTCCGTAAAAGATTTCGTTCTTTACAAAAATACAGCATTCAAGGATTTTTTCTACACCACCATCAAAAACTCAACGGAGACCTTTTTGTGGAACCTTCCAAGGACGGTCGCAAGGTGGAGGGGGACTTGTATCACCTGTCGATGGGTTCGGGGGGCGTCCTGACGGGTAGGCGCCGCCCCCCTCCCTCCCCCTGCCCCGCCCCCGTGGGTGGCCGCCCCCAGCAGGCGTCCCCGCCCCCCAAGGCGTGCTGCTTCCCGCCCATCAGGCAGGACAAGCAGCACTTCTACCACGACAACAAGGGGAAGTCGTGCAAGAAGCTGCTCAAGCACAACGGCTACCCCAACAAGGTAAGATTCATTCTGCTTATTTTTGGTAATAAGTTGTTACTGTATTGATAAAAATAAATCGGGATGGAAGAAAACGTGGTATATTTAATTAGACCACCTGATGATGCAAACAGTATATTTGCAAAACCGGTCATGTTAATAAAATATACTTGTAAGAGTTTGCGTATTAACAAAGTAAAAAAATATTTTCATTAGTAAATATTTAAAAAAAAAACACAGAGTTTAAAGAGGACAAAAATGACGGAACGCTTCTTATCTGTACAAATAAATAAGCCCCGAAACACCACATGCAACCCTTTCGGGGATAACGCAGACAAGAAGTTACACTATATGTAGCTTATTCCTTGACTCATAGGTTGGTGTGAGGCTGACCACCCATACTTTAAAAAATAGTTCGCTTTGCCAATCTCACCCCTGTTTCAGGGAAGGTCGGCAAAAGTTGCAGGGTATCTTCTGTTCTTGTTGCATGTTCATTTGAGATTGGGTTTTTATATTGTAGGTCCACATGCGGCATGTGCTAGCGCGAACTTATACGTGTCAGCTTGTGAGAATGCGTTTAATATGAATCTTAAATAATATATGTCTTTGCAGTTTAGATTTAGATTAGCTTAGTTGCGTTTTTTTTCAGTTTTTTTAAAGTATTTTTTGTGTTGTCCTTCTAATCTAATCTAATCTAAGTTGCAAAGACATGTTACATTGGAGATTCACATTACATGCATTCTCACAACCAGACATGTACAAGTTTGCGCTTGCACATGCCTCATGTGAGCCTACAACATAAAAACCAAATCTCAAATGGACATACACCCTGCAACTCTTGCCGTCCTTCCCTGTAACAGGGGTGACATTGGCAAAGTGAACCATTTTTACAGCATGGGTTGTCAGCCGCATACCAACCTATAAGTCAAGGAACAGTCCTTGCTAAAAATAAATCACGCATGCACGGGCATATTTTGCACACTGGTTGTATAGATGTTTCGAGGAGTGGCTCACGTATCCGCAGTACATTACGCACGCTGGTAATCTATTGTGCGCTCTCCATGACAATTATTTATTGTTGCGCCATTATTGGCAATTTAAGATGTCGCTGTGTGTGCGCACTAGCTGTGAATGTATTTATTTTCGCCTCATTAGAATGCGTGACGCGTTACTAGATATGGGGATGATTTGTGTATGATAGTTGTTAAAGACATGCTTATCATCATAACGTTCTAGAGTACTATACCCATGTAATAAACACACTCAAGTAATGATGATGGATGATTTATTTCCGGTGGCGCCATTCAATGATCATAGACCATCTCAAGGGCGCCGTGGCTCTTCGAAAACAGCATTTTCTTAAGTCCTCTTCTGAAGGCGATGGTGGGCTGGTCAGAGCAAAGGTCGACAGGCAACTTGTTCCAGGCAACTGGCTCGGCTACCCCAAAGCTCCTGTCCGCAAAATTGGATGTATTTGCTCTTATTGGTTCTTTGATCCTGTTGACAGCAGTAGAGGCAGAGCGCAGTGGTCGCCTTGTAGCGACGTCACCAGAACATAGTTCAGCTAGACATGGGGGCCGTACACTTTAAGGCCTTGTAGTATCCCTCAATTATTGAAACTAAATTAAGTTCTTCCCTGTTCGTCCCTGTTTCGAGCCGCAGCACCCAAAATAAAAAAGCCATGATGATCACCGATCTTTGATAGAAGTGGCACCAAAAGAAGTAGGACCACATTTAGAAATTTTCAAGTCTCCTTTTTTGCTCCTTCTGCCTGTTGTGCACAGCTATAATTACTCTTGTTAATTAGAACAACGATTGACTGGGAAACTCCTGTAAACTTGTGCAGACCAACTCCATTCAGTCTTGCTTATGACTCGTTATAATTTCCAAGGCAGTCCACTCCATTAAGGCCCGTGCAGTGTACGGCACAGAGTATCGCCCGAGGAACAACTCATTTGCCCGCATAATTTCGCCCATTTTGCTCAATTTGCATTTCAAACGCTTCTACGCCTCTACGAGAGCCCCAAGTATAAAACTCTTTAAAACAGTACTTTCCCCGTAGATGTATGTATTCTAAAACAACGCTTCCCGTGAGCGTTTTAGATTGCATTCATTTTTTGTGCAACGTTGTGGGCTAGTTTTGAACTTACAGATCTCTTGCGAAGACAGTTATATTGTTGTATATATTACGTGTGCTCTGTATAGACTTGTTACGAGGCTGAAAATGAGGGTTTGTAGCGAAAAAGGAAATTTTACAAAAGTTTGCAGTTTTTTTGGTATGATGATTTTTAATTTGTAGACGGTAGACTGTGATAAAACGGCAAGACGCTGCCTTAGTTCTTGTTTGCCGTATAGACCATTAGGCTAATTTTACATGAGCAATATTTGCAAGTGTACTGGACCAATGTGTCTTATGAAAACAGGAAATTGTTTTAAACAATATTTAAAACAACTCTCACATTATCGAATTTTACGTTTTTTCTTAGCTCAGATTGTGTAGAATTTGATTCTTAAGATAAATGCATTAAAAAGACATAGGTAAAAAAATGTATAAAATCTATAATTTAGGTTGTAAAGATATATTAACACTTAAAATTCAGTTAGCATGTAAACATTCAGTTTAACATTTAAACTCATCTCGTGCTTGTCTTTGTTCTATAAAATTTACTGCAGATTTAAAATTCATATTAAATGCATGGCCGCAAGCAGACACGTGTAAGTTTGCTCTTACAAATTTAAAACCAAACTACAAAAGAACATAAACCCTGCAACTTTTAGCCGACTTTCCTTAAAACAGGGGTGAAATTGGAAAAACGAACCTTTTTTCACAGCATAAGTCGAGGAGCACAAATAAAATTTGTCAACGACGATACCATGTTAAAAGCACCGGTTCTCATCAGATCACCGAAGTTAAGCAACATTGGGCGCGGATGCTACTTGGATGGGTGACCGCTAGGTACACCGCATGTCGTTGGCATCTTGGACCGGTCCGTAGTCCAGTGGCAATACTTCGAACTCGTTAATGGAAGGTTGTGGATTCGGATTACGGTGGAGCACAATAAATATATCATTTATATTTCCAAAATATGCTCTTCGCTGGGTTGAAAAAAATCATAAAACCTTTAGCAAAGACCGGTCACAAAAGGTCCATCCAGCCTTACAGCAACTGCGTCTTGCTTAGGTATTGGCGCTTTGTAGCGATGACAAAGCTCGTACACATCTGCGGCACTACAACAAGTGTCAAGGACCCCTGGAGTCTCTAGAATCTAGGGAGTCAGAGACACAGGATTTCTTAAAAAAAAAAAAATGACGTTCTCTTGATCAGAGGTGACATTGTCAATCTTGGGATTCTCAAATTTTAAAAAGACATTTATTTTGTTGAAGTTTGATAGTGAATAACGTTGCGTCTGCTAATTATTATCGAATAAAAAAATCTCGTTAAAATCAAATTTATCGGAAATTTGAAGATCGTAATTATTGGTGCAGTGAATAATCCGGCTGCATTCCGGGATCCATTATAGCAGAGTGGGCACTCGAGCAGTCGTTACCCGCCGATCGACTGCGCTAACGACGACTGCTCATAAACGGAGTAACGACTTCGTTAGCAGAGCGCGAGCGTCGCAGCCTACAGCGTCGTTATTGCGACGACTGTGGTTCTAGTCGTTAAAACGACGCGCCCGTCTTTCACCACTCGTAGCCTTTTTTTGCAAGTGGCATGTATCTAAAGAGTGCCAACATTTTTTTTTTTTTTATGTAATCTATAATCTAAGTTACAAATATTTATTTTTATGTAATATACATATTTAATATTCTATACCGACAACAAGTTGCGTGTTAGTTCGCGCCTACATATGCTGCATGTGTGTACACAAAATAAAAACCCAAATCCAAAGTGAACGTTGCAACTCTTGGTGCCCTTCCCTGAAACAAGGATGACATTGCCAATGTGAACCAAATTTTTACTGCGTTCAAGGTAAGAGGCACCTTCAAATCAAATTATAATTAATTCAAGGAATAGTATTCATTAAAATTAAACTATTTAAAAGCAAACAATAAATGAAATAGAAATACATAAAATTAAATGATAAAAATAAAAATGAATGAAAGAATTTAACAGCCGTCATCATTGCAAATTAAGCGCCACTTTTTCCTGTCAATCATTTCTAAATAAATAAAAATACATCAATAATAATAATCTCCTTAATCTAAGTTGCAAATATATACAAATTTATATTTCATGTTAAATGCATGCCCACAAACAGACACATTCGCGCCTACAAATTTTTTCTTACAAATTTAAATCCTAACCTCAATTGAACATAAAACCTGCAACTTTTGCCGAACTTCCTTGAAACAGCGGTAACTCAATGAAACTATCTGGAATCTAATTGAAAACATCGAAATAAAATTCAAAATTCAACCTTTTCAGTAGGCAGGTGCACAGCGTAGAGGCAAATACATTTCATAACAAATATTTAGCCCTTTTCTTGAAAACAACGCATATGATATGAATTTACTTACTAACAATTACTCAAGTTGAACTGAAAATTTCAGTTTTCACCTAACTTCAAGGTTAAATGCATTTCATAAAATTCTGCCTACTTTATTGATACATGCGCCTGTATGGAATGCACGCCCTTGCTTTTCAGCTGCCATTTTTAAGAGTACAGCCTATTTAAGCATTTCCCCTTAACTGAATTGCACGTGAAGGAACACTCCTAAGTGTTATCGAATTAAAATTAATTAGAGCTTCGACTGTACGGACTTAATCAGCCTAGTACCGCGAGTATAAAAATTGCGTGTATCGAAAATGTATGGAATATGCTGTGGCACATCTAGAGAGGGATTAAGCTTTCACACATTTTTTAGATTTACGCACTCGAGGTGAGTGTACGCAGTGCTTTGTACTTGGGGTACAGGGTGGCTTTTGTTTGAGAATTTCTCGGCACGTTCCCATTGGGGGAAGAGTAATAAATAGTTGTAGGCGAGAGATATCCCGCCAAATACATTGTGATAAGCTATAAGGTACGGCATCGGTGTTCGTTATTCGTACGAATAAATCAAGCATTCGAAATCTGAATCGGAATGAATGCCTGGAATAGACGTCTAGTCTGATCTAATCTAAGTTGCAGAGATAATTATGTAACATTGGGGATTCACATTATATGCATTTTCACAAGCAGACACACGAAATGCTCAAACCCTCCTCATACCCGTCCTATATGTATGCGTCAGAAGGACCTACAGCACGTGGACGCTCATGCAAAGTATTATAAGTAAGGCGGAAGACCTTTCCGTAAAGTAAAAGCAACGGCACGACAAAACAAGAACCTTTGGCAGAGGCAGAGGCGTGCCCATGACTCTAGAAGTAAGTGGTTCGATGTTACCGAAGCTGATAGAATGACTCACTCCTAGCATGTAGTTTTTTATTTTTATAATTATTAATTAATGAAATTTATATTTATGTCTTTAATAGTGTTTACGTAATGACTGATCTCATTATAAACAAAAAACAAATCGTAGCTGCGGATATAGTGCAACTTTTTAGCGTGTTGTATCCGAAAGGGTCGCATGTGGAGTGTGAAAACTGTTTATTTTCGCGGGAAAACCTTGCGATGTTTTAAGTTGGGGTTTGAAATAGACACTGAAACCGGAAACCATTTCTGACATCTTTGTTGAGGATCGAACCTTAGTTCTTTGGCATGGAGCTCAAGCATTCTTCTAGCTGAGTTACCAATCAGACATAAAGCTTTGTTAAGCATGATCTACAAAAGATATGCCAAATTCCTTGAAATTTCCTTAGGCATTATCTAAGATTAAGTTTTGACGATTTCTTTGTTTTTGACCGTTTTTTATTAGTTGTCCAAAGCTCACTTGATAGAATCCTTGCATTCATTACAAAGCGCTAGTGTTCGATCCCCATCAAGGGTGTGTCGGAAATGTTTAACTATTTCGGTTTTTACTTTAAGCCCAAAAATTATCTAACAGTAAGATAAAATAACGCAATAAATGAGAACCTGCCACTTCAGGATCACGTAAATCCCTTGTTTTCTTACAATTAAGAACCGTTGCTAACAATTAAGACAGTATATTTACAAATTATCTAGGATTAGAAAGTGAAGATTAAAAGAAGTATGTTAAGATGGTTCGGGCATTTGGAGAGAATGAGTGATGAAAGATTGACGAAGAAAGTATATGTTGCTAGAATAGATGGATGTCGTGGTAGAGGAAGACCGAGAAAAGTATGGAAGGATCAAATCTCTGAAATAGCGAATGAATGGGATATCCAGAGTCATAATAAAAGGAGGACTTGTATGAAAAAGGTTATGACTCTGGATGAAATGAAAGAAGTATGCAAGGACAGGAAGAAGTGGCGGCTAATCTGCAATGTTGATTTCTAATGTTGGTGTATTCATTTGCTACATTTTTTTTGCATAGGAAATTTTTGACTTTTTTTGTATAGATTTCTTTGTAAGGTTTTGTTCTTTTTTATATTTAAATGTAATTTATTATTCATATTCCTTGACTTATAGGTTGGTATGAGGCTGACCACCCATACTGTAAAAAATGGTTCACTTTGCCAATGTCACCCCTGTTTCAGGGAAGGTCGGCAAAAGTTGTGGGGCTTATGTTCATTTGAGGTTTGGATTTTATTTGTAAGTACACATTCAGCATTTGTAAGCGCGAACTACACTTGTTGGTTTGTGGGCATACATCTGAGAGCTTTAAATGAATATATCCTTGCAACTTAGATTATAGATTATAGATTATAGGTCACTTTAACAGTTTTTTGTCTAAGACAATGACACATTCGATGTTCAAAGCAAACGATAACTGAGGTGTACACAGCTGTACTCTGTTATGGCGGCACTTTGTATAGCTTTTCAGAGGCGGCTTCAGCATCGGTAATTAATTCAATTGGCACCTCGGAGCGCGGGAGCTTTAAGTTGGATCCACAATGAGTGGAGCGCGCAATCTCAATTCTTACTAATCCAAGAGATATTATTTCAGAGCGAGCTGAATTCAACGTTTAGAAAATGAATATTGAGGTACTTACATACAAATACCAATCGGTGTACTTATTTCTTGAGTTTTATTCGTCATTAATGAGGATTATGACCGGTCCGTACTCTAGTGGTAACGCTTCAGACTCGTAAATGGAAGGTCGTGGGTACGAATCTCGGCGGAACACAAAAAATATGTAATTTATATATTCATTACTAGTCCGGTCGATAGCTCAGGTGGTAGAGTGCTTGCATTCCATGCCGAAAGCTCGGGTTCGAATCCCACCGAGGGTGTCAGAAATGATTTCCCATTTCGGTGTTTAATTCAAACCCCAAAATAAAATACCGGCAAGGTTTACTCAGCCTTCACAAGAAATGAGTACCAGCACTCTCGGGAGCTGGGAAACCTCCACTTCAACTGAAGTGGTTGGCGTAAGGCCGGCCCCCTTACCTGTAAAAATAAATAGGTTCAACTCGCCACATGCGACCCCTTCGGGGATAACGCGGCAAGAAGTTACACTATATGTGTAGCTTAGTTGCGTTTTTTTTGCGTTTATTATTATATTGCATATACCTTTACCAAATACCGGTCACCAATGGTCCATCCAGCCTTACAGCAACTGGCTCTTACTTGTGAATTGGAGCTTACTATATTGAGGTGTGATTCACACAAAAACAGCGCTCACCAAATAAACCATCCTAATATTATTATTTTTTAGACATTTAAGTACATCAAACGGAGAAAGCTGATGTTCTTTGGTCACGTTATGATGAATGAGAAATACCATTTTCTCCATCTTATCATACGAGGAAAGATAAAGGAGAGAAGAACTCAAGGAATAAATAAACATAAACCCTGCAACTTTTACCGACCTTTCCTGCATTAGGGGTGGCATTAGTAAAGTGAACCATTTTTTACAGTTTGGGTGGCCAGCCTCATACTAACCTATAAGTCATGTAATACAAATAATAAGTAACACTTATTCAATCAAAACAACATAACCTTAAAAAGAAATCTGTACAAAAAAGTCAATATGTAGGTAAATTAATGAAATAAAATTATGAACGAATAAGCCGCCAGCATTGCAAATCAATATTACAGATTAGCAGGCATTTTTTTTGTTCTTACATACTTCTATCATCATTTCATCTAGAGTCATAACCTTCTTCATACAAGTTGAATGCAACTTTTCACTGAAGAGATACAAGAAAAATAAGAAGAGAATTGTAATAATTTTGGCTGGGGTTGGTGTGAATGGAGCCTTGCTTCTTGGTCCCCTAACATTCGATACCCCGCAGGCCTTTTGAATGCTAAATATCCCACCCCAACTGCGGCTGCTTTGTACCCCAAATTGAAACAACCAGAGGGACCCAAACGAGATTTGCATTCTACATCACAAGACCTGCAAAAAAGACGGACGAAATGTCGTGAATGACTATTTTTGAGTTACCTACTTAATTGTATTATTTTGTCTGTCACGAGCGTATGGTAGTATTAGTGCATACGTGATCATTATCACGCTGGTGGAACAACGCTGTGTTATTGGAATTATCCACTATGTTCGAGAAATCAAGAACAGTGGAGAAACGTCCGCATGAACGTATATAAATGTTAGCCAATTATGTGCAGACCATTGAGTGTCGATTAAAAAATTGAACCGTGAAGTCGAAAGCAAGAGCTAGAAATCAGTACATTGTAAATTGTGAACCAAACCGTGTAGAATAAATTCTGTGAAAATAAATAATTGCAGTTTTATTACAAGAGACCCCAACTTAAATCATAACAGTATTGTTGAAAATGTATGAGTTTATCCAGGATTTATTCCTTGACTTATAGGTTGGTATGAGGCTGACCACCCATATTGTAAAAAATGGTTCACCTTGCCAAATTACCCCTGTTTCAGGGAAGGTCGGCAAGAGTTGAAGGGCTTGTGCTCATTTCAGATTGGGTTTTTATATTGTAGGTCCACATTCGGCATGTGTTAGCGCGAACTTATACATGTTTGCTTGCGGGAATGCGTTTAATATGAATCTTCAATGTTTTCGTTTCGAATCCAAAATAAAACTATCGACAATTTTGGCCAATCGGTCAATTTTGTACAGCGCCGTTTAGTGGCACTAGGGCGTTTATTCCATACATCCAATTTTACAATCTTAGCTTCATATTTTCTCTAATTCAATGGTACTATTAAAGTGTTGCCTCGAGTCTCTCATTTAAGAGAGAATTCCTCTGCTTTCATTATTACTTTCTTGTCTAGAGAAAACACGAAATCCAAAACCGACGCGGAGAGAAAGCGTCGCTCTATATATTTATGTATACTTGTAGTAAGTGCGGTGTATGTACCGGCAGTCCATGTCACGGCACATCGCATCGGTCAGAGATAGCTCGTCTACAGACAGCTCCACACCAAGTCATTATTTCGAGCCGCAGCATGATGATCGCCGATATTCAATAGAATGGCACCAAAAGAAGAAGACGACAAATCGGTCACACGACAGTTCATCCATATGAATTTTCTATCAACGACATTTCGGTCACAGACAAATTGGTCATGGACAATTTGGTCACACGACCGTTTGTCTGCACAATTTTTCGATCAAGGACATTTCGGTCACATACGGGGCTATTCTAAGACATTTTAGTCGTCGGTTGAGGCCACGCTTTGACAAACTAATTATGCCTGGGCTGAAAATTTCATCATCACGGTAATTCTTACCTACCGAATTTAGGTAATATTTGTATGAAGACTTATCAGCTGTTCACTTGGAGCTATCTTGGATTGACAGGTCTTCATACAAAATACATCATTAGTTTGTCAAAGCGTGGGCTTAACCTCAGTTGACTTAACGTCGTCAGACTAAAGTGTCTAAGAATAACATCTATAGAATAAAGGTCCATAGACAGCTATCACAAAAAACTTGCTCCTTATAAACCTTTGTTATTACTTTACTTTTAATTTATTGTACTTGGCTGTGATGGAGCTGTCTGTGGACCATGTTATATTGTATTTGACCTAAATGTCGTTGACCGAAAAGTCTTTTGGACGAACTGTCGTGTTTCCGAATTGTTTGTAACCGATGTATCTGCGGATTTGTTATATATAATCTATAATCTAAGTTGCAAAGATATATTACATTTAAGATTCATATTCAATGCATTCCCAGAAGTACGTATAAGTTGGCGCTTACACATGCCACTTGTGGACCTACAATATGAAACCCAAATCTCAAATGAACACAAGCACTGCAACTCTTGCCGACCTTCCCTGAAACAGGGTTGACATTGTTATCTGTTACCTAAATGTCGTTGACCGAAAAGTCTTTTGGACGAACTGTCGTGCTACCGAATTGTCTGTAACCGATGTGTCTTTAGCCGAGTTGTGTGTGACCGAAATGTTGTTGAACGGAAAGTCGTGTGGACGAACTCTCGTGTGACCGTTTTGTCTATGAAGGAGCTGTCTGTGGATGGGTTTTCTGTGACCGATTTGCTGTGGAACCCTGGCAGTCTATTGAGGTCAACCAAACAAACTTTACAGAAGCCATTTCTCTTCTTAATCCCAGGTAGGAAGTTTTGCCGGGAACAGACACTCGCAGAGATACTCAAGCCATCAAATGAGACAAATGTGTGGTCAGAGGCTGTACTATTAAGTATAATTACAATACATAACCTACTTTGCGTCACTTCGGAGGGGCTCGTTTGAAAGGAATACAGTTCGCCAACTTATTTCTTACAGCTACATAATAACTCACCATTTACTTAATCACTACCTTCTGTAGGGAATTTAAGTTAATAATTTACAAAAAGAGCCATGGTTATTGGTGCTTAAAATAAAATACCGGAAATGTGTACGCAGCCTTCACAATAAATTAATACCAGCCCCCTAGGGAGCTGGCAAACCTCCATTTCAGTTGAAGTGGTTGACATAAGGTTTCCCCCTTACCTGTAAAAATATATAGGTTCCATTCACCACACGTGACACCTTCGGAGAAAACGCGGCAAAAAGTTACAATTTTAATGTAGTTAGAAGCGTTAGCGTTTTCTCGGAGAACAAACGTCAGTCTTGTATAGAACTGCCGTCTTTAGCAACCAATAAAAAATAATTGTATGCCTTTCCCCTGGCAACCCAGCCGGGGGATGACACAATATTGTCTATGCCAATTCACTCGCGGACCTCATTGTACGATAGCACTGACATTTTGCAAACTTATATTTTTGAATGCCTATGGAAATATGCATTTTCGGAATCCGCTTTGAAAACAAGCTTTCGACCATTTGCTAGAAAAATAATTGGAATTCAGCGGCACTATGATTGGAATAAATCCCCGACATGCCTAGTACTAAACACTGCGTAAATACGTGACCATCAAGTAAACAAAAAACATGTATGAACACTATATTCTATATTTTATATTTTTAAGCGGCTTCTATTTAATAAAAACAGCTGTTTTTTTATTTACCACAATTTTATTTCATCACCTTCGGCTCAGAGCACGTTACATTTGCACAGTAAAATACATTTCAGGTATTCGGTCGGGAGTAACCGATGTCGTAGGGAGAGTGGCAAAGCTAAAATGGTCCTTTGCGGGGCATGTTGCTAGAACCACCGACCAGAGATGGACGAAGAGATTGGTAGAGTGGAGACCTCGCGAAGATAAGAGAAGCAGAGGGAGAACTTCCACGAGATGGTCGGATGATATAAGAAGGCTTGCTGGAGACTGGATTCAGAAAGCGCAATACAGAGATGGATGGAGAGATATGGGGGAGGCCTATATCCAGCAGTGGATGGAGATGGCTGTATTAGAAAAAGGAGAATTAATTTAAGAAAGGGAAACTTGAAGAACGACTCTCATTCATCCCTTTGCAGTCGATCTCAAAACAATGAGAACTTGGCGTTTGCATGACTCATTCCTTTGCCAAACTGCCCGTTTATGGAATGGTCTACCAGTATCTGTGTTCCCTTCCCAATTTAATCCGGTTTTATTTAAAACCAACATCAATCGCCACTTTCTTGCAGCGCCTCACGACAGAAGCAACAACTCAAGCAACACTCTGCGACACCCTTCCAGGGTTAAATAGACCCCAAGACTTTTAAGAATTGGGGAGCCTCCCGAACAGGACAGAATTCCTTAAAACAAATAGTCTGACGATTTTGGTTTATGAAACAGCTGCGAATTTCGGTCTTTAATTTATACTAAAAATAAAGATCATTCTCAAAACATGGAAAATCATTGCATTCCACCTTGCTAGACTTCACCAGAACATTCGATTCGACACGTAATTAAGGCGTGTTATAAAGCTAAATCTGCCGTTTTTGTTTCTTACACTTTATGGTCTTAGCAAAATAGTTACAGTAATGAAAAAAATCAAACATGTTTATTAATTTTTTATCTTAATTATAAAGCTTGAACAAAATATAAAAAAATATTTAAAAAAACGCGTTTTTTTTACATTTTTAGCTTTTTTTTCGTGTGTGCTGTATTTTGGATTTTTTTGTTGCTTTTTACTTACGGAACTATACATTGTTTAAGTTCAATACTCAACATTTTTTCAATAATGTCAATAGTTTTTGAGTAAATATGGAAAAACTGAAACTACTAAATGAATTAAATTTTAATTAAATCAAAGAACACAGTTTTTATTACACAGCTTTATAATTAAGATAAAAAATCAATAAACATGCTTGATTTTTTTCATTACTGTAACTATTTTGCTAAGACCATAAAGTGTAAGAAACAAAAATGGCAGATTTAGCTTTATAACACCCCTTAATCTTGAGCATATACAAACCTTATAACAAATTACCTACCTAAGCGTTCATCTATGTCTAGAGAGACTAACCCCCGTATTCACGATCAAAACTGGCACTAACTTAAGGGCAAACTAGCGCTTAGATTGGGGAAATTCATTTCAAGAACAATACTTAAGGTAAAAGTAGCGCTCAAGCGCTCCAAAAACTAGCACTTAGGTTAGTAAGATTGACAGGTATACTAACCAACGCTTAAGCGCTGTCAAAATATTTCTTCGTATTTAATTGTTATCACATTTTTTGTTTGATTGTTAATTTACATGAAAAAATTAATTCTTACAATGAAGATGATTTTTACGAGTATATTAACATTGTTTTGACGAGTATATTAACATTGCTTGCCCATCAGAATCGGGTTTGTTCTCCGGTATGGTCTAGGACCATACTGCAATGACAGATGAACTGTCAAAATATTCCGTCGCATTTCGTCAGCAAAGTTTTTGTTTGGTTGTGAATTATTTACATAAAATAATGAATTCTTACGATAAAGACGATTTTAACGAGAATAAAAACATTGTTGTGACCAAAAATAGTGTCCCAAGAAAATATATCAGAGACTGTAAAGACCCATTTACGTATTACGACGAGGAAGAATTTAGAAGGCGTTTTAGATTGAAAAAATGCGTCGTTCTGTATACAATCTTTTCGTTGCTCATTGAGGGTTTAACAAAGCCAACAGTTTCTTCGATTGTCAAGTTTTATGCACAGCTCAAAATATGACATTTACATTTCTTCGATTTGTCAAGTTCAACAGCTTAAATGTCATTAAAATTTGAAAGAAACGGCAATGATAAGAATGAAGTGCGCCGATATTGGTCGGAAGTTATTGACCAATTACAGAGCTGGGGTTTTTCGAGAGCCAATGACTGGCCGTACATCTCCACTAAGTTCGCTAAAACGCTCCAGAATGTCGACCCTTGAGTTAGGTACTTAAGTCAGTTTTGATCGTGAATACGGGGGTTATTGTTACACTAACACATACAAACCAAACACAACGACACAATATCCTGCATATTCTGTACCTAATCTAAGTTGCAAAAATAAATATTAACATTCAAAATTAATATAAAATGCATGTCTACAAACAGAAACGTGTAAGTTCGCACTTAAAAATACTGAATGTTTACTTACAAATTAAAATCTGAACCTCAAATGAATATAAGCCCTGCAACTTTTGCCGACCTTCCCTGAAGCAGGGGAGACATGGGCAAAGTGAATCATTTTTACAGTATGCGTGGTTAGCCTCATACCAAACTATAAGTCAAGGAATATTTACATAGAAATATTTGTAACAATACATTTTTTCCGTTTACGCAACGGTCGAGTATTTACTCGATGTTTTATACCCGAGTATATATTTTATACTTCAGTCTACTCGAGTGGAAACCATTTAGTTCGCTGCAACATTTCAAGTACGTAGGTATGACAAAATAACCAACGTTGTTAAAAAATAATTGTCATCCTAATAGAGCAGAAGGGGTTTTGCTTCCATTTTTCCCCATTCAAATAAAAGGGATTTCAGCCCCTCTTTTACATGAAAATATAAATTAAAAAGTTTTTTTCTGTCAATGAAAGTATTTTTAATTAATTTCCCATTTCAACATTTTTTGGCCTCGGGATAATGACGTTTAGTTAATTACTAAAGAGTTATTTTTAATTATTCGTAATTACGACAAAGGGTTTTACGGATCGGCTTGATTTAATTTTGACACGGATCTCTTTTTCAGTATTGAGGAAATGATTTACGGTTCAATATTTGATTCTGTATAAAATCTAGTGGTTAACGCTTCGAATTTGCTATCGGAATGTTATGTTTTTTTTAGTTTCACGGTGAAGATTGAAAAAAATCATTTACTTTCTGCAGATCGTGCATTTTTCACAAGTCCAGTGAAAAGTCATTTTAATTTTAATTCAAAAGATTTAAAGATAATTGAGTTTTTCTTTAACCTGATGATGGTATTAGGACGTATTATTTTACTTAAAAAAATGTTGAAAATAAGCAGTTTTACGAATAAAGAAAAACAGGTTTTTCCTTTAATCTCTTTCACATTTTTACATATTTTTGATAGTTAAATACTGGTCTGTAGTCTACTGGTTAACGCTTTTCGCTACAGGCACGTTGTCGGAAGGTTGTAGGTTTGATTCCCAGATACACAAACACTTTGTCCTTTCACTCATAATTTAATTAAACATTTGTCAAAATGCTGAATACTTTCACAGAAAAGAAATGTAAAGCAAAGCTCTTTTTTTTCGCTTAGCTTCCAGTTTTCAGTTCATTGCAGATCCAGGGGAGGTGCCCGATGCTAATTGGGGATTTGTCCGTGTCTTCTGCTCGGTACGTTTTCATTTATTGTCGATGCACTCGCCTTCAGTTCGTGCTCAAGAAGCTGCCAATTAAAGAAAATATCTCAAGACCCGCTTTCTTCCCTCCCTTCTCCATCTTGATTAAAAATATTTCGTAGATGCCTTTGAATTCAGATTTAATGACTACCAATCGATCAATCTATCCATGGAATCTATCTACATAATCAAATCAATTTATGAAAATTTTCAGCGGAAACATTGTAGAACTCAATTATACTGTAACTGTAACTCTGTCGCCATTCCGCTAGGGGTGAGTTGCCTTCATTTTTTCCTATCCTGACATACCTCTTTCAATTCCTTCATATCCATCACCTTTTTCATGCATTTTCTTTTTTTACGCTCACTTTGTTTATCCCATTCTTTCACAATCTCCTCAATCTGATCACTCCATACTTTTCTCGGTCGTCCCTTCCCTCTTTTTCCTTTCACACTTTTTTTGTATACATACTTTGTCAGTCTATCATCATTTATTCTTTCCACATGCCCAAACCATCTCATCACATTTCTAATTTAAAAAAATGAAAGTAAATACGACTTGATTTCTCTTAGATCAAGCAGTGTTTATTTTAATTTAGAAAAAAACTATGGCTATAATCTATGGTTGTAAAGATATATCAACATTTAGGAATCATAAAAAGTTGATCCGTAGGTATATGTTCACGTTAAAAAATGCCGTATTTGTCTACTCACAAAATTAAATAAAAACAACTCAAATGAGCAATACACCGTGCATCTCTTGCCGCAGTTTTAATACATAATTTTGTAATGAAGTAATTTTCTGTTCTACCTCTAGCCTGGTCAAGCGATGTCACATTTTTCCCCATATTTCTATCATAAACTTGGGGAATGGTATCCATGACTTGGGAATATGGTATCTATAATAATAAATAATATAAGGATGATTTATTTGGTGAGCGCTGTTTTTGTGTGTATCACACCTCAAGAGCCCTCTGCGAGCTTGGTCGTCGCTGTAGAAAGCGTCAATTCTCAAGCAAGACCCAGTTGTTGTAAGGTTGGATGGACCTTTCATGTCCATCCAACCTTGATGGACCGGTCTTTGGTAAAGGTTTATGAATTTTTCAACTCAGCGAAGAGCACATTCGAAATATAAATGGTATATTTTTTGTGCTTCGCCGGGATCCGAATCCATAACCTTCCATTTACGAGTCCGAAATGTTGCCACTGGACTACGGACCGGTCCAAGATATATATTCCTATAACTTGAAACATGGTATCGGTGACTTAATACAGAATATATCCAAAATCTGGAGCAGGGTATCCGTGTCTTGGGACATGGTTTTCGTGTCTTTAGGAATGGTTTTTGTGTCTTCGGACATGGTGTCCGTGATTTTGATCATTATATTCGTAACTTAGGACATGATATCCGTGAATCAGTACGAAAATATATTGCTAGAACTTTAATACAAATAATAAATACTTTTCAAAATATTTTCTTCACATCTTATCTCGTCAAAAGTAAATACCTTTCATATGTTTGTTTTTCTCAGATATAAAAAGGTTGTGTTTACATAAAAAAAAACAAGTTTTTGTTCAACCCTTTGGGCAAATAGGGCATGAAGATTAAATATGCCGGGTTAAATGCGCCATTCACAGCCTATTCTAGTAATACGGCAGCAGATATGATTTATTTCGGAAAAATGTATGTGTGGTTAGGTTTGAAAGATGGTGGTGCGGTAAGGTTGGAATAATACTCAGAAAATATATGGCTATTTTAATATTCATTTTGTTATACACTGCTGACTCAAATTGTTCAAACATTACGTACATCTGACTCTTTTCAGTTTTCTAGATTGAATACCTAGCCCAATTGATTTATTTTTAATTATTTAAAAATTCAAATGGATAAAAACAGAGTTGTAATTCACGCATTTAAACTATTTTGATTTATTTTAAGTTCTTTTATTTTTAAGTCTAGATCCGTAGTGTAGTGGCTCAAGTTTCGCGTTCGTGATTGGAAGGTAGTGCCCGTAGTCTAGTGGTTAACACTTCTGACTCGTTAATGGTAGCTTGTGGGCTCTAATCCAGGCCGAGCACCAAAAATATACCATGAAAAAAACGGATTTTACTGACCGTGCAAAAGAGATGAACGATTTTCTCTACGTTTCGTCGGAGTCATATCCGACGTTCTCAGGAGGCGTGTGTCTTCTACTGTTCGTGGTTTTCTTTGTGGAAGACACACGCCTCCTGAGGACGTCGGATATGACTCAGATGAAACGTAGAGAAAATCGTTCTTCTCTTTTGCACGGTCAGTAAAATCCGTTTTTTCATTCTATACAAATATACCAAAAGATGTTCTTCGACGAGTTGGTTTTACATTATTTTTACATTGATATACTTTTACCAAAACCGGTGTCTAAAGGTAAATCCAGCTTTACAGCAACTGGGTCGTGTTTAAGAATTAAGGCTTTCTACAGCGACAACCAAACTTGCAGATGGCTCTTGGGTTGTGATTCGCACAAAAACAGCGCTCACCGAATAATTAAATTAGATTTATGAAGTTTTCAATCCAGCGAAGAGCATATTTGAAAATGTAAATGCTATTTTATGCGCTCCGCCGGGATTCAAACCCACAATCTTCCATTGCCGAGTTCGAAAGGCTACAACTAGACTACAGACCAATCCTGGCCGAACTAGTGCTATAAGATAATGTATTACAGTACATTTAAGTTGGTGCATACACTTTTAATGCCGATTTGAAATATGCAGTAAGTAGGAATATAAATTGTTCTCAGTATAATGCAATGGCATCAGTTAACATGAAGTCGATAAAGAATCTAAAATTTTCATACGACTTTAAACTATTTGAAAGTCAGTGGATTCCTTGTGAGTAGAAATGTGATTGAATTGCTTTGGGAATTCCCAAATTCCAGAAAACAATAATTACCCTCGACTTGTAGGATGGTATGAGGCTGACCACTAATACTGTACAAATTGGTTCTTTTTTGTCAATACATCGCTGTTTCAGGGAAGGTCGGCAATTGTTGCTGGGTTTATGTTAATTTTATATTTGGGTTTTTATTTTGTAAGCACACATGCAGTATGTGCAATTTTGAACTTAAAAAACTTATGAGCGTGCGTTAAATATGAATCTTAATTGTAAGAATATCTTTACAACATAGATTATAGATAGCTAGTTTCGATCCCTACTAAGGGTGTAAGAAATGATTCCGTTTTGTTGCTTATTTCAAATGAAAATAGAAATGCAAATAATTCTTAGTGAGGTCCCTCTACAAAACATTAAAAAAAACCAACAACTTCAAGGAAATCAGTTGACGTAAGATTAAAAGATTAAAATAAATTTGTTAAGATGGTTTGGACGTATGGAGAGAATTAATGAGGAAAGACTGACGAAGAAAGTTTATGTTGCAAGAATAGATGGATGTCGTGGTAGAGGAAGACCGAGAAAGGTATGGATGGACCAAATATCCGAAATTACGAATAAATGGAATATCCATTAATTCGTAATTTTTTCTTGGACCGGTCCGTAGTCCGTAGTGGCAACACTTCGGACTCGTAAATGGAAGGTTGTGGATTCGGATCCCGGCGGAGCACAAAAATATACCATTTATATTTCGAATGTGCTCTTCGCTGGGTTGAAAAATTCATAAACCTGTACCAATGACCGGTCACCAAAGGTCCATCCAGCCTTACAGCAACTGGGTCTTGCTTGAGTATTGGCACTTTGTAGCGACGACCAAGCTCGTACACCTCTGCGGCACTACAACAAGTGTCATAGACCCCTAGAGTCTTTAGAATCTAGGGAGTCTCCCGCACAGGATCTCTTAAAAAAAAATTAAAAAAATCCAGAGTTATAATAAAAAGAAGAGCCTGTATGAAGAATGTTATGACTCTGTGTTGACAGATCTTCATACAAATATTTCCGATATTCGGTAGGTAAGAATTACCGTGGTGATGAAACTTCCAACCCAGGGCTCTATTCTTTTAATCTGAATGCTTTTTAGGTATTTTTTTATCCAAGGACATTATCTTTTTTTGGATTCAATTCAAAGCTGTGAATTCGATTGAAAAATCATTCAAAATCAAATATTTTTTAAGGGAATTCCCTTTGTCGAAGCTTTAAAAAATCTCAGGAATTTCTATCCCCCACCCTGTCACTTTGATACTTGATATATTCTCACAGACTGTCATTTGACCCGCTGCGTTTTCTTTGTAAGGTTTCTCGGGAATCCGATGTTTTATTCAATGAATTATTCCGCATTGGAAAAAGTTTAACTCGTATTTGAAAACGGATTTTTCTGGTACTTAGGTACTATAATAATATGTCTGGCCCATAGCTCAGTTGGTAGAGTTGTTGCATTCCATGCCGAGAGCTCGGTTTCGAATCCCACCGAGGCGAGGGTGTTAGAAATGATTTTCAGTTTTGCTCTTTGTTTGTAACTGTAACTCTGTCACGGCTATAATATTTTGCTTTGTGTAAGCACTTGGGGAAGTGTAGCTTCACGGGAGGGCCTTCTGCCACTCGCATCTCACATAACTTTTGCATGCGAGTCCTGTGACACATCCCCGGATGGGATGGATATACAGGGCGTGGGTCAATGGAAGGGAGACTGACCCTGAGAGAAGGTGTTGATGTAACTCTGTCGCCATTCCGATAGGGGTGGCCAAAGCCTCTGTAGAGCTGCCTTCATTTCTTCCTTTCCTGACATACCTCTTTCAATTCATTCATATCCAACACATTTTTCATGCATTTTCTTCTTTTACGCTTGCTTTGTATATCCCATTCTTTCACAATATCATCAATCTGACCACTCCATACTTTTCTCAGTCGTCCCTTCATATAACGACACATACGGAACAACACATGACAGAACATCACAAGAAAGTACATCACCATAATAAAATATCACAAGATAAGATTTTTTGCTATTTGTCATTTTTTTATGTCCGGTTATGGTAAGTTCGGTTTTAGGTATGTGATGCTTAGTTAACATGCCGCATATGAACTAGATAAAAACCCACACCTTAAATGAACATAAGCCCTGCAACTCTGCCGTTCTTCCCTGAAACATGGGTGGAATTGATAAAGTGAACCAATTTCTGCAGTATGGGTGGTCAGCCACATGCCATCCAATAAGTTAATGATATAAACATACGATTATTAAGTATAAAAAACCTTGAACAAGGTGATGGATATGAATGAATTGAAAGAGGTATGTTAGGATAGGAAGAAATGGGCAGCCCTGCAGAGGCTCTGGCCACCCCTAGCGGAATGGCAACAGAGTAACAGTTACAGTTAGCCATTAACATAAACCGACACACGTACAACGTTAAAACCGCATATAAAACGTATATATTTTTTTTGGTTTTTGCATACTTCTTTCGTTTCAGAGTTTTTCCCTTTTTTACCTTTTTCATAAAATCTCTTCTGCTTTCATCACCGTTTTTACTATCGAAACTTTCTTCTATCATAAAGAATATAAATAATGACCTGTTTATTTTTTATTCATTTCTACGTAGAGAAAGTTCTCAGCATCTTATACGAGTAGGTATTCAGTGAGTTCGTTTTATTTTCAGGAGGTACCGGATGCAACTCCAGTAGCCATCGCAGGGTAACGTTATTCCGAGAAAAACTCCGATACTTCTTGCTTGTACGTGACTTGGAAGTGTTCGCATGGCTTTCCCTCCCCACTAGGAGTGAAAATGACGTTTATTTATACGTGAAGTCTCTCAAATATCTCTTATTTCAGATAATTCTTAAATCAATATGATATTGTGAGCTCTTCAACGCTTTTACCTGTATAGGTTATAGGATATGTATATATATATATATTCGACGGCTAAATGGAAGTAAATAAGCGACGTTTTGGTTAAAAATATGTTATGAAAACTATCCTACTTAAAATTTTCCGCTCTTTCTAATGCGCTAACTCCCATAGTTCTACGATGATTTTTTTTGTAGCAAACAACTGCGTTTTCAAAGTATGGTTTTGGTGTAACCGACAAGATTTTGGCGTTTTTTGCCCAAAAGGCGCTTGTGACATAAAAAAAACATCGTAACACCATATTAATAGGAATGCCTTTTTTATTTTAGAGCTGTTTTGACTTAAACGATATGATAAAAAATAAAAAAAGTTATGCCATTTTTCAACAATCTAAAACTTTAAACTGCTCTCCTGACAATTTAATTTTTGGCGCTTATTTGATGTATCGTAATATATATTTGATATCGATGTACTCGTATATATTCAAAGAATTATTCGTCCCTTTACTTTTCGTCCTTTTAGTAATTCCTTAACTTATAGGTTAGTATGAACAAAAAAGGCAGATTTTGGGAGAAATCACTCTTTAATAATTGCCGTAAACTTTACATTACTCAAGTTTTGCAACTCGTACTAAGGGTACTGGTCATTCACGAGTGATGCGGTTACCAACGAACCTCATTTCATTTTTATAATAAAGTACGATAAAATTTTCTCACAAACTTGTTATACAAGCCTTAAAATGAAAACCTGGGAACAGAGAAAAAACATCTACCTACTTATAAAAAGTGGTTGTTGTGAGGCTGGATTTATCTAAAAATAAATAGATCAAAAAACATACAGGGCTTTAGAGAGAGTTCTTGAGGTGTGACACACACGCAAACGGCGCTCTCTTATAATTTGTAATTTAAAATAAATAAGCCTCATATATACAATATACATATCTATACTATTTCATTAAGGAAATCATAGCGGGAAGGCAAAGTATGTCTGGCCTTTAAATAAAAAAAAAAAACATTCTAAAAGTAAAGAAGTATTAAAAATATATACAACCGCTTATATTTCAAACATCATTTCTCTTGGTTTTATTTTATTTTTAATATAATTTTTGTGAATACCTACGGCTTTTGAATAAAAAAACGAAATAAATTATTAATGTAAGGACTTAAATATTATTATGCATGATAAAGCGCCTGTCTCATAAAAAAAATATTAAAACATTCTCTCACGAGTATTCTTATCTAAAGCTTAAGAATTTGGCACACATGAAGACATTTTTTTAAATTTAAGTATATGACTGTCTTTTAAGTTTTGCTTACAAAAAACCGTTTTACAATATCGATATCGAGACTGATTCGTTTTGTTTATTTGTATGCACACATGCAGAATGTGTAGGCGCGAACCTACATATGCCTGTCTGTGGGCATGCATATAATATGAGCCTTAAATGTTGACATATCTTTGCAGCTTAGATTATAGATACATTAAAGGTAAAACTGAATGAATGACATAGTTTTCTCAGAAAAATGCACCGGTTTCCTATTTTCTACGAGAGAAATTGCTACGTAAGTGTGAAAGCCCTGCAGGTAAAATACCGGCTCGATTTACTCAGTCTTCACAAGAAATGTGAACCAAACCCAAAAATTAACTGAAGTGGTTATGTTCGAGTAAGACCTTGTTCCTTGAGTTCCTTGAGATAAGGAGTTTCTTGACTTATAGTTTAGTATGCGGCTGACCACCTATGCTGTAGAAAATGGTTCACTTTGGCAATGTCACTCCTGTTTCAGAGAAGGTCAGCTAGAGTTGCAGGGTGTATTTCCATTTGATATTTTGGTTCTTATGTTGTAGGTTCACATGCGGCATGTGTAAGCGCAAACTTATACGTGTCCGCTTGTGAAAATCATATAATGTGAATCCGCAATGTTACATACATATCTTTGCAACTTATATTAGATTAAGAGGCCACCTTCCGTACCTGTAAATATATACAAAAAAGTCACATCCGACTCCATCGGGGATAACGCAATAAGTAGCTTCGCTATGTGTGCAGTTTAGTGGCGGTTTTTGTAAAAAAATCCCGAAGAAAACGAGGACAACGATATTGCAGAAAAACGCCCAACAATCGTGCTTTTAAGATGGCGCACGCATAAATTTACAGTTTTGCAAGTGTTATTTACCTCCTTGAAGAGAATTAAGGGGCAGGTAATGGAGCGTGGAAGGTTGTGAAAGGGTGCGAACATTAGAGGGAAGACTCTGGGTACAAACTGATGGATAGTTCACCCTTTTGTGTGAGAGTGGAACCTCTAGACGTATTGCATGTACTGCGCTCTTAACTTTTAGAGGAAAAATTGTATTTGTATATTTAACGATAGGTTGTCATCATTATTATCATAATCATTATCAACTTAGACCAGTCCGTAGTCTAGTGGTCAATACTTCTGACTCGTAAATGGAAGGTTGTGGGTTCGAATCCTGACGGAGCACAAAAAATATTATCCCATTTATATTTTCAAAATGCCTCGTTGAAAAATTAATATTCTTTTACCAAAGACCGGTCATTAAAGGTTCTACCATCCTTACAGTAACTGGGTCTTGCTTGAGAATTGACGTTTCCTCTAGCGACGATCAAGCTCGCAGAGGGCCTCACTTTTTTTACTGACTATTTCTTTTATCCTGGTCTGATAAGGGTTTCCATGACAGAAAGACACAGTGACAAAACGACACATGACAAAAAGTCACATGACATAACGACATTGGACGCATGACAAAATGACAGAAAGACACATGACGAAACGAAACATGACAGAATAACACATGAATGAACATCGTAATGACAGTACATCACATGGACAAAACAGCGCATGCCTAAACATCACTTACCTAAAACCGAACATACCATAAGCGGTACATGAAAAAATATCACATAGCAAAACATCGTATCTTGCAGTGGCGAAGGGTGCCATACAAGCCGGTTCCGATCGGCTTCCCTTTTAAAATGATGTAACAAAGTAGTTAAAAAATATAGGCACAAAGTAAAAAAATACATGTAAAACCAAAGAAACAATACGTATTTTTTCTCCATTGAAACCATGCAGTCTACTTTATTATCATTTTTGCCTCATTTTAAACGGAAAACCGATGGAAATCGGCTTGTATGGCACCCTTTGCCACTGGACTATCTTGCGTATGATATTTTGTCATCGTGATGTACTTTCCTGTGATGATGTTTTTGCAATATTCTGTAAGGTATTGTTCTATCATGTGTCGTTTTATACTGTGTTGTTTTGTCATGTGTCGTTTTGTAATGTGTCGTTCTGTCATGTGTCGTTTTGCCACTGTGCTGTTCTACCCTGTCACCCTTCCAAGGAAATTTTTAAGACGCCTAGCTGTTAAAGGCTTGGAAACAAAGTGAAAAAAATATAATCTACAAAAAGGCAAAGGGACAGGACAATCGACTGAGAGTTTCTTTTTGTAAGGCCGGGCTTTTAGCATTTACAAAAAAAAGAATTATTTTTTGACACAAGGCGACATTTTTCCTTTGCTTTCTGCTGATAAAGTAAAAAAAAAGACTGAATATTATTGTAGACCTTGTTTTATTTTAAATGTTTGTTTTTGTGAAAATTTCATAAAGTAAAATTTTTCGGCGTTTTTCCTTACTTTAATTACTTGTGTTTTTTTCTCCTTGATTACTGTTTTAATGTGAAAGGTATCTAATAATATTATAAGAAGAATTTATTCGCTGAGTTTTTGTGTGAATTATACTTAAAGAGCCCTCCGCGACCTCTCGTTACAGGTCTTTGTAAACGCTCATGAATTTTTCAACTCAGCGAAAGACAAATTTTGAAAAAAAAAATTTTTTTTATACTCCGCCGGGAATCGAACACAGGTCCTTTGTTTTACGAGTTCGTTGCGTTAACCACAAGACTACATACCGGTCGTTCAGACAGTTTTGGAACTTGAACCAGCTGTACTGTACTGTATTCTACCGCCGCCGTTCCTCTAGGGGTGGCCGGTACATCCGCAGATGTGTCTCCACTTTTTTTCTGTCATTGCATATCTTTTTCATCTCTTCACCACGCTTCACTTTACTCATACTTACTCTTCTCTTATTCTCACTCTGCAAGTTCCATTCCTTCGCAATCTCACTTATTTGGTGTATCTATTCCTTCTTCGGTCTTCCCTTCCACGGTTTCTTCTGACATTTCCTCTGTCTACTTTCTTCGTTAGTCATTGATCATAACCAGTTTTTTTTTTAAATTTGAAGACTATTTGAAACCTAAAAACATAACACCACATTAGACCGCTTGACCATACCGTCTCAAACAAAATGCATTTCTCACAAAATATCGCAGTAAATCTGGAGTTTGAACTTTAAAATATTCAAGTCTCGATCCCGGGACCTGCGCTCGGAACTCGAGAAATATTGCAGGTACGCTTTTCAATTTTCCCCTCATACATATTGCAGCTGCGGGGTGTCTATACGCCCGTGCAAACATAGGACGTTTGTTTGGGCCACTATTGCGATCACTATCTGGACCGACCTGACGAATGGCGGGTGGAGCCTTTGCGCCGAGTATAAAAATCCACGACCGGTTTCGCCAACAATCCGTTTGCACCCTCAGGTGACTAAATAATTAAACCATCTGATTATGTAAACAGATTGTTTGCGAAACTTGTTGTGGAACTTAATATAAAAACGCAACTCGCAACTACGATTGCGTTATCCACAAAGGGTTTCACATGTGGCCAGTTGAATCTATTTATTTTATAGGTAAGGGGGCAGGTTTAACGTCATCCAGTTCAGTTCACCGTCACCCAAGAACAGAGGCGCCTGAGACTGTGGAGGGATGGTAGTACCTGGATGGAACCAGCCGAAACTCTCCCACCTGGCAACCAGCTACCATACAATACCTGGAGATCCCTCAACAGACTAAGGACTGGGGTGACAAGGTGCAGGACAAACCTTCAGAGGTGGAGCCTGCTGGACCGTGGACAGAACACCCTGTGCGACTGCGGGGATGTCCAGGACTCGGCGCATATGTTGGTGTGCCCCTTAATTGGTGAAAGATGCACACTGACGGACCTGTTTCACGGAAACGACAATGCAGTGGCTGCCGCTAGTCACTGCAGATACATCGCATAGGTGGTTCTGGACACGATAAATAAATAAATAAATCCACTTCAGTTTAAGTGGAGGTTTCCTAGCTGCCAGGGGGCTGGTAATCATTTCTTGTGAAGGTTGAGTGGGACTCGCCGGTATTTTATTTTGGGTTTTGAAAATAAACACCGAACGGGAAATCATTTCCGACTCCCTTGGTGGGATTCGAACTCGAGCTCTCGACATGGAATGCAACACTGTACCAAATGATCTACCGACCGGACTAAACTTGCCGTAGTAAGATACTAGGTTGCTTTAATTTTCATCTTTTACTATGAATGATTAAAATGTGAATTATCTCAGTCTTAGCTGTACCTGTAAAAATTTCAGTTTCGGATCGATTCCCACCAAACGGTGTCAGAAGTGATCTTCCGATAAGGTGTACACTTTGAACCTTAAAAAATCTTTTAAAGCTGACAATAAATGAGATCTATTCTTCTTGGGAACTGCGAAATACTAACTTTAACCGAAGTACATAGTTGACGTGAGGCCTTACTCTTACCTGTGAAAATAAATAGATACTCAGGTAATAGGTACAAAATTTAACAATATATTTCGGTTGAAACGTGAAGAAGTATTTACTCGAGGTACTGACAAATGGCCACTCGGTAAGGGGTTGATTGAAAAGGGATGAAGCTCGGACAAACAAGGGGTGCAACGTATGGGAGATAAAATTGCAGAAAAAATACACAAAAACTATCCTTTCAGAGTATATATATAGTATATGGCGTCTTAATCTCGCAGCCTTGGAAAAGCAATAAGAAAGCTTTGTTTCTAGAAATGAAGAGAACTTCCAGGTGATTGGTGCAATTGTTTTGTTTTTATTAAAGTCGAAAGCGTATCGTAACGTTTCAAATGAATGGTTTAGAAAGGCACTGTACCTGTTACTGTATCCTGCCGCCGTTCCACTAAGGGTGGCCGGTATCTCCTCAGATGCGTCTCCACTTTTTTCTGCCTTCACATATCTCTTCATCTCTTTAACATTGATAACCTTCTTCATACATACTCTTTTCTTATTTTCACTCTGCAGGTTCCATTCATTCGTAATCTCACTTATTTGTTCTATCCATTCCTTCCTTGGTCTTTCTCTTCCACGCTTACCTCTGACATTTCCTAAGCACACTTTCTTCGTTAGTCGTTTATCATCCATTCTTTCAAGATTCCCGAACAATCTCATTGTGTTTTTTTTGTACTTTCATTTTAAAATTGTCTTTTATAACACGCTCGTTCATCACCCAATCATCACGAACTCTTTCAGTATCTTTCCAGTCATTACTCTCAGGTAAACCATTTTAAACATCAAAACAAAGTATCAAGAAGGTCTAGAAACAGTGTTTTTTAATTAATAAATTCGTGAAGATGAATAAAAGTCACTCAAACCGGCTTGGTTTTTTTCAAACATACCCTCTTAACCGCTTAGCTATCGTACCGACTTTCAACCAAATGGACAGCACAAACTTGTTTTTTCTCTCTCGGCGGACAAACGTCACACTTGTAAAGGACTACGGTTCTTACCAACCATTAACAAATATTTATTTGCATTTTCTCTAGATAACCCGGCCATTTGATGACACAATTTTATTTAAGTAAATTCATGCGGTCCATTTTGACAATTATATTAATTTTTAAAACTGCACAAATTTCAAAACTTAATTGAAATTTGTGCAGTTTTAAAAATTAATATAATTGTCAAAATGTCAAACGACCGTAATTCTAACTTAAATCATGTGGTTCATTATTGATTGATGATTTTTTATTATTATAACCAGCTTGATCACATTTGTGAGCCAAAGGTTATCATCCAACGGATCAAACAGGTCTTATATCATCTTTGTTTTATTTCAAACATACGCTCTTCACCGCTTGACTTAAGTACCGAATTTTCATTATGTACATAAATTCAAATTGAACTGATATTTTGTACATGACAAAGGTATTAAAATATGGGTCTTTGGTAATGTCATTCCTATGGTAGGAGATGTGGTCTAGAGAGACACCTGTATCCCGGAAGTCACTCCAGCTTGCGCCCCTTGCGGCAACACCCTGATTGACAGGTCATCCACCACAGAACCCGGGGGGGCCGCCGCTGAAAGGGTTTCCAGAGTACCAAATGATAATCACTCAACATGTCCGTGAACTATCACTGGGTTGTAAACATTTCGCACGTTTAATAATAAAGAGAAATAACTCGAAAATTGGGAAAATCGAGATTTTGTAATAAAACGCAAGAGCAATGCGAGAAGAATTGGTAGGATGCGACAGCCGTTCAATTTGGACGAATATGACCGAGATAAAACATCGGCCGCCTTTTTCATCCCATACAAGTTGTACTGGTTGTCTGAAGTTCAAACGTGATTTCCCAACATTAATGTTTTTTGAGTTATTGCTCTTTATTATTAAACGTGCGATTTGTTGGCTTAGGAGGTATTAATGTGCATAATATACCAACTTTTTTAAACAAAAATATGTGGTAGTATTTTTAAACTGACCATGTTAAGTTTAGTCATGTACCCGGTCGTGCATTTATAGATTTTACTCATTCTGTAATCATACGCAAAGATGTTTTCCTAAGTTTATTATTATTTGCAAATTTTACAAAATATTAATTAAATATTATTATTTGACTGACAGTTACGGTAATAATTAACTTAAATTTGACTCACAGTTTCAGCACTATTTAACTACATTCTGACATTTTAGGCAATATTTTACAATATTTTGACTCTCAGTTTAAGCACTATACTTTGACTCATATTTTCGGCATTATTTTACCATATTCTGACTCACGATTTAAGCAGTATTTCACTATATTCTTACTGAGAGCTTAGGCAGTATTTTTAATATTCTTGTATAAACTGATTCATAGTTACGGTGCAATATTTTAAAATATTTTGAACTACAGCTTACGCAGTGTTTTATTATTTTCTGACTCTTATTTTAGGTAGTATTCTACAATATTCGGACTCATAGCTCAATGCAGTATTTTACCTTATTATTATTTACAAATAGTTTGAGATCTATTTTACTGTATTCTGACACATAGTTCAGGTAGTATTTTACTATTTTCAAACTAACAGTTCAGTCAGTATTTTACAGTATTTCAACCCACAGATTAGGCAGTATTTTTCAATATTTTGGCTCACAGTTTAAGCAGTATATAAAAATATTCTAGCTCACAGCTTAGGCAGTACTTTAACATCGTCTGACTTACAGGTTAGCCAGTATTTTACAATATTTATCAATATAAATTGAGCAATATTTACTATATTCTGACTCACAGGTTAGGCAGTATTTAACTGTTTTCCGACTCACAGCTTTTATTAATATTTAAGGATATTCAGACTCCACGGTTAAGGCAGTATTGCACAATATTTTACATCACAAATTAAGAAAGATTTTACTATATTCTGACTTATAGTTTATGCATTATTTCACTTTATCCTGACTTATAGTTTAGGCGGCATTTAACAGCTATATTCCAACTCACAGCTAAGAGAGTATTTTAGTATATTTTGACCCACAGTTTAGGCAGCAGTTCCTATAGTGCGACCTGGTTTGTCAGCGTCAGAGCCGTCAGCTAGTGCGGTCTGGGTCTAATATCAATTTGATGGAATCCCAGCCCGGCAAATTGAACAGTTGTGCTCCGAAATGGATTTCATTACACCGAGAGCATGCTGGTCCATTAAATAGCAGATGCTGTAGTACAAAATTCAATGAATATATACTTTTTGTGGTTCACCATCATGTCGTTTGCTTTGACATGGAAAAAACTACAATAAAGTCCGCACAACAATTGACATGTACAAAAATGTGTATCACATGGTCAGGTTACTAGGGAAAAGGCAAAAAATAATTTATAATTGGTTGCCAAAGACGGTAGCCCTGCGAAAATGCGACGATTGCTAGCTGAGAAAAAAAGCTAAAAAAATAGGAGAAAATAGGTATCTTAAAATGTCAGGCTCATCTTTAATGCATGCTCACAGACACGTGATGTTCGTGCATACACGTGTGTCATATATACTCACAATCAAACTCAACTTTAAACCCACCTTGCAATTCCTGCCTTATTACCTTAAAATGGGTTGGCTTTGCCGAAAGACAACCAAGTTTTAACAACATCGGGGGTTAGTCTCATACCTACCTTTAAGTTGGTTTGTCAAACACCGAAACGGGAGATAATTTCTGACACCCTCGGTGATTATAGAACCCGAGCTCTCGGCATGGAATACAAGCACTCTACCAACTGAGCTATCGACCAGACCATGAAGATGATTATTGTATGGTTTATACTACATGCCCTCACTCTATACTAGACAGTTTAACAGACTGTAGTGAGGTGTTGTAGGCTTTGTGTAGAGAGGGGAGCCCAGGCAGGCAGGTGGCGGGGAGAATAGGGGAGGGAACAACCCCTAATGCCATAGACCAAAACAGTGGTCCCCAAAACTTACTCAGAAGTTTTATTTTGAAAGAAAGTTATGACTATTTAACTTGCCCCCGTATTCATCAATCTAAAAAGTCATCATTCATCAATCTAAACAAAAAGTATTAACGGTAGCTTGCCCTCCTTTCCTGTAAAAATGAATGCGTTCTTCTAACCGATAGTACAATATAATTATGATAAGTGCAACTAAAAACCGGTCTGTAGTAGTGCTACAGACTCGTCAACTAAAAGACCCGAGTTTGATTCCCAGCGGAGACACAAATAACGTCGCTAACGAAACGTCGAGAATAATGTAAGTTCTCTTATAACGGTTGGTCGCATATCCGGTAAATAAATTTTAACTGTGTAGCTATAATCTATAATCTAAGTTGCAAGGATATATTCATTCAAAGCTCTCAGATGTATGCCCACAAACAAACACGTGTAGTTCGCGCTTACAAATGCTGATTGTGTACTTACAAATAAAATCCAAACCTCAAATGAACATAAGCCCAATTATTATTTAATAATTATTAATTGCTAATAATTATTGTAAATATATCAAACGACCGTTATTCCAACCTAAACCTGATAAAATTATCATCTGATTTTTTTAATATGCTCTTCGGTGGATTGAAAAATTCATGCACCGTTACAAAGACCGGTTACCAAAGTAATATAGCCTTGCATCAACTGGGTCTGCCTTGAGAATTGGCGTTTTCTATGGCGACGACCAAGCTCGCAGAGTGCTCATCAAAGAAATCATCCTAATATTATTGTTAGGTCAAGTTTCATATTTTCTTCCGGATGGGACCGTAAGCTGTATATTTGACAAACCTTAAAATATGGTATGCAGGTTTGGGGATCGCTGATGTTGAGTACTGTAGACTGATATATTGCGGTATAGATTTAATGTTTATACTGATATATTTATGGGTGTAGGTACTGCACAATAGCCGTAGACTTTACAGACGCACTGACGGTTTCCAACTGAAGAAATTCGATTCCTTTGTCACGTAGATATATTAAATGTGTACACCTGTATTTATTTACCTGATTCACCTACTAATGTAACGCTTACTCTACTAAGCTTCACATATAGTGTAACTTCTTGCTGCGTTTTCCCCGAAGGGATATTATATTCGATTCATATTCCTTGACTTATAGGTTGGTATGAGGCTGACCACCCATACTGTAAAAAATGGTTCACTTTGCCAATGTCACCCCTGTTTCAGGGAAGGTCGGCAAAAGTTGTGGGGCTTATGTTCATTTGAGGTTTGGATTTTATTTGTAAGTACACATTCAGCATTTGTAAGCGCGAACTACACTTGTTGGTTTGTGGGCATACATCTGAGAGCTTTAAATGAATATAATATCCTTGCAACTTAGATTATAGATTATTATTATAGATAGCCTGTGACGAGTAGAACCTACTTATTTATGCAGGTAATGGTGCCAGCCTTCCGCCAATCACTCCAGTTGAAATGGGCGTTTCTCATTTCTTGTTTCTCTTTCTTTCATTTCTCATTGCTTGTGAATGCTGAGTAAACCTTGCCGTTTTTTTATTTTGAGTTTGAAATAAACACCGAAACGGGAAAAAAATTCTGACACCCTCTGTGGGGGTGGGATTCGAACCCAAGGCTCTCAGCATGGAATGCAAGCACTCTACCAACTGAACTATCCACTGGATCACTAGTATATTGTTTCGAATGTAGTTGTGTGTTGTGTTTGTCAATGTGAGTCAATTATAAAGTCTGTGAAGTCTCTCTAGGAATAAATAGATGTAAGGTACTTGTAATGATAATAATTTGTTCGAGATTGTTTGAGTGTTATGTAGAATGTTCTGGCAAAATCTAAAAATCTATTGTGCACAAAAAATACCATGTTTTTTTGTCAAATCACTGTTTTCGTTCATTTTTACACGGAACTTATTGTGTCCGGTTTGTCTTTTTTTTCTATCCGATGCTGAGTCGGATGCCTTGTAGTGTATTGTTATGTAAATAACAAATACATCTAAATTTTAGGTACGTAAGTAAATGTATTAGTTATAGCCGATGAGAGTTGGAGTAATTATTATAGGTACCTATGAAAGAGACATTCAATTATATACCTACTGGAAGCTTTATGTTCTGGAAGGTTCCAGCAAAATTGGCTTCTAGTAACTACTGTCTTTGGGAGTATAAAGGGCTGCAAGCGGCTCGCAAGAGTTAGTCCATATACGTTGCTCTGCTCTCGAACAAGAAAGTCATTGTAAGGGAAGACCAACTGTGAAATAAATGTAAAGTGCTAAACCATAAATGTGAATTGTTAACAATAAATATAAATTGTTAAATAAATCTATGTGCAAAATAAATATCCATGAAAGAAGACCAGTTTTTATTTATTTAAAGACTATTTGAACCCTTAAAACAGTATGAAAGCTTTCACTCACTTTATCCGGTAATCCACAGACAAACCGCGCAGAATGCATTGCGTCTGAACAGGCCCTTCGGTTGCCATCCAGTCATGTTTCTTTTTAGTATCAGCGATGTGACAGTCACCTAATTAAAACTTTGCAATGGAATATAAACTGAATTGTCCCGCGCGGGACTTCCGCTACCAGCCAATGTTTTATTTAAACTTTTGTGTCACTTTTTCATTTGAATAATGGTGAACATTGGATTTTAAATATTCTGATTAAACTCGCGGCAGTCGTCTTGGATTTGTCAGTTTTTTTAATTAGAAATATCCAATGACAGCATCATGAAAACATGAATATTCATAATGTAACCGGTCCGTAGCTCAGTGGTAACACTTCGGACTCTGAATGGGTTGGTTGTGGGTTCGATTCCCGGCGGAGCACAAACAAATACCATTTATATTATTAAATTTGCTCGTCGCTGGGTTGAAAAATTCATAAAACCTTTACCAATGACCGGTCACCAAAGGTCCATCCCTGGGTCTTGCTTGAGAATTGGCGCTTTGTAGCGACGACGATCAAGCTCGTAAAAAGATCAATAGCTCAATTGGTAGAATGCTTGCATTCCATGCCGAGAGCAAGGGTTCGATCTCAAAGGTTTACTCAGCCTTCACAACAAATGAGAACCAGTCCCTCCGGGAGCGGGGAAACCCCCACTTCAACTGAAAGTGGTTGGTATCAGACCGGTCCCCTACCTGTAAAAATAAATAGGTCCCGAAGCGCCACATGCGACCCCTTCGGAGATAATGCAGGCAAGAAGTTACACTATATGTGAAGCTTAGTTGCGTTTTTGCGTAAAACAATTTGAGTTTGAAAATTTCATTTTAAAAAGTATAATGAAAATTCACATGGGAAACACAACTATTCTAGATTTAGCTGGTCGACGCACTCTTCGTTCTGCACAAGGTGATGTCGTAAATATGCTTCAACTGACGCTTCGACAAAACAGAACGGGCTACGGGGACAGGGCTTTAGGTCGGCTGGTCCATCCTGCTGGAACAGTCTACCTTTGGAGTTGTGTACAGAGTGCTTGTCAATACCAGTAAATAATCTACTCAGCTTACAGCATACCTAACCATTCGAGTTTGGAATATTTTTGGCTCTGAAAAGTTCTGTGAATGAGCCGGAGATTGTAAGAGAGCAAAGAGAGGAATACATGACACATGGCAATAATTTGATTGTGTTTGTAGCCAGTGGTTTTTGGGATGTATCTATTGACAAGGTACACACATGTATGTTGGGTGGGTACCTTCTCAGCCTCCGGCTATTTTCCGTCAAGAGAAGTAAACAAGTTATTTTCACGCTTGATCTGAGCTCTAGGCGATATTATTACAGCCGGGTTCAAAGCTGAAGCTTTTAAAATTATAGAGCGCTTTTGCGAGAAATACTTCAATACTAGAGAAAGTTACTCTCATCACCACAAGGTCGAAGAAGACGAGGAAGGTCAAAAATGGATAGATGGCCAGTGTTAACGTAACGCAACGCAACGCAACTACGCTATACATATCGTGTAACTTCTTGCCGCGTCATCTCCGAAGGGGAAACACCGAAACGGAAAATCATTTCTGACACCCTCGGCAGGATTCGAACCCGAGCTCACGGCATGGAATGCAAACATTCTACCAACTGAGCTATCGACAGATGTAGATGTAACGTAGATGTAGTGAAAACGTTCACACGTGGCTGGAGACCATATGCGATGGACAGGCGAGAGTGGAGGAGAACTCTTGATTCAGGGAAGGCCCGCAGCGCTCCAAACACCGAGGTGCTTGCTGCTGTCTTCACTTGATCGGTCCATCGTGTGGAGGATCTTCCTCTTCCTCTCTTACTTCCAAGCCACCGACTACAACCAGTAGTTCCAAGGTTTGCTCATTACCGCGGACAACATGTCTATAAACTGAAGAATACGGCGTGTGCATATATTGGCCAGGGTCGAGCCATCCAAACGTAGGTCCTGACGAATGCCCTTGTTGGTACCTTCGTCTAGCCATCCATGGGATTCAGAGCATGCTCCTCCAGCACCACGTTTCGAAAGCGTCATTTTTTATTTTTACTGCTGATTTTATGGTCGATGTCTCAGAATCATAGAGGAAAAGAGAGTGGACCAAATCCCTGACAAGCTTAATCTTGGTGCTGTTACTCACACCCCGGTCTTTCCAGATTTTGTCCAGCTTAGACATGGCACTTTTGGCAATAGCAAAACGAAATCTGACCTGTCCTTCGCAAGTTCCTTCATTGACTTCGTTCCTTCAATTTGAGATTCAAGGAACTGGAACTCGTTTATGATCTTCAGACTTTGAAGTGAATTCCCAAGATCATCAAGCTTTTTCGATCTATTTACAATCATGATCTTGGTCTTAGTCCGGTTGATCTAAGAAAAATAGTGCAGGTATAAAAGTGAATATCGTCTTAGACTTTTGATCAAAAGACACGTGATTCTTTTGTAATGAACCTTTAATATTTTTTTCGCAGAATATTCAACAGTCCATTGGCGATTGAGCTTGAAAATGATTTATGGTTATAAAAAGGGTTAAAAAAAAGCATACAGAAGTACCTAAATACATTTCAACTGAGACTACAGGTAACAGTATTCACATATTATATTTGTTTAGCTCGAAGCCAATTCAATAGCATGACTACACCAGTTGATATGTATAAAACAAACAATTTAAAACGGCACACACAAAACAAAGAAAAAAAACACCTTTTTCAATTTACTAAAAAAGACATTCAAAACCTGGCACTACGTTCGATCCGCAATTTCATGGTTGAATCATTGCGTTCTTCCCCAGTATAAAACTAATGTTTAAATACAACCATAGCGTTGTAAAAAATATGTATTGAAACTAAAACGCTCTCCAAAAGCGCTGTTTTAATTTTATACATTTTAGGTAAACGGAATGGTTAAACTTGAACGCTAAGTTTTAGAATTTTATTTGGAAGAGGGTTGTCGGAAAGCCTCTCGGGGCGTCAATCAGCTGAAGAAAACTTCCAGTTACCTGTTTTTGTATACTCAATCATGACGCTTAATACAAATCTATGGAAACTAAAACAGCGCCTCTAGTGAACGTTCTAGTCAACATATATTTTTGGTCAACGCTATGGTTATGCGTTAGTACTTTAGGATACCGCAGGAGCTTGATTAGGATCCACGAGGTTTGGGAGGGATTTCTTGTTTTGATGCGTCTACTTATGGTTAGGATAAAGGGGTTTTATTCTTACAGAGAAAATGTCTGTTTGCTTTCTATTGAAACTAGAATGCCGTAACCGTTCGTAGCACGGGTATGTACGCTATTGCTTTATACATATTATTAGGTTTTTTTTACTAGAGTGGGTAAAATACTACATATATTCGAAAAATAGGTGAAAAAATACCTTCAATTTAACAGCATTTTGTAAAGACTTAAAAAACATGCTTGCTTGCAAAATAATGAGTATAGAACAATAAATTCAAACTACTAAAGAACAGTTCGTAGTCTAGGAGCTAATGCTACAGACTCGTAATCAGAAGATTTTGCGTTCGATTTTCGATACGAATAACATTATTTTTTAATTTTCTAGAGTTTGTGCATTCACAGAGTGAAAATTCATTTTAATTTAAATTAAAAAAAACTTTTTTAAAACATAATTTTATTTTCACTTATTTTGAGTTAACAAGGCAATTTTTTTTTTCAATAAATATTCTTCGCTTATCATATGGTTGTACTAAAGATTGGCCACTAAAGGTATATCCAGCCTTACAGCAACTGAGTCAAGCTTTAGGATTGTTGTGTTTAGAGTTATGACCTAGCTTGCATAGGGCTCTTGATTTACACAAAAATAGTGCATAAATACATAATCATATTTTTGTATTTATGTACATTAACAAAATAGAATTTAAAATTTCAGACCAAGACGCAAATCAACTCCCCCTTGGGGTTTTACATATTTTTTTTACGTCTCAAATTGTCTGTCTCACGCAGAGACAAAGAAAGAATGAAAAACTCCATAAAAGATTCAATTCCATAATCTGTGACGCAACTCCCGCCCCCTCAGTATCTTTTTCATCGGGGGGAGTATCTTTTCCATTTTTTTTTTAATAAGTACAATTTACATTCGAAAAGTTGGGCGCCATCGTTCACATTGGTGGAACAGAAAACTTTTCCGGGGTCTGTACCCTGAGTATAAAAACCTTTGAAATGAAAAAAAACGTTTAAAAAAAGTATATAAACATTTAAATAACATCTCTAGTAAGCGTTTGAGTTTTAGTATTTTTTTTTAGTAAAACACTGTATTTTAGTTTGAACGTAGCTTTTTACATGTGGTACTGGAAGATGCTTTTACTTATTTTTTCTTCGAGCGGTCAGATTATGGGTTTGGTAATGCTTGCTGCAGACGGTGTTAGTGTACAAGTGCTTAGGACAGTTGATAAGTAGTAAGTTGCCTAAACTGTGTAGCCATCGACTTTGTAACATTTTTGAATTTGGAATTCTTCTTTCAAACAAGCGAACGTCACTCTTGTATGGACTGCCGTACTACGTAGCGAATAACAAAATGTTAGCTTCCTTTTTTCCTAGCGACCCGGCCGGGTGACGTCACAATATATTATATGTCAAATAATGTGCTGAGTACATTATGTAATACAACTGTAAAAAACTAAATGTGTGATGTAATTCATTCCGTGAAAAACATTGAGGAATGTTAACGTTGCTTAAGGAACGTTGCTTAATGCTTAGTGAACTAAAAGACTGACGAAGAAAGTATACGTTGCAAGAATAGATGGATGTCGTGGTAGAGGAAGACCGAGAAAGGTATGGATGGACCAAATATCCGAAATTGCGAATGAATGGAATATCCAGAGTCATAATAAAAGAAGAGCCTGTATGAGGAAGGTTATGACTCTGGAGGAAATTAAAGAAATATGTAAGCACCGAAACAAATGGCAGTTGATCTGTAATGTTGGCGGCTAGGGTTTATTAAATTGGAATTTTTTTTCTGTTTGTTGTCCATAGATATTATTATTTATTGATTTATAAAATGTAATTTGTCGCGTATATTCCTTGACTTATAGGTTGGTATGCGGCTGACCACCCATGCTGTAGAAAATGGTTCACTTTACCAATGTCACCCCTGTTTCAGGGAAGGTCGGCAGGAGTTGCAGGATGATGATGATGATGATGGATGATTTATTTCCGGTGGCGCCTTTAATGATCACAGACCATCTCAAGGGCGCCGTGGCTCTTCGAATACAGCATTTTCTTAAGTCCTCTTTTGAAGGCGATGGTGGGCTGGTCAGAGCGAAGGTCGACAGGCAGCTTATTCCAGGCAACTGGCCCAGCTACCCCAAAGCTCCTGTCCGCGAAATTGGATGTATTTGCTCTTATTGGTTCTATGCTCCTGTTGACAGCAGTAGAGGCAGAGCGCAGTGGTCGCCTTGTAGCGACTTCAGCAGGACATAGTTCAGCGCGGTTTTAGGGTGTATGTCCATTTGAGCTTTGTTTTTTATGTTGTAGGTTCACATGCGGCATACGCAAGCGCAAACTTGTACGTGTCTGCTTGTGCGAATGCATGTAATGTAAATCCTCAATATTATATATCTTGGCAATTTAGATTAGATTAGAATATCTCTACGTGTCTGTCATGTAATTTGTGTCCGAAGCCGTCAATAACAAAATATTAGTTAACATCCTCCCTAACAACCCGGCCGTGTAAGAGCCCGTTCCCACTTGTCGGGTGTCGAATCCGTATATTAATCGGAGGTTCCAGTGGCAGAACATTATGTATGGAGCTATTCACACTTGTCGGAAACCGATTTTGTCCAAAATTGTTGTGCCACTGGAACCTCCGATTAATATACGGTCCGACACCCGACAAGTGAAAACGGGCTCTTACGTGACTGCCTTTTATGTCCATGCCTAATGTGTGGACATCAAAATAATTTGTAGGCCGTAAAGTCATTAATCATGCTTTACTAAAACACATATAAATCTAGCATTACTGGTCTTAACTGTCTCGGTGTGAGCCCGCCACGATATTTTTTCCGGTTTTTGGTTTTGCATTCCTTTAGGCTCTAGGATGAACTAAATATTCCCCAAGCTCTCTCGCTCTCTGTACCCGGAGGCATTCCGAACCAGAAATATTCCAGATTGGCGGTCGGAACGCGTTTTTTTGGCGCTACCTTTTTTGCGTGCGATTTTCCGGGGTCAAAGGAAAATATTTAGGGAATAGATCGGTGCTATGGCGAGGCAATGAGCCTGGAAACTGTTAATAGAAAAGTAGGTATACGTTAAAAAAATAAAACAGCCTTTGCATTTTGATACGAGGATAAAAGAGAGTTAAAATAAATAGTGAAAAAATCAACAACCTTTAAAACAGGCTTACACGCAGTACAGAGACCGGATTCGTAGTCTAGTTGTAAGGCTTTAGACCCCTAATAGGAAAATTCTGGTTAGTAGTTCGATTCCCGGCGGAGCTATCTATAATCTAAGTATCAAGGATATATTTACATTTAAGGCGCATATTTAAGTCATTCCCACAAGCAGTCGTGTGTAAGTTCGCGCTTACAAATGTTGTATATGCACTTACAAAATAAATAGCAAAATCTAAAATGAAAATTATTCCTGCAACATTTTCCAACCTTTCCAGAAAGCTAGATCGGTATGAGGCTGACAACCCATACTGTAAAAAACGTTTTTTTTTTACCAAAACCACCCCAGAGAAGAGCGGTTACATTTGCAGGTTTTGGTTGATTTGAGGTTTTTGTATTTATTTTGTGTGATCACATCTATACGAGTATCATGTGTATGGCCGAGGGGGCTAAGTGGGCTGATCTTTCTAGCGTGTTTGGAATATAACAACGTTGGTTCGATCCCCGCCTGGGTCATTTGACCATAACTTTGACCCTGGTTCAACATATGTTATTGGGTAGTTATTAATTAATAATTCATTAAAATACGCAATAATCAATTATTAATTGATGGTATTCATGCCTGTTTCTGGCCAGGCACAATAGGTTGGTGAATTGCATTCCTATTCACAAATCTATTTTGTTATAAAAACAAATAAAATAAAATTAGTATACATTTGCAACTAAGATTAAAGGCGAAACAAAAAATGCTTCTTATTCAAAATCACAATCCGTGTAAACGCACCCAAATTTTATTTGTCTTATTAATTATCTTTTAGGGTCTATTGACATTTGTTGGGTACATTCATACAAGCGTCCCTAAGCGTCCATTATAGCTACGTATATAATGAATTGGCCAATCGCTGAGCGAAGCACTCGCCCGTAGGATTGTAGGGACAGCAAGCTCCCTACGGATTAAGGGGGGAAGTTCGGTAGAGAATATAGGAATTTAAACTGAGCTATCGTTTTATATTGCGATATAAAAAGTTACTAGATTTAACACCCGACAAATGTGTAGTTTTTTTTAAATTTGTTGTATCTGAAGTTGCAATAAAGTTCACAGATGAACTCGGAAACCGGGTTAATTTATTAGACGAATCATCTTTAATATATGTCGCAAAGATATAATAACAATTAAAATTCATATTTGATGCATGCTTACAATCCGACACGTGTGAATTTGCGATTACAAATGCTGCATGTGTACTTAAGACACAAACCTCAAATAAGCATATACCCTGCTGGTCTTGCCGACTTTTCCTAAAACTGGAGGAGCATTGGCAAAAGTGAAGCATTTTTTTCAGAACGAGTGCTTAGCATCGTACCAGCCTATAGAAGTCCAAGAAGGAAAATAGTCTTATATAAGTACAGAGCTTTACAAAAAATAATAAAAAATAGTACCCTTGCTTCTTATAAGAGAAGTTTTAGTATATTTTCAAAAAAAACAAACGCTAAGCTACTAAGCTACACATATAGTGTAATCTTTTGCTGCGTTATCTCCGAAGGGGTCGCATGTGTCAAGTGGAACCTATTTATTTTTACAGAAAAGGGGTTTAGCCTTCCGCCAACCACTTCAGTTGAGGCGGGGCTTCGCAGCTCCCGAGGGGGCTTGTCCTCATTTATTGTGAAGATTAAGTAAACCTTGCCGGTATTTAATTTCAGGTTTGAAATAAAAAACCCTTTCTGGCATCTTTGGTGGGAATCGAACCCGAGCTCTCGGCATGGAATGCAAGCATTCTACCAACTGACCTATTGACCGGAACACAATAAATTCAAAACCAATAACTAGATTTGATATCACACACAGATTGTCACGTCACATCTGTGGAACCAAACCTCTCGGGAACGGGGCCAGTGGCATTGTCGGCCCGGCTGATTTCATTAATGTCGCGTTGGAGTGTGGCTGGTCGTTAACGCAACCCCACTACATCCAGATTGTCATGGTTCGATTCCAGGCTTTACAGGGGCGTTACAAAAGGTGTGATAACTCATATCGTGCACCGGGATACTAATAAATGAGAGGGAAATTGTTAAAATTATTTTATTGATTTCATTTGATTTATTGTAATTTTCATATAGTCTATTGTGAATTTTACATAAAAAAATCGATGATCCATAGATCGGCTATGGAACAAATGCTTTGTGAATAGAACTATAAATGGTTATTTTTGTTTCCTTGACTTATAGGTTGGTATGAGTTTGACCATGCATAATGTATAAATGATTCAATCTTGCCAATATCACTTCTGTTTAAGGAAACGTCGGTAAGGATTTCAATATGTACTTAAATTTAAGATTTTAATTTTTTTAATGGCATGTGGAAGCGTTAACTGCTTATGAGCATGCATTTAATAAAAATCTCAAATGTTTGTATATATTTTCAACTTAGATTTTAGATTATAAATAGATGCACATCAAGCGAATGAACTCGGAACAAATTTTAATTTCGATTTGTTTTCGTCAGGCAAACATCCCACTTGTATGGGACTGCGGTCTATAGTAACCAATAAAAAAATAAAGCAAAATGACCCTAGCAACCCAGCTGTATAACGTCACAATTTTGTCCTCCAACTCATAAGTACAGGAACAAAATGAATGAATGATTAAAACTCAATTACTCGTTTTACAATCGGAAACTAATTAAAAAAAACCTACTAATTGGGGTCATTCAGCACAGCCTTTCTATACGTTAACCCACATTTAGATCGTGCTAAATATCGTGCTAGTCCATTGCTCACGAATAGGGACGAAATACTCAAGCAGTAAACTCTACATTTCATCCAAAAACGTTTGCAAACTAAAACAGCACCTCTGATGAGCGCCTTACTTTTCATACATATTTTCGGTGAGGTTGAGTTTAAACGTTATACAGTGGTATCTCAATATACGAATGCCCTAACATACGAGTTTTTTCAGATACGAAGGTTCGAGCTAGTAATGTTTTGTTTTCAAATACAAGTGACGACGTCAAAGTCAACGACGTTACCATGTTGAAAGCACCGGTTCCCATAGATCACCGAAGTTAAGCAACATTAGGCGCGGACAGTACTTGGATGGGTGACCGCTCAGGTACACCGCGTGTCGTTGGCATCTTGGACCGGTCCGTAGTCCGTAGTGGCAACACTTCGGACTCGTAAATGGAAGGTTGTGGATTTGGATCCCGGCGGAGCACAAAAATATACCATTTATATTTCGAATGTGCTCTTCGCTGAGTTGAAAAATTCATAAACCTTTACCAAAGACCGGTCACTGAAAGGTCCATCCAACCTTACAACAACTGGGTCTTGCTTGAGAATTGGCATTTCTACAGCGACGACCAAGCTCGCAGAGGGCTCTTGAGGTGTGATACACACAAAAATAGCACTCACCAAATAAATCATCCTAATATTATTATTATTATAAAGAGAAATTTGGGATACGAGGAAAAGAAAAGTTCGGGAAAAGGAACACCCTGAAAAAGTTGCAACTGGTCGTGCATTGGGGCTATTTGATGACACTTGCCTAACTCATTTCCGCAGCATTCTGAAAGGGAGGAAGAAACAAACCTCCTTGGACCTTTTTTTGAATTTGGCGAAGAAGGTGAAGACCAGTGAAGAGAAAAGTAGTGACTAAAATTAAGCATACAGTAGCATTTAAGTTGCATTTCAGTGACCAAAATACAAATACATATCGACGCGACGGTTAAAAGGCAGTAGGTACGCGACATTTTGGTCAAAAATGAGTTATGAATGCTATCCTACTTCAAAATTTCCGCTCTTTCTAATGCGCTAAGTCCCATAGCTCTACGATGATTTTTGTGTTGTTTATTCCCAACCAAACAACTGCGTTTTCGAAATATGGTTTTGGTGTAACCGACAAGATTTTGGCCTTTTTTGCCTTGAAGGCGCTTGGGACATAAAAAATCGTACAACCACATTAAATATACGCCAATAAATACCTTTTTTATTTTAGAACTGTTTTGATTGTAACGATAAGATAAAAAATAAAAAAAGTGATGCCATTTTTCTGCAATCTCAAACTTTAAACTGCTATCCTGAACAATTTATTTTATGCCTTTTAACAATCGATATGTACACTTAAAAAACCAGTTTTTTTGCTTTACGTTCTCCTTTATACAATATTTGTCATTTATAAATACATGTTTCTTACTCAAAAACACGTAAGAAAAAAAAATTGGGGATAGCATTTTTGGGGCATTTTTAACTGATGAATGGCATTTCAATTAATTTCAATGGGGAAAGTTGCTTTGATATACGAGCAAGGTTATGGAATGAATTAAGCCCGTATCTTGAGGTACCGCTGTATTGGATAGTTGGGGACCGGAAGCTGCAATATTTGCCGGTAAATTCCTGTTCCTGTGCGGAAGTTGGGGCCATTTCGCGCACAATGGCGTCCCGAACCGCTCTGAATACGTTTGAATGCGGGAACGATTTATTTATGATATCGATTATGCGACCAGAGGTAATGAATACCACCTATTTACGTATGTATGCCCAACTACAAAGATAATATGGAATTGTCGATGAAATGAAAAAGATATTGACCAGCTCTGTGGAAATCTACATTTTAATATTTAAAATTTAAAATAAAATTATTTTTTCTTAAACATAGTTTAATTTTCACAATAATATTTTATATCTCGAGCACTTTCGACCATCAATATTCAGGTTATTATCAAGAGTAACCTGACCTGTATATTGATGGTCGAAAGTGCACGAGATATAAAATATTATTGTGAAAATTAAACTACGTTTAAGAAAAAGTGATTTTATTTTAAATAAAATGAATTTTATTTTGTATTGTTTGTGTATTAACACTGTGAAAATTCATATTGTTTAATTAAAAATAAATAAAAAAAAAACTTTTTTTTTTTTTTTTACTGTAATCTATCCTGAAGATGACCTACTAGGTCGAAAACGTTCGTAATTTGTTTAAGGATTTTAATCTTTTTAAATAAATTTATCCGTGAAAATAAACAGTGTTTTTAATTCATCAAAAATTATAAAATTAAACAAAATGAATTTTCACTGTGTGAATACACAAACCCTACAAAAAAATACATTTGAATAGTTATAACATTTGAATTCTCATAGTACGAGTAATCGCTCCCCTATTTCTTGTTTGCCGTATATACCAATTTTGTCAAATATGACTGTTCCTTGACTTATAGGTTGGTATGCGGCTGACCGCCAATGCTGTAAAAATGGTTCACTTTGCCAATGTCACCCGTGTCTCAGGGAAGGACGGCAAGAGTTGCAGGTTGTATGTCCATTTAAGATTTGGTTTTTATGTTGTAGGTTCACATGCGGCATGTGCAAGCGCGAACTTGTACGTGTCTGGTTGTAAAAATGCATGTAATGTGAATCTCCAATGTAACTCATCTTTGCAACTTACATTAGATTAGAATGCAGTTGTCTTAAGAATCCAATTCTACACAATCTGAGCTAAGAAAAAACGTAAAAGTCGATAATGTGAGAGTCGTTTTAAATATTTTTTAAATCAATTTCCTGTTTTCATAAGACACATCGGTCCAGTACAGATGCAAACATTGCTCATGTTAAATTAGCATAATACGGCAAACAAGAACTAAGGCAGCGCAGTGGAAAAACTCCATAACGACACATACTAATAACAACATACATAATAACAACAGCAGCAGCAACAGAAGCAGCAGCAACAACAGCAGCAGCAGCAGCAGCAGCAGCAGCAGCAGCAGCAGCAGCAGCAGCAGCAGCAGCAGCAGCATCAGCATCAGGAGCAGCAACATCAACGGCAGCAACTGAAGCTATCAAAGTTGCCGCAGCAGTAACGGGAACAGCCACCAGAGCTGCCGCAACAACAGCACCCTTGGAAGGTGCAAGGACCAAGGAGACCAAGGCGAGGTAACAAGATCCTAACAGGATCAGGGAGTGCTGATGTCCTGAAGGCCTCTGAAAAAAGGATGTGCATCCACGTTTGGCGTCTAGCTAAAACCACATCCAAGGAAGAGATGATGAATTTTGTCGGATCATTGGTTGATCAAAGAGACAAAGTCCAAATAGACACCCTTCAATCCAGAGGGGAATATGCCTCTTTCAAATTGACGGTCAACCAAGACTCATTTGAAAAAGTATTTAAGCCTGAAGTCTGGCCAACAGGAGTGCTGATAAACAGGTACTTTGAAAAGAAACCAGCTACAAAATGAATTTAAAAATTTTGTATCAAAATGTGCGGGGACTGAACACAAAAACAGGCATCTTTCTGCATAATGTCCTCGCACAAAATAATGACATCATAGCCCTGACAGAAACATGGTTGAACGCCTCTGTACTATCGCCTGAGCTGTTTGATGGCAGGTACACTGTGTTCAGGCGGGACAGAGGAGCGCGCGGAGGGGGGGTGTGCATAGCAGTGCGGTACCCGCTCGTGGCGCAGAGACAACCACAACTGGAGAGCGACGGCGAAAACATATGGATCAAGATTACCAGCAACCACGTCTCCTTTTACTGTTGTGTGGTGTATTTCGACTGCAGAGAGACCCATCAGGCCCGAAGTGACTTTTATGATTGCCTTGATAGGGGTGGTCAAGCTCTACAGAATAAACGTATACTTATCCTAGGAGATTTTAATCTTAATAATGAGAGCGATTCTGTCCTGCTTGACTACTCCTATTTCTTAAGTGCTAATAATTTAGAACAGTGTAATACAATCAAAAATGGCTACAACAACATGCTTGATTTAGTAATTAGTAATAAAAATATATTATGTAAAGTGGTGCGCTGCCTGGAGCCCCTAGTGAGTGAAGATCGCCATCACCCCACGCTTGCAGTCACCGCGAGGCTGAATACTACGCCTCTGGCCTGTGGACGACTGCAAGCACATCCCAGATCCACTCCTAGCGACGATAGGCATATAAATAATATTCACAATGTGGATAATAATAATTTTAATATTAATGATACCGACTTTGACTATATATTTAGGTGGAACAAAATAATTAATTTTAAGTACTTAAACACTGATAGATGTAAGAATATACTTAGTTTTTATGATTGGTCTGACCTATATAATTGTAAACATATTGATACCGCTGTAAAATACTTTTATAATGTTTTATTGAAAATATGTAATTTGTGTGCTCCATGTAAAAAATACGCTGCCAAATGTAACTCCACTTACCCAGTATGGTTTAATAGTAGCATCATTGCTAATATCAAGTGTAAGGAACGCTTGCACAAAAATTACTTAAAAAATAAAAGTGTAAGCAATTATAAGGCTTTCTCTACAAAGAGAGCGCAAGTTAAACATAATATAAAGGAAGCACACAAATTGTATATGAGTAAGATTCAGACTGGGATAGGATGTGATTCCAAGGAATTCTGGTCTTATATCAGATCCAGCAAGACCGGTGGTAATACAACTTTTCAGCTTTCTGATGGAGATCAGATTATATCTGATCCCAGAATAATATCGGAAACTTTTGCTAAGTATTTCCAATCGGTCTACAGCACCCAGACCCCTCACGTAGATTTATCTGAGTCCCCCCATGGTAAGCACGAGCAATCTTCCATATCACTCAGTCCTTTTTCTTTGACTGAGGTGGAGACTTATCTGCTTGGATTAAAATCCAATAAAGCAACTGGCCCTGACAACATTCCCCCGAGAATTGTATCTTCTATGGCTAAGCCCCTTGCTCAACCCTTATGTTTCATCTTCAACTTATCCCTGAAGACATGTACATATCCATCAGCCTGGAAGATAACAAGAGTCATGCCAGTACATAAGTCAAATGATAAAAGTGATGTTAGAAATTATAGGCCGATTTCTATTTTATCAAGTTTCGCCAAAGTGTTTGAGTGCTTGATACACAAAAACCTTATGTGGCAAATCAAGCCCCGAATCAACATACACCAACACGGATTTCTGCCCAAGAGATCCACAGTATCAAATCTACTCACCCTCAGTAGAAATATTGCTCTAAACTTGGATTCTCGCAGGCAAACTGATGTAATATATACAGATTTCTCCAAAGCATTTGATCGTGTGAATCATGATGTTCTTTTGAAGAAGATGGACGATTTTGGTTTCACAAAACCTCTCTTAATCTTTTTCTCTTCATTTCTTAAAAACAGAAGCCAATTTGTGCAAATAAATGACCAACATTCGGCAATTTTTTTTCCAACTTCAGGAGTTCCTCAAGGCTCTAATTTAGGCCCTCTAGCCTTCATTGTGTTCATTAACGACATTGCGGACAAGATCAAAAATAGTTCTTGTCTTCTTTACGCTGATGACATGAAAATTTATACAGAAATCAAGGATTTTCAAGACTGTATTAATTTACAGATGGATTTGAACTCTCTGCTGATGTGGTCCAATAATAATGGATTGAACTTCAACATTAGCAAGTTTTCTGTCATGTCATTTACAAGATCCGCTTGTCCCATAATCCATGAGTACAGTATTGGTGGGTCGATACTGGCTCGTGTCTTTTCATTTAGGGACCTGGGCGTAGTTTTTGATCCTGGTCTGAAGTTTACAGAACATATAACGCAGTTGACGACCAAATGCTACCAGTTATTGGGCTTTGTGATCAGAATTAGCAATAATTTTGAGTCACCAAGGGCTATGGTGGATGTCTTCAACTGTATTGTACGTTCTAAATTAGAGTACGCTGTCGAGGTTTGGGCCCCGTATCAGCGGAAGTATGTAGATCTTTTGGAGCAAATTCAAAAAAAGTTTTTGAGGTACCTCCTCATGAGAATACATGGGAATTATCCCAAGTTTATGCACCATGAGGAATTACTTGAGAAAACCAGCTCCAGGAGCCTGGAATCTCGGCGCAACGGTTCTCTTATGGTGCTTTGTTACAAGATCATTAACGGCTTAATTGACAGCCCCACCCTGTTAGAGAGTTTTGAGCTTTATGTGCCAGATGGCTACGGCCGGGGAAGACGGCATGAACTTTTTCATGTACCGCTGTCCCGTACCGACGTCATGGCACAACATGCCTTAACTCGGAGTGTTACTCTGATTAATTCCGCTGACATAGACATTTTTTACATTAACTTAGAATCATTCAAAGATCTAGTTAAAGAGCTCCTCCCAGCTTGTTAATGACTGTGTGAGGGAGCACTGTAATAAGGGAAACCTGTTGTGCACAAAAAAAAAAAAAAAAAAAAAAAAAAAAAAAAAAAAAAAAAAAAAAATACTTGTTGTCTATATCTACAATCTATAATCATCATAATCATAGAAATCAGGCCGCCACTGCTTTGTTTTGACCGCCAAAGCAATGGAGTTTTGATTTCTTACTGTCAATACAAAAAAAACAACACTAACTCAAAGGCCAGCGCCGGTTCAAGTACACCAGAACCTCTTAGAAGATCGGAGCGCCTGGCCAAAATCTAAATCTAAGTTGCAAAGATACGTATCATTTGAGATGCATATTTAATGCATTCTCAAAAGCAGACACGCATAATTTCGCGTTCACACATGACGCATGTGGACCTACAATATAAAAAAACCCAATCTCAAATGATCGGGGCTATAGCCGCGTGGGCCAAGAGGGCTGATCTTTCTAGCGTGTTTCGAATGGAACAACGTTGGTTCGATTCCCGCTTGGGTCACTTGACTTTAACTTTGACCCTGGTTCAACAGATTTAATCGGGTAATTATTATTTAATAATTCATTAATAATAAACAATAATGAATTATTAAATGATGATATTAATACCTATTTCTGGCCAGGCAGAATAGGTTGGTGAATTGCATTCCTCTTCACAAATCTATTTTTTTTAAATTAAAAAAAAAAGCCAACACGTGTAGTTCGCGCTTACAAATGCTGAATGTGTACTTACAAATAAAATCCAAACCTAAAATGAACATAAGCCCTGCAACTCTTGCCGACCTTCCCCGAAACAGGGGTGACATTGGCAAAGTGAACCATTTTTTACAGTATGGGTGGTCAGCCTCATACCAACCTACAAGTCAAGGAATACCTATAAGTCAAGGAAAAACCGTTGATAATGTCCATCGAAGCCTATAGGCGAAACTGTACGGAATCAAAACCAACTAGACCACGGCTCGGACAGCCCAGAAAAGTTATTATTATGACAAATTAATTTATCAACACAGCGGAGAATCGAGCCCACAACCTTCCCATGACGAGTCCGAAACGTTAACCATAGGGCTTACGGCCTGATCTTTTATTTCCTATCTTACTTTCAACATTTCGCTTACAATGTAAAAGTGAAAACCTGAAAATACAAGAGAGTAGAAAAATACAAAAATGATGATTAAAAGTTTGCCGCTCGTTATCACTCATCTCTCTGAGAAAAACTATGAAAACTTTTGTGTCTTGCGGCGTGTAGGACTGGCAGGGCTTACCGGGTTTTAATGACTGCAGAAGCACTTTTTCCGAGTTCATGTAGGTCACTGGGAGCGGGGAAAAATGTTACCAGTCGTAAATCTCTCTAAACTTTTTTGCAGCATCCGTGTGACGTTGTATGCATTTCAAATATTACTTAGTGTACAGGAGCATCGAGCTACAAACGTCTCGAGAAAAATAAATATTTGTACAAATCGTCCACCCAGTGCTTGTTTGGCTTATCTACTATTTGAGTTTACTGAAAGTTGTCCCCTCCCTCTCCCTCCGTCGACTGCTTTTTAAAAACGAAATTATTGGTATAAAATGCAAAAGCAACTAAGCTACACATACAGTGTACTAAGTTGCGTGCCTAAAGCCTTCCCCCTTTTGCCGACATAATTTTTTTTGAGGCAAAATGTTTTCAAGGGGAACAAATTTAACAAAAGACGAAATGTCTTCTCAAGAAAATATTTCAGATAACTGATGAAATACCCCCTTCCACGCCGAAATTTTTCAGTAAATTTCGAATTACGATTATTTAGGCCCGGTATTTTGAAGTATCGTAAAGTTAACTAAAATGCAATTTTAGTTAAATCATTTTAATACTTCACTCACCGAATTTCGCCAGTAAATATTTAGTAACTTTAACTTTCGATTTTCAAGATGGCAGCGCTTCACTGACAGCAGCTGTTTTTTTTTTTAATGTAAGGATACATCAAAATTGTGGCAAACTGAACATTTTTTGTCTCGTTTTCTAGCTTAATGAAGGTTGGGCATATGATTTTTATGAATAGTTGTTTGTTTTAAAGCTTTTGAATGGCATTTTAATTATTTCCAAGATTTGGGGGCGTGGCTTTATACATATCTGCTTGTGGGAATGCATTTAATATAAAACTTAAATGATATATATCTTTGCAGCTTAGATTAGATTAGATTAGATTAGCTTCAGACTTCGGCAATGTTCGGTTTTAGTTAACTCGAGATTAAGTATTTTTCAAGTAAAAGTTAACTAAAATATTACTACACTTCAATATACCGGGCCTTAGAGATCCGCAAATCAAAAAAGTTTAGGAGCCTCTTTTTTCATGCAACCTTTTCACACCAAAAAAATACATTAAACTACCATTTGAATGTACATAGGTCTTTTTTAGTATGGATGTAAATTTACCAGTAGCTGTAAATGGAACTTCTTAATTCACCTTGTTATACGGGTATATAATGTATAATTGTTGAACTATAAGTTTGATGCGCTCCTTCGGAATAAGTTCGCAGTTCAAACAGCGGCAAGTGCAACTCTGAACTCTGCACTTTGTGGATAAAATGGGATGCTCTGCCCGCACATCTTCAAAATTTTATCGAGAAGAAAAAATCTACTCGCTCATCCATATTCCAAGTTGTAGTTTGTATAAGTATTTTTTTGTACGAGGTACTGATTCGGTTCAGTCGATAGCTCACTTGGTAGAGTGCTTGCATCACATGCCGAGAACTTGGGTTCGAATCGCACCGAGAGTGTCAAAAATGATTTCCCGTTTCGGTGTTTATTTCAAAACCAAAATAAAAATACCGGCAAAGTTTATTCAGCCTTAACAAGAAATGAGTAGCAGCCCCTTTAAGAAAACTCCCACTTCAACTGAAGTGGTTGCCGTAAGGCCGACCCCTTACATGAATAATTAAATAGGTTCTACTTGCCAAATTTGATCCGCTTGGCAAGAAGTTACACTTTATGTGTACTTTAGCAGCATAAGCAGCATTTGGGTTGAGGTTGACCCCCATGCTGTAAAAACCTGGTTCACTATTGCAAATGCCACCCCGATTTTAGAAAAAAACGGCAGGAGTTGCATGGTGAGGTTTTCAAGTACACGATCAGAATGTGTAAGCGCTATATTCCGTGTATCTGTCTGCGGGCGTGCATTAAATGTAAATATTTATCTTTGCTACTAAGATTATAGGTTGATTAGGAATGTGATCACTTAGATATGTGTTCTTTGCCCGTCGAGAAAGATTCTAACTTCGAATTTTGTGCCGAGTATGAAGTCGGTAGAAAATTTACAAAGTATGTTCTCAAATTATAACTTCAAAATCAAATCGAATTTCTTATATCCGTGTTATTTCTGAATCAAATTATATGAAACATACAAGGCTGACTCTTCTTGATTAGTTTTGTTAGGAGGAGGGGAGATATAATAATAATTGGTTCATGGTTGTATGTATTTCTCTTGGAATTTTCCCTTGAGGTCTCCGTAGCAATCAAATTGCAATAAATTCCCGCTTCTGCAATTATCTGTTTTATTTTTCTTTTGTTCTTCTTCCTTTTATTTTATTTATTTCGATCAACGTCCGGCAATTATCGATACTGTTAAAATAATATTATATTACAAAATGTATTTTTTTCCACATTCATACGGTTAATAAATCGACTGCTCCATGGAAGAAGGCAGTAACTCCGAAATTGAGGTTTTTGACTTATTTCCATTTCTGAAGGTAACAAATCATTATCTTCATTCCAAGATGACAGTCGTGTCTCTATCTCTTTTAAATTCGTTAATAAATTAATGTAAAAAATAGTTCAGGCATTGCTCTCCATGGAATAAATAACATTAAATTGGCTTTCCTGCAAAACTATCTTTTTTGACTTAGTGCTGTCTTCCTTAGAGCAGTCGAAATAATAACATTGTTACGAACTGTGGATAAGTTGTACGTGAGCCTAGGCACGTTGATTGGTGTGTGTGTGTGTGACGTATCCGGTATAGTGTAGAACAATGCTCTAGTACCATCGATTATGGAAGTACCTTCCATGTTCTCGAAAATGCAAGAATCGTCTCTGGGCACATATAAATACGAGCAAAGATTCTGCGGGGAGACAGAGTCGCTCTGAATATTGTAACGCAAACACCTGTAAGAAGAGAGTGAAGAGTGAACAGTACAGTATATTTTCAGTAAACTATATTTTTCAGTATGGGTGGCCAGCCTCATACCAACCTATCCGTCAAGGAACGAGTCCTTAGAGTTAACCGCTAGACTGTGAGTCTAACCAGTAAAAAGCTCTTATGAATTGAGAAAATGCATAAACACTTGGAAATGTATTGAGTCAGTAGGTAGCGACAGTGCCCGGAAGGAGTTTGGGAGTTTTTCAAAGTTTTGCGCTTCGTAGAAAGTTGCCGAGAACTTGTGCGATATTGGCTACAAAACTATTGGCTACATATGAGAAGATACCCGGCGGGAAATTCCGCTGTTTTCTATATGATAAAAATATAATACTTACCTGATATAAAAAAGTGTGTTATGAATTTTGAATAAAACACCAAGCTTGTTTATAAATATAGACATCTAGCGCCAGAATGGTGAAGCTTTTATACATTTAAGCGCACCCTAATGACAATTTTTGTTGGTAGTGTAATTATTAAAGAATGAGGTGCGAACATTTTTTTTTTAATTTGAAACTTTTTCCTCGGCGAGCAAACGTTTGAGGTCTTGGATGGGACTGCTGTCCTTAGCAACTAATAACAAAATGATTGTCTGCCGTTTCCCTAGCAACCAAGAAGCGTGACAAAAAAATGTTGTCTATGTCAATTCATGGGCAAACCTCATTGTTGTTCACTTGGTTAAAGATCCTACATCTTTTTTTTCCGGTTTCATCATACACGGTTGCATCGTCGGGTGGTCTATAATACATCATCTAAATTGTAAAGATATGTTTACATATTTAGGATTCATATTAAATCTATGCTCACAACCAGTCACCTGTAAGTTCACGATTGTACATGGCGCAAGTGCACGTCTATAATCTATAATCTAAGCTGCAAAGATATGTTAACATTTAACGCTCATATGAAATGCATGCCTACAAACAGGCACATGTAGGTTCGCGCCTACACATTCTGTATGTGTGCATACAAATAAAGAAAACCTCACATGGACATAAACCTTGCAACTCCTGCCGCCGTTCCCAGAACCGGGGTGGCATTGGCAAAAGTGAATCGATTTTTACAGCACGGGTGGTCAGCCTCATACCAAGCTATCAGTCAAGGAGCACAAAAAATTATAAATGATTTACAGAAATTCTTAATGAGACACATTACAAATAAAAATAAAAATAAATTAAAATTAAAATTTAACTTAATATTACACTTAGAATTAATGCCCTAGCCGCCATTGTTGCAAATCAAACGCCATTTCTTTCGGACCTTAAAATAAAACGTATAAAATAAAAACCCAAATCTGAAATGAACCTAAGCCCTGCAACACTTTCTGACCTTCCCTGAAACAGGGGTGACGATGACAAAATTAACCATTTGATACAGTATCTATTGGTGGTCAATGTCATACCTATTTATAAGTCAAAGAATATGCTTTATTTTCGAAAGTAAAACTGTAAGCCCCTGTATTTTCAATGTCAGCATAGTGACTTTATACTGAATGAAAAGGACGCACTTATGTCAGGTGTGTGGGCAGTTTCTTTATCAGTTTAAAGTCACACATGCTAACGTTGAAAATACCGGGACAAAGAAAATGCATAGATACTGAAATGGGCAGGTAAAAACGTTAATGCGCAAAAACAACGAGAATTCATTTCGTTTTTGAGATTTTTAATGGGATTTCACATCTTGCTGGATCTGTAACGCAAATCCCTTTTTGCAACTCTTGCCTAACTTTCCTGTGTAATAAGTTTCCTCTGTAATCACCTCGTGCTATCAGAGTCACCCTCCCTTTCCCCCCGAAACTCTCTCCACCTTGATTCCCTTCACCTTTCATCCCTTATAGCTAGGGACTGGAAAAAAGTGGTGTTATTTTTTGCGAAATTCGCGTTATTTTTTTGGGAAATTCGCGTTATTTTTGATCAAAAACAGGGAAATTCGCGTTATTTTTTATGATAAACGGGGAGATTCGGTGTAATTTTAGGGTTGATTTGATCAAAATAAAGGTTTATGTAATTGCAAAACTATAGATTTTACTAATATTTACAATTTATTATATAAACAACCATATGCACCTTCAAAAACAATGAATAAACAACAACCGAATCAATACGAGTTACAACTTTTAAAAAAACCATTGATTGAAAAAAGTATTAATATTTTAATGACACTCCGAATACCCTGCAATATTCTTTTAAAATATTAAATTTAGTCTCTCTAGATGAGGGTTATCTAATTTTTTCGAGGGATGTTGGCTTTTATGAAAGCCTCAAGTTGTGCTCTTGGCTAATCCAGCAGCAGCTTCACTCCTTGATGTATTTCCTATTTCATTGATGTCACGATTCAAGTCTGTTTGGATATCCAGGACAGTTCTGCTTATCATTTATTTTTTTAATAAAATAAATTTGTAAATAGGAATGCAATTCACCAACCTACTCTGCCTGGCCAGAAACAGGTATTAATATCATTAATGAAAAATTCATTACGAGTATTATTCATTTTAATTAATTTATTATTTATAATTACCCAATTACATTTGTTGAACCAGGGTCAAATTTATGGTCAAATGACACAGGCGGGGATCGAACCCCGCGTCTAGCGTTCTAGCATGTTTCAACGTTGAAAGATCAGCCCACTTGGCCCCCTCGGCTATAACACTGACCATTTTTTCTGTGCTTTGCACCTTGCAAAGGGTTTTCACAGGAATATTTTCTTTCCCACAAAATAGTTGCGTTGCAGAAGCGACACATAACAACTTTTTCGCACAATTTCTACCAAAAGTACGAAAATTCGCGATATTTGCATAAGACCTCAAATTTCGCGTTATTCGCGTAAAAACATCAAAATTCGCGAATAAATTCGTTTTATCGCGATCGCGAAATTTTCCAGTCCCTACTTATAGCCCATTAAAATGTGTGTGCCAAGCCTCTTCAACCGTATTTACCTTATAAAATTATTTACTTGATGAAAAAAATACTCAAAAATATGTTACACATATTTGAGCTTTCCACCAATAAAACTAGATTTATAACTTAATCAAAATTACCTGTAAGTTCTTGAAAAAATACAAAAAAACATTGAGTAACAAAAATCTTGTTTAAAATAAAAAAAAACGTTATCCCATTAATGTAGTTATCTAATCTAATCTAAGTTGCAAAGATATGTTACATTGGAGATTCACATAACATGCATTCTCACAACCAGACACGTACAAGTTCACCCTTGCGCATGCCTCATGTGAACCTACAACGTAAAAACCAAATCTCAAATGGACATACACCCTGCAACTCTTGCCGTCCTTCCCTGTAACAGGGGTGACATTGGTAAAGTGAACCATTTTTACAGCATGGGTGATCAGCCGCATACCAACCTATAAGTCATGGAACATACACGACAAATTACATTTTATTATTATTAGTATATTAGTAGTTAGATACTCAAAAGTCTGCATACGGATTTTTTCTAACGTTAGGTAGGTACACTTTGATCTACAAATCATTTTTTTATTGCCAAAAAAGGAATTGTAAGATGTTCACTTAAAGAATTGTCTGACTCGACTTGCCCGAGTTGGAACTTGGCCAATCTTTCTGGCAAGTTCTTAAAATAGCAAGAAGGATGGAGCCAATAACATGAATTTAAATGTAAATTCAACAGAAAGAAAGATAGTTCGAATTTTACTCCTTTACTTACGCCCGAAACGTGTATTTTATGAAAAATATTTAACATTTTTTTATATATATGAATGTCTTGCCGTATCCTATTTAAAAAAAAACGAAATTCACTATTTTTTTCACTACCAGCCTGCCTACTCGTGCGGCGAACGATTAAGATATTCTAGTTTAAAGTCAGACTGCACCAGCACACTCTTTTTCTTATTTTGTTTTTTTAATTCTGTGGAAAATGTAAACAACAAATTGAAAAACACAATGGACTGGGCACAATCAAAATACACTGCGCTATGTACTTAAACTAATAAAAATGAATTCTCCATAATTATGGCATTTTTCTAGTTAACGTTTGAAGTTGGAGTCTATACTAAATGCAGGAATTCTATTGCTTTAGCGTCTTTTCTACTATCTACATAATAAAATTTTGTATTGAAGTGACGCTATCCTGCCTTTAGATTTCAACTTTCAACTAAGCTACACATATAGTGTAACTTCTTGCCGCGTTATCCCCGAAGGGGTCGCATGTGACGAGTTGAACCTATTTATTTTTTACAGGTAAGGGGGCCGGCCTTACGCCAACCACTTAAGTTGAAGTGGGGGTTTCCCAGCTCCCGAGGGGGCTGGTACTCATTTCTTGTGAAGGCTGAGTAAACCTTGCCGGTATTTTATTATGGGGTTTGTAATAAACACCGAAATAGGAAATCATTTCTGACACCCTCCTCGGTGGGATTCGAACCCGAGCTCACGGGGTAGAATGCAAGCACTCTACCAACTGAGCTATCGACCAGACTAAAATCATTTTAAATATCTCGAGTATCTTAAAAAAAAACGATCTTGCACTGAGATATTCACAAAAGCTTGGCACCTTCTGCATCTCCATCTTCTGACGCCATCTTGGTTTTGATGTCATTTCTCTTGCGCCGCATTTTGTTCTTGTTACTTAAGTAACCTGAAGTTTTCTTGTTTCCAGGTGCTGTTATTCCCTGAAGAGGGCTGGGCCAGGAGTGCTTCCTCATCATACTGGACCCTGCAGCCTTCCTGGTGGAGCAGAACACGCTGCAAGGTGGTGGAAGTGGCAGGAACTAGAAGGTAAGAGGAAATTCAATCAGTTATGGCACAATCACGAAATGAAGATGCGCTTTTTCCAACTGAAATCATAAAAACATTGTATACTTTGGAAAATGTTTGGGCCATTTCAGACAAACAAATACTGCCCGGATCGTCCATGGATTACCAGGCAAACTGTATTAAAGCTTACTTACAATAATAATAACTACACAGTTAAAATGTATGAATTGGATATTAGACGAACCGTTGCAGGAGAAATTACATTATTCTCGACGTTTCGTTATCGACGTAGCTAACGTCTTCAAAAGACACCTCTGCACAACGACTGAGGATGAAAGACTGAAGACTGAAACGTCGAGAATAATGTAAGTTCTCTTATAACGGTTCGTCTAATATCCGCTTAATAAAATTCAATTCTGTAGTTATTATCATTGTAAATATGTCAAACGACCGTAATTCCAACTTAAACCTATGTACATAATATGTATGAAAGCTTCCATACATCACCATACATACACTACTGACTTCCGAACCGATGCTGGATAGAAAAAAATCTTAACCAACCGGGCAGAATGGTTTCAGAATGCGTCTTTCGTATCTATAATATATATTTATAATCTATAATCTAAGTTGCAATGATATATTTCAAATTCATGCTCACAAACAAACACGTATAGTTTGCGCCCACAAATGCTGAATGTGTACTTACAAATAAAATCCAAGCCTCAAATGAATATAAGCCCTACAACTTTGCTGACCTTCCCTGAAACAGAGGCGACATTGGAAAAGTGAACCATTTTTTACAGCATGGGTGGTCCGCCTCATACCAACCTATAAGTCAAGGAATAATGACTGTATTTGGAGCGTCTTTTCACACGGAACGATTTCGGTCGGGTTTGTCTACGGTTTCGGTTGAATTTTTTTTTTTTAAATATATGGATCAAAAAGCTTAAAGAAGTTTTTATTGATGCTGGAGAGATGTTTTCCGGGATCTGTCTGTTGCCGTGGTCTTTGGGAGCTGGAGCTTCTAGACTAATGTCTACGATGGGCTTCTTCTGCATCATCAGCCGGCCGTGTAAGCCTAAAACTCTTATTGAAGTTGTTATTTTAAACACGCTAGTCGAATTTACCGTCGAAAGCCACTTGGCCGTACCGTTTTAATTTAAATTAAAAAAACTTTTTTTGAAAACATAGTTTTATTTTCACTTATTTGAGTTAACAAGGCCTAAGCGCTAAGCGCCTGAACTGAAATAAGTGAAAATAAAACTATCTTTTAAAAAAGTTTTTTTAATTTAAATTAAAATGAATTTTCACTCTGTGAATGCACTAATTAAGAAAAAAAAACCGACTGTTCACAATAAAGTATTTTGAGTCAATGAGCTTATTCCTTGACTTATAGGTTGGTATGAGGCTGACCATACTGTAAAAAAAATGATTCACTTTGCCAATGTCAGCCCTATGTCAGGGAAGGTCGGCAAAAGTTGTAGGGTGTATGTTCATTTGAGGTTTGGATTTTATTTGTATGTACACATTCAGCATTTGTAAGCGCGTTTGTTTGTGGGCATGCATTTGATATGAGCTTTAAATGTTAATATATATTTGCAACTTAGATTATAGATTATAGCTTATATATAAATGAAAAGATAATTCGCGCAATAACATTTTTACATCCCTTTGTTTTTATATTGCTGCTGAGAGGAGACGATTATTTTTTTATATTACGTGACATATTTGGTGATCCCTATAAAACGTGACGTAAATATAAGATTATGGAGAAGATTTTTAAATCGTATTTTGCATTGCCTTCTTTCTATAATGTATAATCAAAGTTGCAAAGATATTTGAACATGTAAGATTTTCATTTAATGCATCAGCAAAATAAGTGTTGACTCGCGCTTACATATTTTGCTGTATGTACAAAAGAAGATCCAATTAAAAATCGAATGGATTTACACCTGCAGCTTTTGCCGTTCCTCATTGAAACTGGGGTAATTTGGCTCAAAGTGACACAATTTTTACACTATTTGTGGTTAGCCTCATACCAATTTACAAGTCAAGGAATGCTAGAACAACAATCTGGGATATTTTCGTAAATGAAAAAATGAAATTAATTGTAACGTAATGTCACCTCCGACACCAGGAAAGATCGGCACTTAGATTTATTTAACAATTTATATTTATTTTTAACAATTCACATTTATGGTTTGGCACTTTACATTTATTTCACAGTTGGTCTTCACTTACAGTGTCTTTCTTGTTCAAAAGCAGAGCATCGTATCAAGACTGACTCTTGTGGGCCGCTTGCAGCCCTTTATACTCCCAAAGACAGTAGTTACTAGAAGCCAATTTTGCTCGAACCTACCAGAACATAAAGATTCCAGTAGGTACATAATTGAATGTCTCTTTCCTAGGTACCTATAATAATTACTCCAACTCTCATTGGCTATAACCAATACACCTACCTAGTACCTACCTACCTAAAATTTATATGTATTTGTTATTTACATAACAGTATATTTGCAACTTAGATTATAGATTACTACAGTAGTCTTTGATCATGCACAACTCATATTATGATCTCAAGCATTTTATCCTCACTCTGACCTATTTCTTTCATCCAGACATCTATGGTCTTTGTTAAAGTGTCCATGTACTCGTGAAGTATTTTTTTTACCATGGAATATTCTACATGAGTATTTTACAAAGCGCCATTGCGGCGCCAGACCCCCCCTCATTTCTTTCCCTCCTCTCTTTTACATATAGGGCTACCATCCTCATGACCGTGTCACCATAAATCGGTCAAAGATAACTCGTCGACCGACAGCTCATCCGTTTAAAAATCAATCACACGACAGTTCATCCACAGGCCTTTTCGGTCAACCACAATAGCCTTGGAACAGTTCTGAAATAGGAACTTGTTTTTCGGCGGGCAAACGTCAGTCTTGTATGGGAATGCCGTCCTTAGCAAACACTAACAGGATATTTGTTTGCTTTTTCCCTGGCAACCCGACCAAGCACAATTTAATCAATATTAATTGACGTGCGGACCTTATTAATTGTCCACACGACTTTTCGTTCAATGACATTTCAGTCACTTACAATAAAGGCCAACAGACAGCTCCAAACTAGCTCTCCAAAAAACCTTTGTAATTACTGCAGTTTTCCGTGATGGAGTTGTGTGTGGAGGCAGTGGCGAAGGGTGCCATACAACTCGATTCCCATCGGCTTCCCTTTTAAAATGAGGCAACAAAGTTGTAAAAAAATATAGGCACAAAGTAACAAAATAGTACATTTAAAACCAAAGAAACAATTCGTATTTTTTCCCCATTGAAACCATGCAGTCTACTATATTATCATATTTGCCTCATTTTAAAAGGGAAACTGATGGGAATCGAGTTGTATGGCACCTTTCGCCACTGTCTGTGGACCATATATGTATTTTATCTGACCAAAATGTCATCGAATGTGAATTCTTATCGTGACCGTTGTCTGTGACCAAAATGTCGTTGGACGAAAAGTCGTAAAGAAAAACTATATTTGACCGAGCTGTTTGTGAACAGGTTGTCTGTGACCGATTTGTCGTGGACCCCTGATGACACTGCTGTCCAAGCATGCGCCCTGTTTTATTGCGTCACGCATGATGGGCCACTAAGCAAGTGTCTGCTTGGATAAGCTTTAATAATGCATGATTTATGTATCGACGTCAAGTGATGGGAATAACACACTTTGTTGTCGATAAAATTAGGAATTTTCTTCTCTGTAAGACGATAGCTTTTACGATGGTTGAATATTTAAAAACAAACTTACTTAAAAATACAGAATTGATGATTTTTTTTCATTGTTGATAGATGAAGCCAAAAATTTAGATTACCTTTAATGTTTTGTGGCCATGCCTTGTTGAGTCTTCCCATCGTTGAACGTCTTCGTCCTCGGTGAGCATATCCCTGTCCTCTGCCGTTTGGAACAGTGCCTCTACACTTTGGATGCCTGTCCTATAATCTAGAATCAAAGTTGCAGAGATGTACTACATTTTAAATTTATATTACATGCATTCTCACAAGCAGGCACGTGTAAGTTCGCGCTTACACATACTGTAGGTATTAACTTGATATCGAGATTTACAATTCAGAATTTATGTTAAATTGGAGCCATTGTTGGCACTTAAGTCAATTTCAAAGAGGTGTTTTTAAGAATCGTTAGAAAATATTTATTCTAAAATGTTTTTGCCTATAGCCTATGCACGCGCTTGACATCACAAAAATATGTTTATATGTAATCTCTAGATCTTCTTTTAAAGCAGTAAATCAAAACTATAATGCACGAAAAAAATAACTTTATTATTACTGATGAAATTAGTCCGAAAATAGTCCGGTCGATAGCTCAGTTGGTAGAGTGCTTGCATTCCGCCCCGTGAGCTCGGGTTCGAATCCCACCGAGGGTGTCAGAAATAATTTCCCATTTCGGTGTTTTTTTCAAACCCCAAAATAAAATACCAGCAAGGCTTACTCAGCCTTCACAAGAAATGAGTACCAGCACACTCGAGAGTCGGGAGCTGGAAAATTCCCACTTCAACTGAAGTGGTTGGCGTAAGGCCGGCCCCCTTACCTGTAAAAATAAATAGGTTCAACTCGCCACATGCGACTCCTTCGGGAATAACGCGGCAAGAAATTACACTCTATGTGTAGCTTAGTTGAAATGAAATGCTTTTTACAGATCCACACCTTTTCATACAACCTAGAGGATTTCTTGTACAATTTAATCCCTGAATATTTGTTATTTCGTTTGTGCCGACCCTATCCCCCGCCCCTCTGTCTCATATCTTTGACGCTGCCACCTTGTTTATAGTTGTAACCGACTACGTCTGACGCAATTTCCATATCCGATTTAAATGTTCTGCCTACGGGTTCCATGTACCAGCAAGGACCGTAGACTTTCTCGTAAACACTCTAATACAGATGCGCCTCTATGGTTGTCATTTTTGCGTGTATAAAAGAAGATTCTTTCTTGATTCGCGATATGTAATCCTGCTATTCTAGAATAAATCAGTACCTATGACTGTTACAGACAATAATTGTAAGCAATGTGAGCATAAACTATTGTTCCTTCGTAGATGCAGAACTAATCTGTCAAAGATTATGATTGTAGGGAGGGTGATGGCTGTGCTCAATGAGATCTCCTATTCAGTTGATACCTGAGTGAGAACCAGCGTAGACAAAAATTACGTTTAGTATCTATAACTGTTGCAGACAATAATTGTAGGCAACGTGAGCATAGACTATTTTTCCTCCTTAGATGCAGAACTAATCTGTCAAAGGTTTTGATTGTAGGGAGGGTGATGACTGTGCTCAATGAGATCTCCTATTCAGTTGATACCTAAGTGAGAACCAGCGTAGACAAAAATTACGTTTAGTATCTATAACTGTTGCAGACAATAATTGTAGGCAACGTGAGCATAGACTATTTTTCCTCCTTAGATGCAGAACTAATCTGTCAAAGGTTTTGATTGTAGGGAGGGTGATGACTGTGCTCAATGAGATCACCTATTCAGTTGATACCTAAGTGAGAACCAGCGTAGACAAAAATTACGTTTAGTATCTATAACTGTTGCAGACAATAATTGTTGGCAACGTGAGCATAGACTATTGTTACTCCCAAGATGCTGAACTAGTGTGCCAAAGGTTGTGACTGTAGGGAGGAAAATGGCATGCTCAATAAGATCTCCTTTTCACGTCATTACTAAGTGAGAAGTACCTTAGACAGAAATTTACGTTTTTGATAAGTTGATCCAGGTTTTCTTGTTTAAAATATACTTTTAAGGATATTATACATATTAGGGCATTTTTTATTATGAAGATATACTTATACAAATAAATATATCCTATATTGTCGGGCAGTAGACCATATCGTAGAAGCAGCGTAGCAAACTTTCATGATGCTACGATTAATAACAGAGAATAATGCTCATAAAAATCATACTTTTTATTGAGATACACGGAAAATTGACATGTTCAAATGAGTGTCGTAGCAGACAGTAGATTTTATGATGGTAAGGCATAGTAGCAACACTTTTATGATGCTACAACTTCTCGTAGAAGGTAGAAAATAAAAGAAAAAAATTATGTACTGGTACAATTTACGGGTTCAATTTAATAAATACTCCGATTAATTTATTCCCCGCAATTTATTTTAAGACTCCGTTCACATTAAGTTCAAATACAGAATGGCTTTTTAACTGTTCAGCTCAACGGCTCAGATACAAGTCTGCGCTACAAACAGCTTTAGCCCTTTATAAAGTATGACATAAGGAAGATTCTCCAAACATCGGGGACTGCAACATTCGCGACTTTGCCATAACATTCCATGCAGAAGATTCAAGCGAATACTCACACCATGGAACAAAAAAAAGTTCAATTATCCAAACACCTACATCTAAAGAATCACGCACACAAGTAAAAAGGCTCATAAAACACAATCACACATTCTTAATTTACCAGTATAATGATTTATTTTGTAAATACAAAGGAGAAAAAAAAAATAAACAAAGAAAGAGTTTTTTTAACATATATTTTTTGAAACGGAGTTGTTCAAAGATTCCTCTGAAATTTTTGAAAATCATACTTTTCATTGGCATACAAGCAAAACTGACACGCTCGGATGACCGTCGTGGCAGACAGTAGATTTTCTATCGTAGAGGCAGCGTAGCAGGACTTGTATGGGCGAGGGGAAAAATCTTTGAATTGAAAACAGCTTCGCCAACGTCTGACGGAAATGTCGCGGGCTGAAATACATTTCTGCGGCGTACGAATATTTTGCAATTTAAAAACTACGCTCTGAAATAAATTCAATGGAGTCTGCAGTTATGATGACGCTGGTACATCGCTACGTAGGAAATCAGAATAATTTTCAAATTTATTTTGCGAACGCTTAGAATGTTTTTAAATTTAAAATTCGCTTAGGTAGAAGTTGCATTTAAATTTCATAGAAATACAACTGAAAATCTTGTTATTCATTTTATCAATGTAAATAACGAAAAAAATTCTCGGCGTGTAAACGTCATCTTTCCATTTATTCATTTATTTCGGTTCTTAGCAATCAACAATCTCTTAGTAACAACTAATTTGTTTGTATTTTATCTTGCAACCCAGCCAGCTCACGCCACATTTTTTTTGCATCTGGTATAAGTTCCGAGCTCATTGTTATTTTTATGTTTTATTTAAATTTAAATATGGAGAGGAGTACAAGAAAATTATCTGTTTTTGTCTGGCTAAAAAGAAGGATTTTTTTTAATTTAAAATTTCAAATATGGAAACGGATATTGAATAACTTTGAATATCCGCTAGTTGCGAATATAGTCTGCAACGGATATTAGATTTTTAAGAAATTGTTAAAGCATAATACCTGCAAATAAGAACATAAATTGTATCGCCTCTATTTCAAGGTTGTAATTTGGTTGTGTAATCAGTCATACGAGTGATTATTTATGCACGACTTCTGTGAACTCAGACAAATCTATTGTCAAGAGGATGGGTCTTGAACCAGCGTTGTTTTAATTTCAAACACGCTATTACAAACAACCGTCCAGATCCACTTCGTCCATACTTTTTTAATTGCACATAATTTGAGTGCCCATGCTTCCACACCGTTAAGAAGTAAATGCCAAATATATTTGGCATTTACTTCTTAACGGTGTGATGATTGTTATAACAACACATAGCACATTATTTTTTTTACTTAGAAATCTAGCACGCACAATTGAATATTCCTTTTCTAATAAGAGCCCACCGCGTTGTAAGAGAAGTACGTGGGTAATAACATCTCAAGTTAAATTGATAAACGGAAAGCGCAGAGACCGCAAGTGTTTTATGTGGGTCGTATATCGGAAAAGTAAATTTAAAAATTTCCATACAGAGTGCATGCGTGTCACGCGGGCCGCCATGACACCTTTCCATCAACGTGACGCACGTGTCGCTAGCACGAGAGCGCCGTTTCGTGAACGTAAAACATAAAGCGTTCAGTTTTTACGGTATGTGTAAGTGTTTTTGATTTTTTTGGTCGTACAAAAGTTATTTATGTTTTGACGTCATGCGAGTTAGACTGTAACTGTAACTCTGTTACCATTCCGCTAGGAGTGGCCAGAACGTTGTGTTTTTTTATCCTTGACTTAGACATTGGTATGAGGCTGACAACCCATACTGTAAAAATATGGTTCACTTTGCCAGTATCTCCCCAGTTTCAAGGAAGGTTGGCATGGGTTTCAGTTTTGAGTAATGCTTATGTTTATTGGAGGTTTTTTTTTTTTTTATTGTTAGTCCACATGCGGCATGTGCAACCGTGAACTTCTACGTATCTGCTTATGAGAATTCATTTAATATGAATCTTAAATGTAATACATCTTTGCAACTTTGATTATGGATTAATGTCGAATAATAATTATGAGTTATTCGGTACTAGGCATGGGAATGGTCATTATTTACTATTCAAATATATTCGCCATAACCCCTATTCGCAGCGTCTCTAATGCGGATCCAAGGAACGTACAAACGACTGACAAGCAATATCGTGGAAATCGCAGCCCCGGGCCGGGACGCATGTAAATCATATTTATTGTGTTGCCGAGGCTAGGGGGGGGTAGGGGGCTAATAGCCCGTATTGCCAGCTATTGAAAATAAATGAAAAATTGGCGCGACAGATGTAAAATATCGTGGGAACTTTGCTGGGGTGTTTTGGGACAAGTGGATGCTTGAATACTGACGACTGAATGATTGAAAAAAACTGATATGAATGAATATTAAATATACTCGTATGTAGTCATTTTATTTTATTAAATTTTTTATTGAGGAAAAAAACAGTTACAGTGGGATGATATTTCAAGTGGTAGAGAATTAACAGTTTACAATACCAGTAAATTTTCCATTAATTTGTAACTAAATGAATGAATGTAAAAAAGAGAATAATTAATTATTGGCATAAACAAGAATGTAAAAAAGAGAATAAAATGAAAAGTAACGGTACATCTTAAAAATGGTGAAAAAAATCAAAATAATAACCAAATAATTTATTGTACATTTTTTCCTTCCTTATCTATGAAATGAAAGAAGTATTTAAGGACAGAAAAAGGTAGTGGCTTACCTGTAATGTTGGCGGATTATACTTATTCTTTAATATGCACACTGTTTTTTTTTTTTTTAAGTTATATTCAACCTATAGCTCTCCAACAGGGTAGAACTGTCAATTAAGCTGTTTACAACTTTATGAGGGAGCATCATTAGGGATCCGTTGCACGTGGTTTCCAGTCTCCTGAAGCAGCTCTTAGTGGCATTATGTAAATATGATTTTTGCATTTTGTTTAATAAAAATAGCGCTCGAGGAAACAAATCAACTCGTGAAGAAAACCTGTGCTTTATTTTTACTTTATTATTTTAAATTAAATCTTCACAATGTAAAAATACACAACCCCTTAAACTTTTACTTTGTTTTGTTCCAGTCTTATTTCAAATTCATGCCAAGTTCATAGTCCATTCTTTACGGAAAGCTTAAAAAAACTCTAAATTTACAAACGATTTCAATCATCGAGCTCTTACGCCTTCTCTATTTTTTGTTTTTGTATTTTTAAGGCCTCATTCAACTCGGATACTATCTGCAAGTTGATTTTCAACTCTCTAGGCTCCCATCTCTTTATTTTTATTTGATCGTCTTTGTAAAATACTCAGCCTTACCCGAGGGCGATACCCGTAACTTCTTAACTAGATCCTTGCGTTTCTTAACAAATGTACGTAAATTAAAAAAAACATCTCTATCGTGTGTTTTAGTTTAAATGAAACTTTTGAGATGTTTTGGTGGAGTTTAAACGTTAAACGTTGTACTGAATCGAGCTACGAAATTTGAGACATAAAGTTATTACGGCGAATGGGCAATTTCTGCCTTCATCGTTTCGCAATATTTGGCGAGTGGGTACCTACTTGTATATTTGGGGTGCGGACCCCAAAATGGTTTTCAATAATTCAAAAACTTTCGCTCTGATATTGTTATGATTATATTTTATTGGTAATATTGCTACAACATTCAATGGCTATCTATTTTTTTTTACATTGTTATGAATATGCAGGATGTTAGTAGTTGTGTTTGGTTTGTCTGTGTTAGTTAATAATAAGTCTATGAAATTTCCTAAGGTTTGTCTGGTCGATAGCTCAGTTGGTAGAGTGCTTGCATTCCATGCCGTGAGCTCGGGTTCGAATCCCACCGAGGGTGTCAGAAATGATTTCCCGTTTCGGTGTTTATTTCAAACCCCAAAATAAAATACCGGCAAGGTTTACTCAGCCTTCACAATAAATGAGTACCATCCCTCTCGGGAGCTGGGAAAACCCCCACTTCAACTGAAGTGGCTGGCGTGAGGCCGGCCCCCTTACCTGTAAAAATAAATAGGTTCAACTCGCCACATGCAACCCCTTCGGGAATAACGCGACAAGAAGTTACACTATATGTGTAGCTTAGTTGCATAGTTGCATTGTGCATTTTCGGAGTAAAAGCGCTACAGTTTTATTTTCAAATTTCTTGATTCAAATTGCCTAAGCGCTATCGGACTTTATCCGTCCATATTTAGAGACTAACGGGGCTATTCTTAGACATTTAAGTCGTCGGTCGAGCCCACGCTTTGACAAACTAATTATGCCTGGGCTGGAAATTTAATCCCCCCAGCCATTCTTACCTACCAAAAATATTTGTATGAAGACAAATCAGCTGTTCACTTGCGGCTATCTTGCCTTGACAGGTCTTCATCAAAAATGCATCATTAGTTTGTCAAAGCGTGGGCTCAACTGACGACTAAAATGACTAAAAATAGTCCCGGAAATTTTCTAAGGTTTGTGTATTTACGGAGTGAAAATGCCACAGTTTTATTTTCTAATTTCTGGACTTTATTTGTCCATCTGTAGAGGCTAACTCTTTAGAAATGAGTCGTAGCTTAGGTAGGTACCTAAACATATTTTGTATTTGTTCGAGATAAATTAAGTGTTGAATCGAATTTTCTGGTAAAACCCAGCAAAGTAGGTGGTATGTAACGATTCTCCATGCTTCGAGAATGATCTTGAACTTGGTATAAATTAGGACCAAGATGCTTTGGAAAAGAAGATATACATCAACCGTGGTACCTACAGAAAGAAAGGGATAGAGAGATATAAATCAACTGCATACGGTTGTTAAAATGTAAGTCTTGCCGTTCTTCCCTGAAAAAGCGGTGAAATTGGCAAAGTGAACCATTTTATACAGCATGGGTGGTCAGCCGCATACCAACCTATAAGTTAAGGAACATAATTCAAAAATTATAATCAATAAATAATACTCAATATAAATATTACAAATCTCAAAATTGTACTTAAAATTAATTAAAAATCCTAGCCCTAGCCGCCAACATAAAAAATCTTATGAAATTACACTGAAATATGTCTTTATTAGACTATATTTTACCAGATGGCTGGTACTACAAGACTTGAACAAATGGACTCCAGTTTGACCTATTCCGGTTGATAGTTCAGTTGGTAAATGCTTGCGAAAAATCGCAGAGGACTAGGGTTCGAACCCCACTAAGAGCCTGTTGCACCAAACTCCAATCAGACGAAAATCAAAATAAAGTGTGATTTCTCCCTTTAAAATAAAACAATTGATTGCATATACGTAAGTCAGCTGATGTGAATCATATTTCCTGTTCAAATTCCATCACATTTTTACCAACTTTCGAGAAATATTTAACCGAGGTCCTTTACCAGAACTAAGCAATCAAATTTGATGTTTCAATCAAATATTGATTGGAGGTTGGTGCAACAGTCCCTAATTAGGGTATCAGAAATGATGTCGCGTGTCGGTTGTATGAAAAACCCAACATGAAAATACCAATAAAATTTAGGCTCTTCCGGTACATTGTGGTTAGAAGTAGCACTGTATATGCCGATTATTTTCGTCATTTTCAACACAAATATTTACTGTATTCATAAAATCGACTGTTTGAAGGGTGCGTCTTGAAACATCTCTTCAATACAAAAGAATTCCGATGAATGAAAGTAAAAACAAAGCAAAACAAACAATAGAAGCCTTTTGAACAGTGATCGGGGAAACAAACTCCTTCATAAGCACTCCAGATACTTCAACCAGATATTTTTCAAGAGTTGTTACTTTTTACGTTACATTATGATATCTTTCACATTAAAAATTCAATTGCTAAGACTGTTTAAATGATTGCAAAGATTTTTGCACAATGAAAGCAGAAGACATTAAAAATTGACGATTTTAAAAACAATAACCCTGTTGCACCAACTTCCAATCAATATCTTATTGACACATCAAAGTTGATTGCTTAATTCTGGTAAGGACCTCGGGTAAATATTTTTCGGAAGTGGAATATGATGGAATTCGAACAGGAAATATGATGTACATCAGCTGACTTACGGTAAACAACCATTTTTTTGATTTGATGGGAGAAATCACACTTAATTTTTAATTTAGTCTGATTGGAGTTTGGTGCGAAAAAAAACGAAAGAGCGAAATTAATAAAATAAAACACATAAGCTGATTATTTTTCTATTTGATAATTTTTTTCATGAAACATTCCGTTCGGGAGCTGGGACACCCCAACTTCAGGTGTAGTACTAGCTGAAAGCCCGGTTACTTGTAAAAATAAACAGGTTTCATATGCGACTCACTCGGGGACGCAATGATAAGATGTTGCTCTATACGTTCAGCTGAATTGCGTTACGAGCGAGGGAACATAAATACTGTTACGAACTTGAAAAACGGGCGACTTTACATACATATATATAGAACAGTCTGGCACTAGTATGATGATGATAGTGTTACGAACTACGAAATAAAAGTACCTACGTGCACCTATACATGTACGATAGTGTGGTAGTCCATGATGGTGGTAGTGCGTAGAATGACGTCCTGGTATGAGCAAAAGATCAAAAAATGATCTGGAATATGCAAGAAATATTTCTGTTGCACCTATTTAAGAGGACTGCAATAAGGCAGCAGGCAGAGTGTCGATAAACATTGAGACGCGAAGTTCGAAAGCCAGAGCTGGAAATTAATTGTTGTAAATTTGTGAACTAAATTGTGTAAAATAAATAAATGCAGTTTAATTCAAAGAGAACCCAGCAAAAACATAACAATACATACGTACAAGCATTATTATCATAAATTGTATAGTTCAGAGTATGGACACGAATGTAAGAGAAGAAATGTTTGAAAAAGGTGATGGAATGACTGAATTGAAAGAGGTACGCAAGGATAAGAAAAAAATAGCGGCAAGTCTGCAGAGATTCTGGCCACCACTTGTAGAAGAGCTCGTCCTTTTACCCATATATGTGCAGCTAAGTTGCGTTTTTTTTGCGCTCCCCACAATCTACAACTTTCTTTACGATACTATATGTATCAAAAATTCATTACTTTTTTTTTTTACATAAAATAACAAAAACAAGATTACATAATTAACGTCAATTCAATTCTTTCAAAAAAAAAAAAAAAACCCACCGGCATGAAAAAAGCTCCCTTCAGCTTTTCAAATTGACTCGCGGAGAAAAAAATCCGCCAAAAAAAAAAGAGAAATCTGCAAGGCAAATTCGGCATAAGTAAATGCTGTAATAAGTCGCAGTGTTTACTCGGCGTCCCGAGGCATTAGTGTTTAAAAAGCTCGCTAAGGCTTTCACGGGAGGTTGTGGAGGGGGGTGAGGGGGTGGGAGTGGGAGGAAGTGGGAGGGTGGCGGTTTAAGCTCCCCGAACTTGATGGAATGTTAATATACAGACCGGAAAGTGTTTTTTTCTTCTGCTTGAATTGAGATTTTTTTGTGGCGGTGCAAAGATAGTGCACTGAATATTCTATCATATTGTGTACGCTAGATTTTAAGATTAAGTACTTTTTTTAAGATGAGCTATGCAGCTTAAAATTTGCATAGTCGTAGTCCGGTCGATAGCTCAGTTGGTAGAGTGCTTGCATTCCATGCCATGAGCTCGGGTTCGAATCCCACCAAGGTTGTCAGAAATGATTTCAAGTTTCGGTGTTTATTTCAAACACCAAATTAAATTCCGTCAAGGTTTACTCAGCTTTCACAATACATGAATAGCAGCCCTCTCGGGAGCTGGGAAACCTCCACTTCAACTGAAGTGGTTGGCGTTATGCCCTTACCTGTAAAAATAAATAGGATCAACTCGCCACATGCGACCCCTTTGGAGATATCGCGGCAAGAAGTTACACTATATGTGTAACTTAGTTGCGTTTTTTTAGTTGCGTTTGCGTAGTTCAACTCCAGATTGAAAGTGAAATTTTGACAATTAAAAACAAAAGGAGTAAATCTATTTACACAGTCAAAGTCCATTTTTTTTAATTAAAAAATTTAATTGGATAAAAACAGAGTTTTTATTCACCTTTAATTCACACAAAAGGTTTTTCTCTTGAATGGAATCGGCAAATTCAAAATTTAAATCGACTGGTTTAGGTTATAGTTTCTCACTCAGAGGAAATACAAAAATGGGTTACAGATTTTTTAATTTAACTCATCTTCATCTTTTTTCTCAGTTCCCTCCAAAAATTGTTCACTAAACGGTTTAACAACAGATAAGTCTAGGAAGGATTAGGTGCCCAAAAAAAAGGAAAACTAGTAGTTAAACATTAAAACGTGACAAAAACATATTTTTAATTATTAAAAAAAACTGAAACGCGCAGAGCGTCACAAGTGTTTTTTATCACGTGACGTGAAACAGTTGAACGCGAATGAAAAAGCTGTGTTGTGACGTCACGTGGCAGGAGTGCAGGGCTGTTTCCTGGAAGCGTGACGTCAGCTTCCGACAGGGGTGACACCTGCACCCAAAGTTAACAAATCTACGTATCAACTCAAACCATACTGTTTTACGAACAATCGAGAGAAAGTAAGAAGCGCGCTTACGCGCTCTGTGTCAGTTTACGTAGAAAAATGTATATTGCTACGATTTACTTGGGTTCAATTTGATAAAACTTCGATTAAATTTATTTTAATTAATATGTATTATATTCACTCATTTCACTTTACCAATGTCACCCCTGTTTCAGGGAAGGTCGGCAGGAGTTGCAGGGTGTATGCTCAATTGAGATTCGGTTTTTTACATCGATATAATATAGAACTGGATGGTCTAAGCAATCAATCCTTTAAGAATTAGAAATACGCTACCCCACTCATTATACAAAAATCCAAATTCAGTCTATCGGTAACCTTCCAACAATCAACAGGTGTGTTACCTAATAGGAAAATAAAACGTATAAATGCCAATCTGGGTATTTTCTAAACGTACCAACAAAAGAGAGTAAATGTGTTTTAGAACATGAAATAATATTTCACTTTAATCACTATATGATTACGTTGATAAAATTTATTTTTTATTTGTCGAAATATTTTGTTCGCGAAAGTGACAGCCATTTTTAGAACTACCGATGTTCAAGTATGTAGTTACTTATTCAAGTATGTAACTTCTATGCTCGCGGTAATAAATACTTGTGAAAATCATCCCGTACACAAGAGATAACAAAAATAAGAAAGAATACATAAGAAAAACCGTAAAACTCGATAATGTGAGAGTTCTTTTAAATATTTTTAAAATAAATTTCTTGTTTTCATAAGACAAATTGGTCCAGTACACATGCAAACATTGCTCATGTAAAATTTTCTCAATGGCGTATACGGCAAACAAGAACTAAGGCTGCGATATATTTTCAACTTAGATTAGATAAGACTCACATTTGGTTCACAGTAATCTTTCGTACTATCTCGCTCATCGGCTCTGGTAACTAGTCCGCCTTCAAAGCATCGCCATCTTCCGATTAATATCCGAATCTCAAACGGACATAAACCCTGCAACTTTTACCGACCTTTCCTGAAACAGGGGTGACATTGGCAAAGTGAACCATGTTTTAAGAGTATTTAGGGTGTTCAGCCTCTTACCAAAACTGAAAAATAAGTTCATCGAACCGAGAGTACAAATTTTCAAAAGTATGTCATACTCTTCTTGGTAAGTAAAAATCCATCTGAGAATAGAATAATCCCCCAAGTAAAAAAAAATATTACGTTAAAACTCAATCACAGAAAATTACAGAAAAATGTAAAGCGTTTCTAGTGTGCGTTTTAGTTTCCATACAGGTTTTTTTGGTTAACGCTATGGTCCACTTTTAAAGTAAAGTTTCTTACTTTGGGAACAGATGTTCTTGTATAAAGAAGTAATTCTGAGAGAGACGGTCGGAGGGAAAGAGAGGGGAAGAGGACTTGTTAATACTTTGCTTCCACAGTTGGTAACCATGGAAATTCATTATTTTGCCCCGAAAATTTTGCTTGGCCGAAAAAAAAAACTTTACCCTTTTGTATTATAATTCCTCTTTGTTTGGTACGCTGACGAAACATAATGGAGAAAATATGATGTAGGATATTAAAAAAAAGACTCGAAACATTTTGTCAAATACTTCGTTGTATTAAAAAGTATTGGATTCGGAAGATTTTACCTGAGGGCAATGGCTGGAAAGACACTAAATGATGGAGTCCGTATTGATTGGATGATGAACGAGTGTGGTATAAAAGAGAATTTAAGAATGAAAGTACAAAAAAGCACGATTAGATGGTTCGGACCTCTTGAAAGAATGGATGATGAATAACTAACGAAGAAAGTGTACAGAGGAAATGTCAGAGGAAAGCGTGGAAGGGGAAGACCGAGGAAGGAATGGATAGACCAAATAGGTGAGATTGCTAAAAGATGGAACCTGCAGAGTGAGAATAAGAGAAAGTGATGAATGTTGAAGAGATGAAAGAGGTATGCTTGTCTTGTCTTGTATCCTGCCGCCATTCCTCTAGGGGTGGCCGGCACCTCCACACAAGTGCCTCCACTTGACTCTGTCCTTGCATATTCCATTCATCTCATCTAGTTTCATCACTCTTTTCATGCACGCTCTTCTCTTGTTTCCACTCTGTAGATTCCATTTATTCGCAATATCACTTATCTGATCAATCCATCCGAGGTATGCAAGGACAGAAAAAAGTGGAGACGCATTTGCGGAGGTACCGGCCACCCCTAGTGGAAAGGCGGCATGATCCAGTACAGTACAGTTACGAATTCTAATTTCAAGCCAAACATTTTTTTGCGGTCGATAGCTTAGTTTGTAGAATACTTGCGTTACATGTTAGAAGGGTACGGTTCGTCTCCCAACAAGTGTGTCACCAATGTCGAAGTCCTCCGATGCATGCGCATCACAAAGGAACTTTTGCCAACCATTAAGTAGAGAAAACTGATGTACTTCGGTCATGTTTTGAGAAATGAGAAATACCGCCTTCACCAGAGCCAGACGCAGATTCGAACCAACGTTATTCTGTTCCAAATATGCTAGTCGAACATGCGCCTCTACTCCTCGGCCATAACACCGACTTAATCATGCTAAATGCATCCCATACGCAGATACGTGTAAGTTTGCGCTTACACGTGCCGCATGTGGACTTACAACATAAAAACCTAAACTCAAACGAACATAAGCCCTGCATTTTTTTTCTGAAACAGAGGTTATATTGTAAAAGGGAACCATTTTTTACAGTATGTGTGGTCAGCTTCATGCCAATCTATAAGTCAAAGAATGAAGAAATAATAATTAAAATTTAGCAATTCATCTGACACCACATTGAATTCTCAAAAGTGACATTTCACAAGATGGCGACGTTGATTCCAATTTTCCCCACGTTCACCCTACCTAGGGGCTGTCCATATATTACGTCATTCGCATAAAGGGGGGGGAGTCTGGTCTGCGGATGATGGCAAATGATGTACGAGTACCAAAAGTGACGTCGTTCTTGTAAATAACAATTTCTACAAAATATACATAATATTATGTAAGTAATATAACATTATTAATTATTAAGCTCATCTATTATTACAGCAAGAGGGGGGAGGGGGTCATTAGATAATGACTATAGGATGATTGTAAGGGGGGGGGGGGTTGGGGTCGAAAATCGGCCAAAATCGATGACGTAATTTATGGACGGCCCCCTACGTATTTTTTCACAAAACTGAAAAACCCAATAACGTGGTAGTACAAAATTTCAGTTGAAGTACTCTTTCGTTGCTATGATGTGGCAAGTGTTGTTATAATGCACAAGATTTTTGGTAAAGAAACAGAAACTCTCGGTGTGATTGATGATGATGGATGAACATTGAGTAGATTGTGGATATCATATTGATCGTTCATTCAAGAAAACGTGGTACAATTTGCGTTTACTTCTTAAAGTTTTTGTTGCAAAAAAAGTATCCACATTTATGAGTTGAAATTTTCTTATATATTAAAAACAATCATTCAAAGTAAGTATGAGAAAGTACAAAAAAAACTTTGTCGCAACATGGTCGCAACTCATCCTTCTAATTTATCTATGGTTATTGTCTGCCAATTTTGTTACAGTGCCCTCTTGAAAATGACGTAGGCAAGTCGACAGTATTAGAGGTGATATAAACACTCTAATTTGTGAAAATAAAACTCATTTGTTTTTTAAATTTCTATACTTTCTCACAAAAATAATTTTTCACAGTGTACAACATGTTCCTTGACTTATAGGTTGGTATGCGGCTGACCACTCATACTGTAAATAATGGTTCACTTTGCCAATGTCACCCCTGTTTCAGGGAAGGACGGCAAGAGTTGCAGGGCTTATGTTCATTTGAGATTGGGTTTTTATATTGTAGGTCCACATGCGGCATGTGTTAGCGCGAAATTATACATGTCTGCTTGTGGGAATGCATTTAATATAACTCTATAAATGATATATATCTTTGCAGTTTAGATTAGATTAGATAAGATAAATACACAAACTCTGAAAAGTTTAATCAAAGTAGGTAGGAAGTATGTCTCTTTATTTTCATTCATAATTATGTTTGATAGGAAACTAGTAAATGACGTCACGGCCGATTTGCTAGTAAAGATGCAAATAAATATTTTGCTATTTATGCCTTAGGATCGTAGTTCTATACAGATGTATTTTATTTTGAATTTTGAAATAATCACCGAAATGGGAAAATCCTTTCTGACACCTTCAGTGGGATTCAAACCCGAGCTCTTGGCGTGGAATGCAAGCACTCTACCAACTGAGCTATCGAGCGGACTCGACTATTTTTTTTTTTAAAGAAATCCTGTGCGGAAGACTCCCTAGATTCTAGAGACTCTAGGGGTCTACGGCACTTGTGTAGTGCCGCAGAGGTGTACGAGCTCGGTCGTCGCTACAAAGCGCCAATACTCAAGCAAGACCCAGTTGCTGAAAGGCTGGATGGACCTTTAGTGACCGGTCATTGGTACAGGTTTATGAATTTTTCAACCCAGCGAAGAGCAAATTTGAAAATATAAATGATATAGTTTTTGTTCTCCGCCGGGATTCGAACCCACAACCTTCCTATTCAGAGTCCGCAGTGTTACCACTGAGCTACGGACCGGTCTTGGAAATGATGAAGCAATAAAATACAAACAACATAAAGTGTACATCAAATAAAATACATTTATGTTTCATATTTCTCCCCCGCGTTTAAAATTGGTGCATCGTTCTCCCCTAAATGTACGCCATTACAGTAAAATAATATTTTACGAGTGTAGACGTTTCGCCCGCGTATATGTGCGGTGGTCATCAAGGCTGTTGAGGCACCAGGTCACGTCTTGTGCGGCGGGCTTTATTGTCTAGTTACCATTGCATGAGTAGGTATCAGCGCCCTCTAAAACGTTTATGGAAAATTTATAATCAAAGATGTTTTTTCCCTATTTGAGGGGGAAATTTTGAAGTTGAATGAAAGCAGGGTTGTCATTTTATGTTGCTAATACTGGAACGTAGTCTAATAGTTAACGCTACGGACTCGTGACCTTTAAATTTTTATATATTTTTAAAATTATTTTTTGCTGCAATGAAAAATTCATTTGCCTTTACCAAAGACCGGTCACCAAAGGTCCGTTCAGCCTCACAGCAATTGGGTCTTTCTTGAGAATTGGTGCTTTGTATAGTGACGACCAGCTTACAGAGGGCTCATGACGTGTGTTTCACTCAATAACAGCGCTCACTAAATAAATCATCCTCATGTTTACATTCTATGCCAGAGGGCAAGGGCTCGATTCCCACCAAGGCTGCCAGAAATGAGTTTTCGTTTCAGTGTTTATTTCAATTTCGAAATTCAAATACTCTCGCCCATCGGGAGCTGGGAAACTCTTACATCAACGTGTGAAAATAAATAGGTTCTTCGCACCACATGCGATCACTTCATGGCAAAAGTGGTAAAATATTTTAAAGAATGAAAAAACGGATTTTACTGACCGTGCAAAAGAGAAGAACGATTTTCTCTACGTTTCGTCGGAGTCATATCCGACGTCTTCAGGAGACGTGTGTCCTCTATAAGGAGGGACCACGAACTGTTGAATTATTGTTGTTTGATCGAGGCCGAAGGTTGTAGGTATTTTTATTTTTATTAACCTTCGGAGATACATCCATAGATTTCGCTATAGCCCCAGTTGTACAGAAGGACGATATTATGTCTTCTTGTGAAATCGTCCGGTTAATGAAAGGGTGGAAAAAAAATCATTGAAGTTGGTTCTGGCCTCCATATACTGGAAAGTTTGTAGCTGTCATCTCTGTTGAAGTTGGGGTGCCTGTGTATTTCGATTGCTTCCTTCACAAGTCGGGGGATGAGAAATCTTTCTTTAGATAGAATCTTTGTTTTATCAAATCTGATAAGATGATTCACCCCTTTCTGCGAATGTTCACAAATAGCAGACTTGTTCGGGTTATTCTTCTTAACTGCACCAATATGTTCCTTCAACCAGTAAAATATTGTTCTACGAGTGCAGTTTAGTTACATTTCCGTTGTAATAATAAGAAACAAAAGAGAATTAAATTTTGTCTTTGTTTTTTATACGTCAGGTGTTTTTCTTATGAAATTTTCCAGCCGTTTTCATCTGACGTCAGAGCCCCTTATCCGAGTCGAGTTAAGCCCTTAGTTACCACTCTGATGGCTGCCCCAACGACCTGCCATTACTTGAAGGACCTCTCTCTCTTCAGATCCCGAGGGGGAACTGAACCCTATACAGTATGCACTGTGTAAGAGAGGCCTATAACTGGTTAGCCTTATACTGTCAGACAAAATGCACGTATGAAAATATGTCTGTATGAAAAACAAATATTTTTTTAATAACAAACCTTTTTCAGGGTATAAATTTTTATTTGAGAAGTATGGAGCTTTTTTCTTTTGAAGATGAGTGGTCTAGCAATAGACGGTCTAGCAATAGACGATGGCGCTCCAGGGGCGATTGAATGGTGTATAAAATAATATTAGAATATTGCTTGACTTATAGGTTGGTATGAGGCTGACCACCCATACTGTAAAAAATGGTTCACTTTGCCAATGTCACCCCTGTTTCAGGGAATATCGGCAAGAGTTGCAGGGCTTATGTTCATTTTTGGTTTGGATTTTATTTGTAAGTACACAATCAGCATTTGTAAGCGCGAACTACACGTGTTTGTTTGTGGGCATACATCTGAGAAGTATGTAAAGACAGGAAGAAGTGGCGGCTAATCTGTAATGTTGATTTCTAATGTTGGCGGCTTATTCATTTATAATTTTATGTCATATTTATTTTAAAGGTAGGTACCTATTGACTTTTTTTGTAAAGATTTCTTTTTAAGGTTTTGCTGTTTTTATACACCTTGTATTCCTTGACTTATAGGTTGGTATGAGGTTGATCACCCATACTGTAAAAAATGGTTCACTTTTCCGAAATCACCCCTGTTCCAGGGAAGGTTGACAAAAGTTGCATAGTTTGTGTTCATTTGAGGTTTGAATTTTAATTTCTAAGTACACATTCAGCATTTGTAAACGTGAACTTACACGTGTCTGTTTGTGGGCATGCATTTGATATAAGCTTTGAATAATGTTATATCTTTACAACTAAGATGATATATTGTAGTTTGCTAAGGGCTCTTTGTTACGTAAATTTGGGACGTTTGCCCGCCGAGATTTTTTTAAATTTAGAATGTTTTACTCCATAGCTCACAAATAAATAAAAAACATTTTTTTCTAAAGTAGGAAATGCAACAAAAAAAACCTTATGATTTCTAGAGACTTTTAGAAATGCTCTTTCGAATGACTGGAGATGCAACGAAATTTGAAAAAGGAACCAATGTCCCCGCGCCCCTTTGTCCTCGGCAACCACCCTCCCTCATTTTCCTCTGAACAATGCACCCCTTCTCTGTGTTAATATTTTCAGTCGCATTCCCTTCAAAGAGTTTTCCTTAAGCCGGGTTTATAATGCCGAAGTAAATAATTATTGTGTGGTTTGAGGACTGTGTTTTAAAAAATATTACACAGGGCTTTAGGGTTTATTAAAATCTAATCTAAATCTAAGTTGAAAAGATATGTATCATTTGAGATTCATACTAAATGCATTCCCACAAGCAGACACGCATAATTTCGCGCTCACACATGCTGCATGTGGACCTACAATATAAAAAAACCCAATCTCAAATGAACATAATACCCTGAAACAGGGGTAACATTGGCAAAGTGAACCATTTGTTACAGTATGGGTGGTCAGCCTCATACCAACCTATAAGTCAAGGAATACAAGCAATCAATTACATTTGAGTATATAAAATAAATAAACACTAAACAATTAAACAGTAAAAATTAAAACCTACAAAAAATTTCTATAAAAAGTGATTTTTTTTTTTTAAAAACCTCAGCTTTAAACGCCAGCATTACAGTTCAACCGCCATTTCTTTCGGTCCTTGCATAATTCTTTCATTTCATCCAGAGTCATAACCTTTTTCATACAAGCTCTTCTTTTATTATGACTCTGGATATCCCATTCATTCGCTATTTTGGAAACTTGGTCCATCCATACCTTTCTCGGTCTTCCTCTACCACGACATCCATCTATTCTACCAACATATACTTTCTTCGTCAGTCTTTCCTCATTCATTCTCTCCATATGCCCATCACAGTGTTAATACACAAACCGTAAAAAAATTAATTTTTAAACTTTATTATTATCCACTGTGAGTAATTTTATTATTCCAAATTTTCAGTGTATCCCCGCCTTAAGGCCCTGTACTTCCTACGTCTGGGCTGCTTTAAGGGTCTTATCAATCCAGTTTGTTTTGATGGCGGCAATGACTTTATATTAAGGCCGCGTGCCTGGGTAAATATTGTGCTTACACACACACACACACACACACACACATACAAGCTCCTTCCCCTTAACAATTACAAAAGCTTATTGCTCGGACAGCTGTGGTCAACATTTTTTTGTGGTTTTTTTGAAGTGGAGTGAAAAAAAAAACGTAAAAAACGGTGTTTTTCATAGATTGAGTTTGTGTCCTTGACTAACAGATGAGCATTGTTTAAAGGAATCCTGTGTGGGAGACTCCCTACATTTTAGAGAATCTAGACTCTAGAGTTATTAGTTTATTGTTTGTGTTCCTGGACTTTAAGGTAAGTGTGAAGCTGCCCACATAAATTCTATAAAAAATGGTTCACTTTCCCAACTTCACCCCTGTTTTAGGGAAGGTCGGCAAAAGTTGCTTACATTCATTTAAGATAAGGTTTTTATGCTGTAATTCCACATGCGGCATGTGTAAGCGCAAACTTCTGCGTGTCTGCTTATGAAAGTAAAATATACCTTTGTTACTTAGATTATAGATAGGCTGTTATGAAACTTAAAATGCTGAAAAAATTGCTTCACTTGCTACTGTCACCCCTGTTTCAAGTAGGGGTTGATTTTTCATTGGAGATTTGCGTTTTTATTTTGTGATTATAGGTACACTTTTTTTGTACACAACAGGTTTCCTTAGTAACAGTGCACCCTCTCAGCTATTAACACGCTGGGAGAAATAAAAGCCATAAAATATTTATTTACAAAACGGCTTTTAAATGCTTTATTTCACATTCAAAGGTTCACAATCCCTGAATCGTACCGCCCTCAAAGGGCAAGATCTTTATTATAATTTTAATTGAGTTTCTAATAATTATAAACAAAATTACGAGTCTCAGGTAAAGTAGGTATATTATGTTCTAAGAAAGCCAGGATAAGACGTATTTAATGAGATGCCTAGACTCTATTATTGTTTATTTGGAAAATATCTCTCTTTGTAAACTGAGCATAACAGCCTTAATTCATAATCATGTTGGAAACTTTTTCGAAAACAATAGTCTAAAATCTACAATCTAAGTTGCAAAGATATTGTTATGATTTTACTTGGGGTTCTAATCTAATCTCATCATCATCATCATCATTGGCACGACAACCCGGGAGTGGGGGGTATTGGCCTCCCTCAGCAACTGCTGCCAGCGCTGTCTATGCAAGGTCTTCCTCCTCCAGTCCCACATTCCCACTGCACGGCAATCCGCCACCACTCCATCCAGCCATCTTGAACGTGGTCTTCCCACTGTCCGGCGTCCCTCCGGGTTCGTCATCACAATCGTCTAATCCAGTGGTTCCCAAACTTTTAATTTCGCGTACCACTAATGAAATTATAAATCAGTGGCGTACCACTGAAGTGCAACAGTTAAAAAATCATTCAAATGGTAAAGTAATAAAAACTGCAACTGTTAATGAAAACATTATGCTTATTTATTTATTATAGAAAAAAAAATACAATACTCTTAGTGCAGGGGTGTCCAACATAATATTGTGGAGGGCCAGATTTAGTATTTTTGTAATCGTGGCGGGACAGGCCTGTCTTAGTCTGAAAAATGGTGCTGCATGTTTGAAACAAAAGAGGAAATATTTGGCTCGGTTGTACTTAACTTGAAACGCGAAAATGAAAAACGTTTTATCTTATTATTTACTATGTATTTCCTATGGTCATGGCCGCTTGCGTACCACCTTAAGAAGCGTCGCGTACCACTGGTGGTACGCGTACCATAGTTTGGGAACCACTGGTCTAATCTAATCTAATCTAAGTTGCAAAGATATGTTACATTGGAGATTCACATTACATGCATTCCCACAACCAGACACATACAAGTTCGCGCTTGCACATGCCTCATGTAAGCCTACAACATAAAAACAAAATCTCAAATGGACATACACCCTGCAACTCTTGCCGTCCTTCCCCGAAACAGGGGTGACATTGGCAAAGTGAACCATTTTTACAGCATGGGGGGTCAGCCACATACCAACCTATAAGTCAAGGAACTTCAAGGGGTTATTTTAATTAAATTGCGATTTAAATTTATTTCTTAAGATTTATTTTTCACGTTATAGGTTACAATGTACTGTTCACTCTTCACTCTCTGCTTACATGTCTTCGCGATACAATGGTCTAAGTTACTTTGTCTACCTCAAAAAATCTTTGCTCGTATATATATGTACTGCAGAGACGATTCTTGCATGTTCGAGAACATGGTAGATACTTCCATAATGGATTATTCTAGAGTACGTGTTCAGGCTTTTCCCCACGTACTCATACGTTTGTAACAATATATTGACATTTAAGGCTCATTTTCGTAACATCACTTGAAATACATTTAATAACCGGATATACGAATCGTTCGTTAGAGAATTTCAGTGTTCTTGACGTTTCACTGGCTTCTTATCCAACATCATCAGGAGACACATTCTTGTACATTCTCTAACTTACAGTTCGTATAAACATCCGGTTATTTATTTTATTTTTAGTAATTTTACAGATATGTGTAACGACCGTAAATCTTACCTCCATTCTATTATCTTAGGATCATATTTAATGCATGCCTACAAGCAGGCACATCTGATTTCACGCTTACACGTGCTGCTTGCGTACATACAAAAAAATTATAAAAAAATTTTGGAACAAAATATTCATGAAAAAAGCTCTTAGTTAAATTAGAAAAAAACACATTTCAAGTCAAAATTAGAAATCGTAAAAATAGAAAAATAAATCAAGATGAGAAAGAGTAAATCTCTCCGTCAATTTGTTTAATTATATGAAAAAATATCTAATCTTAAATCTTAGTTAAGAGGTGTTGACTGAAGGGGGGGGGGATATTTTTTGGCACGTCCTATGGGAAAAAGGGGGGGAGGAAAGAAATGTAAAATAATTTCATTTTTCGCCATTAGCGATGAAAAATTAAATTTGAAAATTGCAATATTTTTAAGCGTTTTTGTTAAAGTCAAAAAAATCCTTAAATCATATTTTTTTGAGACTGATTAATTTTGATAAGCTAAATTGAATTACGACTGTATTTTTGCACTCTCGTCTTCTAGGTCAAACGCCTATAATCTAAGTTGCAAGGATATAATTATCTACATATAAAATTCATACTGTCCGTAATCCAGTAGCCTTGTTCGTAGAGACCGGTCCGTAGTCCAGTGGTAACACTTCGGACATTGTTGAAACGGGAAGTCATTTCCGACACCCTCGATGGGGATTGAACCCTTGCTCTCGATATGGAATGCAAGCATTGTACCAACTGAGTTATCGACCGGCCTTTTTTCGCCATCGCTACAAGGCGCCAATTTTCAAACAAGACACAGTTGCTGTAAGGCTTGATAGACCTTTGGTAAAGATTTTATGAATTTTTCAACCCAGCGAAGAGCATATAAGAGAGCATTTTTGTGCTCCGCCGGGATTCGAAACCACGACCTTCCATTTAGGAGTCCAAAGCGTTACCACTAGACTACAGACCGTTCCTAAAAATTTTTTTTGAAAGCACCGGTTCTCATCAGATCACCGAAGTTAAGCAACATTGGGCGTGAATGCTACTTGGATGAGTGACTGCTAGGTACACCGCGTGTTATTGGCATTTTTTGGACCGGTCCGTAGTCCAGTGGCAACACTTCGAACTCGTAAATGGAAGGTTGTCGATTCGAATCCCGGCGGAGCACAAAAATATACCATTAATATTTCCAAATGTGCTCTTCGCTGGGTTAAAAAAATCATAAACCTTTACCAAAGACCGGTCACTGAAAGGTCCATCCAACCTTACAACAACTGGGTCTTGCTTGAGAATTGGCGCTTTCTACAGCGACGACCAAGTTCGCAGAGGGCTTTTAAGGTGTGATACACACAAAACAGCGCTCACCAAATAAATCATCTTAATATTATTATTATTAAAACCCATCCAGGGCTGTCATACTAATGATGATGATGGTGATGAACAGTAGGTACCTACTTCAAGTTTGTCCAACCTTTCATAATGTAGGTATTAAGTGGAAGGGAATGAAGCCGATTTCGTTTAGTTTGGTATCGGAAAACACTTTTACCCCTATTTACATCCCTTTCCAATGATGATGGACTGCGGGCCGGAATTCCAACTGGACGACAAAACGTTGAGGGACTAAAGGTGTAGTGGTGGGTAGTTTAATGCTACACACCTGTGAATACCGGGAAATATCTTTTAAGCTTTTTAAACTTAAATCGGATTGTGTTTAAACACTGTTAAACATAAACTCATTATTAATATTTTAGTAATCATTTTTTTTTTTGGAAACACTGGCTCATATTTTTTATTTTGTATTTTATTTTGTAATATTTACAATAACAGTGTGAATAAACAGTGTTTCACGTAAAGAAAAGTTTTTTTCTTTTGATTTATTTAAAAATGATTTTTTTTTTATTTCTTAAGTTATAAAACTTTCTTATCAAATTTCGTAAGCACTATGTTTGTTGCCTTCGTAAATGCATCTTCCTGTTAGTATATTTATTTGCAATAATAACGGTTGTATGGAAAATATATGATTATAGTATACATACATTTTTATTTTTATCCATTTCCAATTTTTCTATGTAAATTTTTAATACCGGTAATTCCCAACAACAACAGCAATTAAATTTGAATCCCGGGAAAGTGCAGACATCATGATAGAACGCGTTTGTTTCTTAGTGAGTGGTCATTATTGAAAGGTTGTGGCTGTCTGTCACTTAGTGAGCTGCAAATTCCCACATCAAGAGCCCGCCCGGTAATGAGCTCACAAGCCTCCGTTTCCTAAGTGACGGATCGTAACACGGACAGTCACTCAGCCGGGGAGGGAATAAGGGCTAATAGAAATTTCAACCCCTCGGGTTCTGTTTGTTTGAGTTGTCTAGTTTGTGAAAGGAAATATCATCATGATGTTTCAAACATCATCATCATTACGTATCAAAAGTCATCATTATTGTGTATCAAACATCATGGCCATTATTGTATAAAACATCATCATTATTGTGTATCAAACATAATCACCATTATTGTATGAAACATCATCATTATTATGTATCAAACATCATCACCATTATTGTATGAAACATCATCATTATTATGTATCAAACATCATCACCATTATTGTATAAAACATCATCATTATTGTGTATCAAACATCATCACCATTATTGTATGAAACATCATCATTATTATGTATCAAACATCATCACCATTATTGTATAAAACATCATCATTATTGTGTATCAAACATCATCACCATTATTGTATGAAACATCATCATTATTATGTATCAAACATCATCACCATTATTGTATAAAACATCATCATTATTGTGTATCAAATATCATTACCATTATTGTATGAAACATCATCATTATTATGTATCAAACATCATCACCATTATTGTATGAAACATCATCATTATTATGTATCAAACATCATCACCATTAGGTATTGTATAAAACATCATCATTATTGTGTATCAAACATTATCACCATTATTGTATGAAACATCATCATTATTATGTATCAAACATCATCACCATTATTGTATAAAACATCATCATTATTGTGTATCAAACATCATGGCCATTATTGTATAAAACATCATAATTATTGTGTATCAAACATCATCACCATTATTGTATGAAACATCATCATTATTATGTATCAAACATCATCACCATTATTGTATAAAACATCATCATTATTGTGTATCAAACATCATCACCATTATTGTATGAAACATCATCATTATTATGTACTAAACATCATCCCCATTATTTTATGAAACATCATCATTATTATGTACTAAACATCATTACCATTATTTTATGAAACGTCATCATTATTATGTATTACACATCGTCACCATTATTTTATGAAACATCATCATTATTATGTACTAAACATCATCACCATTATTTTATGAAACATCATCATTATTATGTACTAAACATCATCACCATTATTGTGAGAAACATTATCATTATTATGTATAAACGTCATCATCAAACATCATTATTATATTTTGATAGGTACCTACTAAGGTATTTTAAACAATATAAGCCATTAAACTCTCTTGCCAACCTTCCCTGAAACAGGAGTGACATTGGCAATGTGAACCATTCTTTTACAGTATTAGTGGTCAGCCTCATACCATCAAGTCAAGGAATACAAACAATTAATTACATCCTACTAAATAAAACAAACTAACCTAAAGCAAAAATATAAAACTAAAATCTACAAAACATCTATATAGCTTAGATTAGATTAGATTAGATTAGATCTATAAAAAATTAAAATTGAAATCTTTAAAGCCTTAGCCACGAACATTACAGATTAGCCGTTTTTTTCGGTCCTTACATAATTCTTTCATTTCATCCAGAGTCATTACTTTTTTCATACAAACTCTCCTTTTATTATGACTCTGGATATCCCATTCATTTGATATTTCAGGAATTTGGTCAATACATACCTTTCTCGGTCTTCCTCTGCCACGACATCCATCTATTCTTGCAACATATACTTTCTTCGTCAGTCTTTGATCATTCATTCTCTCCATATGCCCAAACCATCTTAGCAAACTTTTTAAATCTTCACTTTCACATTTTCTCTTGCACCACATTCTTCTCTTACAAAATCATTCCTCACCCTATCACACCGTTTTTTTTCCAATCATACTTCTTAGGACTTAGATAGTCCATTTTCACTGTATGGATTTTAATTAACCATTCATGTAAAAATCTACCAATATACATGACATAGACAAAATAAGCCTACATGTTGAATTTGAATGCACTCCATTATATTTTTCAAATCAACCGCACTGGAATCAATTTTTGATTGCTCTTTCAGTCTCGCTATGCACTCGTCTGATTGGATAATGACTACGCAAAGAGTGCAAATGCACCCAAAGTAAAAATAAAAAATACGTCAATTTTAACGAAAAATTGTATGAAAAATAAAACAGCATTCCTAGTGACCTTTTAAATTTCTCATACATTTATGGTAAACGATATGGATAAGTTTAAATGTGAAGTTGTATACTTGAGTACTGGCTTGTTTGCATGGGAGAGTGCTTCTATCATCAGATTTAAAATTTACGTTGAAACTTTATCATAGTTTTTACGAAAAATGTATGGATAATTAAATACTCACTAGAGGCGCTGTTTTAGTTTCCATACTTTTTTTGGTAAAACAATGTGGAAATTTAATTGATGAATAAATGAAAGGGAGGTTGTTAACTGTAGTGTGGACATAGTGAAATTAAACAACAAAAAAATTATCATGCTACAATATTAAAGTTTCAAACAATAAACAGGGGTTTTCCCTAAATTTTACAAGATTTTTACGATAAAAAAATGTTTTTCATCATCAATTTATGAGCAATTGACTTTGTAGCCCTAAGTTAAAAAACAAACGAAACAAAATAAGCAATCTATTAAAATACAATTAACCAAAAAAACATAATCTACATTTATTGTTAACCCCTCACCACACACAAGAGCTTATCTTTTTTTTGTGAGGTTAAGCGTGGAAACCGTAAACAAGTAAGTAATGATGATGCATTAAATAATGATAAATTGTTATTAGTTGTCTATATTCCTTGACTTATAGGTTGGTATGTGGCTGACCACCCATGCTCTAGAAAATGGTTCACTTTGTCAATGTTACCCCTGTTTCAGGGAAGGTCGGGAAGAGTTGCAGGGCGTATATCCATTTGAGATTTGGTTTTTATATTGTAGGTTCACATGCGGCATGCGCAAGCGCGAACTTGTACGTGGCTGCTTGTGAGAATGCATGTAGTATGGATCCCCAATTTCTATATCTTTGCAACTTAGATAAGATTAGATTAGACATTAGAATTGAGAAAATAAATTTATTAAAAATTGTATGAAAAAAATCCACAAAAAGTTTCGCCCATCTGCCACTACATGTCTATATCACGGTAAATTCATACACGAGTTTGAACGTCACGTTTTATACTTGGAATGTGGAGCCCAATCAGGCACATGTCTGGTAGTGAACAAACGCAATCAATAATGCCACTCATTATGGCGGGCAATCCTCCCCCAAGGACGCAATCAGCTGATGAACGAGCGCGCCAATATGCCGGAATAATCCATAACTCCATTCATCAAGGCGCTCAAAACCATCACTGCAATTTTGGTGGCTAACAACTTGTATTTTAATTTTGAAGTATTAACTATCTACAATATTATAAAAAGGAAACGCCTGCTCAAGCTCCTATCGAGCCTTGGCCTTAATCAGCCTTCACCCCCAACTCTTCCTGTCTACCGCTACGGCCAGTCTGTCACCTGCAGTAGTTGGTTTGCGTCCTTCCTCACCTCATCCTCCCATCTCAGTCTAGGTGTGCCAACTCTTCTTTTCCCACCCAGAGGATCCTTTTTGGAACCCGTTAAGACGGCATTCTCTTAACATGTCCGGCCCATCTTAGCCTGTTTAATATTTTTAAGGATTTGGTGGTTTACACAGTGAAAGTCCATTGTGTATTAATTAAATTAATATTTAGTTTATGTAATTAATATTTAGCCTGTTTAATTTAGCATGAACAGTCTGAGAGCCTCATAGACTTCGTTGTATGTGTATCTTATTCTCTAGGTTTCGCCATCATTCGCGGGTCCCAGGATTTTCCTCAGCACTTTTCTCTCAAATCCATCCAAAATTTCTACAGACTTTACTACCATTGTCCACGCTTTACACCCATAAGTTAGTACTGCTTTAATTATAGTTTAGGAGGGTTATTTTTGTTTTCCTGTTTGTTTCTGACACTTTTGGACATGAGTTCTTCTTCTTCCTGGACTCTCACGCAGGCACTGGAGAGACGAATTGAAGCGTTCGAGATGTGTCTATACTGAAAAATGCTTCGGATCTCTTGGCGTGATCGAGTCACCAATGAAGAAGTCCTCCAACGAATGCGCACTACAAAGGAGCTCCTGCCTACCATTATTAAGCAGAGAAAGCTTATGTACTTTGATCACATAATAAGAAATGAGAAGTACCGTCTCCTTCAACTTATCATACAGGGTAAGATTGAGGGGAGGCACTTTCCCCACCTCCACCCACCAAGTTCATACAACTCATGCGGAGTCGCTTCACTTGGTGATACTTCACTTGCAAGGTTTTTTTTGGTGGCAGAAGGCCTTCCCGTTGAAGTTAATCAGCTAAAGTTACTCTACTCAAGAAAGGAAAAAGAGAATCCTCAAATCAGGGGCTAACGCATGACTCTAAGAAGTCCCACCCTCCCCAAAACGTCGAGGTTACTGAAGCTAATGTGCCTGACGGGAGCCCTTCATCGACGTGTATCGAACAAGATCTCAGGGACTCCGAAGGACATCGTGGCTGAAAAACCTGCGACAGTGGTTCGGCAGAAGCACCAAGTCCCTGTTTCGAGCCGCAGCATCTAAAGTTAAAATAGCCATGATGATCGTCGATCTTCGATAGAAGTGGCACAAAAAGAAGAAGAAGAAAAACCACTAGGCTCCAACTGATCGCATTTATTTTACTCTGTCCTATCGTTTAGCGTGTTTCTGACACGTTAAGCTGATATATGAAGGAGTTAATCCTCGCGTTGGACTGTTAGCTTTAGTAGACTGCAGGTGTCACGTGTTTTGACTGTCTTGACGTTAGGTTTTAGTATAAGGCTAGAGAAATTGCCGACGTATGTTGCAAGAGCAAAATGTCAGATATCAAAATTATTTCAGCTCGACTAAACCCCTTCGGACTTGATCCTTAGATTTGCAAAACCCAAAATCTGACGTAAACCACTTTTCTGTGCCTATGGAAAAACGTAATTCAAAACGGATAATAAATTAAAATATCTTAAAGAGTTTATTTTCTTTCAATGAAATTGTATTAAAAAATACATTCTACACAATCTGAGCTATGAAAAAAACGTATACCACGATATTGTAAGAGTTGTTTAAAATGTTTTTAACATACATTTCCAGTTTTCATAAGACTTATTGGTCCAGTACACACACAAACAATGCTCATATGAAGTTACCTCTGATGGACATAAGAAAAACAAGCATTGAGGAGCCGATAAAATGAAGTTGTTACTGTGCCATTAACGACAAGAATAGCTGGCTTATTTTTCATTCATCTAAGTTTTAAAAATATAAATATAAACTTAAAAAAATCACCAAAAAATGTATTTAAAGAGACATGTATTTTTTCATTGTTTTGGTGGATCATGTTGTGAACACGAGTTTTTTTTTTCAGTTAAACAGTGAATCTTGATTGACTTCAACTTCAAATAGATTTTTCCGTTTTTCAAAAATATTTAATTTATTGTCACGACTTCTTGCAAACAGTCTTTTTCACATAATACAAAAAAACCCGTTGGCTAAAATCTTCACTGATCTTAGTTAGATAGACGTGGAACTAACATTAGAAAAAATTCAAGGTTTCTTTATGGTTTTTTTTTATCAACATATTGTTTGTTGTAGGTATATTGCCATCTAGCGATAATGCATAAATCTTGTTAACGCCCCGGCCCCTTGAACGTTTAGTCCTGTAATTTATGGCAGTTCTCTGTAGCCGAACAGGCCCCTGCAATTTCTCAACTTTATCTTGCAATCTTACAACACTATATTTTTGACTCCCCCATACGTTTTGGGGCCCTTGCATGCCATTCAGACGAAAAAAGCGGGAAGCAATGAGTTAGTTAAAACTGTAAACTTTGTCGGATGGAGTAGACGGTTCTAAAATGATCACGTGGAAAAAGTGGTATAACTGGGAGATATTATCGCTAGTATGGTCGAGCAAATCAGGCGTTGGCACTCAAATAAGCGTTATTGAAGTTCAAATCTCGTCATTTCCTATCAATTACCGTTTTGTATTCCTTGACTTATAGGTTGGTATGAGGCTGACCACCCATAAATGGTTCACTTTGCCAATTTCACCCCTGTTTCAGGGAAGGTCGGCAAGAGTTGCTGGGCTTATGTTCATTTGAGATTGGGTTTTTATATTGCAGGTCCACATGCGGCATGTGTGAGCGCAAAATTAAGCGTGTCTGCTTGTGGGAATGCATTTAATATGAATCTCAAATGATATATATCTTTGCAACTTAGATTTAGATTAGATTTAGTCTAGTAGTTAAGGCTACGCACTCGTATTCCAAAAGGCGTGACTGAAACATCAAGTGAGATTTTCGTAACGATGAATTACTGACGGTCCGACGTCTAGTGGTAACGCTTTAGACTAGTAAATGGAAGGTTGTGGGTGCGACTCCCGGCGGACCACACAGAAAAAATATTGATATTCAAATATGCTCTTCGCTGGGTTGCAAAATTCATTTTTCTTTACAAAACAGACCGCGGTCACTCTTGGATAAAATGAGTCTAGGTTGGATAGAATTGGTGCTTTGTAGCGACAACCAAGCTCAAAGAAAAAAACCTTGTCGGTTTTTTATTTTAGGTTTGAAAAAACACCGAGGCGGGAAATCATTTCTGACACCATCGGTAGGATTCGAACCCGAGCTCTCGGCATGGAATGCAAGCACTCTACTAACTGAGCTACCTACCGGATTATACAAAATATTTGTTAACCTTTTCCCTACAACTCTGGGAGACGAACAATTTTGTCCAGCCGATCTCATTTTCGGAAGCAATATAAATCTTTGATTTATGTACTAAAAAACAGATTTATATAGGTAATTTTTTAGATACATGTTGAATGCAGTGAAGGCTACTTCTTTAGTAAAATTCTCCAGTTTTTTTTTGCATCAACATGTGTATTGTGTAGCTTCTTTTTGCCAAGTTTCTGCCCGCCGGTTTTCCCTTTGCCGCCGCGTTGTCGCTGCAGTTTGCCAACGCGGCAAATTCTTCGCTAACCAAACGTCATTGTTTATTTGCAGAAGAGTTGCCGAGCATTTCGACTGGCTTTGACAAAAACTATAATGCAACGCTCCCTGCGGAATGTCGGCTAACTGAATACAACCAATTATAGAACAAGATATTTTGTTGAGAATTATATTTTCTATTACTTGTATTCGCACTATGGTTGTAGCTACTACAGCGGATACATGTTACTTGAGGGAGAGCATACTACCTACTGACCACCTACTCGCGTTGCAGCTTGCTTTGATTAAATAGAATGCAGCATCTACTGTAAAAATCTCCGGTAAAACTGTTTTGAAATAAAATATTAAAAAAATATATACTCGTATTATGTCAGGAAACATAATAAAACCAATTATATAAAAATATATTCTATGGACAAGTGAATAATGTTGATAGTAATATAATGTTTTTTCTATTACTCTTATTCGCATTCGCGTTTTAGCTACTACAGCGGATACATGTAACTTTAAGGAGAGCGTACTACTAACCGACAACTTACTCACGTTGCAGCTTGCTTTGATAAAAACTGAAATCTGCAGAATGTCGGCAAACATAATAAAACCAAATATAGAACAATATATATTGTTGATGTTGTGCAGAAAAGGGAATGATGTCGGCAGTAAGGACCTTTTCAGACACAACGCACTGTGTCCAGATTGTCTATGGATTACCGGACAAACTATGTGAAAGTCTTCATACATCCTCGTACACATAACCTCCGACCCGGCACCAGGCAGGAAAAAAACATAGGCAGAATGCGTCTAGTGTGTAATGGCCCTAATGCGCGAAGTTTTTTCTATTACTTTTATTCGTTAGCTACTACAGCGGGTACATGTTATTTGAGGTAAAGCGTACTACCGCCTGACCACCTACTTCTATCTAACACAGGCAGTAGGAGTATGGAACTGGTGGAGGAAGGCGTTGGACTGGCTGCGGTTGATCAAGGAGGCTAAGACCCACCCCGAGTTTTCGTGCCATTAATAATGAAGGTTTGATTATTCTAGAACGTCGAGGCATCGATGCTTGCTGAAACATGGATCTCGCTTGCAATTTTGATCGTTTGACACTTTTAAGTAAAGGGCTTAAGTGCATTTTTGATTTATTATATTTTTCTGGGTCGCCATTTTTATTTCGCGGCCTGATTGATGGATCACCGCAGCCCGGGAAATCCGCCATTTAAAAATAACGGCAGTTTTGGGCGGGAAAATATTTTTGTCCGCGCCGTTTTGAAAAAATAATGTTTGTGACAGTTTTGTAACAAAAATGTCAGTTTTTTTCCAAGTATTATTTCTGTCGCTGCGCTGTTTTAAAAAAATATATTTTTTAAGCTGTTTTAAAAAATTTGTACATGATGCAATTTTTTAGAAAATTGAAAGTTTCATATTATGCAGAAATTCCATAGACCAAAAAAGTGAGGCGTTTCTATAATAATCTATAATCTAAGTTGCAAGGATATATTCATTTAAAGCTCTCAGATGTATGCCCACAAACAAACACGTGTAGTTCGCGCTTACAAATGCTGATTGTGTACTTACAAATAAAATCCAAACTCAAATGAACATAAGCCCTTCAACTCCTGCCGACATTCCCTGAAACAGGGGTGACATTGGCAAAGTGAACCATTTTTTACAGTATGGGTGGTCAGCCTCATACCAACGTTTAATAAACTAAACTAATATTTTGTGGTTGATTGCTAAATAACCCAAATCGCACATGTCTATGACATTTACCCGCGGGGAAAATACAATTTCAAATTCGGTGCCGAGTTCATTCCTCACTTTTCTCGGTGGGTTTACGTCACATTTTCAAGTGACAGCTCCTTAGCAACCAATAACAAAATATTTTTTACTAGTAGCCCTGCTGCGTAACGTCACACTATTTTTCGGCTTATTTGTGCAGGCTTCCTAATGTTTAAATGCAATTTTGGAAGAAAGAATTTACATTTTTGTAAACAAACATATAAAAATAAAAATATTTATGGAACGCCAAAATATTCCGCAGTTTTTTCAAATGTACGGTTGGGAATTCTCCAATATGTTTAGAGTATTTTACATTTGATAAAGGGTAGAAGTGCACCCCCCTAACCTTATTCCCATTATTCAAATCGCATGTATTATTTGTTGCATGTTGTATTGAAAACAAAATGCTTTTTTATTCTTTCTATTTTTCCATGTATGTTGTACTTTATTTTCAACCCAACCCTTTACATTTATTTTGGCATCCAAGATAATACATTTTTTTAAAGAGAAGAATGTTTTAAAAATATTTATTTTTGTTCATACCTCTAGCATAAATTCTCAGCGTAAAAAAAACTATTGGTTCTGTACCCTTAGTTTGAGTTGCAAAACTTGAGTAATGTAAAGTTTACGGCAATTATTAAAGAGTGATTACCCCCAAAAACTGCCGTTTTTGTTTGTTTGAACTTCATTTTCTTCATCACTGTAACTCTTTTGCTAAGACCATAAAGTGTAAGAAACAAAAACGACAGATTTTGGGAGAAATCGCTTATTAATATTTTCCGTAAACTTTACTTTTCTCAAGTTTTGCAACTCGTACTAAGGGTATTGTTGTCTATAATCTAAGTTACAAAGATATATAACATTTGAGATTCGTATTACATGCGTTCCCATAAGCAGGCACGTATAAGTTCGCGCTTACACATGCTGAATGTTTAGGTACCTAAAAATAAATACTTAAATTTTCAACTCTTAACTGAAATAGACTAAATATTACAGAAATGTATTTTTACGGTAAATTTACGGTACGGCATGTTTACAGTACGATATTTTTACTGTACGGTATTTTTACAGTTGGGTATTTTTACAGTATTGTATTTTTACATTATGGTATTTTTACAGTACGATATTTTTACACTACGCTATGTTTACAGTGTTTTACCGTATTTTTACAGTATTTATAAAGTAGGTCATTTCACAGTACGGTATTTTTACATCACGGCATTTCTACACATCGGTATTTCGACAGTTTTTATTTTTACATTACGGTATTTTAACAATACCGTATTTTTACAGTTTGGTAATTTTACACTGCGGCATTTTTACATTATGGTATCTTTACAGTACGCAATTTTATCCGTGTTTTGCCGTATTTTTACAGTAATTATAAAGTACGGAATTTTCACAGTATGGTATTTTTACACTACGGCATTTTTACAGTATACGTTAATTGGACGGGATATTTTCAATGCGTTATTTTTACACTATGGTATTTTATCAGCCTTCCATCAACTGCGTCAGTCAAGGAACTTTTTTAAAAACTTTTTACAATATAGATGAACGCAAATAATCAATCAAACGAAAGTATAAATTAAAAACATCAGTTTAAAAAAAAAACCTACATATTCGTCTTTTGATTCTATGCTACTCATCTAATCTAGACTCCATACAGCGCTTCTTCGTTTCTGTCGAAGTCCAATCCTGAAATTGATTTCCACCCAATCAGATACAAAAGCGAGGTCTCGTCTGGTCCTTTATCGCGGACCTCCTTCCCTGCGTCCCTCCCTCCAAGGCCATTGTGTCCCTGGTCCTTTCTTTGCCGGGTTGCTACAAAAGAAACTGATGCCATCGATTCGGGAAATAGGGGCTGGTGAACGCCTCTCTAGACGGAGCCATTCAAAGCCCTGAAAAATAGTATACTATTTCCTATTTCTGTTTTGTTGTGTGAAAAATGTATTTTTTAAATCAGTTGATGGCGTTTGATCTGCAATTTTGGAAGCATACTTTTATTGATCTTCTGACGTTTGTATAAAAATAAATAGGTCCTAAATCACCACATGCGACCATTTCGAGGATAACGTAGGCAAGAAGTTGCACTATATGTATAGCTTAGTTTTATTTTTTGTGAAAAATTGCGTAAATGAAATACTTTTACAATAGTCGGTGTTATGGCTGAGGGTTCAAGTCGCTATTCTTGACTTGCGTATTTGGAACAGAATAACGTTGGTACGAATCACGCTTGGCCCTTTGACCATATCTTCGACCCTAGTTTAACAGATGTCATTGCATGCACACAAGCTTCTGCTTTCGTATGAACACATCCGGCCAAACAAAATAGGTTGGTGAATTGGATTCTTCTTCAGCGATCTATTTTAAAAAAACTGTAATCTTTTTTCTATCAATCTCTCTATTCTATCTATAATCTAATTTGCATTTCATATTTTATACACGCCCACAAGCAGGGGTTTGTAAATTCACGCTTACACAAACCGCATGTTACATACAAAATAAACCAAACCTCACATGAACAAAAGCCTTGCAACTCCTACCGCAAAAGTGAACCTAGTTACAGCACGGGGAGTCAGCCTCAAACCAACCTACATATTTGTCAAGGAACTCCAAGGAACCACCGAAGCTGTAAAAATATGTACCGTGTGAACCGTAAATATCACCCCTGTTTCTAAAAAGAGCGGTAAAGGTTGAAAGGTTTATTTTCATTTGAGATTTGTTTTTGTTTTCAAGTAAGCAAGCAGCATGTGTAAGCGCAAATTTAAGGGTGTCTGCTTCTGCGAAATGTGACAGTTTTTTCCCGATGGTATTAAAATTTGACCAAAAAAATTTAAACCATTTCCATTTAACTTATGTATCTTTGAACAAACATGTGTCAGTTTGTTAATCCTATTTAAAATAGTATGTGGTTTTTAATATGATGTTATGTCGGGTGATGTTTTTTCATTTTCCATTTATGGTATGTTCCGATTTAGGTATGCGATGATTTTTCATGTGATGTTTTGTCATTGTGATGTATTTCGGTTTTTTTATCATTGTGATGTTTTTTCATTTTATGTAATATCTTGTGAGGTTTTGTCATGTGATTTTCTGTCATGTGACGTTATGTAATAATAAGAATAATAATTATAATCTAAGTTGCAAGGATATATTCATTCAAAGCTCTCAGATGTATGCCCACAAACAAACACGTGTAGTTCGCGCTTACAAATGCTGATTGTGTACTTACAAATAAAATCCAAACCTCAAATGAACATAAGCCCTGCAACTCTTGCCGACATTCCCTGAAACAGGAGTGACATTGGCAAAGTGAACCATTTTTTACAGTATGGGTGGTCAGCCTCATACCAACCTAAAGTCAAGGAATGTTATGTGACGTTATGTCATGTGACGTTATTTCATGTGACGTTATGGCATGTGACGTTATGTCATGTGACGTTATGTCATGTGACGTTATGTCATGTGACGTTATGTCATGTGACGTTATGTCATGTGACGTTATGTCATGTGACGTTATGTCATGTGACGTTATGTCATGTGACTTTATGTCATGTGACGTTATGTCATGTGACGTTATGTCATGTGACGTTATGTCATGTGACGTTATGTCATGTGACGTTATGTCATGGGACGTTATGTCATGGGACGTTATGTCATGTGACGTTATGTCATGTGACGTTATGTCATGGGACGTTATGTCATGTGACGTTATGTCATGTGACGTTATGTCATGTGTTGTTTTGTCACTGTGCCGTTCTATCCTACCACCGAGCGAAGAATGTGAAATTTGAAAATCTCAGAATGAAATTACGTATAAGACAACAATATGATTATTAAGTAAAAGTCTATAAGGAAGAAAAATAAGCTCTGCGAAGTTTTCCAAATTAAAATCGAGCGCAGCTCTCTCCACCACGTATCCTTAGAGGCCGAACCGCTTACTTTAAATATAATAATTCAGTAAGAAAGATAAGAACGGAAACAACAATCTTCATTTTCCTCCCAAATTCTGTGTTTAATTAATGAGGAGAAGAGCGGACAGAGATATGAACGTTTTAGCGCGCATAAAAACATTTAAAACATTCCGTTTACCCAATGGGAGAATAAAACAAAGATACTTCTACCAAATAACATCACACTACTGTTTTAAATGGTAGGTATAATAAAATTCTAAAAAGAAATGTTTCGCGTCTCTATTTTCAACTCACTGGGAACATTGAGTAACTTTAATTTTGAATTTCGAACGAATGTTTTAAATTTAAAAATGTAGTAGGTAGGTATAATAATATTCTAAATTAAAAGTTTCGCGTCTCTTTTTTCAACACTGGTAACATTGACCAAATTTATTTTTGAATTTCGAACGATCAAAACAGCTGAAAGAGTATGTTCTAAATTCAAAAATTTAGTTGATAGGTATAATAATAATCTAATTAAAATATTTTGCGTCTCTATTTTCAACATCCTTGCAATCATGGAGTTCTATTAAATGGAGAGGATATTTATTTGATTTAGTTCTAAACACTGTGTTCCATACAGTCACTGAAATCTTATTTCGCCAGACATTGTCCCTTGTTTTGTCTCGCTCGCACAACATACGTTTTTTGTTGTTGTCCTTTTCTATCACGTTATGTGTCTCTACTCCGTCGTTAATTTATGTAAGCAGGTAATATTGCTTAGCAACGAGTTGTTGATGTTATTTTCGTTGACAACATAATTTAGTGTTGTCGAAGGTTTTGACAATATGTGATACTTTTTAATGCTTCTGTTCCATAAACGTAAATATTTTACTTAATGTTACATAATTACTTGTGAAAATTATTTCAATTACATTTTTTTAATTTTAAGTTTTTTCAATGATGTTAGGAGTAAGTAGAAGACAAAGTAAAAAAAAGTATTCTTTTGAATCCAATTTCCTTGAAATATAAAAGGATAAATGAAACAAAAAGTGTAGGGTAGAAATTGAAATTTTGAATTTTGAAATACAGACCACTTCAAATACATCCATTTCACAAAAGAAAATGTTCTCACGTGACGGTATCAGATACTATATTTTATCATCATCACATCTCTATCACTAAAAATGGCCGACGGTTTGACAGCGGGGCTATTGTTTTGTGGCTTAAGGCATCGGCAGATAAAATATCAATTGAATTTACTTAAATATTAATATTCACTGGTAGTTACGAGTGAAAAGTTACTCCAGATTTTTTATTACAATTTCTCGTATTGTTTGTGCATTTGGAAAATGTGTGGCTTGGCATTTTGATGATTTTTCTTTCCAGTTAGGAAACACACCTGTTAATAGTTGGAAGGTTACCGATAGACTGAATTTGGATTTTTGTATGATGAGTGGGGTAGCGCATTTCTAATTCACAAAGGATTGCTTTCTCAGCCCATCCAGTCCTTACAAATCCATGCTTGCAATAGTGAGAAAAAATATTTTTGAATTTCGAACAATCAAAACGAACAAAAAAAAGTACTAGATAGGTAATTAAAAAAAAAATGTCTCTATGGATAATAATATTCAAAACTCAAATGTTTCGTTTCGAGTCTCCATTTTTAGCACCCTGGTAATATTTAATAGTTTAAGTTTTATCTTTGAAAAGATAGAAGTGCTAATTTTTTTCATACCGGTTTGGAATACTGGATGACTTAGATTCGTCTTAAAAATTATCGCAAATAAAATCCAACATTTAAACTCAACTGAAAATGTATGGAAAGTAAAACGCTCAATAGAGACACTATTTCAAATTCTATACATTTTTGGTTAAACAGAGAGTTTATAAATGGTGTAGAAAGCCGCAAAGGCCGGATTACGGCGCTCGGGTTAAACCTATTCAATAAATTTCAAGCAAGACCCAGCTTCCTTTCGTTTAACCAGAAATGATGCACCGTTCCATCCAGGTTAGTAAACAGTGGTCAGCAGATGAATTTGCACTGTCCTACCAAAACGAAGAGGAATAGAAAACAAAAGCAATGAATATTATTTGACTAAATTGTTGGTATGAGAATGAATAATTATACTGTAAAAGTTGTTTCACTTTGCCAATGTCAATTACAAGAAACGGCGGCAAGAGTTGCAGGGCTTTTGTTCTATCGAGATTTGTGTTTTTATTTTGTTTGTTGAACCGTTATGGGAGAACTTCCATAATAAAACTTACAAAAGAACTGAATAAAAGTCGTCCAAGGCAACGTGAAGGATTTTGTAATTTCTCCCATAACGGTTCGTTATCCGAAAAGTTTAATTACCTAACAGTGAAGTTAATTATAATTTGTAAACAAAATGACACCTAAGTGCTTGTTTGTCGTATATCCATCAAAGGTAATTTCACACGAGCAATGTTTGTATGTGTCCTGGACCAATGTGCCTTATGAAAACTGAAAATGGATTTTTACAATATTAAAATCAATTCTTTCTTTATTGTGCTTTAAGTGAATTTGTTAGCTCAGGTTTTGCAGAATGTGATTTTTATGGCAATTTCATTGAAAGCTCATCTTTGAATCAAACAATGGATAGTCCAAACAAGCACTAGAGGGCCGAAAAGTAAAATATCATCTAAATGTTTTATTCAAAACCAACATCAATCACCACTTCCTTGCAGCGCCTCACGACAGAACCAAGAACTCAAGCAACACCTCTGCGGCACCCTTCCAGGGTGACATAGACCCCCAAGACACTCAAGAATTGGGGAGCCTCCCGCACAGGATTCCTAAAAAAAAATGCCTATAAAATATCACCGCAGGGTGTATATCCATTTGAGATTTGGTTTTTATGTTGTAGGTTTACATGCGACATGTGCAAGCGCGAACTTGTACGTGTCTGCTTGTGAGAATGCACATAATTTAAATCTCCAATGTAACATATCTTTGCAACTTAGATTAGATTAGATTAGATAAGATTAGAAAATTTTCAAAATTAATCTACATTTCTTATGGTTGACGAACCGTTGAAGAAGAACTAATTTTATTTTTGACGTTTCATTGGTGTCCTTACCAGCCATTCACACTTTAGCACTTTCCACTAACCCCTAACAAATGCCCTCGTACTCAACAGAAACCGTTTTCTTTCATTTTACCGGAAATAGCCGGAAATAACCGAGGAAACATTAAAAAGAGCAACGGGTTAAGGGCCGACAAGCGCCTTGTGGCCGCTGTTAATTACGTAAATATGAATTTAGTGAAACCACAACAATTTTTGTTCTTATCGTAATTAAATGAACGAGAAAAGGAAGCAATAAAATAGTGTGTTGAGAAAAAGTATAATTAAATCTAATAAGGGATTTCCAAATATGTGTATTTAAGATGGAGTCTTGAGATTTCGATAATGAAAACAGTTGATATGAAGTGCTTAATTTTTCTTGCATAACATTGACCGGTCCGTAGTCCAGTGGCAACACTTCGGACTCGTAAATGGAAGGTTGTCGATTCGAATCCCGGCGGAGCACAAAAAGTGTACCATTTATATTTCGAATGTGCTCTTCGCTGAGAAAGGTCCATCCAACTTACAACAACTGGGTCTTGCTTGAGAATTGGCACTTTCTACAGCGACGACCAAGCTCGCAGAGGGCTCTTGAGGTGTGATACACACAAAAACAGCGCTCACCAAATAAATCATCCTAATATTATTATTATTTATTAAGTGGTAACGCTTCGGACCCTAGCGAAGTTAAGAATAAATGAGCAAAGAAAACATGGAAGCTGAAAGAGGATGTGAAAATTAAGGTACAAAAGAATGTGATGAGATGGTTTGGGCATGTGGAAGGAATGAATGATGAAAGACTGGCAAAGTTTACATACAAAGGAATTGTGAAAGCAAAAAGCGGTATAGGAAGACTGAGAAAAGTATGGAATAATCAGATTGGGTAGATTTTAATGTACAAAGTGTATGTAAAAGAAGAAAATGTATGAAAAGTGTGATGGATATGAATGAATTGAAAGAGGAATGTAAGGATTCGTAGTTTAGTGGTTAACACTTCGGACTAGTAAATGGAAGGTCGTGGGTTCGAATCTTGGTGGAGCACAAAAAATACCGTTTATATTTTCAAATACGCTCTTCGCTGAGTTGAAAATTCATTTACCTTTACCAAAGACCGGTCGCCAAAGGTCCATCCAGCCTTACAGCAACTGGGTCTGGGACGACCAAGCTCGTAAAAAGTCCGGTCGATAGGTAAGTCGGTAGAATGCGTGCATGCCATACCGAAAGCAAGGGTTTGATCGGGTCAGAAATGATGTCCCATTTCGGTGTTTATTTCAAACCCAAAATAATACCGGCAAGGTTTACTCAGACTGAAATAAGACAACAAGAAATGGGAATCAACCCCTTTTGGAGCAGAGAAACCCCCTCTTCAACTGAAGTGGGTTGGCGTGATGCCGGGCCCCTTGCCTGTAAAAAAAATCCCGAATCGCGACATGCGATCACTTCGGGGGAAACGCGGCAAGAAGTTAACTGTATGTGTAGCTTAGTTACGCTACGCCTACATTTTCGTTTCAATTATAAACTGTATTTTTAAAGGTCGTTATTTAGATAAATGACTAATAAACACATCTGATTTTGTTCATTGATGACTTCACACATTGATGAAGTTAAGCAGCATTGGGCGCGGACAGTACTTGGATGGGTAACCGCTCAGGCACACCGCGTGTCGTTGGCATCTTGGACCGGTCCGTAGTCCGTTGTGGCAACACTTCGGACTCGTAAATGGAAGGTTGTGGATTCGGATCCCGGCGGAGCACAAAAATATACCATTTATATTTCGAATGTGCTCTTCGCTGGGTTGAAAGATTCATAAACCTTTACGAAAGACCGGTCACTGAAAGGACCATCCAATCTTACAACAACTGGGTCTTGCTTGAGAATTGTCGCTTTCTACAGCGACGACCAAGCTCGCAGAGGGCTCTTGAGGTGTGACACACACAAAAACAGCGCTCACCAAATAAATCATCCTAATATTATTATTATTCACAAATACCATAGAGCATTTTTTCAATACTCCTAAATCTGTCAATAAATGTTCCGTTTTTAAAAGCTCTTCAACATAAGTTATGAGAGTGTGGAAATAGGCTAACGCTATTCACCATGTATTTTTATTATTATTTATACTTCTGGTTAGTATGAGGCTTACCACCCATACTGTACAATATCCCTGTTTCAGGGAAATTCGAGAAAAGTTACAGGGTTATATATATATATATATATATTTGGAAGACTTCTTTTTCTTTCTTCTTTTGGGCGCCGTTTAGTAGCTCCAGCCACCCCAAGGGCGCCCACCACTCACTCTCTTCTTGTGAAGATGGTGGTCTTCAGCTCCTTTCTGAAGCGCTCCTCGCTGGTTTCCGTCCTCAGCTTCAAAGGCAGCCGGTTCCAGCACAACGGTCCCGCCGAACTGAACGCCCTATCCCCGAAGCCCGTTAAAGGGTTATGTTCATTTGAGGTTTGGATTTAAATTTGCAGCGTTCGTTAACACGAAATTAGACGTGTCTGTTTGTGGGCATGCTTTTAATATGAATTTTGAATATTATTATATCTTTGCAACTTGGATTATAGATTTAACAATAAATATATTGTGCTTTAAGCCCTTCTGGGTGTACTACCATAATGCACCCCCTTAACCCTCCTGCTACCACCGTAATCGGTATCAGGGGAGCACGATTCGACAATTTTAAGTTCACCGTAGCGCGGGCCGGTGGATAGGGAAGCTTTAGGAAACCTTTCTAGTTTTCTCGATCATATTCAAAGCTAGCCGTAAACTTTCTGCTCCTCCTTCTCCCTCAGCATTTCTCAGTCCACTCCTGGACGTAGGCCTCCTCCAATTCTCTCTATTTCTGTCTATCGGTTGCTGTGTTCAGCCATCCTCTGCCTACAGTTCTCTTGATGTCGTCCAGCCACCTCAGTTGGGGTCTCCCCACTCCCCACTTGGTCTTCCTGGACCAGTCGGAAAGATATATTGACATTAAGGTCCGGTCGATAGCTCAGTTGGTAGAGTGCATGCATTCTACCCCGTGAGCTCGGGTTCGAATCCCACCGAGGAGGGTGTCAGAAATGATTTCCTATTTCGGTGTTTATTTCAAACCCCATAATAAAAACACCGGCAAGATTTACTCAGCCTTCACAAAAAATGAGTACCAGCCCCATCGGAGCTGGGAAACCCCCACTTCAACTGAAGTGATTGGCGTAAGGCCGGCCCCCTTACCTGTAAAAATAAATAGGTTCAACTCGCCACATGCGACCCCTTCGGGGATAACGCGGCAAGAAGTTACACTATATGTGTAGCTTAGTTGCGTTAGTTGCGTTGCGTTGCGTGCGTTAAGGCAGTCAAAAATCTACGGATAGAGTTAAGGATGACGGAGGAACTCTATTGCTAGATTTGTAAATCTTAAAAAATTACACTCAGATATGTCTATATTAGAATTGTCATAATCTATTACCTGAAGATGGAGGTTCTCCTCCAAAAACGTTTGTAACGAGTCAAACAATAAAAGTGGAACAAGACACCTATATTAGACTTATTTCAGAGCTTTATACTCCGATCCACAGTATGTAAGGATTGTAAAAAAATAATGCAGCTCTGCGAGGCACCCTAGCGGCATTTCGACAAAGTCACAGCTACAGTTTGATTACAAATCTAATAATTAAGGATGGTAGAGTTTTTGCTTTCGGGTTTGCCATTTCTGGTTCAGGATACCGCGAGCGCATTAGCGATAAACTCTCTCCACGGGCAGCTAGCTCCCTCCCTGCAGGGCCTCCTCTGTCTTCCCTGTCAGGGTATCTTCCTGCCGAGGTGGCTCCAGCATCCCTCAGTGGGGAGCAGCGTTTACGACCGCCTGATGATTAGATTTCCTGGCGAGCTTCCCGCAGCTAAATCACGAGCCTCGCTACATCTTCCATCTTCGCGCAAACAACCTGGATGGATGGGGTCGCGGCGAGTGGAGCTATGAGAAATGTAATCAGGTCATGTGGGTAAAAAACTGTTGTAATATAATGAATAATCTAGGTTGCAAAGATGTACCTTTTAAGTATTCATAAAATTACATGTAAGTACACATTCCGCATGTGTACATACAAAATAAATCAGTCCTCACATGAACAATAACATACACCTTGCACTTTTGCCGCGTTTTGAGCTGCAAAATATTCGTTTGACATGTACAGTATTGTTCGAATTAATGTGAACACAAGTGAAAAATTTAAAAAAGCAACATTTATTAGTTATGAAACAAAAAAACAGATACAAGAATACAATTTAAATTGTTTTAATAGAAAATGTGTCCTCCCTTGACTTTTATAACTTCTTTAACACGTTTCGGCATAGAATCGACAAGTTTTTTTACAATTTTCTGATATTTGCTGGTCTCGAAACCATGTATGGATTACAGCCTCAATCAGTTTGTTTTTGTTGTGCAATCTGTTTTACGAAGTCTAGCTTTTACAATAGCCCACAGATTTTCAATGGGATTAAGGTCCGGAGAGTTTCCTGGCCATTCAAGGCATGATATATTTTTGTCCTTGAAATATTTCATCATGATCTTGGACACGTGGCATGGAGCCGAATCCTGTTGAAAAACTTCTTAACCGTTGGCATCAACTTTTCTTAGTTCAACTTCCTAACTATCTACAAATTATAATTTAATTTCAAGGCTATTCTAGGCTATTATTTAATAAAGGCTATTTGTAAAAGAAGAGGAAATTCTAAAAACGTACTTGAATCGAAGAATCTAGAAGTAGGATATAGAAGAATCCAGAAGTAAGGGCAGAATGATTGTGCTGTTATGCAAATAGCCGCCGTTGCACGTTTCGATTTTAGTGGCGCAGATTATGCAACTGAGATTTGACAATTACTGGAAAGTGCCTCCGAGGAGCGCCGGGCGGGAAGCTCAAGTTTGCCAAATTTGCCCATTGCGCGGTATTGCCCCCGTCTCCTCTGGAACTTCCTCCACTTCCTTATGTGATAATGTCAAACTAATGTTATAATAGTTGTGAACTAAGGTGTGTTGGGGTAATGAGGTCAAATATTTTTTATGTATCCCCTCACCACACACAAGAGCTAGTCTCTTTTTGGTGATGTATAGCGTAGCAACAGTTTAATCAACAATGTAATAGATTTAAGGAAATAAAATCTTTGGTAAGATGGCTATATATGATTTGTGACATTTTGCAAATTGTACATCCGAGAGCAATTTTAAAGTTTGGTTTGCTGTGAAAAAACCAAACCTATAATCTATAATCTATAATCTATAATCTAAGTTGCAAGGATATATTCATTTAAAGCTCTCAGATGTATGCCCACAAACCAACAAGTGTAGTTCGCGCTTACAAATGCTGAATGTGTACTTACAAATAAAATCCAAACCTCAAATGAACATAAGCCCCACAACTTTTGCCGACCTTCCCTGAAACAGGGGTGACATTGGCAAAGTGAACCATTTTTTACAGTATGGGTGGTCAGCCTCATACCAACCTATAAGTCAAGGAATTGTAAATGCCTAAAATGCCAAACCTCAATGTATTAAATTTTTTTTTCTCAAATCCTATAGATTCTACACATATATCATTTTGCCATCTTATAGATCACGCGGAGACGAATCCAACGGTATCCATAACTCAATATTGCAAAAAATGTCAAATGTCACCACAGAAATGTTGGTAGTAGGAATTTATTTTTAAAAAAACCTAAATTCGATGTTTTTTTTTTCACGTGCCTATTGATTTTTTTGTTTTGAAATGAGTACCAGCCCCCTCGGGAGCTGGGAAACCCCCACTTCAACTGAAGTGGTTGGCGTAAGACCGGCCAACTCGCCACATGCGACCCTTTCGGGGATAACGCGGCAAGAAGTTACGCTATATGTGTAGCTTGTTTTTTTTTATTAATTTGGTGAGCGCTGTTTTTGTGTGAATCACACCTTAAAAGTTCTCTACGAGCTTCGTCGTCGCTATAGAAAGCACCAATTCTCAAGCAAGACCCAGTTGCTGTAAGGCTGGATGGACGAACGGACGATGGACAACAAAGAGCATATTCGCAAATATGAATGGTATACTTTTTATGTTCCGCCGGGATTCGAACTTACGACCCTCCTTTTCAAGTCCGAAGCGTTACCACTAGACTACAGACTGGTTAAATAAGAGCCTAGGATCATAAGAGCCTCCTACAAGATTTATTTTCACTACAAAACGTCAATTTTTGTAGCTCCGTTAGAATCGAACCTATTACTTGTAGACTACGAATTTGAAGCTTTATCCCGTAGACTACAAACGATAGTTTCTCAATAGATTGATCATTCCACTTTGTTCTTTGTAATTATCAGTTGCCTCAAAGAGGTTGATTCATTGTGGACCTCTATCAACGTGGGGTGGCGTGAGCCGCACTGAAGCCGCCCTACGTAGCGGTATTGTCTGCCATTAGGGGTAGCTTCCACCTCCCCTAATTCACTTCCAATGAAAATCCCTCGAAAAGGTAAACGCCGCAGGGACGAGAGCAGGGAAAATTACCTGTGCCTTTGACCTCGTTAATAAGGTAAGGGATTAATGTTACCTTATAACTTTTTGGGTAAAATTATGTAGGTAAATAACATGCAAATATTTTGCGTAAAAAAATGAAAGCAAGCTTTTTTAAAAACGGTAATGAGGTAATGAGTTTGTAATCTTTCATCTTAATAAATAGAAATGAAAAAATATTTTTTTACTGATTGCGATGAGAAATATATGTATTCTCAAAGTTTTTTGACTAATAGGTTGGTATGAAGCTGATATCACATACTGTAACAGATGGTTCACTTTGCCAATATCACCACTGTTTCAGGGATTCAACAGTTCAAGTTTCATTTTAGACCTGAAGATGGGAGGTACTGCTTTTCGTGAGTCCGTTTATGTACAAAATAAACCCAATAAAGTAATTTTAACAAAACAATATACATATATTGTACACCAATCGATAGCTCAGTTCGAAGAGTGCTTGCATTCCATGCCGTGAGCTCGGTTTCGAATCCCACCGAGGGTGTCGGAAATGATTTCCCGTTTCGATGTTTATTTCAAACCCGGAATTTCAAACAAGAAATGAGTACCAGTCCTCTCGAGAGCTGGGAAACCCGGACTTCAACTGAAGTACGGGGCCCTAACTGTAAAAAGAAAATAAGTTCCACTCGCCACATGCGAAACCCTTCGGGGATAACGCGGCAAGAAGTTACAACATGTGTAGCTTAGTTGCGTATTAAATTTCCATAAATGAACTTTCACAAAGTTCCTGCCGAAAACCTAGAGTTTTGGTATTGTTTTCTGTACTCAATCGATCGACCCTCCTCAGGGAGTTAATAAAATACAGACGCTCTCAAAACTGACCATAAATATTTAATTCTACGCCCTTTCTAAGTTATTTAATTGCAACAAATGGCGAGGGACATATTAGTTGTTGGGATTAGATTAATGAGGCATTGTTACCTGGAGTTTCCTCTGATGGGATGACATGTTACAAAACTTCCCACTCCAAGAGCAATATTCTACGTTTAAACTCAACCGTGGCGTTAACCAGAAAATGTGTCACAGTTCGCAGTGGTCCAATTAAAACGATTTACGTTGTTGTTCACTTTAATAAAACTTCGCTTTAATTGATTTTAGAATTTGTTTACATAATTAATATGGTTCACACTTTAACTTCTGTACTGATGGCTTCACGGATCCTTCTAAAGTACTGTAACTCGTATTTATAGAGTGGCTAAAGGCTAGTCTAGCATGTACCAGCCAATGTCAGAATGATCTCGGGTAGACGTTTTGAGTAAACACAAGGGTGGCTCAGCTAAAAAAAACAACTGAAGAGGCTGCAGTCAGAACTAGAACCAGAACTAGAACGCAGCGGCAAGGCTTACTTTAACTTTTTCCAAGCAAGAGCAGATTTCATAAAAATTAAAATGACTGAAAGAAACCTGAAACTAGAAATACATCTACATACGATGAGATGCTACATCTTTTTACTTGTACTCTATGGCATGGAAGGGTGGACACGAACACAGGGCCTCGAGATCACTGCCTTTAAAATGTAGGTATGCTGTCGGATGTTAAAAATTTCCTGGATGGTTCGAGTCACAAACGCCGAGATTCTTTCTCGTATCGATACCAGAGTTGAACTCCTGATGTCCTTCAAAAGGCCAAAAATGGTTTAGTTCGGTCACATAATGAGAAATGAGAAATATCCAATCTTACATCTCATCATACAGGGAAAAAAGGGCAGGCAAGCTCCAGGTCAAGAACAATATCTTGGTTGAACCACCAGAGGCAGTGGTTTGACAGAAACACAAGATCCCTCTTTGCGCAGCAGTATTGAAGATGAAAGAGCTATGAGGATCGCCAATTTTCACTTAAGAGGCACAAAAAAAAACCTTTATCACATCACACCTCTCCTCCAAGATCTTCACTGGCTAAGGATCCCCGAGGGAGGCAGATACAAATTGTGTCTACTGGCCTACAAAGCGCAGCATGGATCAGCTCTAGAACACTTAACTGAGTCATTGACGATTGTAGTAGTGACCGCATGTGGACGGACTCTCCAATCACTAGACTCGTACAAAGCTCTCTTCCACACAGCAAAAACAACGGTCAGAACAGTATTTGGAGACGGTTCTTTCAGCATAGCTACACCGTTGGTCTGTAACTCATTACCTGCATGTTTGAAGAACTCTCCTACTGATTGATGGAATTTTTGTGTTCCTTGACTAATAAATTGATATAAGGCATGTTGCAAAAATTTGGTTCATTTTGATTGATTGATGATTGATCATTTATTTCCTGTGGCACCATTTAGCCATGGCTTCTAGAAAAAAGCAGTGTCCTCAATCTCTTTCTGAAGGTGGTGGTAGGCTGGTTCGCGGGAGCACCGACGGGCGATACTGAGATAGACTTTAGGAAGAATCTAAAGACGTACCAGTTCGCGGGGTCTTACCAAGCGCCTTAGGAGAAATCACAAGACTTATATTTTTGATGTGCAGCATCAAGCGCCTTTGAAGAGACCTCAGTCATGAAATGTTGGATTATTATTTAGTTTCCATACACTTTTTGGTTGACGCTATGGCTGAGTTAAGGCGTAGTGTTTTATACTCGGGTACAGCTACCTACAAACTGTCTCCAACTATTTCAATAAGCGACCCTTAAGGTTACACGTTCCTACACTTTAGTGATGGGCTGGTCAGACGACGACAGTGACAAGTGGACAGTACTTATTTATTAACTTAATACAGCTCACAAACCTCGAAGACTCAAGATCATCGACAGTACTATAATCCTCTAGGACTTTGGAACCGCTTCCCTCTATGGTTCTATTACTACCCCAACTCCCGCGTCAGTTTCGACAATTTCACATTGTCTTGGAACATCTGAGTGTTTTGAATCAGCAGAGCGCACTATCCAAGACATTTCTGATTATTCTGAAATATTTTTTTACATTCTACATACCCAACCAACTAAAATTTTCTTGACTTCATAACTGACACAATGTTTATATTATTTAGATTTTCGGCAGTTACTTTGTGAAACTCCATTTTTAATAGATTTAAAAAAGTAAAATTTCTATGTTATAGTTCACAGTGACTTTTAAATCGACACAATGTTTGACTCTTGTATGTGGACAGATATCAACAGCTTTGCGTTAGTACTCTGTCCCCCTCAGGTACAATTCGTTGATACATGAGATTATTTTAATGTTGCAAGGTTTTTTCTTCATCAGTTTTTAAAAGTAAATTCACTTAAAGCAATTCACCCAACATATTTTTGCCATGCCAGATTTATTTGCATCGTCATATTTATTTTTCAACGAATTATCTATAATCTAAGTTGCAAGGATATATTCATTTAAAGCTCTCAGATGTATGCCCACAAACCAACAAGTGTAGTTCGCGCTTACAAATGCTGAATGTGTACTTACAAATAAAATCCAAGCCTCAAATGAACATAAGCCCCACAACTTTTTCCGACCTTCCCTGAAACAGGGGTGACATTGGCAAAGTGAACCAATTTTTACAGTATGGGTGGTCAGCCTCATACCAACCTATAAGTCAAGGAATATGAATAATAAATTACATTTAAATATAATTTAATTATGAATTAAATGTAATTTTATTATGAATTAATTAAAATTATGAATTAATAATTTCGCAATTTGATCCAGGATCAAATCTATCATCAATAGGACACACCGAGTCACGAACCTGCGCTTGTCACAAAAACGCTGATTCGGTTGCCAACGCCTTATCCACTATCGGTTATCTAATCTAATCTAATCTAATCTAAGTTGCAAGGATATGTTACATTGGAGATTCACATTACATGCATTCTCACAACCAGACACGTACAAGTTCGCGCTTGCACATGCCTCATGTGAACCTACTACATAAAAACCAAATCTCAAATGGACATACACCCTGCAACTCTTGCCGTCCTTCCCTGAAACAGGGGTGACATTGGCAAAGTGAACCATTTTTACAGCATGGGTGGTCAGCCGCATACCAACCTATAAGTCAAGGAACACACACACACGACAAATTACATTTTATACATCATTAAATAATAATATCCAAATACAAAATATCCATTTACAAACAAAAACAAATTCCAATTTAATAAACCCTATTCGCCAACATTACAGATCAACCGCCATTTCTTTCTGTCCTTACATACTTCTTTCATTTCCTCCAGAGTCATAACCTTCTTCATACAAGCTCTTCTTTTATTATGACTCTGGATATTCCATTCATTCGCAATTTCGGATATTTGGTCCATCCATACCTTTCTCGGTCTTCCTCTACCACGACATCCATCTATTCTACCAACATATACTTTCTTCGTCAGTCTTTCCTCATTCATTCTCTCCATGGTTAGATTGTATCATTGATATTAATTTGGCTTTATTTTGCTCAAATCAATGTATCTTTCACAGATTACATTCTAACCGACTTACCAGCTATCCTTAAATACTTGTTGACTGTCTTCGTCTGTACGTTCCATCCCATCTGCCTATCTTTAAGGCGCCTCTGTAGGCCTGCTGCAGTACCATACATTTGCATAATTGGTTTTGTTAATTTTTTGAGTGCGCTTAATAAAGAAGTTTGTTGGCGCGAGAAGGCTACCTTGAATAACTTTGCAAGAGCTTTAAGGTTCAGGAATTCCAGCCTAATTGTGAAATGTAGCTTCTTCGTGAAATTTGTTGAAATTCAAGTTATTTAAAATTTTCTTCTCAAAATGTATCTAGGTACATCTTACTCAAAAATATATATCGTCATTTAAGGCTTATATTGTATGCACCCCACAGGCAGACACTTCCAAGTTCGCGTCTACACCTGCTGCATGTATACTAACAAAAAAAACTGACATGAGTGCTAATGTGTCCTTACATCAAAAGAAAGCAGCTGCTCATAGTGAAGAGGACGCCATCTTGAAAATCGTTAGTTAAGTAACTAAATATTTATCGGTGAAATTCAGTGAGTTGAATATTAGAAAAATCTAAGTAATATTGCCTTTTAGTTACCGGTCGATAGCTCAGTTGGTAGAGTGCTTGCATTCCATGCCGAGAGCTTGGGTTCGAATCCCACCGAGGGTGTCAGAAAAGATTTCCCTGTTCAGTGTTTATTTCAAATCTGAAATAAAAATACCGGCAAGACTTACTCAGACTTCACAAGAAGTGACAACCAGCCCCGACTGGAGCTGGAAACCACCAACTAAAACAATTGGCGTGAGGCCGGGTCCCTTATCCGTAAAAATAAATAGGTCCCACTCGTCACATGCGATCCCTTCGGGGATACCATAAGCGAGAAGCTAAGTCAGTAAACTTGACTTCCCTTGAAAATACCGGGCCTGAATAGATTCTAGATGGCTGCATTTGCTTCTATTCGACTGAGATAACAGCGTTCGCGTGTTGAACTAATTTCCTCGTGGAAGGCCGATTAGGAGCCTTAATTAAGGAGCGGATCCAGGCGGCGGGGGGCCTGAGAGGCTCCGCTCACTTCCGCGTCTAAATCATGGACCCTCTCGGTGCGTGGTGACGCTATGCGTGCGTGGGGAATGGAAGGGGATGATGAAAACATGGACGCAAAGATGCCTTGTAAGGTGATATTTTAAAACGAAAACTGTCATCCTTTTATTTCTTATGATTTACATAAGCTCTAAACGTGAAACACAACTAAGCTGTTCACGTGGTGAAACATTTAAAAAAAAAATGTGAAGAGGAATGCAATTCACCAACCAATTTTGCAAGAACAGATGGATGTCGTGGTAGAGGAAGACCGAGAGAGGAATGGATGGACCAAATTTCTGAAATAGCGAATGAATGGAATATTCGGAGTCATAATAAAAGGAGAGCTTGTATGAAGAAGGTTATGAGTCTGGGTGAAATGAAAATATAAATGGTATTTATTATTGTGCTCCGCTAGGATTCGAACTCACGACTTTCCATTTATCGAGTCCGAAGCGTTACCACTAGACCACGGACCGGTCTTTGCATACTTCTGTCATTTCATCCAGATTCATAGCTTTTTTCATAAAACCTCGCGAATTCCTCGACTTATAGGTTGTTATGAGGCTGACTACCCATACCGGTAAAAATGCTTCATTTTGAAGGTTGGCAAAAGCTGCAGGGTTTATGTTCATTTGAGGTTTGATTTTAATTTGTTAGTACACATTCAGCATTTGTAAGCGCGAACTTACACGTGTCTGTTTGTGGGCATGCATTTGATATGAGTTTTGAATGTTTATATATATTTGCTATTTGAGAAATTTGATCCATCCATACCTTTCTCAATCTTTCTCTACCACGAAATCCATCCGTACTTGCATCGTATACTTTCTTCGTCAGTCTTTCATCACTCAATCTCTCCACATGCCAAAACCATCTTAACCCTAGAAAGATAACGTGCGCCTCAGAGGCGCCTGCGAAACAAATATGCCGCTGTATTTTTCTAACCGATGAACGTACAAACTTGTGTTTCCGAACCAACTCAGTCCTTGGTCAACTCCACCGAGTGACCACCACTTTTGCTCAGTAAGTACCACAGTTTTTTTGCTATGACGATGAATTGCACTCGAGGGCTCAAAAGGGTGTTTGCTGCAATTGTATCAAAACCATTTTTTCTCTGTATTTCATTGTTTCCGAGACTGATTATCTCTTAATGAATAATGTTGTAAGACGAAATGCTATCAATGTTACCTCTTATTTTTTAAATTTATATAAATACAGAAAACTGCTGATTTTTTATGACTTTTGCTACTTTTTGTAAATGGTTTCTAAAATCCTATATATTTATATTAAAATAAAATAAAACAATGAACAATTATGTTTTATTTACTTATTTATAATATAACCGTTCATTAAGATTAAAAAAAAATTATAATTGTGTTAATTCATTGAATTAATAGGTCTTAAATATTGTGCGCCTCTCAGGCGCTAGTTTATTTTTTCAGTACTAAAAAATAACGTTATCTCTCTAGGGTTAATAAAAATAAAGTCAAGCAACAATAACACCTAATAAAACAAACAGCCAAACATAAATAAATTTAATAGCTAAACAGAAGCAATACAACGTTAATCTCATTAAAAGCGAAGCCGTACATTGCTGGCTGCTTGCTTAAAGACAGATTTAAGTTTGAGAGCATTGCACGAGTCGTGATACGGAAACAATAAAAAGTTTACCCTCATCTGAGCGCTGAGTAAACCATAATTCGACTCTAAACAAAACAACGTACACTGCAAACTTTTATTCGCATCGACTCAAGTCTGTGATGTGCTGGAAGACGAGTTCTCACGTGACAAGTAATTTAGTAAAATAGCAAGCAATATAGCAAACTCAAAACAAATTAGTTTGGTGAAATACTCCACAGTTTTGCATACGTAGTAAACAGATGTCGCTGCTCCACAACACAGCACATACGTAGAGTGTCATCAATTTTCATATTTAAAACCCCAGTGTACCCACATTTCCATCACAGCTTTTATCAAGATCATCTTGATTATTGCATTTTTACGCTTAAGTAGCCCATCGTAGACATGGGTGAAACGTCCGGAAGCTCCAGCTCTCACAGACCACGGCAACAGATCCCGGAAAACATCTCTCCAGCATCGTCAGCCGGTCGTGTAGGCCTAAAACTCTTATTCAATATGATTTCAGTGTTCTCGACATTTTGTCGGCTTCTTATCCAACATAATTAGGAGACACATCCCATAAGTTTAATCCAATCAGTTCATCCTCGCCCTCCGGCGAACAAGGATATATCTCCTGATAATGTGATGTAGAAGCCAACGAAACGTCGAGAATACTGAAATCCTCTAACAAACTGTTCGTATCAATATCCGATTCTTTATTTTATTTTAAGTACCTAATTTTAAAAATATAGCTAGCTTTATTCTGATGCTGGAGAGTTTCTTTTCCGGAATGTTTTGCCTTGGTCTGTGGGAGCTGAAGCTTCCGGACATTTTGACTATGTCTACGATGAACTTCTTCAGTGTGAAAGTGAAATGATCAAGATGATCTTAATGAAACTGTGATGGTTTTTTTTTTTTGGTTTCTTTTGGTTCTTTTACTAAGCCACTAAACTGATGGCAACGCAGGGTATGTCTCAAACCGTCTCATTACTTGAAAACAAAACTGTAATACTTCCGAGAAGTTGGGCAACCAGCAGACGAGAGAGACTTGGTGTTCGTTAGCTTAAACTCTGATGAAATGCGGGTCATATTGGTTCTCCACCCCAAGTGTATAACATCACATTCAAACTCAACCCCAGCGTTTCACTAAAAGTGTAAAGAAACAAAAACACTCACTAGAAGTGCTGTTGTACTTTCCATTCAGTAAAAGCTGCACGGTTTTGTTTTAATTTTTTTTTTAAGTTTTGTACTTGGCAAGCCGAGTAATGGCATCCAAGACGTGTTTGAACTTTTAGTATTGAAACTGTTGAAAACCCTAATTTTGCAAGAATACAGACATGCTTTATACACTGGTGTAAAAACCAGTGAGGGTTGCAACTCTTGTATGCACTTTCACAAAGGCAAACATATGGTAGAAGAAAACGGTAGGTTGGAAGGCAACAAAGGATTGAACTTTATTCAATCACAATCTAAGCTAAGAAAAAAACGTAAATCACGATAATGTGAGAGTTGTTTTAAATATTTTAAAGATAAATTTCCACAACCGGTTTAGCAAACATTCGTTCGCATCATCAGGTGGTTAATTCATACTTAATTGTTTAGAAACGGAATCAATCTTAGAGGGTGTCATCGTGGGAAGGTATGAGGGAGAGATATACTCATAATATAAGGAAAATATACTCATAGTAATCGAAAACAAAGTTGTTTTTCTTTTTATCTTTTAAGATGAACGATTACAAAGTTAATGCCTCTATCTATAATCTATCTTTAATCTAAGTTGCAAGGATATATTCATTCAAAGCTCTCAGATGTATGCCCACAAACAAACACGTGTAGTTCGCGCTTACAAATGCTGATTGTGTACTTACAAATAAAATCCAAACCTCAAATGAACATAAGCCCTGCAACTCTTGCCGACATTCCCTGAAACAGGGGTGACATTGGCAAAGTTTGCCTCTATAATTAATAAAATAAATTTCCAATTTGTATAATTAAGGAAATAAATTTCCAATTTGTATAATTTATTTTTATTTTTATAAGACTAATTGGTCCAGTACACATACAAACATTGAATTGAATTTAGAAGTAAAATTGAAAATCGCGTTGTACGATAAACTTCTTCTTATTTTTCTTGATTTGGATTATTCAATCTGTGATGCCAACTGGGTTTGGTTTGAGAATTGGCGCTTTGTAGTGATGACCAAGCTCGATAACCCAGAGCAATGGTTTGATCCCCGCCGAGGTTGTCAGAAATGATTTCCCTTTTCGGTATTTATATCAAACCCAAAATAGTATCAGTAAGACTTACTAAGCCTTCAAAATAAATTAAAACCAGGCCCCTCGGGAGCTGGGAAACCCCCACTTCAACTGAAGTGATTGGCGTCAGACTGGTTCCCTTACCCGCTAAAATAAAAAGGTCCCGAATCGCCTAAAACGATCTTTTCATGGATAACACAGGCAAGAAGTTAAATTATATGAGTAGCTTCGTTGCGTTTTTTTAACCTGTAAGTCAAGGAACAGTTTTTCTTTTTGTTTTTTTTGTACCCTATATCTTGCAACGAGTACATATAATTTCTTAGCTTCAAGTTGTTCGTATGAAATCTCGCCATCTGCAGGGAGGGCGCAGCCCTAACTAATTTTAAACAGAATCTCCAAACTTTCTGAATAACGACACGAATTAAAATTACTTCAGCCGAGAGTTGTCTCGGTCCCATCAACATTTTGACTCTGTCGAATTGCACTTCCCTGCATTAAATTTGACGGGGTGAATTTTCAATTTTGTGAAATGCGAGCAAGGGTTGAATTTTGATGAAGAATCCCATCTAGTGTAAATTTTGTAGAAGTTTGAAGTTAGAAGTATTTGGTGCAATTTTTAAAAGGTAAGTTTGATGTAGAAATGAGGCGTTTTGGAAAAGTTTTTGGGGGGATTGAAAAATTTGCTGAAAGATAACGTTGACACATAGGTACTAGGCTTTGAGATGAAGAGAGGAGAATCCATAGCACGATATAATGATCAAGTAAAGACAGAAGCAAGTCCCTCTTATAATCTAAGTTGCAAAGATATATTGAAGGCTTATATCTTATGTACGCTGACAGACGCTGCATGTGTACTTACAAAATAAACCGAACCTCACATACACATACACCTTGCAACTCTTGGCGCCTTTCTCTGAAACCGGAGTGGCATTGGCAAGGTAAACCAAGTTTAAGCAGCTTCATACAAACCTTTTTTCACACAACCATTCATAATTTTGTTTCAAGACAATCCTTTATCGGCCTCTCACATTTCCTCTTTTCTTTTACGTGATTTTTTCTAAAACCGGGATGGCATTGGCAAAAGTGAACAATCTTCCTTAAATGGGGAACTTTAAAAATGTGTAAAAATATTTTGTACTGTTTCCGTAAAAAATGATAAATTATCGTTAATACATTTTTAATTACATTTTTTGCATTATAAATTTTTGACTTTTTTTGTATAGATTTATTTTTAAGGTTTTGTTGTTTTTTTTATACTTAAATGTTATTTATTACTCGTATTCCTTAACTTATAGGCCGACCTCCCATACTGTAAAAAATGGTCCACTTTGCCAATGTCACCCCTGTTTCAGGGAATGTCGGAAAGAGTTGCTGGGCTTATGTTCATTTGAGGTTTGGATTTTATTTGTAAGTACACAATCAGCATTTGTAAGCGCAAACTACACGTGTTTGTTTGTGGGCATACATCTGAGAGCTTTGAATGAATACATCCTTGCAACTTAGATTATAGATAGATTATAGAATACATTTTACAGAAACATATTTAATTGGTATAAAGATTCATCAATGCTTTATTTACTGATGTATATAAAATTGACTAACAATCAAATAAATCATAGTAATATTATATTACAAACTTATTTTCCTAAAATGTGAAACTTCATGTAAAGTGTGTTGTCTTACAAGTTTCAGGATATCGCGTGTCGTTTCAGCACACAGGCAGCGTCTCTGCGCGTAAATCACGTTGTATGGAACTAAACCAGGTCTTAGCGGACGCCCTCACCTCCCGCACCTCCCGCACCGCTGCGTGGCGTCGGCGGCGTGACGTCACGACTAGTTTAATTAGCGTCGCGCCGAGCACGGCAGCGCCCTAGTAAGACTGCGGTCTTACAACGCACTTAAATGTATGATGCTGGAGATCCCACGTAAATTTGAACTAAAAGGGTTGACGTTTTGTTGTTCAACATATTAATTGACTCGTTTTTCATTACGTGAAATAGTAGTATTACATATTGTTATGCGGTTGGTATGCGGCTGACCTCCCATACTGTAAAAAATGGTTCATTTTGCCAATGTCACCCCTGCTTCAGGGAAGGTCGGCAAGAGTTGCAGGGCTTATGTTCATTTGAGATTGGGTTTTTTATATTGTAGGTCCACATGCAGCATGTGTAAGCGCGAAATTATGCATGTCTGCTTGTGGGAATGCATTTAATATGAATCTCAAATGATATATATCTTTGCAGCTTAGATTTAGATTAGATTTATGATTTAGCTTGGGTTACTTTTAATGAAATTGCGGTTTAATATATTTTTCACAAAATCGGTTACATAATACGGTTCACTTTTACTGTTATGGTCAAAGTGTTCGCGAGACAGTGATTCAAGAAACAATTCATCTCTCACAGAATAGCTGCCCATATTTATATGTGTGCAGAGCTGCTTCTCGCCTATTCGAGAAGCAGCTAGATACTTCCATAGTGGATTTTTTGACATTATACCAGAAATATCAAACACACACACACATGTACAGTAAGCAACACGCCTACGCACACGCAACTAAGCACACATATAGTGTGACTTCTTGCCTGCGTTATCCCGAAAGGGGTCGCATGTGGCGATTCGGGAACTATTTTTTTACGAATAAGGGCCCGGCCTCACGGCAACCATTTACTTGAAGTGGGTGTTTTCCAGCCTCCTGATACTCAGACTGAGTACACCTTGCCGGCATTTATTTTGGGTTTGAAATAAACACCGAAATGGGAAATCATTTCTGACACTCTTGGTAGGAATTGAACCCTTGATGTAAGTACCTATTCTACCAACTGAGCTATCGACCGGACTTTTTACGAACTTGGTCGTCCCTACAAAACACCAATTCTCAAGCAAGACCCAATTTCTGTAAGGCTGGATAAACCTTTTGTGATCGGTCTTTGGTAAAGGAAATGAATTTTCCAACCCAGCAGAGCATTTAAAAGTATATAAATCGTATATTTTTTGTTCTCCGCCCGGATTCGAACCCATGGCCTTTCATTTATATCTTCCTTATATTTAACATAAAAATAAACACTTAAATAAATTCATACCATAACTTGATTTTGATTACGTCCTACTTTTTTTTTTATTAATTCTGCAACCTTACAAATTTACCAGCAGTTTATCATTTCTAAACTCCCCAGTATCCTGCTGTATGGGCTACCTTGTTATGTTCTTGAGAACAAGAGTTTGCTAAGTCTGTACTGAAGCATATACCAGGCTAGAGGTATAGAGTGGCCTCTGATGCCTTCCACACTGAAGTATCTAACATTACTTCAAAGTCATCCATAGCGCTTACCAAAAAATAATAGAAACTTAAACAGTGATCTCTAGTGAGAGTTTTAGTTTTCGTAGTTTTTTGTTAAACGCTATGGTTGAGCTTAAACGTAAAGTTGTATACTTGCCAGTGGCGTCCTAATAACTCAATTCCCAACGGTTTTCCTTTTGAATTACTAAGCAAAAATAAATAAAACGTTAATGATTTTCAATTACATTACGGTCGTCCGACATTTTAAATTAAAAAAGGATTTTACGTTTTTTTTGTGAAAGTTTTGAAGTGAAAGACGGATTTCTCAGCGTTCTGTCAAAGTCTTATCCGACGGCATCAGGAGATGTGTCTATTCTACGACAATGAGGTGTGAATTGAATTGTCAGAAGAAATTGTTGTCAACTGTCATAGAAAACATCCAACAAAACGCAATGAAATTATTTTCTGCTATAATAATATTAAAAAGGTTCTTGTAGTTATAGGTTGGTATAAAACTGACCACCCATGCTGTAAAAAGTGGTTCACTTTGCCAATGCCACCCTTGGTTTAAGGGAAAGGCGGCAGGAGTTTCAAGACTTAATGTTAATTTGAGATATTGTTTTTTAATTTTATTTTTTAAGTACACGTGGCTTCTGTAAGCACAAACATACACGTGTCGGCTTGTAAGCATGCATTTTATACGATTTATAGATTATAGTATCCTCCTGAAAATTCCCACCCTCCGCCCCTGTTTTTGGGGTTCTGCAGTGGAGTACAGGCTGGCCGCGTGATTTACGAGCGAGTTCCTAAGCGCGGCACAACACCTATTCTAATGGAGGAATTTCTCCGAGCATAATAATTGTGTAATGTAATATTTATCGACGGTTAAACGTGTACACGGATTTTATGGCCGACATAAATTAAATTTGAATTTATGTTCCGACTCTCCGTATCTTTATTCGAATACTCAACGGCGAGGAAGTTGAGTTCTAATACGAGTACAACTCAAGTAAGCTGCACATGAAGTTCAACTTTTTAGCGCGTTGTTCTTGAAGGGATCGCACGTGGCATGTACAACCTATTTTGTTCAACAGTCAAGAGGGCTAGACTTCACTTTGAATGAGAGTTTACCAGCTCCCAAGGGGGTTGTCACTCATTTCTTGTAAAGGCTAGTAATCTATAATACAATCTTTAATCTATGTAAGTTGCAAATATAAAGATATTGCCATTTTACGGATCATCGATTTTTTGTATAAAAAAATCACTCCTGGCTCAGGCTCATATCTAATACATGCCCACAAACAGGCATAATATCGACTGCTCCAAGGAAGAAGAAACTAACTCCGAAATTGAGGTTTTTGACTTATTTCCATTTCTGAAGGTAACAAATCATTATCTTCATTCCAAGATGACAGCCGTGTCTCTATCTCTTTTAAATTCGTTAATAAATTAATGTAAAAAATAGTTTAGGCATTGTTCTCCATGGAATAAATAACATTCAATTGGCTCTCCTGCAAAACTATCTTTTTTGACTTAGTGCTGTCTTCCTTGGAGCAGTCGAAATTCGTAAATTCACCTTTCCACATGCTGCATACGTATATACAAAATAAACCAAACATCACGTGAATATAAGCATTGCAACTCCTGCAGCCTTTGCCTGAAACAGGGTGGTATTGGCAAAAGTGAACCAAGATTAACAGCAGGGGGGGTCAGCGAATACAGACCTATGAGTGCAGAACCTTGAAGCCTTGCCAGCATTTTGATTTAGGGTCTGAAATAAGCACCGTGACTATATAATCATATAATTGGTGAAGCGGTCAAGATGGCAACTTTGACAAGCATTCTTGAACTAAAAACAAAGCCTCAGTTTTCTAAAAATTTGCAGTTTAAAATGCCAAAAGATTGCAGGATCCAAATCCCCCTCCTTCATAATTCTCGTGGCCCAGTTTTTCCCTGTTTTTCTCATAAACATGTACCAACTTTTGCCGCCCTTTCGTTGCGCCAAATTTTCCCTGTACCACTTTTATAAATTGAGGGAACTTTGTTTCATAAATCCCGGGGAATTGTTTCTGGTATACGGTATACGGTATACGGTACAACCTTATGTTACATCCACGCAATGCCAAACGTACTCGTGCTTTTTTTATTATTTATCGTCCGAAATAGTTCACGACACGACTCTTTTGTTTTTCTTATTTATTCGAGAACAAAAAAAAAAGACTATAAAAACCGTCTTGATTTTCTGAATGAAAGAAAAACAATATTTTCCTGTAAGTGTAACTGTAACTTCTTGATGCGTTATCCCCGAAAGCTAGTGGAACCTATTTATGTTTACAGGTAAGGGTGCCGACTTTACGCCAAATAATTCAGTTGGAATGGGGGGTTTCTCAGCTCTCGAGTGAGCTGGTATTCATTTCTTGTGAAGCCTGAGTAATCCTTGCTGGTTTTTATTTATTTTGAGCTTCGAAATAAACACCGAAATGAAAAATTATTTCTGACTAGTGGTGGGATTTGTCTCCCCTTTCACCTTAAGGAAGGTCAGCAACAGTTGCAGGGTTGTATGTTCATTTGAGGTTTGGACTTTAATTTATTAGTACATACGCAGCATTTGTATGAACTTACGCGTTTCCGTTTGTGGGCATGCACTGTATATGAATCATAAATGTTAACATATCGTTGCAACTTATAATATACAATCTAAGTTGCAAATATAAATTACATTTAAGATTTAGATTACATGCATTCCCACAAGCAGACAGACACGTGTTAGTTCGCGCTAACACATGTCGCATGTGGACCTACAATATAAGCACCCAATCTCAAATGAACATAAGCCGTGTAACTCTTGGCGACCTTCCCTGAAACAGGGGTGACATTGGCAAAGTACATATAACATAGATAATAGATTATAGAAGCATTCTACTCACTTAACTACCGACCGGAATATCAACATTATATAAATATATTTTTTTTTCAAAAATTGTTTATAATAAAAAAACAGTTTTGTCTGAAATTAATTTTCGTTGAAGCTTAACTTTTTTTTACTGAATATTAAGCTAATAAGGTTTTTTCTTTTGTTACAGATATAGCACACAAGCCAAAATGGTTGACAATGGCTCTGGAGCAATTTACATAGTTGGGTCATTCAAAAGAGTACAGATCGATCCAGATTTTAAGGTAACCATGTGATTTTTTTCTTGAAAAACTAGTTTGATAGCTTGTGTACTGAAATAATATTGTTTTATATTCGTTGGTGTTTTAAACTAAATTTATTTTGTATGTATGTATATATATCAACTTGCTCAATCGCGCGAAAGAACATAGAACCAGCATCACACTATCGAATTTTTTGGTGGAACTAAGCTTGGCACAAAAAATGTAAGAAGAATGTACTAAAATTAAATGGGGGTAGTGTAATTATGACACTGAGACTACTCCTCATCAAAACCTATGTATGGAGTATCTTGATGTACGGCTGCAAGACATGGTGCCTATCCAAAAGAGATAAACGGAGACTAGAGGCTTTCAAGATGTGGTCTTATAGAAGATTACTAGGAATTTCTTGGAGAGACCACAGTACAAATGAGGAGGTTTTCCGAAGAATCGAAGGAGGAAGGCATCTGCTCAGGACCTTGTCTAAAACGCGTGCAAGATAGATCGGCCATGTAATACGACAAGAAGGTCTCTTGCATGCCATAACGGAGGGGATGACTGAGGGGACCAACTCTAGGGGACGCCCACGCCAAGATTACCTGGAGGACTTGTTGGTAGGCGTGCGCTGCTCATCATCTGCAGACTTTTTAAAAGAGCCGCACAAGATAGGGAAGAATGGAGGAGAAGAGTGAAAGAAATTTCTGCAAGCCAATCCCAGGATTAAAACTAGAGAAGAAAAAGTGTTATGATAATGATGATACGTTTTTTTTTCAGCTAGTTACCGTTTTTCTATACAAGCATATATATACAATGGATGCGATAAGTCCTCGGTTCAGGCAGCCACCGCTGAGCAGGGACGCTAAGCGCGTGATTATGCCATTAATCGAATTTTCCAGAACGGAAAACCAATATAATGGAGTTGTGTGGTAGGCAAAACAGT